>CM052061.1:13766783-14966783 GCA_028476895.1 Tetranychus truncatus
TGATTTTTTATTCACCTTTGGGGAAGACTTTTGTGCGTGTGATTGTGTGTATGCAACTGCACGCAAAAATTTGGAAGATCTCAAATAGAAGATCAAAGAACAGTTTGCAAAAATCGAGAAATCGGAAATCAAAGAAGCGAGTTTTGGGTTCAAAAATAGGCTGCCACGCAGTCATCGAAAACGCAGGTGGACACATTGAACAATGCTTATAATTGCTCCGCGGTTATGCAAGAACATTTATACCAAAAAAAATGTTATCAAATAAGAAATAAAAAAGCTAAAACCACAATTCCATGTATTCTGGGCCACCTAGTAACATTAATTTGTATCAAAATTTGAATATATTTTCTCGATAATTCTCGATCAATCTTTTGATAATTCTTATTTTCTCGATTGATAATTTTTTCATTTCTCAAACAACTTCACCTGTCGCATACCGCAACTGTAAATTTCTCAATCATTGCAATTGGCTCTAATGATTTCTAAAATATGATTAGAAATTAATGTACAAGGTGTTAAAACGGAGAGGTCAAAAAGTAAACGGCTACATCTTTAGAACAGATTTGTTTATTGATCTGAAAGTTTGTATTGATATAGATTTGCATGGAGAATTAATGGTATAGGTGTGCAAAATGCCCTCACCCTCTTTAAGCAACGCTGTCAGACAATTTTCAAAAATATAGCTATGAATTTTTAACATATCTTTATTGAAATAATAACCCCGTGTTAAACTGCTTTTTAGAACTGGGTGTGCGTTTTTGTGTTGTTCCTCAATACCAAGCCTTATGGACATCTTTGAGTTCCTGATAGAGCTTATTCATTGTCTTCGCTTCGTTCAGACATATGAGGTGAACTTGGTTTTTGCGTTCGACGATAACGCAAAAATAAAAATCACGATTTTGATGCAATCTTCAGAATAAGTTCCTATAGGGGTCAAATTTACTGTATAGTTTCTGGTAAAGATTGGCCCACTTCCGAAATTCGAGGACTTACATTATCACTAGATGGAGTCAATAAGAAAAATTCTCTAAAATCAAATTTTTGAATACATAACGGTATTTTTCAACAACACTAACAGTTACATAAAATCTAATTGAATTTTTTTCATCATTATCATCCTCATTATTATTATTATTATTATTATTAGCAACATTTTCACCATCAACATTTTCACCATCAACATTCTCACCATCAACATTTTCACCATCAACATTTTCACCATCAACATATTCACTATCAAAATCAACATCAATTCACCGGCACTGAAGCACCCACTCACCCACCGACTTCAGGTATTTTTTGAAAAATAAAATTTCATTTAACTGTGGGTTGGGGTTATATGTACACAAAGATATTCCATATTAGTATCCGTTTGTGTGTGTGTGTTTGTTTATGTGATTGTGTAGGTAAGAAGGGTAAAGAAGAGATAAGGATAGGAGGGAAAGATAAGTAAGAGGATAAGAAAGGGAAAGAGAAAAGTAAAGGAGGCAAAGAGGAAGGTAAAGGAGGGAAGAGGAAAGGAAAGGATGGTAATAGAAGAAAGAGAAAAATAAAGAAAAGAAAGAGAAGAAAGAGGAAAAAGAGAACTAAGAGAAGAGAGACAATAGGAGATAAAAGTGCATACAGAGAAGAAAAGCAAGAAAGAAGATTAATCAAACAGAAAATTTTTATTTCATTTCATTATTTATTAGTTGAGATGCCAAGAGTAAGAAGAAGATCACCTCGCGTTATTGCAGAAAATGTTGCAAATAGAAGACGGACAAATTCACAGCAAATTGAAAATAATAGACGTAGAAATCAAGCTACAAAATTTGATCGGGATGTCAATAATTTAAAGATACTTAATTGTAGAAGTTGTCAAAGAAAAGAGATTTGTTCACTAACTGTTGAAAGTCCAACGGATTATGGATGTCAGACGTGTGATTCACAACGGTCAACCAATAAGCGCCACCTTTACGTCAACAATAACTTAGACCCTGGGCAAATTCCTGACGTTTTGAAGAACATCACTCAAATTGAAGAGCTATTAATTGCAAAAATTCATCCCGTTGTTACGTATTTTAAAATAAGTGGTGGACAAACTGGTTATAGAGGAAATGTCATAAATTTTAGACAAGACATAACAAGGTTGCAGGAGGTTTTAGAGCTGGGAGACAGCATGAATTAACGCCTACTCAATACTTTAAGTACTTGATGCTTTACCAAGATGGAAGGTTTGCCAAACATTCAAGGTTTCGTTTCTTCGCGATGAACTCATGCTTGCGTTGGCAAATAAATGATGTTTCCAATATTTGTATTCAAAGGAACCACTTTCGTAATACAGATGCAGCTGATATTAGAGAAATGCTCCATCTCTACGTAAATCTATCATTACTTTTTCAAGTAATATAAGATCTACAACTGCTTATTGGAAACAGCGCGCTGTTGAATTATTGGATATGGTAAATCAACTGGGTCCACCAACTGTCTTTTTCACTTTGTCAGCAGCTGATTACCATTGGAATAAACTATTCAACCTTATTCACCCCGATCGACCAATAAATACGATAACGGATTGCGAAAGACGAAGACTTATGCATGAGAACCCCCTCATCACCTCGGAGTTCTTCAAAAAACGGGTTGAGCTATTCAAAAAAACAGTACTTAAGCCAATATTTGGCGTTCAAGAGAACTGGATGCGTTATGAGTGGCAATTTAGAGGTAGCCCTCATGTTCATGGTTTACTTTGGTTACAAGGGTCTCCAAATTTGACGGAAATAGATAAAATGTCAGAAGATGAGAATTGCCTTGACTTTTTGTGCTAAGCTAACTAAGGCTATGAATCCAAATTCGGCTGTTGTGCATCAAGAACATCCATGTAGAAAAACTTATTCAGAAGTCTTTAACGATGTAGATGATCTCAGCCGTTTACTTAATACTGTTCAACGCCATACAAGATGTGGCTCGCACTGCCTTAGAAAAAAGCGTGGGTCAAATCAACAAGCTTGCCGTTTCAAGTTCCCGCAACCGCTTTGTTCTGCTGATACATTTGAAGAGCGAGATGGATTCATGCAGTTCATTCCTAAGCGTAATGATCAATTGATAAATAGATACAATGATTACGTTTCTCAAGTATGGAGAGCCAACATCGATTTCAACGTCATTACGAGCTTAGAGCTGGTACTAAATTACATCTCAAAGTATGTAACAAAAAGTGAGGTCGCATCTGAGGATTTCAACTCTTTAGTAACGAGACTTTCAAATGAATTAGGTGATAGATCGCCTGGAACATCATTGATACGTAAACTGATTCAAGCTTCATTGTCATGCAGAGATTATTCAGCTCAAGAGGTATGTCACGTATTAATGGGTTGGTCACTTTATGAAGCTTCGCGATCATTTACAAGTATTAATTTATCTTCTGAGAAGTGGATTCGCTTAAATTCAGCCTATGATAACGTTTCGGATATATTAAATTTTTACGCTAGACGTCCAGCTGCTGATAATTGCTCTCTTTTTGAGTTTGTGAAGGCTAAGCATGTCGTACGCGGGGTATTAAAGACAAGGAAAAAATTCGTAATCGTCCGTTATTTTCCACATTACAAAAAATCATTAGATCCTGAGACAAATGAACTGTATGCTAAACAGCAAGTACAGTTGCATGTACCTTGGTGGCAGAACCCTGACACCCTAAAGGGTAGAGATACAAAAGGAGGGCCATTTTAAAATTGGATAGATACATAGATACAGCACTTCTCCCTAAAGGAATTTTTGATATCGACTTTGGTCCTATCAACGATGAATTTGAAGCTGCTGCACCTGAAGATGAAGCAGAAAGAAATATTGAGATGGCGTTAGCGAGATTGAGACAGGACTTCAACATTGACAGGCTGCTTGATGATCGGTTATTAGACCATCAGGCTGATTGGGATCGCCTTAGACCAATCGATTATTCAAATGAAACTCTATCTAGCTTTTTGGCAGCAGTTAGAAGGCAAAAAACGTTTCAACCAGCTGCTTAACCACAAAATACCGAGCTCTGATCAAAACATTATTCTCCAATTAGAACACGACTTGGTACAGACGCTGTCAAAGTTTTAGCACCAACTGGTGTAGCTGCGACGAATATTAATGGATCAACAAATCATTCATTTCTAAAGATCTAGAACAGTTACAATGCACTGAAAAACCAAGCATTACGTAGCTTTCAGATACAGAATGAAAATATAAAATTTCTAAGCTTTGATGAAGTTTCGATGATTGGTTCAAGAGCGCTGAGAAAAATCGAAGAAAGATGCCGACAAGCAACTGGGGTTAATGAAGTTTTTGGAGGTTATCACATTTACTTTCTTGGAGACCTCCAACAGTTACCACCCGTTATGGATTTCCCTGTTTACAAATTAGATGTTGTTGGCCATGACGTTGTGCAAGGAAAATTAGATTTCGAATCAATTCAATAAGCTTTCAAGTTAACAACATGTGTACGTCAAGCAGCTCCTGATCAATTAATAGCTATCCGTTGGCTCCTGGATGAACTCGGAAGGGGACAACTTTCTAGCCAAAATTACGAATTATTGATTACCAGATTACTCAGTAATTTACCACAAGATGAAAAACGAACATTCGACAACGCAATGTACCTCTATGCCAAGAATGCAGAAGTTGATGAAAGGAATAGAATATATCTAGCTGCAACTGGCCACCCAGTCGCTCGCATAAGTGCCGAGCATAATTGTGCAACAGCAAAGAATGCTGATTCGTGCGAAGCTTCCTGTTTAGAATAGGAACTAACGCTGTCTCGGACTCCACGAGTAACGCTGAGGAGAAACCTTTGGATTGATGTAGGTTTGGTTAATGGATCACTAGGGACATTGACTGATATAATATATGAACAGGGCTGTCGCCCACTATCTCTTCCAGAAGTTATAATGGTACGCTTTGACAACTATACTGGAACATTATATGCTGATAACTCATTCCCGATTCTTCCCGATGAAGCCACTAAAGGTATTGAATGCACTCGCAGACAATTTCCATTAAACTTGGCCTACGCGATTACCATTCATAAATCACAAGGATTGACATTGGACAAAGCTGTCGTGGAAATTGGTAAATCAGAATCATGCGCTGGTTTATCCTATGTTGGTTTAAGTCGTTTCAGTCAATTCAAAAAATTGATGATTTGGTGATTCCAACTGTATTTGCACGAGATAGATTGGATAGGATACATTCGCGGATACGAGATAGAATTGTATACATGACTGAGAAGAATTTGCTTTAATTTAATTCTTTTCTGCTATGTTGGTAAGGGCTTAGATAAAATCCAACGTCGTTAGCGGATAAATCATTTGTCACATGGGCCTGGTGTCATAAGTTGAGTAGTTGTAGTTTTGTGTATCTGACCAGACAAATGATCCGGTTGTTGGAGCCGGGTCTGGTCAGGGTCCAGTGACCCTTGTGTTACTGGGCAGCTGGGTACATGTGGTATCCAGTATTTCGTACATGTACACATATCCTATACATTTTGTATAGTATTTGTGTATGCGAATGTACATCTACATGGTATATTCGTATAGAAACATACGAGTGTATCGTTTACGACGTATCGGTATGTATATGCATGTTTATATATTTTATATTTTTACCTATACAAAATATCGCGATATGTACTCAGCATGGGACTGAAAGGTTCTCCACGAACGCACTGCGGGGTGTGTTCGTGTGGGTTCTTTCATCCTTCCGCCTGACCTGTGCCTGGCTCCACTACGTTCTGCATGGTTCCACCTCCTCGTGGTGCAGAATGGGCAACGGCATTATGCTGGCTAAGTGAACCTCTACACTAGAGGTCAGGGTTAAGTTAACAAAAAAGGGTCTGATGTGATGGACCGGCCAGGCCGAGCAGCTTTTAAGGCGCCGCCTCCCAGGAAGGGATCCAGGAACAGGGAAACCGCTTGCTGATTCGAACCTGCGATAACTGGGTACAGAGCCAGACGTCCTAACCACAGGTCCAAGGTCAGACTTAAGTTAATTTACAAGTGTCGCCATCTCGAGCATTTACCGTTTTAAGAGACACTAAACAATAGAAATCTGAAAAATTAAGTTCGATCTTAAAGGTACTTTTATTTGTTAGATGGCGACTATGAAAAAAATCTCCAATTTTATTGTCTGAGCGAAGCGAAGACATACACGGTGAATTTGCGATTTTTTGTTCAACGATAACTCAAAAATAAAAATCCCGATTTTGATGCAATCTTCAGAATAGGTTCCTATAGGGGTCAAAAGTTACTGATTAGTTTTTGTTAAGATTGGCCCACTCCCAAATTTTAGGGCTTTAAATTGTCACTAGACAGAGCCAATAACAAAATTAACACCTATCAAGTCGTATCTTTTGGGAGATCGGCATCCCCCCTCAAATACTGTAATTGGTTGAGAGTATAACAATAAACATCTACATTTGTATATTCAAAAGGATACCGAAAGGATATTCAAAAAATCATATCAATCGCTCAGACTACACTGTTTTGCAGTAAATCTAGTTAACTTAACCCTGACTACTAGTGTACTGCATTTGAAGATTCCGAAAAAATCTTGTTTTATCGAAATTTTTGCATTTTGAGTTATCGTTTCAACTGGAAATTATTTCAAAGATTAAAACTGAAAATCATATTCAAAAAATCATATCAATCGCTCAGACTACACTGTTTGCAGTAAATCTAGTTATTAATTCCATCTTGAATTTTGCTATGTAATTACGCTTGTCAAGCATTGTATGGCTAATAAGGGTGTGCCGCATGAGCCACCCAGCCGTATGGCTCACTTGACTCAACTGTTGTCAATAAATCTTATGCTTTAATATTTAAATATGATTTTAGAATATTTACTGATGCCTTGAAATCGATGGAGATTTTGGTCAACAAGTCAGAGTTTTAGAGTTTGAATTTACTTTCAGACTCTGCGGATAAAGACTCTAAGAATTAAGAGTAAACTATTTATTAAGTTAGTTAACTATTTAGTTAAATAAATGTACTTTTAATATACTGATTATTTCACTTCGAATAATTTGAGAGATTGAAAAAATTTTGTATTAAGTTTGTAATTCAAAAAGCAAAGAATTATTGTAAGTTGAAATGAAAATTGCGAGACATTGTTTTTACAAAAAAGTACGAAATGGATTTCTTTTTAATCAATATCCAGTCGCTAGATTTTAGATTAGCTCAATTTGAAAAAAATTACTAATTATTTAGCTTAGAACTCATCATGTTTAGTTTCTGACTTATCATCGTCATCATCATCGGCTTCTTCTTCTTTATCAACCTCTTCATCCTTCTTTTCCTCTGCAGCAGCTTCAGTTGCTTTCCTTTCTTCTTCATCCTGTTTCTCTTTCATTTTTTTCTCCTCTTTAACTCTTTCCAAGATATCGTTCAATGTTTCGTCGGCTTCCTTTTCACTGTCAGTGATCAAAATGTTGTCAAAAATGGTACCAGCTTTAACTTGCCATAAATCAAAACCAACACTACAAAATACTACACTTAATACTGTTCAACGCCATACAAGATGTGGCTCACACTGCCTTAGAAAAAAGCGTGGGTCAAATTAACAAGCTTGCCGTTTCAAGTTCCCGCAACCACTTATTTCTGCTGATACATTCGAATAGCGAGATGGATTCATGCAGTTCATTCCTGAACGTAATGATCAATTGATGTATAGATACAATGATATCGTTTCTCAAGTATGGAGAGCCAACATCGATTTCAACGTCATTAAGAGCTTAGAGATGGTACTAAATTACATCTCAAAGTATGTAAAAAAAGTGAGGTCGCATCTGAGGATTTCAACTCTTTAGTAACGAGACTTTCAAATGAATTAGGTGATAGATCGACTGGAACATCATTGATACGTAAACTGATTCAAGCTTCATTGTCATGCAGAGATTATTCAGCTCAAGAGGTCTGCCACGTATTAATGGGTTGGTCAATTTATGCAGCTTCGCGATCATTTACAACTATTAATTTATCTTCTGAGAAGTGGATTCGGTTGAATTCAGCCGATGATAACGTTTCGGATATATTAAATTTTTACGCTAGACTCCAGCTCTTGCTGCGCTTGCTCTAATTTTGTGTTTGTGAAGGCTAAGCATGTCGTACGCGCGGTATTAAAGACAAGCGAAAAAATCGTGATCGTCCGTTATTTTTCACATTACAAAAAATCATTAGATCCTGAGATAAATGAACTGTATGCTAAACAGCAAGTACAGTTGAATGTACCTTGTTGGCAAAACCCTGACACCCTAAAGGGTAGAGATACAAAAGGAGGGCCATTTTAAAATTGGATAGATACATATACAGCACTTCTTCCTGAAGGAATTGATGATATCGACTTTGGTCCTATCAACGATGAATTTGAAGCTGCTGCACCTGAAGATGAAGCAGAAAGAAATATTGAGATGGCGTTAGCGAGATTGAGACAGGACTTCAACATTGACAGGCCACTTGGTGATCGGTTAATAGACCATCAGGCTGATTGGGATCGCCTTAGACCAATCGATTATTCAAATGAAACTCTATCTAGCTTTTTGGCAGCAGTTAGAAGGCAAAAAACGTTTCAACCAGCTGCTTAACCACAAAATACCGAGCTCTGATCAAAACATTATTCTCCAATTAGAACACGACTTGGTACAGACGCTGTCAAAGTTTTAGCACCGACTGGTGTAGCTGCGACGAATATTAATGGATCAACATACCATTCATTTCTAAAGATCCAGAAAAGTTACAATGCACTGAAAAACCAAGCATTACGTAGCTTTCAGATACAGATGGAAAATATAAAATTTCTAATCTTTGATGAAGTTTCGATGATTGGCTTAAGAGCGCTGAGAAAAATCGAAGAAAGATGCCGACAAGCAACTGGGGTTAATGAAGTTTTTGGAGGTTATCACATTTACTTTCTTGGAGAACCGCAACAGTTACCACCTGTTATGGATTTTCCTGTTTACAAACTAAATGTTGTTGCCCATGACGTTGTGCAAAGAAAATTAGATTTCGAATCAATTCAATAAGCTTTCAAGTTAACAACATGTGTACGTCAAGCAGCTCCTGATCAATTAGCTTTCCGTCAGCTCCTGGATGAACTAGGAAGGGGACATCTTTCTAGCCAAAATTACGAATTATTAATTACCAGATTGCTCAGTAATTTACCACAAGATGAAAAAAGAACATTTGACAACGCAATGTACCTCTATGCCAAGAATGCAGAAGTTGATTAAAGGAATAGAATATATCTAGCTACAACTGGCCACCCAGTCGCTCGCATAATTGACGAGCATAATTGTGCAACAGCAAAGAATGCTGATTCGTGCGAAGCTTCCTGTTTAGAATAGGAACTAACGCTGTCTCGGACTCCACGAGTAACGCTGAGGAGAAACCTTTGCATTGATGCTGGCTTGGTTAATGGATCACTAGGGACAGTCACTGATATAATTTATGAACAGGGCCGTCGCCCACCATCTCTTCCAAAAGTTATAATGGTACGCTTTGACAATTATACTGGAACATTATATGCTGACAACTCATTCCCGATTCTTCCCGTTGAAGCCAAATGGACGACTAAAGGTATTGAATGCACTCGCAGACAATTCCCATTAAACTTGGCCTACGCGATTACCATTCATAAATCACAAGGATTGACATTGGATAAAGCTGTCGTGGAAATTGGTAAATCAGAATCATGCGCTGGTTTATCCTATGTTGGTTTCAGTCGTGTTAAAAAAATTGATGATTTGGCGATTCCAACTGTATTTGCACGAGATCGATTGGATAGGATACATTCGCGGATACGAGATAGAATTGGATACATGACTGATAAGAATTTGCTTTAATTTAATTCTTTTCTGTTATGTTGGTAAGTGCTTAGATAACATCCAACGTCGTTAGCGGATAAATCATTTGTCACGTGTGCCTGGTGTCATAAGTTGAGTAGTTGTAGTTGTGTGTACCTGACCAGACAAATGATCCGGTAGTTGGAGCCGGGTCTGGTCAGGGTCCAGTGACCCTTGAGTTACTGGGCAGCTGGGTACATGTGGTATCCAGTATTTCGTACATGTACACATATCCTATACATTTTGTATAGTATTTGTGTATGCGAATGTACATCTACATGGTATATTCGTATAGAAATATACGAGTGTATCGTTTACCACGTATCGGTATGTATATGCATGTTTATATATGTATATATTTTTACCTATACAAAATATCGCGATATGTATCCAGCATGGGACTGAAAGGGTCTCCACGAACGCACTGCGGGGTGTGTTCGTGTGGGTTCTTTCATACTCCCGCCTGACCTGTGCCTGGCTCCACTACGTTCTGCATGGTTCCACCTCCTCGTGGTGCAGAATGGGCAACGGCATTATGCTGGCTAAGTGAACCTCTACACTAGAGGTCAGGGTTAAGTTAACAAAAAAGGGTCTGATGTGATGGACCGGCCAGGCCGAGCAGCTTTTAAGGCGCCGCCTCCCAGGAAGGGATCCAGGAACAGGGAAACCGCTTGCTGATTCGAACCTGCGATAACTGGGTACAGAGCCAGACGTCCTAACCACAGGTCCAAGGTCAGACTTAAGTTAATTTACAAGTGTCGCCATCTCGAGCATTTACCGTTTTAAGAGACACTAAACAATAGAAATCTGAAAAATTAAGTTCGATCTTAAAGGTACTTTTATTTGTTAGATGGCGACTGTGAAAAAAATCTCCAATTTTATTGTCTGAGCGAAGCGAAGACATACACGGTGAATTTGCGATTTTTTGTTCAACGATAACTCAAAAATAAAAATCCCGATTTTGATGCAATCTTCAGAATAGGTTCCTATAGGGGTCAAAAGTTACTGATTAGTTTTTGTTAAGATTGGCCCACTCCCAAATTTTAGGGCTTTAAATTGTCACTAGACAGAGCCAATAACAAAATTAACACCTATCAAGTCGTATCTTTTGGGAGATCGGCATCCCCCCTCAAATACTGTAATTGGTTGAGAGTATAACAATAAACATCTACATTTGTATATTCAAAAGGATACCGAAAGGATATTCAAAAAATCATATCAATCGCTCAGACTACACTGTTTTGCAGTAAATCTAGTTAACTTAACCCTGACTACTAGTGTACTGCATTTGAAGATTCCGAAAAAATCTTGTTTTATCGAAATTTTTGCATTTTGAGTTATCGTTTCAACTGGAAATTATTTCAAAGATTAAAACTGAAAATCATATTCAAAAAATCATATCAATCGCTCAGACTACACTGTTTGCAGTAAATCTAGTTATTAATTCCATCTTGAATTTTGCTATGTAATTACGCTTGTCAAGCATTGTATGGCTAATAAGGGTGTGCCGCATGAGCCACCCAGCCGTATGGCTCACTTGACTCAACTGTTGTCAATAAATCTTATGCTTTAATATTTAAATATGATTTTAGAATATTTACTGATGCCTTGAAATCGATGGAGATTTTGGTCAACAAGTCAGAGTTTTAGAGTTTGAATTTACTTTCAGACTCTGCGGATAAAGACTCTAAGAATTAAGAGTAAACTATTTATTAAGTTAGTTAACTATTTAGTTAAATAAATGTACTTTTAATATACTGATTATTTCACTTCGAATAATTTGAGAGATTGAAAAAATTTTGTATTAAGTTTGTAATTCAAAAAGCAAAGAATTATTGTAAGTTGAAATGAAAATTGCGAGACATTGTTTTTACAAAAAAGTACGAAATGGATTTCTTTTTAATCAATATCCAGTCGCTAGATTTTAGATTAGCTCAATTTGAAAAAAATTACTAATTATTTAGCTTAGAACTCATCATGTTTAGTTTCTGACTTATCATCGTCATCATCATCGGCTTCTTCTTCTTTATCAACCTCTTCATCCTTCTTTTCCTCTGCAGCAGCTTCAGTTGCTTTCCTTTCTTCTTCATCCTGTTTCTCTTTCATTTTTTTCTCCTCTTTAACTCTTTCCAAGATATCGTTCAATGTTTCATCGGCTTCCTTTTCACTGTCAGTGATCAAAATGTTGTCAAAAATGGTACCAGCTTTAACTTGCCATAAATCAAAACCAACACTACAGATTTCTGGATATCTGTAAAGTTTATCATCAGCAACATAATCTGGATTATCGATTTCAGGATGAACCCATGGTCCTTTGTATGCTGGGTTATCGATTTGTTTTGGTTTCCATTCACCTAAATATTAAAAATACAAAAACAGGACAAAGAAAAAAATGAAAAATAAAGTACAATAAAAATGGAATTGAGTTGATATTTCACAAGAAATTGAGAAATATAGCAACACAACTTTTATACAATAAACTAATAGATTTATGTAACCATGTTTCTCTACTTTCACTTTTTCTTATTAATTTTGAAATTACCTTTAAATGCTGGATTGTTGATTTGAGGTGGTTCCCATTCGCCGTCCATTTCATCGTCCCAATCTTCAGGTTTAGATGCATCAGGATCTGGGATATATTCTGGTTGATCCCAATCTTCTGGTTTTTTGTCTTCAGGGTCATCAATTTTGGCTCTGTCATCCCAATCTTCGGGTTTCTTTGCATTAGGATCCTTAATTTTCTTAGGTAATAAGAAGTTCCAATCCTTTTCTAATTCTCCTTTCTCTACGGTTTCACCGTCAATTGATACTTTGTAAGTGTTGTCAGGTTTAACAACCAATCGATAAACATGTGTATGGACATCATCCTTACAACGAATGTCTTTATTAATGAGCAAATTTTTTCCTTTGTAGTTGAAAATAGCATGGACTTTTTTAGTTGCTGGACCACAAATATCAGGTCCAAACATAAGTAAGTATGGAGAATCACCATGAAGTTGCTTTTGATCAAGTGAACAATCAAATACTTTCAAGTATCCACCACCACAGTCAATGTTTTGTTCGTGTTTTACTGTTGAAATCAAATGAAAGAGTGTGAAATAAAAAAATTAAATACCAATCAGATTCAAGATAAAAGCGACTGATTGAGCATAAATGGTTACTAAGGTTCTATTAACTACTAAATCTATTCAAAATCAACCGCCATATAAACTGCATGGAATTTTTGTTTACTTTCTCATTAAATTAGTCTATTGCCGTTCTTGATTACTCATTACTTAATTGTAATTAATAAGAATCATGTTGGTTAAGTAGGCGATTATGTTGACGTCACACACCCAAACCACATTTAAACAGGGGAGCAACAAACTTGATATTTATTCATACACTTCTGGACAAAGACATATTGCCACGTTGAGACTTAACAACTGTAAGAACATTTCCCTAGAAATGCTCAAAATAGATAACATTATGATATATTGTATTATCACTGATTTTAATATTGATATACTAACCTGAAAATTGTACAACTAGATCTTTTCCTTCATTATCAAACTTATTGTCTTCAAATTTAGCTGAAAGACCATAGAATCTGGCATCTTGAGATGTTTTGATTCCCTTGTCTTTTAAATCATCACCATAAAATTTACCGGCTGTCCATTCAAATTTACCAAATTCTTTACCAGGAAATTCTGATTGTACCCATCTTTTCTCCCAATTTGGTGTATCAAACTCTTCTCTAAAATAAACAGTTGCACCAATGCCTGTTGCCAGACAGGCTACAAGGCAAAATACTAATTTTAGTTTCATTACCTAGAATAACAACAAGACAACAAGACATTAAACAATAAAAGCATAATTTGATAATTTAATATCAATCTGATCATAAAAGAAACACGATAAGATTGAAGAATAATAGAGAAATTTGATTAAATTGAAAAACATTGACAGATTGAATCTGCAAAGAAGGATATGAAAGGAAATCCCAGAAAAGACTTTACTTACCTTAAATTTGAATAAAAGATGTCAGGTTAAGAAGAATAGATTTTTATTGCAATAAGTTACAAATAAATACGGGTTATATTCTTAATAAAGTTACAAATGCACAATTAGTAATTAAATTGATTGACACAAACCCAATTGAATTACTGATTAATAAACTGACGAGTCTAAACACAATTGTTTAAGCTGGTAAAGAAATGATCCAAGTGTAAGCTGTTCATTGGCTGAAAAATGAACCAATAAAATATGCACGCAAGCGCAAGTTGAACAATTAAGATTTTTAATCTTATCATTTATTAATTAACCCAATAATTTCATTGTTTTTTATACACAAATTAAAAGTGTTTGATCAACCATTTATTGAAGGAAACAATTAACTGAAGGTCAACATATTTGCATTTCATTTTTAATAAAAATAACCAAGTTTCTGGTTGAAATGAATAGTGTGTCTCTACCTAAATGCTGATATTATCTTTAAAGAGACTCTTAAATGCCGGTTAACTCAAGTCATATTTGTTTGATTATAATCAGTCTGATAATCACACTCACAGCATCTGGTTTAAAATTTAACACATTATCTAACGGTTGTTAAAAGCTGCTTTCATTTTCTCGAATTGTAATTTCTAATATTAATCAACGTTAATGCCACAAGTAATTTTTAAAAATTATTTGATTTTAATTACAAGTAACAAAATCCTCTAAATAAATTGATCTCTCAAAATGAGATTATTTCAAACCGCTTTAAGATATTAAATTAAATTCTTAACAGCTGAGCTATTGATTCTAATTAACACATGGTAAAGTATGAATTTAATCTTCTAACCAGAAAATAAGACATCAAAACAAGACCGTCTTTCGGTTTCTTTGGGTTACCTCGAACGTAGCTCTATCTGGTGGTGTTATTTAACTTTAGATTGGTAAGAACCAATTTTAAACGAGAAAAAGTTCTTCGTAAGTTGATGTTGATCAAATTGATTGATAAAATTATATCATTCGACTGATTTTAAATTAACTGACATATTAATTGATGACCAGATCATGATTGATAACTGATACTTTCGCGCATAGAAAACGATTTTTTCTTGAAAATAAAGCCATGTGTATTGTAAAAATGAATTTGAAAACAAGTTCTTTACCAAAGGATAAATATATTTGGAAGAGAATTCTTTTTTTTTGTATAATCAGTTTGATATACATTTTTAAGTGTGTAAATACGAGAGCGAAAGAGGTAAAGGTAATAGAGTGGAGTAAAAATAAGAGAATTGAATGAAAAGTGGGAAAGTTAAGACCAGAAAGAAAGAGTTGAGAAGTAGAAGAAAAAGAAATTTTTCATACAAACATTTAGACTGCATAAATTGAATTTGATAAAATATTTCAACGACAGTTAAATTAACACCAAAAAAATCTTGATTTCACAACGATTGAATCGCAATTTTTTAAATATTTTTTTTATATATATTTACTTAGATTTTCTTTAATCACTGGAGATTGTAATAGTTTCAAATGATACTTGAATCGGTTTGAAATTGTCAACAAATCCTTAGAAGATCACCGTTAAAGTTGCCTGATAAATCTTTAAAATGGTCATCATTGGTCAACAAAACAAAACCATAGTTTCACAAAAAAATAAAAACTGAAAAAACGCAAACAAACAAAAGGCTCAATATTATCTTTGTAATTAATATAATATATATATACTCTATATATTTGTTCATGTTAACTGCTTTGTTTCATCCTGTAGTCGTCTTCACAGTGTAAATAAATTGAACATACAGGTTGAAACACATAACCAAGCCAGAGGAACGCAGGATATTTTGGGGTCCATTCAACGATTTCAATGAGATAAATAAACAGTGTTGATATGCAGGACGTAAATGAAAACAAAATGAAAATCGAACATAAAAAAAGAAAAAAAAAGAAAAAAAAATTGTAAGAAATAAGAACCAAAATAAGTAAAAACAAGGCAAAAGGGTTTCAATATTTGAATAAAAGGAGTCAATATATTCTCAAAAACATTGAAGAAAGCAAGATGATAATTCTGAGAAATGATAGGTATAATAATAACGATAATAATAATATAATCATCGCAATCATAATGATAAAAATGGTTCCCTAGACAGCAAAAACAAACGACAAGATATTCATTAATGGTTTGTTCAGAGGTTGATATATGGGTTAGTAATTTGATCAAGCTGATGTTATCCGTTTACCATGAAGTCGAACCATTATGAATTCATGTTTCCCTGGATGACGATCAGTTGATACAGAATTTTTTGATGTTGCTGTTTTCATCTCTTTTTCAGCTTCTTTCTTCTTTGCCTTTGAGAGTCGAGCAACTTCACAATAGGTTAATTTACCTCCATTTTCACAAATATCATCACCATTATTATCACAATCATTCTCTTTGCCATCAGTTTTAACCTCGCCATCAGTGTTATTATCAGAAATGTTAAGCTTGATTCCTGAATTTTCTTTGCAAGAATGATGACTGTTTAATTTATCCTCAATAGGTAAACCTCCATTAAGTGTAACTCGCAATGATACTTCGTCAGGTCGAGTTGAACAAATTGAAGGCTTTTTTGTCTCTGAAATTGGAGTCATTTGGCGGAAACTTTTAAGATATCCTTTCAACAAAACTTTAGTCGTCGTTGCTGATGTTCCTTGTGTAGTTGTTGAATTGGAAATAGCTTTTGACAATTTGGAAATATTGGCTTCATTAGTTAATGCTGGAGACGAGGATGGAAAAGATTCAACAGAAGGACATTCGGCAATACTGGCTTTGGCAACTTCTTTATCATCAATAACAATAGCACCATCCTGATTATCACCTTTAAAAAAAGTCACTAGATCAATATTTTCGTTCATCTTGTTATCATTATCATTATTACCACAGACAGTATTTATATTTTTATTACAGCTAATTCCTTTTGCATCTTTTAAATTTTCACCATTGTGTCCTGAAAAATCATGACTCTTCTCATGACTATCATTGCACGTTTCAATCTTTTTAATTGCTCCATTGGAGGTTAAATGTACCCTGCCCGAGTGATGATTAAGTGTTGAAAATAAGCTTGGATTATGGGTTGATGAAACATTTGACTTTTTGTTGCAGTCTTTTGTCTCTTTGGGTAGACAATTAACATCCAGAGTAGACTTTGCTCGATTGTTGGACTCATTATTATTGATTGATAAGGTTTTGCAGTTAAGGTTAACTTTCATTATATCACTGTTATGTTTGTTACTGTGTTTGTTTGAGGCAAGAGTAGGGTTATTAACAAAAGTACTGCTACTACCACCACCAATATAATTGATATTATTACAATTACTATTACTACTGTTTTTATCACCCGATATTGAACTCGTCCGACCAGTTTGACTGATTGCACGAAGAGACTTTCCTGTCTTAGAGACAGTTCCTCGAACTATGTCGGCTAATGATCCATTGGAATTTGAATTTAAAGTAATTTTGATCACAGATTCACGATTGTCCGTATTATTACATTCACTTGATGGTGAAGTTGGACTATAAGAATGAGAAAACGTTATAAATAGAGTTAAATAATCTGTGTGAAAATGTGTTTGCTAGATACTGTTGGTAATACTTACGAGATTCCATTTGATGAACCTAACTTGGGAAAGTTGTGTGCGTCTGCTGGAGCATCTACTTCTGAGCTCGGAAGGGGAGGAAACGCCGATGATACAAGATCAAAGTCTTGAGCCTTTGGCATCTTTTTCCTCTCTGGACTACGAGCATGCTTGTTTTCATTAACAGTCCGTGGGTTAAGTTTGCTACTTGAATTGACTGTTGTTATCTCAGATGTTTTTGCTGTTGCTGATTGTGTTGGTGATGCTACTGCAGTTGCTATTGTAGTTGTAATCGTTGTTGATGAAGATGCTACTGATGATGATGCATTCGCTGATTGTGCTGATTGATTTACTTCATCTTTCTTCTTCTTTCTTATTGGTTTTGTTAAAGATCGAGCAGAAAGATTGGATTGAATAGCATTTGATGCAGTCAGAACTGACTCATTATTATTCAATCGACCAACAATCTCATGTTTACTTGAATCATTGAAATTTGAAGATGATTCGCGTGACTCAGTTCCTGTTGACAAAAGATGACAGTGTGAGAAAATTCAATTGACTTTCATAATGGAGGAAATGTTCTTTCTTAAACTAAAACTTACGGGAAGAGTTTACTTTCTTTAATTGAATCTGAGTTGGAAGAGCCGCTGATAAATTATTTCTTTGCTTATCATCACAATTATGTGATGAATTTGTCGACCATGGCTCTATTGAAATTGAAAAAGAAGAGATCATTATCAATATTAAAATGTCTCAAAATAAAGGAACTTAAACTCATTCATCAAAAATGACAAAAGAAACAGTAATTTTTTATCTTTACCTAAATTTTTGACTCTTTTATCACCATTTTGATTGATTTTGATAGATAATCTGAAATTAAAGAAATGAATAGTTTAATAATAATAAAATGAAAATTTATTCATGTTTGAAAATAGAGTGAGGAAATGGATAGTACACCAAATGAGTAAAAATAGCTGGAAGAATTACCTATTTTCTGAACTTTGCCGATTTTCATTGGAATGCGCGTCATTTAATTTCGCTGAATTTGTCTTACTTTGCAGATGAACATTTGGATGTTGATGAGTTGAATGATTGTCATGAGTCGAAATTGGCGTTGCGCTAAACCGAGATCCAGGACAACCATGATTAACTATTGAACCCGAATAAGAATTGTGATTCTTTCGCAAACTTAAATGGCAACTATTACCAGCAACACCTGAACTATTGATTGAGGCATTAGTCGAAGTTCCAGATCCACGAAGCAAGAAAGGCGATGGTCGAGAAGATGCATTGTGGACTGGCTTGAATGCAGCATGTGGTGAGAGACCGTTTAAAGTGAAAACTGTGCTTAAATCGTAGCATTGAGTCGTTGATGGAGCTGGATATGTATGCAGCATAGTAGGTGGTGGTAATAAAGTTGGGAATATCTGTTGATAGAAAGAAAATATGAATAATTATAATAGAGGAAAAATCAATCTCTCAATTAACTCATAGCCATTCAATAGAGAATGAGAGAAGTGTAGAACAAGACGTATTAAATGACTATCAGGTACATACTGAAGGGATTGTTGGATAAGATGGATTAGTTGGAATTGCTGGATTGTAAACACCATTGGCATTAACTGGACTCTCCAAGGTATTCAAGTTTCCTTCAAATCCAATATTTGGTTCAGCTCCACTTTTAAAAGTTGTATAACTCGAGATAACTGGTTTAGCTTTAATTCGAGCCTAAGTGGATGTTGAAATAGTAAAAAAAATCAAGATTGATATCAGAAAAATTGGGTTGTGTGAAGAACAAAGTATCGACCATTTTAATGAAGACTTACCATTATTGGTTTATCTTGAAACGTTTTGACTTCTTCTCTTAAATATCTGAAAGCCCGTTGAGCATCTTCATCTGATTCAAATGAAACATACCAACTATTGTTGTGCGCGAATTCACAGGAAACGAATTTTGGACAATCTTTACCACTAAAGAGATCTTGAACATCCTGGTCAGTTTAGGAATGAGCAGAGAGAGAGAGAGAGAAATGAGAATTCTTTAAAATTCAAGTAAAGTATCTTGAAATTTTCAATAAATCTTTAGATAGTCTTACTTTAAGAGGAGTTGATTCGGGTATTTCCCTGAGAATGAGAACACATCTTTTGCTAATTGGACGAACTTTTTGACCACTATCGTCGACTTGAACACATTGTGATTCTAAAGTAAAAATAATTTATGTGGTTCTGTTAGTATTAAGTAAAGAAATGATTAGGTTAAAATCGATAAACAGTTCACTTACCTTTAAGAACACTAACAATGAGGTCAATGTTGCGAGTCAATCTTTTGATTTGATCGAAGTTGGCAACAGTACTGATTGGAACATATTGATCACTGTCCATTTGAGATTTTAAATAGGAATCACGGGATAAATTTTCACGAGAAAAGTAATACTCTAATTGATGTTGGAGCATAACTTTTAACCTGTCCAGCGGTATTGATTCCTCTAAAGGCCTTATTTCCTCTTTTGATTGATAAGAATGCTGCTGGAAGTGATGATGGTTACCTGTTAAGAAAATAGATAAAAAAAGTAAACAAATGAAAAGTTACTTTAAAATGAAAGTCACAAACATTTGAAAACTCAACCATGCCAGTTTATGCATGTTGAATGATGACATAGACTAAACTAAAATAGCTAGATTTAAGTAATTGGTTATCAAAATGTAAATGCTAAAACACTCAATCAACACATATTAACAAAAAATTAGACAACATTTAATTAAAATAAACAAAAATAGACCAAATTAACAACTAGACATGCTTTTTTCCCTGCTTCAAGTCTTATCTTTAACAAAGACTTATGACATGTATCAAAAGTTCAACTTTTCAAAATTAACGGTTATGCTTTAAATCTTATGGCCAAGGAGTGTTACCCTTTGTTTATGGCAGTGGATCGTTTTATTTTTGCAAACCTAATGTGAGTTAGTTCCAATTATTTCTTTCTAATTAATTTTGTGTTTGTGTAATTAAATTAACAACACCCTAAAGATTGGGATTGATGATTGGAAATTCACATTAATCAATAAATACAAGAAATTCAGTGCTTCTTATGGACTAATTTATAAAAGTCAATAAGTTGAAATGAGTCTATACTTGTTCAAACGAATCATCTTGATCTGAGTTAGTTTACGATGGAATTTTAATATGATTTTATAATCATATCATGACTTTCAATCTTAAGAATTTTAATCTTCAAAATCGAGAGGAATGTTTAAAAGGTAAAATCACAGAAAATGTTAAACAGCAACAAAGCAAGATTGTTATTATTTGTGTTTTTGCTTTCGTAAACCAACCTTTTCTCAAATGATCAGAAGGAATGAAAGGTCCCATATTGGTCGAGCCATGGTCAATGGACTTATTACATCTACATTGACATACTTTATTAGCAAAATCAACGGAGCCAGCTAACCAAGTATTTGGAACCTCAAGAGAAAGCAATGGATTGGCTGCTACTGCAGGAGGTGCTAAAGGTGCTACTGGCGTAGCACTTGATGATGACGATGATTGAGGTGACAATTGTTGAGATTGGGGTGGCGTTGAAGATGAGGTCAAAGATGTCGATGACGATGCATTTATCAATGGTTGGAAACATTGGCCTGATCCTAAGTAGCCTGAATCCTTTGAAGCTCTGCTGCTACTTGTACTGCTACTACTTCCACTGCTGCTTGAACATCCACTGTCAAAATTGCTTTCATCAAATCTTTTCCTATTACTATTTTCATTATTACTATTGTTAGCATTTGACACTTTGTTTAATTCACCGTTTTCCTCATTTCCTTTGCATCGTTCAATTGTATCATCGTCTTCAAGAATAGGATTAGTTGAGGAAGAAGATGATGAAGATGACGATTCTTTACTAGAGCTGGTAATTTTGATCGATTGGGGCACTCGCAAGCAACGTCTATTGCCCTCATCATAACTGATGCCTTCATTGACTGCTGCTATGGAAGAAAAATATGGAGAAAAATAATGAAATGAAGATTAGAATTGTACATTTTTCAATTTAATCTTTTGATTAATCTAAAACTAGACGAGATCAACAAATAACGAGGGTCAAACCCACAGCTCATCACCATTCAGCTAGTATACCTCAGGACATTGACTCGTACATCTTATAGTTGTCCAAAAACCCGTATTATAAGGCATACCATACAAGCCCTCATAATTCAACACCTCTAGTGTAAAAATTGAATAAAATAGGCGAGTTCAATTAGCTGTTTCTATCTAATCTGTTATTAATTGTTAATATTATTGTTTCTCTTTAGAGTCTGTGGAAGTTCGAGGAATATATACTTACAAAGCTTTCTCGGTTTTTGGGCTTATATTTTAGATAGCGAATAATGAAACACATATGTTTGCTTTTCTTGGTGCACGTTTAATGATACGTATTTTTAAGTAAAGGATATAGCATATCAAAAAAAGTCAAAATACGCGTCCAATTTTTCGTTCTCAACAAGATCTGGTCAAAAAATTCGTACAAGCAGTGGTCCTTCCCTTGTGAGTATCAACCTTTGTTTAGCTGTTGCTGTCGAATTGTTTTGATCAATTTTGTGCAGAAAGAGTTTTGTTATCTCTGTTCGTTGTACTAAGTCGGTAATTGAATTAAATTTTTCAGAAAAGACCGAACAAGAAAAGTAAGCTAATTGAGTGATTTATTTTTCTCCTTCTTGGTTTTAAAATTTACATATGATTACACAAAGTCTGGATGCGTTTATTTCGTTTTGCAACAAAGTATTTGTACTGATTCTGTTTTTACATAAATTCAGTATGAAGTGCTCACAATTGACTCTAGAAATTGTCAGAAAATAAAAAAAAAGAGAGCAATAAATTGGTAACCATAATGAATATGGTGATGAAAAAGATGTTTCAAACCAATACTATGTAAGGTATGTACACCTAAGCAACTTGATTCACAACTGACTCCGTTGTTTCTTTATCCTTTTTCTTCTCTTATTTAGTTATTTCTTATTTTTTATCTTGTTTGATCATTGTTTCCAGTTTCCCAAGTGATTGTTATGATGATGATGAAGTTACACAAAAGGAAAAAAAGACATAAGTAGAAATCGAAGGAAAGGAAAGCAAAAGGAAAATAAGAAGAGGAAAAAGAGGCCAAACCATGGTATAATCAAATTGCAATAATAGATTCAAGGCACGATTATGTTTAACTTGGAAGTGGCCAGAGAAGCAGCGTCTCAGACTTTTGGATAACAACAATAACAGAAAAAGCTATATATTCAAGTAGATAGGAAACAGAAAGCAAATATCAACAACAACAATAATAATAACAGCATCAACAGTAGAAACAAGTGAAACACTAAACAAATTAATAATATCAAGTAATGGAAGACAAGTGAATAACCAGAATATAATAAGGAATGTAAACAAGGAAGCAAATATGGAAGTGGAAAAAATTAAATCAAGATTACTTCATGGGGATTCTTGAATAACTAATTGGAGAGAAAGGTAAACCTAGATGATGATAACCAATAGCAGATCAAATAATCAACAAGCTACTCCATTTATTTCATGATAAAGACATCGTATGTGGAAATAAACAGAAGATGGTTTGTTGACGATCATCATCATAATGGTGGTAATGGCGATGATGGTGATGATGGAGATTATATGGAAGGATTTCAAGAGCAAAAACAAAGAAGCAAATGCAAATTACATGATAAACAGGAACCAGAGTGAACAGTCAACAAATGATTTAACCAGTAATCAAATTGACCTTGGTTAACTTTAATGTTCCCTTGCCTACAAATTTTGCTTGTTTTATGGGTTTCATTTGCGAAAAGTGCAGTTAGTTGCTAACTTGTTGCTGATATTGTTGCCAACAAATGTTCACCAAGGATAGACCAGAAAGACTGAGACGAAAATTAATTTGAATATCTGTAAGATGCAATTAATGTTAATATTTATGAAGACAGAGTACAAGGCAAATGATTATAACATAAATTTTTATTATCTTGTAACCATTTCGCCAGGCCATTCTGTCAGTAATAATTTAATAATAATCAATTCATTCCATGATAAATTACTTTCCATCGACACATTTTTCAATTTTTAATTGTAATCATATCATTCTTTTTACTTTTTTTCAACCAGTTTCTCCAGTCAACTCATGGTTACAATGTTTGTGGATACATTATTAATATTGGATTGAGATAAAGTAACAAAAAAAAAATATATTGTAGGAAACATCAAATCAAATAAGATTGATTAACTTCACTCATCTGGATAAAGCTGGTGTTGTATCCATTGATAAATGACTCTGCCAAGTTTGATGATCAAATGGTTATGAAATGCAATTTAATGTGATTGTAATAAACGTTAATTGATATGTAATATTACGTATCAATTTTACAATCTTTTCATTTGATTATCATTACCAATTTTCAGGAAAACATTTATGGGCTACAATGTTTTTTACCTCACCAGTGATTAAAAGAGTGATAAATTGTCATCAAATTGAAATTGATTTTTCTTGTTCTACACCCGAAACATTTTCATTATTTGACCGCTTCTAGTTAATTACTCTAATCACAGAATCTGACTGTTAAAATAAATACAATGCAATAATAAGGAATCAGTGAAAGCAACAAAAAAAACGTTCGTAATGAAGGAAACAGATGATAAGCATTTTGCTAATGTAAATCAATCAATGTATTGCAATAATTGAAAGGTAAATTACAATTAGATTATCTACCAATCAATAAACATTTCATTGTCTCATTAAATCTTTAAACTAATCAATATCAACCTTTATTTCCACCAAAGCCAACAATCAATGTAAAAAAGCAACAACCAAATGAGCAACATAAAGGCAATCAAATTCAAGCGAAATGGTAAACTGACCAAACTGAATATCTTATGATAAAAGGAATGGAAAAATGTCAAACAGTAAATTATTTTCCAATATCAATCAACAGTGAGAAGTAAATTGAGGAATTAAAAGTTTTACAAAAAACAAAAACAAAGGTAATTGGTAATTAAAACTCCAATGTTTCCATCAAAACCATTAAAACCAAAATCATGTATTAATTGTTGACATACAGCAAGATGTGTGTAGGCTGATAAATAGGTAAAGATGATGATCAAAAAATGATGAACATCAAGAATAATCAAGAAAAAGAAATGAAAATATCTCAGTTTAACCATGATCGCAGGTATGAAATAGGTAAACAACGTGTTTAATTAATGGCTGTAAATCAATGTAAGCCTAAAGGTTATGAGAAATGGGTAAAAAATACCAGAAAAAAAGTTGAATCAATAAAGATATATTAAAGATGTCATGAATCTATTTATATATATTGATGATCATGATAACCAGACATCCATAACCAGAGTGGAAAAAACATTATCATTAATGCATATAATTGTTATCACAGTGATTCAATGGATTTGAGTAATTCATGTAAATCTGTAAATTGAATTTTGTGTCTTCCAGATACAAATCTCTACAAAATGTATTGTTGTCTGCATTGTAAACAATTTTCATCTCATTATTTGTATCTATTTAAATGGCATTTGTTAGCACAATAAAAGGACAGACAAAAGGTTTGAGATACTGAGAATGAATGGATTTTAATTAAATCAACTTCAAGTTTATTAATACCAACAATTTACATTTCAACAATACTTATTGACTATGTAAATAGGGAACTAAACTGTTAAACTTTGATATTTATGCTCATAGATATTTCAATGTTAGAAAAGGAATCAAAATAAATGTTAAAAAATCAATTTTCATTTACCGATAGAAACCAGGGAAGGATACTTTAAAAGCTAGTTTAAAGCAATACAATTATGTGACTT
The DNA here is from genome assembly GCA_028476895.1 of Tetranychus truncatus. Lineage (NCBI taxonomy): Eukaryota > Metazoa > Arthropoda > Arachnida > Trombidiformes > Tetranychidae > Tetranychus > Tetranychus truncatus. The sequence goes on from CM052061.1 coordinate 13,792,079, forward strand.
AATTTAATTCAAATCTTCAATTGTAAAGGTTAAGGTTTTGAATAAACTGAATAAATTGAAAAGTCAAATACAAAATTTGTAAACAAAGCTGTCTTTTTAACAGCACCAGCTTTATTTAACCTTTCAACTAACACCAAATGTTTTCACGTTTTAAGTAAACGATTTTTCAGATTATTCATTTCTTTCCAGTCTGAGAAATTCATGGAACAATTGCCAATTCGTATCTTTGACGGTAGAAAATTTAAATTGATAAAAGGTTAGAGTGAAAAAAGTCCATCTCAATCAATAAATCAAATCAAGTTATAACTGAGCTTGAATCAAATCCTTGGTAAAAAAACCGATGTCTTTTAAGCTTGCAGTCAAATTTATTACAATCATAACTAATTTAAACTCGCCATAATTGAAATGTTGCGATAATCAAACTCTAGTCATAAAACCGATCAATAATTCATCTACTCTTAGCTTGACTCAATTATCAGAGTGATGCTAAAATAACATGATGACGCTCAATAAACTTGCAGCCAAATAACCGTATAAGATGTTTTCAGATATTAGGTTAAAGTCAACTTGAACCATCAACTAAATAACCCAAATTCAATCTCGTCTGATCAATTTGTTACATTAATGCACAATGAGAAGATAATGTTTTTAAAAGTCTTGATCAGCTAAACAGCTCAAGTTGAAAGCTTTACAAAATGAAAAGGTTTGTCTCAAAACAAAGGTTCATGGTTTTCCAGTCAAACAATCATATTCTGGTAATTTCAAATTCTCGTTTTTCTGTTAATTATTTCCATGTTAAACATTTTATTTATCAAATAAATTAATAAAGAGTAATCAAATGAACGCTTGTCTAACAAAAAGTGAATCAAACGAGTGTAATGTAAATTTTCAAGTAAATAATGATTAACCTTATAAGCATAAGCACATCAGAGACACTAAAGTGACCTAACTCTTGAGGAAAATAGTGAAAAGACAAGACTTATTCAATAAGAATCAACAAGATGAAGAAAAAAAAGCAAAATAACATGAAAAGTAACAACTGGGAATGATAACTACAAGTCAAAATAACACTTTAATCTGACATTTTTCGTCTACTTCATCTTCATCATTGTCTTCATGATCATCTTGAGAGGAAAAAGTAAAATGGGTTAAATGGTTAAAGTTATTCAGGCTCAATGGAAAAGGGTAACAATGAATTCACCAAGGAAAATGTATAACCATAATCTTGCAATTTTCTTGCTCTTTTCACCTTTTCCTTTTCACCATTTTACTGGTTCATCAGTCTTCATCATCATTACCATCATCCTAAACATCATAAACATCATTGTCATCATTATTGTCCTTACACTTACAATTTTTTTTATTCAAATTGTTTGACTTTTTGCCTCTTCTTCCAACCCTAACTTCAACACTAATTTCACTTAATAACTTAACACTAATGAATATCAAATGAATAATATTAACAGTTAGATTAAACAGCATTCAAAGACAACCATTAATCTAACATGATAACCAATTTCACGTTTCTTCTTGTTCTTACAACAATGCTCACAGATTCTTGAACACACTTAATCAGTTCAACTGTTATTAATTGGCAAAGAAAAGCTATTAATAACATTTCAAGTTATTCACTTCAAAATTGATAATTCAATATTATTCATTTGGTTAACCAGTGATACAGTTTTCAACCATTTTTTTTTGTCTAACTCTGAGTTTTCCTTATAAGTAATTTGATCATTTCCTAATGTGATCATGAATTTTGAGTGATTGAACAGAATTTTATTTAAATAATTTCATCTATTCATTACTATGGTAAAGGTCAAAGTGATATATTTTTAATGGTAAATACATTTTGACATATGTTGATGTTTTAATCAAATTGCGAGTTTTGCTTTTGTAGTTAAATGAGACATTTGCTTGTAAAGCAATAATTGGTGAACATTTTTTTACCCTCAAATGGCAACCTTTTTTTTAAAAGCTAATTAAACTGATTTAAAACTGTATCAAACTCAATTAAATTCAAGTCTTTTCAACAACAAACAGTCTAATCCAAGATAAACCAATTTGATTCACTTTATTGTTGACGATTAAAACAGTCAATTAGAGTCTCTTTAAAACCATTTACTGACGACTTCAATGAAAACTGTTGTTAACTTCCTTTTATTTTGCTAGTTAATCAAAATTGAAATGGTTATAAATAATACAAATCAATGTTTGCACATGAAAATTGGGTAAAAAAAGGCACAAAATGAGTGAAAAAATGTACGCTTCAAAGGAATTGAATAATATTGAAAGTAAATACAGAAAAAAATATATTATTAAGTTAAAGAGTAAAGAGGACAAGTAATGGTCAGTTTGGACAAACTTAGCATTTGGTAAAATCAACTCCTACGTAACATCAGATTAATGGATAAATGGTTGAAGTTGACGAGAATGATGACGATCATGATGACTGTGATGATGGTAATTGGATTAGATCAATTTTACAGTGGATTGAAAGTTAATAACAATTTACAACCCAACTCTAGATTTAACCCGATAAAAGTTAAATCTTATAATCTGGTCTACTTAAATAATTGTTTTCAATGTAAGGAGGATCTACCAAAATCGCCTCGAATTTTTTCCAAATAAATCTTTTCCAATTCAAATTTCATGTCGATTACGAACATTTAATTTTCCTTTCATGATTCATCTTCAAAAGATATTGATAAGAACACTTGAAAAATGAAATAATTGCTATTTATAAAAATCTTTCATCAAAAAATCAATAAGATTTTTATTTAACGATCAAAGCTTTTCCATTTTACCAGCATTCCTCCTTATTTAGCATTTAAAATTCACACCAGAATTTCATCAAGAAACTAGTCAACAATCAATTTATTAACACCATTGGATTATTGTTATTATTTTGCTGAACTGCATTGAGCCTTACAAAACTAGAAGACATTTTGACTGCTCAATTCGACCATTTTAACCTTTACTATTTTCAACTGATGAAATTTCAAGAGGCGATTTTGTCGATTCATTTGCAGATTCTCTTTGGTGTTCAATTAAAACGTTGTTTACGTTGTTAACCAATTATTGATTTATCTTTCTAACATCTAATAAAAGGTCCAATAAAAGGATTTGAAAAGGGAAAAAAAGAGCAAAATTTTGGGTTAATTTGGTAAAAGCTAAACAACAATCTTGACTAACCTTTACATTAACTTTGCTTGTAATCTTTGAAGATGTGCTCATTTGATTACATCAAATGATTTAATCTTATTTTGCTAGTTAAACTGAATGGCTTAATAACAATCAATCAATACATTTTTACCAGTAAAACTAATTGATCATCTTGTTATTATCAACAATTGCGTAGGAAGTGTAAACACATCAAACAACAAACCCAAATGAGTATGTAAATAGACTCATTTTTTTTTACTTCTTGCTTATGTATACATTTCAATGAATCTATTTTTATCCCTCATCCATTCTCATCAATTTCATCATTATAATCATCATTATCTTCATTGTTAATAACATTGGTAACCATAATTCAATATTAATCATATTAATAATTGAAAGAGTTGAACGTCGAGAAAACAAAAAAGCGAAGACTTATTTTTAGACTCTTTGATAAACTGCTATTTATAAAACGTTTGCTCTAAGGAATGATAATGATGGGCCGTCAATTGATCAGATAATTTACGTTCATTGAACAAATCGGAAATCAGCTCAATCATGATTATTATGGAGTAAAAATGAATAAAAGAGTCTAGAAGAAGAAGAAAAGGCAAAATTAGAAAAGAGTTGCCTACTTGATTCTATTTTTTGCATAAATAACTTTTTTCCTTCTTCACTTTTCCTCAATCTAATTTAAATTATCAGCATTTTAGGATTTATTGGCTTTTCCTTTGCAAATTCATTTCCAGTCAAAGATAAAATAAGGTAAAAATGGAAACCTATTCAACCCATTTCAATCCATATTATTTATCTCTTCACCTTCACTTCATCCATTGAAACTTTTAATATTTTCAACTCTTCTTTTTTTTAGCAATACTTTCACCATCAATAAAGAGTTATTTTCAACATTTGCTTTTCCCATTTTGTAACGTTTACTGTTGAGTTAAATATACAATTATAATGTAGCTTTTGTTGCTATTTCATGTTTGTTTATTTGTTTGTTATCTATTAATGTTCAATCCAATCAACCAGAACTTTCCATTGCTATTCAATATCATCTCTTATTCATATTCGTTTGGTTGAAAGAAGAAGAGAAATGCAAAAAACAAACAAACAAAATGCAATTGATTTTCGATGAATATGAGAAGCCAGAAACTGATTACCTGATAGTCAAAGGATAATCAACGATTAAAGTTGTAAAATCATGTAAACATTTTTATTTCTTGAGAAAAAAGCAAAGTTTTCCATGAAAACAAACCATAGCAACAAGTTAGTCAATTGGCTTTACTCTTCCATTTTCTGGTTGCTTTCTGGTTCTTAAGGTTTTGTCCATTGCAACCTTTAATCGCACTTTTACATTGATCTTCACTGATCATGTTATTACAAATTATTAATATTTAATTGGACATTTTTTTCTCTCTCTTTACCTTTGTTTTCAAATCGACTCGTAATTATGTCTGATAACCTGATCATGACAATAGTCACAGTTACCATGGGAATTGAAGTAAATGTAATAGAAAAATGAAATTATAATATTTATAATGATTAGCAAATGATTAATCAATGAAAGTCTGGTTCAACTGAAAAGGGAACAAAATGTTGATCATTGAACACAAGATTTGATGTTCAGTTCAAATGAATGGCAAGTTGAAACAAAAGGCTCAGAGAAACAAAAGAAATGTTCAATTCGATTAAAGATTTTAGAAAGATTCTTCAATTGAGTCGATTGTCAGGCAAATTCAAGTAAAATAGTTGATAAAATGTTGACCTTTTTGGTGCAAAATTTTTGTTCGATGAAACAGGTTTTCATCAGATAATCATTGAAATTTATTATTTATAAGTTTTCTATAAAAATATTTTCCATCAAAAATCCCGGGAATTTTGCAATTTTTTTACACTCAAAGGAAATGTTATTATTCTGATTCTTTACCTGATTCAATCTGAATCTATCTGGGTTTAACTTCCCAGACAAACTTGATGAAAGACAAAAAAGATTGGTTAAGTTCATTTACCTTTTCAGGGTAATATTCAATCTCAATTGTTTTCTTCCTTTTTCTTTCTAATTTTTTGTTTTCTCAGGTTTTATTGAAAAAAATTAATATCGGCAAAATATTCATTGAGAGCTTTAAATTGCATTGAAATCATTAACACTCAAGTTTGTCCTTTTCATTTACATTCAATTATAACAGCAATAACTTATCGATTAATTTAATTTCCCTGATGAAAATGGTTAACCTAAATGATTAAAGTTGCGTTTTTGGTTTATCATTTTATAATTATCATTTGATTTGAAACTTGATTAGGATTGACCTGAAAAGGAAAATGAATTTTAAAAAAAAGTAGGGAAATAAAAAGTTCATCTGTAAACATTATTTGCTTATAAAGTCTGCATCAAACAAGTTTTTTTTTACATTTTCATGCTCATAATTAGAAAGACTCGAAATTTGTAGTTAATCAAAAAAAAACTAATTTGTTTGTAATTTAAATTGAAACTATCAAGACAATCTCAAGAGTCAACATTTGCAAATTTAAATTAAATATGATTAATCAAACTGGTTAACAGTTTTTCCAGACAAACAATTGTAGACTTATTCAACCTTTGCTTATTAAATATGCAATTAATTTGAATTATTTCCGAGTTGATTAATCAACATTTAATTTACAGAATCAATTTCAACTCAATAATTTGAAACCTTTGTGGTCTTTAAAGGTTTAGTCAAATTGCTAGTTTTGATCAATTGATGAATGTTAATTAGAAATTTCAATTTTCTATAATTAGTCATTTTCCTTGCAGTTTTGTTGAAATTTTCATTTCATTTTTCTGGTTTAAACCTTTTTTACCTTCTGGGCTTTGAGCTTTGGGTTTAAACCTGAAAATTGGAGATTCCATTTGATTGATCAATCCATTGATTCATGATCTTTTCATTCTGTTCTTACCTTTTGATAAATCCAAAGTTCTTCTTCTCCTTCCGTCATCTCGTTTATCATCATTGTCCCTTCTTGTCTTTGGACGATCACGTGAAGATCTTGAACTGTTATTAGCATTATTACAGCAGGAATTGTTAACATTAAGACAATTATGATCACTTTTGAATGTATCACGAGATCCAACATTGGCTATTGGAGATCTGAGACATGTTTTGATCTGAAAATTGAAAGCAAGGTAAGTTAGACGGTTTGACCAATCAGTATCATCATCCAGAAAATATAATTCAATATCAAACTTAAATCACGAGGAGAAGCTGAGTAAAAAAAAGATGTGAAAAAGTGGAGAATCTCAAAGAAACAAAATTTCAATTTGTATTCCAATTGTTTCTTGAAAAAAGCTAATTTACTTTTTGTTTCGTTTCAATCTTTTACCTTATTATTGTGATAATACTTTGAGTTAAATAATATTAACTAGGAAATGAAAGTTGAAACAAAATGAAATCTTGGAAGAAAAAATATCTTTAAAATAAAGATTATACAAGTTATTGTTGGGAGTGAAAACTCCCAAAGAGAGTTTACTTTGCTTTGTTTTTGCCTTTTCATTAAATTTAGACTTAATACGCTTCTAGAATCATGGTACAGAATTAATAAGAAAATATCAATGGAATTAGTATCAGTAAAAGGGAAGTAAAAGGTTAAATGATGACAAGTTTAAGGTTTCAGTTTAAAGTTTTCATGACGGAAGTTGATTAATATTCTGGTTGCTGTTTGTAACAATTAAGTTTGACTTGTAGGGTGTTAATAAGTCATCTTGACTTTTGATGATTGTTCAGGTTCAATAGCATATTCAGTAGATTCACTAATTTTTCATTTTCTTGTTTATTAAGATTTAAATTAATGTTAATATGTCAAGGTATGGATGAAGGTTTGGGTTTCAATTGTCAACCAATTTACAAGGTTCTATCATTACAGTTGACTTTTTTTTTGGGTAAATGATTATCCAAATGTTAAAATGGCTTTTTGTCTTTAGTGTGTTTAACGACTGTCACTGATTGTTATGATTTATTAATGATCACAGAAGGGTGAAAAATGATGATTAAGTGAATATGAAAAATTGAATTAAATAACAATCAAAGGGAATAGAGTTGAATTGATTTGTATGGTTATGAAGTTGATGGTTAAATGAGATTGGAAAATACAAAAAGATGAAAGTAAATAGAGAAAAAAATGGCAAATGTTTACTTGAATTCAATTTGATGGAAACAATTAAATTAGTCTTGAATTTGGATTAAAGTTTAATCCAAATTAAAGAGTAAATTGTAAAGGAAAAGTGTTTGCTGTTAAAGAAATGTTTCTTTTCAATATTATCATTATAATCAATTAGAGAAGGTTAATGTTGATGGAAATCGCAAAGAAACAATCAAAATGATTGTTGCATGAATTGTTACATTGATTGTTACATTGGCTGTTCCATGTGCTTTGATTGTACATTAATTATGATTATCATGATTCTTGTGAATGGTTAGATTGGTCAAATAAATTGTTGAAAGGAAATGTTTTGTTGAAAAAGTGAAATAAAAATGTATTGAAATGAAAAAGGTAATGAATGGTTAGGAAATTATTGGCACTGATTACTGATTATTTTATGATTAATGTTTCCATTGGTTGAGTCTTTTCATGTTTCAATATCATCATCATCATCATTACTATTTCACATTTTAAGGTTAATTTAGTTACAATGGAGAGAAAAAAAAATCAGAATAATGTTAATAAAACAATTTCTTGCCAATCATTAACAATCAATTTGTCTAACTTTCTATGGGGAAAAAAATCAATTTTGGTAAGGTGTTAAAGATTGTTCAATTGATTTAAAGTTATCTAATGCCATAAATCAATCTAGTTAATTGTGTTACGATTAACTCTTAGCAAATCTATGATATTAGATGATTTCTGAGGGAAATAAATTTTCTGGTTTCTTTGATGGTCTCATCTGGTCTCTTCCATATTGGGTTCACTTAATTTAGCTAATCTGTAACATTAAATTAAAAATTTGTTAAAATTGAGTTTATTTAAAGGCTTTAGAATCAAGATGATTAGCGGATTAGATTTGACTCAATTGACGATGAGAAATGTTGATGAACAATTTAATTACTCAACATTTTTCTTGCATTTCATTAGGTAATGGGTTGAGAGAAGGTTAAATAGGTGAAAATTAATTCATTGGGATTGAGTGAAAACAGATCAACTTGAAGATGATTAACCAACAACAGTGATAATAATATCTTGAGAATCAGTGAAAGGAGTGATTAATATTATTGTTGTGTTTACAGTGAAACCGTGAGTTGAAAGCTTAAAAAAACAATTCAACAGTTTGGGTTGTAAAGCATTTTAATGTACCACCAAAAACTATGAAATTGTTTTTTTTGGTGTTGTGTGAGTGTCTCTTAATTATCTCATTAAAAATGTGAATGTTTAATTAAGATATAAATATATACAGCTACATGCATGTAGATTGTATACATTTATACACTAAGATGGGATAGTTTAGCTGCTAATTACTTCAATAGAGTGGAAGAAATGTCTTGACATGAAAACGACAACAAAAAGTTAATCACAGTTTATTGTGCTTCAATGTTTGGATATTACTTTGCTCTATAAATTTGATTGTCAGTATACAATTGGTGAGACTGAGTGTCATCAATTGAATACATAATCACACTGTGAACGTGAAAGATTTGTAATACCATTAAACGCAATTGACACAACAGTTGATATTGTTAAAACCAATATACAACTGTTGCTGTTGCTGATGATGATGACGATAATGATGATGTGAGACAGATAGGGAAACTTTAAACACTGAAAGCTAAATGGCAGTTGATGGCAGCAATACTATCTCCATTACATATGATTAAAGCTGAAAATGAAAGAAAATCTAAATTAGTAAATCTGGTTATTTGCAATTGAGAACAAGAAGTTTAACACAAATATACTCTTTGATATATGATCAGTAATCAGTATTGATGACGGTGATGATGATAGATTGACTGTGTAAAAATCAATAGATGGCGGTTATGAGATAAAAAGTGAAATCGATTCAATTTTTGATTGAGACAATTCACAGGTGAGATAATATTGATAGAGCTTGATTGTATCGGTGATATTGGAGGGTTAGTATTGAAATAAATTATTATTTTACTCCATCATTGTCAAGGTCCTCCTCTGTGATGCCTTTTTTGTGTTAAAAAAAGAGAGAAACAAAAGTCCAAAACAAAGAGTTCTTTTGTTTACATTTAACTTCAGCTGATCTGCACCTTTTGACTCGATAAATTTGTTTCTATTCTTATTGATCATGTTTGGTATTTTACGTAACACGACAGTTAATATCAAACAGTTTACTAATAAACGTCATCACCATGATCACTAGCATCACTTTTATTTCTCTGTCCATCAAGTTGACATCAATGAAAGAGCTTTTTTAGTAAAGATGAGAGACTTTATCTAGCCTACCAAGACTAATGATTGTGGTTTGAAGTTGCTAATAAAAGGAGTGAAAAAAAGGAGGTGGATGAAGGAAAGATGGAAAGAGGGATAAAAAGAGAAGTATAAAGATGGTGGTTATGATTAGGATGATGAAACACAAGATGTAAGATGAAGTGAAGGTAAGAGTAAATAATCCAAACGAGAAGTGGATGATGAAGGGAAAGATGAAAAGTTGAAACGAAAGAAATGTTAAAAGAATTAAGTAAAACCATGTTTACCACCAGATTGAACACTTTATCCACCCAAATGGCAGAGACACTAAAATATCAGAAGACCAGTTGAAGAGTTTGGTTTAATTTTGCCTTCAAGCTATTAACCAAAGAATTTATACAGACAATTCAATCGATTAAATAAATAATTTCATGGTCACACTAACTGAGGAATGAAACGCTAATCGTAATCACTAAATCGTAAACCAAAAGATATCTTAAAAATCACGATCATAAGTCAACAGTTCACTTTACATAGTCATTTATAATTACTACCCTCTATTGACAATTTATTTAACCTCGCTTTTTGAAAAATCATTGTCTTGCTTAAAGATAACGGATTTTTCTGTGTTTAATTTATGTTTAACCATTTTGTTTATTATTTTTATTCTTATGAGTTATTTACTTTTATTTCAATTTCGTTATTTTGTTTGTTTTTGTTGATTAAATGTGAATAAGAGGGAAATTTATTTTAGCCTTGTTCATTGATGAGATTCATGATGGTTACATGTAAGAGAACAAAAAAACATGCTAATGCACATGATGTAACAACAGTGTTACTATTACACTTAAGTCTTGTCTGTTTACCTCCAATTATAATCAGGTTAATGATTGTTTAGCTTGTCTTTTTATTTTATTATTTAATTTTTACCACTTTTTACTTTAATTTTGTTTACCATTTCCTTTATCTTTGTTTTTACCACCCGTTTTTATAAAATTGTGAAATCAACTGTTACCATTAAGCCGCTTCCATGTATTACTGTTTCTATGATTTTTTATGTGTTGTTGCTGTTGATATTTGATAAATCACTGGATGGATTCTGATTATGATTGTTAATTATTTAATGGCTGAGTAATTAGATGTATTATATCAAGGTGTTATCACCAAAATAAAATACAGATTATCATCATTATTATATCTCGTAATTCTGTTATCATTCTCATCAATATGAAGTCTTAATGATGCATGCAGATTATGTGGATAGTTTTGGCAAATGAATTCAACTCACAATTGTCAGATAAGATTTGCATTGAAACTGAAAAGGATCACCAATTCTTTCTTTCTCATTATTTTTTGGTTATTAATGTTTTTTTCTTATCTTCAAGTTTCACTTCAGATCAAGTTTCATGTCAATTGAAAGGGGTAATCAAGTTGTTGCTGATACATTTTTATTATTTAATCAAACCTTTCGACAGTCATGTTGCGCTTTTTTCACTCTTAACATTTGTTGCTATTCATTTTTTTTTGCTAATAATGCTTGAATATTGATTTATTGATTAACCAATGATCCACACTAATCATTTTTTATTTTTTTATATCACAGATCCATGTTAATGGCCAATTGGTCAAGCAATTAATTGTAAAATGAATGTGAACGTAAAAAATAATTTGGACAAAATCGTCATTGTGATCACTTGGTAACAAAAAAATTAAGAGTGAAAAAAGGATTGAATTAGGAAATTGTTGGTTGATAAATTGTTTATTATCTGGTTATTATGCCAAGAATAATGATGATGAAGATGATGGTCGATTGATTGATTTAATTGCGTAATCAAGTGAAATATAGCTGAAGTTAATCATTTACTTTGAAGAGTACAACTACAACAGCATCAACAGCAGTAAAAAGGGTAAAGTTAAAACGCATTTATTATCAATTATAGTATTAATATAACGGAAACCTGATTAAATAGAATCACCAGTTTCACGTTTTTTTATTATTTGTTTTAATTTGATTACTCTTTTATTTAATCATTAATATATTATTTAGATTTCAATTTCTAATTTCGCCTTAATTTTCTTTATCCAGGTGATAAAATGAAACAATGAGGATGGGATACATTTCACTCGATAGAATTGAGTTCATCAAGCAAAAAGGAGTGAAAAGGATAACTATGGAAATGTTATTAAAATTATTAGGATAACAAGAAATTGCAGGTGTATGATGGCATAGAATAGGAATAACAACAAGAAAAAGAAAATGATAAAATGAGAAAAAGATCTTATTTTTGATTAATCTGGATATATGGAGACAGAAAAGACGAATTGGATTAAAAAGTTCAACCATTTAAATTATCAAGACATCACTTTACGGACAAAATAATGAGACAAACAGAAGGGAAAAAGAAGTGTAAAGCAAGAAAAGTAATGGCAAGGAAAGCTATGGAAAGAGTTACTCTACATCAACTGTATTTACCATGTCATCAAAATTACAGGAGAAACTGATAAACCATTTGGATGATGAATTATTTTGTATAAAATATTAACGAAGGAGAAGCAGTAGAGAAAGAAGGTAAGACGATGACAATCCAAAGGGAAAAAAGATGAAGAGTTAAGAGAGAAGGAAAAATAGACAGAACAAAATAGACAGAGATGTTTATGAAGAAAAAAAAGCAATATTACAAGAATACGAAGAAAGGAAAGGCAAAGGGAGAAAGAGTTATGACCTTTAACCTATGCTAGGAAGTGAAAGTCTCTTCTAAATTGGATAGATTTGCTTCCGCCTCCGTAAAAAAAATGTATAACATCGCCTACACCATTACACTTTTATCATCAACTCTATTTTATGTGCATCATCTTTTATTCTGACTAAACTCAATGGAGAGAGAAAGAGAGACTGGGTGAGATTGAAATATATTTCAAAAGTAAAAGGTGAGGGAGGATTGATTGAAAATTGAAAAGGTAACCTGATGAATACAATGGATGATGACATGAGAAAAAAAATGATTAGGATATTTGTAAGTGTATTATGTTGATTGTCATTATAGCTCAAACAAAACATTGGATAAAGTTAAAGATAGTCTTTTTTTCAACATGTGAATTGTAAACAGACAGGGGTGGAAAGGATGCTGATTGTGATGTTAATGAAGAGAGGTAAAAGAGTTATCATTTATTAAGCATTTCATTTAAACTATTATAATTTTCATTTTACTTAAACATTTTTTTTTCGCTTTCCTTTTTTTATAGCCTTTTTGTCATCTTATTTACTCATGGATTGTTTCATCTTGCGCTCTCTTGATTTTATTCTGTTCAAGATGGAAAACCAACAAGTCTAAAACATTTATCCAATCATTCATGGGGAAATTTAGGTCAAAGGTCACTCGACTATCCATTGATGACAACTACGTAAATTGAGGCGGGAGGAAAGGAAGCGAAAGAGATAAAATAGATTCTGTTTGAAGATCATACTCTCACCCTTGCATGATCTTGCACAGAAGATATTTTTTTTGAATAAAAATAGATAGCGAGGTGTTTCTACCCTCCATATTGATTATATCATTGCAATTGAGTGATAGTGTGTGTGTATGTGTCAGTGAGAGAAGGGAAAAAAGGCAAAGTAAGGAAGAGTAGAATCAGATGATGAAAAAGAGGCAACATGAAAAGAAAGATAAATGAAATCTCAAGATGATAGATAAGGAGATGTAAGGAGAGCAAGTTGGTGATCAAGAGCGAATACGAGATGGAAATGTCAATATGTATTAATGTTGACAGCCTGTTGCTTATTTCTGTATCTGACCTTCATTAGAATTGACCCTTTCACCAAAGAAGTTATCATCATCATAGTCAATATAATAACAATATAACTCTCTCCAGTGAAGCAAACTAAAGAAACTGACGTTGCTGATTTTCAGGAGTAACATATTGTTTACCTTTTTACACTGAAATCAATACCAAGAAAGCCAAGTAAAGCAACAATTTGAAAGAAACAGTTGTACACAAGAGGAAATTGGTTAAAGGAAATGGTTTCCATCAAAATATCAAGACAAGTTTGGAGAATGAAAAAAAAAGTCCAAAATATTTGAAAAAGACTATCTTTTTCTTCATCTTCACCAGGTTTCCACCAGGAAAGTTCATTATATCAAAAAAGTGCAAAATCCTAACGGTGCAAAGGTTGCCTGTCTTCATTTTTTCATAACCATCTTCAACTTGATCTGTCTCTTTCTCTCTACTTGTTTCTCAATGGTTGAGAGTATCGTTAAAGCGCGGGTAAACGCTTCAGGTGATGACAGTTATGGCGCAGTAAGGGAAAGAGATGATGACGACAGATAAAGAGAGGATTGTAAAGTAAGAGAAGAGAAGAGAAACTTGAAATATCGTTTCTGTTTTTTAGTTATAACGATGGAAAAAAAGTAACCAAGTAGATCACTAATAACTGAAAACGGGTAACCTTTAAAAGCCTTGAAGCTATGCAAAATCCGGTAACAAATATTTGACCTAACACAGCTCCTGTTTTGTTGCTATTTTTGGTTTATTCGTTTGTTTTTTTTCTTCAATTTCTATCTTCATCTGCATCATCATCATGTTTCAAAGTTTCAGCTTTTTTATCTTGTTTTGCTCTTTTGCTTTCTCTCTCTTTCCATCTCTCTTTTCTCTAGCTTTACTTGATTACCATCACATTTCATTCCATCTATCTGATTGATGTAAATTTTATCATCGTAAACTTTACCATGTATCAACGTTACTACATTACATGTTCAACGATATGTTCAGGGTATTGCAAGATAAACCCCATTCAGAACCAAACCATTCACCTAGACTGGAGCGCATTAATCATAATCAACAATAAGTATGATAATCATGAATAATATTGCCTAAAAATATGAATCTTATCCTAATCTTTCTCTTATTTTCTTCTACTCTTTTTTATCATTACAGTTTTCCATTTCCGCTCTGATCATAATCAACGACTTACAAAAAAACGTCAATCAACGCACTGTGATGGCACACGTTTCAGGTCAAATTCCGATCAACAGTAAAGAGGAGAAAGAAAGATGATGAGAAAAAAGCAAGAGAGGAAACTTGAATGGTTGAGTGAGAATAACGAGTGAGTCGATTATTAACTAGTGCCAACATAAAGCGGCCTAACATTGATCATCTTTTCTCTCTATCTCACTCACTCTCTTTCTTTCTCTCCCTTTTGATTAGAAAGAGAAGATATAAATATATATATATATTTATAAGAGAGTAAGGAAGAGAAGGAAAGATGAAGAGCGGGATTCAACGTCACGTTACGTTCAGCAGTAAGAGTCAAAAAAGGGCGCACGTTACAGGGTTAAATTTGAGCTTGATTAAAAGTAGAGGCAAGTGAAGCAAAAAAATGAACCATTTGATAATTAAATAAGAAATGTGAATTAAGTTTGATAATTTTCTGTTTTTAGGTGTTTTATGAAAAAAGGATAGGTTACCTTTTGGATTACGAAGCACCTCGGAGAGTAAGCTGTGCATATGTAAGTGTCCTGGGAATCCAGGAAGGAAGGAAGCGGAAAACCAGTGGCTTGATGCAACGTCATCAATACGGTCAAGCAGTTAGCTTCGTTGTATGAACTGCCTCACTAAGAAAGAGCGAGAAAGAGAGAGAAGGAGAGAAAGAAAAACAAGAAATAGAATACAAGATGACGGTGATGATGGAGATGAAGACGGTTATGGTTGTGTTGAACGAGCGAAGATGTAAAAGAAAGGCTGGAAAAGAGATAAAATAGATTGCTGTTTAACTCCGTTATGTGTTGATTGTTTGTTTCTTGTTGCTGTTATTGTGTTATGGTAAGTTAGATAAACAGGTACACACACAGATGATGATAAGTTAAACACGATTAGGAATGATGTATTAGAAAAAAATAAGACGATGAACAAGATGAAGAATAACAGGTAAAGATGTGGTCAAGCGTTTTGTTTATTTCAATATAATCTTTTCACTATATTAATTGTAAATGTACGTATCACTTTATATGTGTTACACCAATATATCAACAATTGAAGCTAATGTTGACGTAGAGCGTAATGATGATTATGATGTTGGTGATAGACAAATGACTATGATGATGTTAATTTCAACTCACAGTTATTTCTTTTATGTGTTGGTGTTATTAATTTCATTTGGGATTTACGATTTTAAAAACAATTTAATTAATGGCACTCAATCCAAAGTTTAATCCTTCAGGTATTCCTCATACTGTAAAGGTTGCTTTTGCTGTAGGTAAAAATCACTGGTGATAAGATGGTATTATTAATGCTCATTTTCATTTCAATGGGAATGATTTTGATAAAGATGGTGTTGATAGTAATGGTAATGGTGATTGTATTGGTGACGATGAGTTGAGTTTTAAAAAAGCATCATAATAATCCATTGGTTTCAATGTTGATTCGAAAACGATTTGTTGGTGAAATCACTTTGTAACCAAACCAGGGTTAAAGATTAATCAAGGTTGATGAAAAAGAGCGACAATTTGAAATTGAAAATAAAAAGCTTTTGATTTTATTTTGATTGTTTTGATGATGATTGTTGAGAATCCCTTTTATTTGAAGACTTCCCATATGGTTTAGTTGAGAGTTAACAATATTTACGTTTACAACCGTTAGTAAAAAAAGAGAGATTGAAACAGTTACTGAAACTTTTACTCACTTCTGCTCACTGAATCTCCCAAAGTTGTCTCACTCTGGTTCTCTTCTTCTCTCTTTCAAGTCTTACATTTTTTCTCTTTCTTATTCTCTTTCTTATTCTCTTTCTTTCTTCTTTCGTCTTCTCTCTAGTTAAAGCTAATTGTAATAAATTGGAGTAAAAAGATTGCGATGAAAAATAAAACGCGGTAACATAAATTCATGTATTAAACTCGATACTTTTCTGAAAACTGGATACAAATAAACCGCTTTAACATCTAACGAATGGGAATCAAGAATGGTTAACAAGGAAACTGGACAAGATGGCTGGCAACGGGTAATTTCAAGTAAGAATTTTTTGTTATCGTAATTTATTTGATTGTTTACCACAGTGTTTTAATGGACAATGGTTACCAAACAATTTTCGTTAATCAGGATCACAGGATCAGGAAGACACACCGAGGACATGGAGAGACGATAATAAATAACAAGAGTGAAAGGTGAGAAAATAGTGAATCTTTTTTTTATTTCTAGCTTTTGTTTCGTCTGTTTAACTTGTTGATTTAGCTGGTGTTTTGTTTTCTCTTTTTTTTGTAATATTATATTTGATGAGATTTAATTGTGTAATGGAGGTAACACTGATTTAATGATTCTGACGTTCAAAGAGTAGATGGAAAAATAGAGGTAAAATATGTGTAAACAGACGGATAAAAATGAAGATGAAACTGATGATGATGAAAACATGGGGATCACCATTATAATCGCTATTGGATTCCTGTTTATTCTTATCAACTCTGCTCTGTGCTCATGTTTACAGTTGTAGTACCACTCGTTGAAAAAAAAGAATGTGAATTTTTAAATATTTACTTCGTTAATAATGTTAATAATGATAGTAATATACAGTTTTTTTAATCACAATTGAACAATTGTTTCTTTAGTTGGTAACATTTACGTTTCTTTTTCCTTACTAATCTAAAATATCACAGATTCAAAACGAATGTTCGATGCACTTTCTTCTTTTTTTCTTCTTCATCTTTTAATCATTCTTCATCACATCAGCTCACTCATTCATCATCATCAATGTCTCCCTTTTTTTCTTCATCCAGAAATGAAACTGCTCAATATTTACAATTACTTCTGAGTCAACTCCTCACCATGTTTTAAACATGCAAAATCTGTGTTTTTTAAACAAAATTTTCACTTAATCTTTTCTTTTCTGCATATTTTGTCTTACTTTTCTAGATGTTCCCTTCTTATCATCATCCTGATCCTTTGTTTACACATTTTGCATACCATTGTCATCATTCACAACACTGGTATTCATCACATTTTACTTTTACATAATACTTCCGGATCAATCTTATAATACCTTTTCACTTCCATGCCTGACAACTTGGAGAATCTGATTTCAATCAATTGAATTGCCACTGCGAACCAGTCTTATCTTTGATCTTGGACCCAGGCTAACCAATCATTCCAACATTCGAAGAGATTTCAAAGAATTGAAAGACGACATTACCGCACATATCATAAAGTGCACGTGAATCTGATTCCACCAATCAGTTGAAAGGATAATTCAGATTTATGCATAATGCTATTTGCAGATTAAATAATAATCATCATTAGTATCCTCATCTTCACCTTCTTTACTTTTGTTCTTAAACACATTGAATATCACCTTCAACCTAACTCTTTCATTTTCATTTGATCTTTCCTTTCCACTAAAATAATCCTTTCCATTTTGTTCACAATCCCTCAAATCAACTGGTTAATGCTACTTATGATAGACGTTTACATGCTCTTTCCATAGATAATTAACATCATCATCTGTAGAAAAAAGATTTTCTCTTTTAGTCGACTATTAACTCAAATCGTTTACATGATTAACGAATCTAGATTTCTCATTTGAACAGAATCTAATTTCTTATTAATTAAATTCAACTAAATTATTTGGCTAACTAACCATATGTTTTAGTTTTATTGTAACCAGAAAATGTTAGCTTTTATTTAGTCATTAGTAACTGACTAATCAATTGGGTTGACATTATTCTTCGTAATTTTGTCTGATTTATGAATCAATGATTGTTATTAATATTAAAATTTTCTCTCCTTCGGTAAATGATAAAAAAATGCACCATTGTTGAAGGTTTAAATATGAATAGAGATGTTAACGACCCCAGGCTTATGGACTGGTTGACTAAATCAAATGAATAAAGTACAGGTTATTAACAATAAATAATGATAATTATTGCTACTATTATGATAATAGTAAGCAAAATAAAAATGGTTTCCACAGACAGATGGTTAAGAATGGAAAACATGTTGAAAATTGAAGTAGTTTAGACTCAAAATGTTTTTTTTGTGTTGTCCAAAAAAAGTGAATTCAAAAATCGTCAACTCCTGTTATCAATTGTCTACCATTCAAATTGTATGATCATTACAAACTCAATTTAACCTCTAGTTATTGTCAAGAGTGACTTTTGGAAATACTTTTTGGTGTTTTTTGTTGTGATAAGAGTAGAGATACGATGAAGTGTTTGAATTGTCTCTTGTTGTTTCTTGGAGTCATCATCCAGGGTAAGTTGTTGAAGTATTTAGTTGATAGACTTATCAATTCTACATATTAACCAGCCATTTCTTCTATCTGATTGATACATTTTCTTCATCTAACCAGAATCCGATTCCATATTGATTGAACGGGAAGACTTTGATTTCGCTTGTAGCAATATCAACCGATTAATAAAACAAGGAATGGGTCCGATTGAAGCCGCTGAAAGGGCAACAAAGGAGTTACAAATAAAGAAAGGTCACAATTTAGATGAATCAACTGGATCATTTAACAAACAGGCACATCAAATTGTTCAATCTGCTGGCGGTCGTGTTAATTGGCTTTTCTCACTTTTTAGTTCAATTTTACAATCACAGGCTGTTAAAGTTCAAGTGGGAGACACTAATTCAACTAAAGTTGGTGTTTTTGGTAAACGAGAATCTCCTTTGATTCTACAAATTCCTTGTGAATTAATTCCATTTCCATCGGTTGTTAATTCTACTGATGGGCAATCGATTAAATTAATGCTTCTTTCAATCGACCATTTTCTTAATGACTTTGACAAAACCAACAATCATTTACACGAATGAAGATGGAGATATTTTATGTTGAATTGGAATCTATTTTGACCTAAAAGTTTCCACACGAATTTTAGAGTGTGAATTTACTTTCAAACTCTGGATAATTAAATAGTAAACTATTTAGTTAAATAAATAAACTTAAACTGAATACACTGATTGTTTCACTTCGAATAATTTGAGAGATTGAAAAAATTTTGTATAAAATTTGTAATTCCAAAAAGCAAAGAATTATTGTAAGTTGAAATGAAAATTGCGAGGCATTGTTTTTACAAAAAAGTACGAAATGGATTTCTTTTTAATCAATATCCAGTCGCTAGATTTTAGATTAGCTCAATTTGAAAAAAATTACTAATTATTTAGCTTAGAACTCATCATGTTTAGTTTCTGACTTATCATCGTCATCATCATCGGCTTCTTCTTCTTTATCAACCTCTTCATCCTTCTTTTCCTCTGCAGCAGCTTCAGTTGCTTTCCTTTCTTCTTCATCCTGTTTCTCTTTCATTTTTTTCTCCTCTTTAACTCTTTCCAAGATATCGTTCAATGTTTCATCGGCTTCCTTTTCACTGTCAGTGATCAAAATGTTGTCAAAAATGGTACCAGCTTTAACTTGCCATAAATCAAAACCAACACTACAGATTTCTGGATATCTGTAAAGTTTATCATCAGCAACATAATCTGGATTATCGATTTCAGGATGAACCCATGGTCCTTTGTATGCTGGGTTATCGATTTGTTTTGGTTTCCATTCACCTAAATATTAAAAATACAAAAACAGGACAAAGAAAAAAAATGAAATATAAAGTACAATAAAAATGGAATTGAGTTGATATTTCACAAGAAATTGAGAAATATAGCAACCCAACTTTTATACAATAAACTAATAGATTTATGTAACCATGTTTCTCTACTTTCACTTTTTCTTATTAATTTTGAAATTACCTTTAAATGCTGGATTGTTGATTTGAGGTGGTTCCCATTCGCCGTCCATTTCATCGTCCCAATCTTCAGGTTTAGATGCATCAGGATCTGGGATATATTCTGGTTGATCCCAATCTTCTGGTTTTTTGTCTTCAGGGTCATCAATTTTGGCTCTGTCATCCCAATCTTCGGGTTTCTTTGCATTAGGATCCTTAATTTTCTTAGGTAATAAGAAGTTCCAATCCTTTTCTAATTCTCCTTTCTCTACGGTTTCACCGTCAATTGATACTTTGTAAGTGTTGTCAGGTTTAACAACCAATCGATAAACATGTGTATGGACATCATCCTTACAACGAATGTCTTTATTAATGAGCAAATTTTTTCCTTTGTAGTTGAAAATAGCATGGACTTTTTTAGTTGCTGGACCACAAATATCAGGTCCAAACATAAGTAAGTATGGAGAATCACCATGAAGTTGCTTTTGATCAAGTGAACAATCAAATACTTTCAAGTATCCACCACCACAGTCAATGTTTTGTTCGTGTTTTACTGTTGAAATCAAATGAAAGAGTGTGAAATAAAAAAATTAAATACCAATCAGATTCAAGATAAAAGCGACTGATTGAGCATAAATGGTTACTAAGGTTCTATTAACTACTAAATCTATTCAAAATCAACCGCCATATAAACTGCATGGAATTTTTGTTTACTTTCTCATTAAATTAGTCTATTGCCGTTCTTGATTACTCATTACTTAATTGTAATTAATAAGAATCATGTTGGTTAAGTAGGCGATTATGTTGACGTCACACACCCAAACCACATTTAAACAGGGGAGCAACAAACTTGATATTTATTCATACACTTCTGGACAAAGACATATTGCCACGTTGAGACTTAACAACTGTAAGAACATTTCCCTAGAAATGCTCAAAATAGATAACATTATGATATATTGTATTATCACTGATTTTAATATTGATATACTAACCTGAAAATTGTACAACCAGATCTTTTCCTTCATTATCAAACTTATTGTCTTCAAATTTAGCTGAAAGACCATAGAATCTGGCATCTTGAGATGTTTTGATTCCCTTGTCTTTTAAATCATCACCATAAAATTTACCGGCTGTCCATTCAAATTTACCAAATTCTTTACCAGGAAATTCAGATTGTACCCATCTTTTCTCCCAATTTGGTGTATCAAACTCTTCTCTAAAATAAACAGTTGCACCAATGCCTGTTGCCAGACAGGCTACAAGGCAAAATACTAATTTTAGTTTCATTACCTAGAATAACAACAAGACAACAAGACATTAAACAATAAAAGCATAATTTGATAATTTAATATCAATCTGATCATAAAAGAAACACGAGAAGATTGAAGAATAATCGAGAAATTTGATTAAATTGAAAAACATTGACAGATTGAATCTGCAAAGAAGGATATGAAAGGAAATCCCAGAAAAGACTTTACTTACCTTAAATTTGAATAAAAGATGTCAGGTTAAGAAGAATAGATTTTTATTGCAATAAGTTACAAATAAATACGAGTTATATTTTTAATAAAGTTACAAATGCACAATTAGTAATTAAATTGATTGACACAAACCCAATTGAATTACTGATTAATAAACTGACGAGTCTAAACACAATTGTTTAAGCTGGTAAAGAAATGATCCAAGTGTAAGCTGTTCATTGGCTGAATAATGAAATATGCACGCAAGCGCAAGTTGCTCAATTAAGATTTTTAATCTTATCATTTATTAATTAACCCAATAATTTCATTGTTTTTTATACACAAATTAAAAGTGTTTGATCAACCATTTATTGAAGGAAACAATTAACTGAAGGTCAACATATTTGCATTTCATTTGTAATAAAAATAACCAAGTTTCTGGTTGAAATGAATAGTGTGTCTCTACCTAAATGCTGATATTATCTTTAAAGAGACTCTTAAATGCCGGTTAATTTATAATGAATTGTCAAACTAGTTTCAAACTTTGAAATTCAAAGTAGAATCAGAACATCTGTTCATGATTCAAAATTATGATCCGATAACTCAAAATGAAAACCTGTCAATTTAGCTTTAACCCAAGTTACTGTTACTTGTCAAAATTTATTGAAAATTCATCAACAAACGGAATACTTCACTCAATCACTGTTTCATTCAGTTAGAAGGAACCATTTTCAAAACTAATATCGACCAGCTTTGGTGAAAATTGAACAAGTTAGGATTTTAATTAAAAATAAATGAAATGTGATATGAAATTTAATCTTTCAAAAACAATATCAAATTTAACTTTACAAGTTGATATTTTGTTTTTCACTCTGTAGATGTCGCTAACGACAATAATGACAAAGTGGAGATGAACGCCATCTTCTGCTGTTTGAAATTACTGTTTACATGTTTGTTGTTTCCTAAATCCTAAAAGTTTCAGAAGTTGGTAGTTGTTGTTGCCTCAGTTCAGTTGCTTTGTTAACATCATGATGTTTAATTGAATCTCACTATTTTTTTAGTATTGTTATTTAATAATTTAATTGTTCCTTTCATATGTTTACATAAATATTCTTCGAAACTCATCCTCCATGTTATTTCACAGGAATAAAGTTTATTTTGTAATGTATGTTCTCCTCGGCTTTTGGCCTTAGTTGGTGTTTTTACAACAACAACTTCAAGGGTCAACATGTTACCCAAAAAAGTCTGTTTTCTTATTGGATTCACTTTGTGCCTCTTGGTACCCTATTCTTTAGCTCAAGGTAAGTTTCTTAATGGTCAGATCAATCTTGTTTGTCTTTAGACCAAGAACTTTTTTCTTTGTTGTACAAGAATTTTATAAGAATAGTAATAGATTTAGGATAAAACTTTAATAGTTATGAGATATCACAAATAATTGTAGGTAGATATTCAAATTGATTATCTTCAATCTATATTTTGCTTGGTCGGTTTTTATTCATTTGAGTGTTGCATAAATTTATGAAAATCTTCATATCCAATCTGAATTTTTCACTTCCTAACCTTGTTGTATCTTTCATGATTAGACAAAAGTTTACTTTAATATCTTCTCATCTCTTTCATGCTCTCTCCAATTTCTTTATTCTTTCACTGAGGTCATTAGTTTTCATCTCTCATGGATCAGGAACTGAATTTTATATGAGACTATCTGATTGATTTTTATTAAAAATGTTTACTCCCCTACTATGAAATTTCTGTTTCTCTTTCCCTCATAATTTCTTCCTCTATTTATTTAAAACCTTATAAGTTCAATTTAGCAACACATTTTCATTACCAATTTCACAAACCCTTGATTTTAATTGATTAGTTTGATTTTCTTTCCACACCAGTTTTAGCACCACCTAATCCACCCAGAGATTTACAAATAGAAGTTGTATCTGGTAAAATAGTTCACCTCGATTGGAGTCCTCCTTCCTCTGGACATATCACTGGTTATGGACTCACCATCGTCCCATTATCAGAGCAAGATGAAACGGGTATACGCAATCTTCAGGTTGCGGCAACAGATGATTTACCTTTAACTCTACGTGATCTTACACCAGGAGGAACTTATGAAATTCAATTGCAATCAATTAATGGTAACATCTCAAGTAATCTTTTCTTGTCAGCCAATTTTACCACCAAACCAAACACACCAGGACGTTTCATCGTCTGGTTTAGAAACGAGACAACCCTGTTGGTGCTTTGGCAGCCTCCTTACCCTGCTGGTATATTTGATCAATACAGGGTAAGCATTGAGCCTCGGGACGCCATCCAATCAGTTCTCAATGTTGACAAAGAATCAGAACCCCCGGGTCCAGCTCAAGCAGCATTTTATGGATTAGTACCAGGTCGAGCTTACAATATTTCCGTTCAGACAGTTAGTCATACACAGATAAGTACACCGACGGAAGCCAAATACTGGACTGTGCCTCTACCACCGACGAATGTTACCTTCGACCAAACCACAGTGACATCTAATTCGTTTGACGTTAAATGGTCACCGCCGAAATCATTATCTGAATTTGATCGCTACCAAGTTTCATTGAGTATGAAAAGTTCGATACCTAAATCAGTACCTAAGGATGCACCAAGAATGGTAACATTTAATGAAAATCTTGAGCCCGGAAAAACTTATGAAGTGGTTGTTAAAACTGTTTCTGATAATGTTGCTAGTTGGCCGGTAACCTGTAATGTTACCACTGCTCCCTTACCTGTTTCAGAATTGAAAGCTTGGCCTGGAGAGGCAGGCGAGATTAATGTTTCCTGGGTTGCTAATAATGATTCAGTTCAAGATTCTTATATGGTTAAATATCATGAACTGGAGGCCTTTAATTCTGATGGATCAGTACAAGTTGTCCATGAGACTAAAGTGGTTCTCGAAAATCTACTTGATGGCCGTAATTATTCAATTGCGGTGGTTGCTGTGAGCAAGGGGATTAAAAGTGAAGAAATTGTGATTTACCAACCAACCAAGCCAGCTCCACCAGTAATTGGAATCTTGGAGCCTGTCACTAATAATAAACTAAATGTTTCTTGGAAATCAGATGTAAACAGCCGTCAAGATTCTTATAAAGTTGTTTGGATCAGAAATGATACACAAGAAAAAGAGGAATCTATCACTAAAAACAATTGGCTTCTTTTAGAAGGGCTCTATCCTGGCGGATCTTATGCTATCAACGTATCTGCCATTAGCTATGGTCTGGTCAGTGAACCTCACACATATGATAAAACTATACCACCTCGACCTCCAGGAGGACCTCAAATTGCCAAAGCCTCCAATTCAACGGTAATTTTAACCTGGACACAACCCAATCAATCTCTGGTTGACCATTACATTGTTCGTTATCGACCTGTTGGATCTACATTTTGGCGTGAAATGGGAGTTATTAACATTACATCAACCGAAATTCGTGATTTAGTTGCCGGTGAACGTTATGTTTTTCGAGTGAATACAATTTCTAATAAAGTAGAAAGTCCGGATGTCCGTGAAATAGAGCAAACAATGTATCCAAATGCAGTGGAATCAGTTACTTACTCAATAGGATCTGAAAATATAACATTTAAATTAGTTACACCATTAGGACGTGTTGATTATTACATAATTGTTTATAATACGGTTCGTGAACCCACTCAACAAAACTCAAAACAAGTTCCAGCTGGTAACAATACTCGTGTCGGAACTCTAGTGACCATTGTAATAGACGAGCTTACTCCTGGTGATATGTATTCCTTCCGTTTTTACGCTGTTAGTCATAATCTTCGAAGTGAAGGGATTGGTGTCCAAACCAGAACAAGTAAGTAGCAAAAAATTATCAGATAAAATCAGGAAACTCTTCCCTTCTAATCACAATTACCTATCATTATGCGTGTGTTCAGTTATCACTGTGCAAGTATCAAAACCAAATACATGACAGTTATCTTTCCAAGATCCGGTTTATCGATTTTAAAATGCCAAATCAAAAATATCAATCTACCTTAAAATTAGTGTTTGTGTGTTTATTAATACGAACCATTTGAGACTAAAATTATGTCAAAGTCGAATGAGCTTGACAATCAAATGTTGCTGGTGAAGACTTAAAATGCAAATATCTTTTTTTTAATCAAGATAATTTTTCACCCAAAAAAACCAGATGATATTTTTGCTATTCAAAGCTGTTAGCTAAAGATAATTTATAATGAAAATATTTTATAAAGCTATTGGTAGCGATAAAGGTAAAAGAAACAGATACGCGTTTCTCGCTGTCTTCCAACGAAAGAAAAATTGAGAAAGCAAATCATTTTTTAAAGACAGTAAAAGTCGAAAGAGAAGGTGGCCTCAATTGACTTGTTTTCAGTTCGAGTTTCAGAATTACATTCAAGTTAGTCATGAATAGTGAAAGAAATATCTGTACAAGTTTGAAAAGTATGACCATTTGCTTGACTTTAACCTGTTTCGCTGCTTCTTGGAATGTCCTGAGAGGCAAGAGAGAAGAAAGAGAAAAAAAGAGAAAGAAATGAATCAAGACTTTGGTACGTCTTTTTCACACAAGAAGCCAGAAGAGTAAGAAAGAAAAAAGTTGTTCAAGATTGAAGATGAAAAAGAGAGAGAATTTGAGGTTTGGAAGATAAAGTGAAAAAAAGGAGTAAAGGAGAATAGGAAGGAAGATTGTTTTTGAAGAAGAAAAATCAAGTTTCGAGTTGTAATAATTTTTGTTCCAACAAATACACACCTTTAATTTTTACCATTCACTTAACGGTTATTAACTACAGAAAGTTTCAACAGTTAATTGTTAAATTGTTGTAGGTTCATTTAATCATTGGCTGACTCAACTTTTATATCAACCATTTGTTATAAGACAATCACAGAAACACAAAATATAGCAAAAGGTAAAAGAGAAAAACTTGACTCAAATTGACTACAACAAGGTCAATAATTACTAATGATTAGGTGAATAAAGCCTACGATAATTTGGATAAATTAAGATTTTTTCTCTTCCTTTTCATTAATCTACATTTTATAGTGAAAATGCGTTTACTTTTAATGATAAGGTTGATCATGTTGACTATCAAAGGGCGAGATAAATGTTGGCGTTTGGTGTTGCTTTCAGTTGATCTTGTTTTTGTTTCTTATTTGTTCATGTTTTTTTAGTGTGTCGCTATTCATCTTCAGGTTAACTCAGGGAGATTGGCTCAAGAAAACTGGTTGTCACTTGAATGGTTTGATGAGCATGAATAGGTAGAGATGTTAGACTATTTTTCAAAAGTGAACCCTTTTACTTGATCATTGAGAAACGATTGCATTCCAAGTTTACCGTTTGTTGCCTGATTAGCACAATTGAACTTCATTGATTCAACCATTTACACAAAAATACATTTTTCACTGCCACTTACCAAAGAGGCGAAAAGCAAATTATGATAATGATGATTAAGTTAGGATTGAAAAAAAAACGTTCCGACCTTTTTTGATTATATCTTCAATCGAAGAAGCAACAAGTGAAACCTTTTTTTTGCATAAAATGAGTTGTGTTCCCTTCATCACTTTCCATCTTTATCATCAGCTTCTTCAGCCTTTTCATCCTGAAATGGCAATTTAAAAGGTTGAAAACAATAATCAAAAATTGTAGGAGCTTGAGGTTAAGCTTCAACTGAATGGGAAAAAAGAGTTAAATTAATGGTCAATTAAGCTTAGCCTTTACTCAAATAGAACAAGGTCATTTTTTCATTGATCATCGGCTATTCTGTAAACGGTATTGTGCATAAAGACTTTCTGTATTAATATCTTTACTAATTTAAAATTATCTCAATTTACCTTTTAACTTTTTATACGCCTTGATCGACCGCTGGTCAATGAATAACAACCTTTCAAAGTCATTGTTGTTGATCGTTGAAGCAAACTAAATATCAATCAATTCTCAGTAAACCAATAACCTGATTGACGTTGAATAGGAAAATGTTGAGAACAAAATTACAATATTTTATTTGAAATTTTCTTAATCTCTATTTAATTGTCATTTTGGATATTTTAATATTCATTAAACTAATTTTACAAGTCAGTTGCAGTTGAAAGGAAAAGTACGTGTAAATACAAAGTTTACAATTTAATTTCTCACTCTTAACTGATTCAAGTTAATGGTAACAATTAATCGTCAACAGAACCAACAATAAGCCGTGAGAAATGATATAATTTGAATGATTGAAATGATAATATGAAAACGTTTTAACCATACAAAAGGAGTGAAAGTTGATTCGTGATAATACAATGTTTATAATTGTGAAAAACATTCAACACAACAAATGCAAGCATAATCCAACTTTACTTTTCAATTGTCAAATTGATAATCAAAAACAAGTTCAATAATTAATGAATAACATTTAATGAAACTAAAGATTCAAGGTTAACATGATTGATGCAAACTTGATCTTAAATTTTCTGGTTAATCTAAACCCAATCTGGTTTTATTCGTGAATATCTTATCCAGTCTCCAGTCAGTTAGAGTTAAAAAGCAAATGTTGAAAAAATGGAAAACATGAATCTTCATGGAAAGTGATTTGAAAATTAATTTCGTTAATGAAAAGAAACGAAAATTGTTATCGATTTCAAGAAAACAAACTTCAATTGTTTATGATTAAAGCCAATTCTCTATTGATATGCTCGATTTGTTTATTACAGTTATTACGTTTAGCATGATTATCAATTGAACAAAAGGCCAAGATTGTTAATTTGCCTGAGAACGAGTTTAGAAACTTGTGTGAGAACGAAAATTTTATTTCATTTTTACCAAAATAATATCAACTTATTATTATCAATTCATCATTAGCATTTGATACAATTTCAGGTTGAGAGGCTTTCAATCAGTTTCGATCGACATCATTTTCAACTCTACATTTGCATTTAATTTGGGTTTCCAATTCGTCTCTATGAAAACCTTGATTTTTGCTTGTTTTCTTGCAATTTCAGGAATCAAATTGATTTTAAATTATTCAATCATTTAATCATAATTTCTGCCGGAATCAAAATTTTACTTTTATTCAAGGAAATCAATTTTTTTTTTACATCAATTGATACTTTCAATTGAATGGCATCAAGGATGATTTGTGTTAACTTATTGTTTACTTGTTATTGATTCTTGTTTCTGCTGTTTTTGCCCTGTTGATTGTTTTGCTATTAGTTTTTCACCATCATTTAGATTCACAATCATCTTGACCCAGAAAAAGAAGTGAACTTTTTAAAATGATGAAAGATGATTATTTCTTGAATAATGAGACAAGCATGAGGTCGAAATATCTTTTCACATTCATATTCATCAGATGAAACAATTGTCATCTGTCAACCACTCAATTGTTGCTCATTGAAATCAACTTTTCCTTTCTTATTTTTACTCTTCATTTCTTTCAATTTTCAAATTTTCTCATCCATCTATGAAAACCAATCGTAATAAACTGATAGATTTGATAATCATTTGCAAAAAAAAGTTCTCAATTGAGTGCAATTTTATCTTACAGTCTGTAGTTTACATATTATTATATGGTTTAACTGTATAATTAACAAAAAGATGAAATGTTTAGCCAATCTATCAATAGTTTCATCGTCAATGTTCACAAATCTCAAGTAAATAAGCTATCAAATTTATTATTTTATTCAATATAATCATTGGATACAATTTAGTCAGTCACAATTTAACAAGGCAAACAAATGATCAATGCTAAATATATTCAGTTGCCCGGTACAGTCACAAGAGAACCTGATTTTAAGGCAAATATTCCAGGCTCTTTCCTGTTCTCTTCATCTTTCCCATCATCATCATCATCATCTATTTTCTCTTTCTTTTCTTCTTTTCCTCTTAGCCCCTGGCCAATTCCAGGCTCCTCAAAAGTCAGGCCAAGGTTTGAAACATTTAGCAAACCTTCTGAGAAAAAGAAAGCTATTTTTGCATCTTTGTCCGCACTTAACATCGCTCTTATTAATTGCTTACCTTGAATTAATTTTTTCCAATTACATCATTTTTTCCATTTTATCAACAATTTATTGCAATTATTTGATCTATTTCATTGCCTACCATTTAATTTTTTATCAACTTTTTTTTCATTTCAATAACCTTTTCTAATAACTCGGATGTTTGTTTGTACAATTTATATTTGCTATTGATTATAGTCTAATAATCAGCTCATTATGGTAATGATTTTGATTTTAGATCAAATATTCATTTTGTATTATTGTGTTAATTAAATTATCTTATCTGTAGCAAATAATTGCTACTCTAATTGATCATTTGCTCAGCGATTTCTGATTCTACAATGAGACTCTAAAGCTAATTGGTATTAATAGGAAGAAATTTGAACAATTTTTTGCGCTCCAGATCGTTAACTTAATTATACTAGATTTAACAATTTCATCTTAATCGTTTAATCTGTACTTTTTTCAATTTTGCCTGTTTTTCAATCAATGTGCTTTATCGACTTCATTGGTAATCGTTTTTGGTTTACTTTTTACATTCTGGTTGTGAGTCTGGTGTTTTGGTCACCAGAATGATATTAAATAATATTGTTACTCATACACCAATTGGCTGATAAACAAAAAATGTATTGCGATTAAAAACGTTAATTGTGATTGAATGATTTGTCTGATTCATTGATGGGACGATTAACGATTAACATTTTTTTATGTTGAATTAGCAGACTTTGTTAACTATTTTCCGCCACTATTAACATTAATCATGGTCAATTTGCAATTAAAGCAATTTTGCTATTGTTTTCTTTTGAATAATGACAATTTTAATTAAATATTTACTCGTAAATTTAATACTTTTCCTGTTTACTTTCTCAATTCATGTGCTTTTTTCAAATCATTTTTTTACGTTTGTTTGTATTCAAACATTTACAGACTCATTGATTAGTTGATAAGGTAATTACTAATTCATTGATTACCTCATGAAATAGCTTGATCAACATGGCTGGTAATGCCAGAAAAAGATCACTGAACACACCTTATTCATAGATTAAATTAATGTTTTTTTGCGATTAAATGCTAATGAAGCCTTTTTTATTTCTCATTTATTTCAATTATTAGTGCCTGTGATCAATTCTGTAATTAACATTGTTACCGATGAACAAGAAACTAAAACATTGGGAATCAAGTATACACCAACACCTCGACGGAACGTTATTTTTGATCGATATCGATTCCAATTGGTTAGCGATCAATCAATTCCTGCCCAAGAAAAATTGCACAACGATACATCTCGCTTGGTTTTATTTGATAACCTAATACCTGGTCGTTTGTATAACATCTCAATATGGACTGTAAGCGGTGGTGTTCATTCTGTACCAATTATCAGAGAAGTTCGTCTATTTCCAGAACCAGTTCGCTCTCTGTCTGCCTTAAAAACTACCGATACCGAAATAACCTTGGTATGGGAAGCTCCAATCGGTGATAAAGATGGCTATGAGATAACCTATCTTGATCCTCAGATAACAAATAGACTGGTTCGCAATATTACTTTTGCGGAAAAGATATTCTATTCTGGCTTGAAACCTCATCAAAATTATTCATTTGAAGTCACCACGCTCAGTGGATATGGAACATCAACTATGCTTCGAAGTTCACCCATTTCTCAAACATTTACCACCTCTGAATCGATTCCTGGTCGAGTTGCTCTTTTCCACTCAATTGATGTTAAACCAAATGAGATTACACTGAAATGGGATTTACCGGTTTCAGAGCAAAATGGTGTTATTACTGGTTTCAATATATCTTATTATCCAAAGGGTAATCCGGTAATGAAACACCAATCTTTTGGGCCAACAGAAAACCAGGGAACAATTTATCAACTAATTCCAGGCAAGGTCTATGTCTTCCAAATTCAAGCTCACACCAAAGTTGGACCCGGATCAAAGGCTACCTGGGAAGAAGCCATGCCTATTTGGCCACCGCCTTTACATTTACCCAATATTGTGCCCACTGAGGTGGGTCACACTTCCACAACCATTCGTGTTCGTTTTAGGAAAAACTTTTTCTCCAACATGTACGGTCCCATATTGGCTTACACCATAATTGTTGCCGAAGATGATACAGCAGACACTCGACTATCTGACCTTCCCTCTTGGCATGAGGTTCAGAAAAAGTCAACTTGGCCTGCTTATCAAGTTGTTGAACCCTATTATCCTTTTAATGGCTCTTTAGTTGAAGATTTTACGATTGGATCAGAGGATTGTTTAAATTCAAATGCCATTAAGAAATATTGTAATGGTCCCTTAAAATCTGGTTCAATCTACAAGGTTAAAATTCGAGCTTTTACTGCTCCTGATAAATTCAATGATACACTTTATTCTTACCCCATAGCCACGGATCCAGATAATACTGCTTTGTACGTGGGAATTTTCCTCCCATTGTGTCTACTTATCCTTCTTGGTTTCATCATTTTGGTCTTAAAGCGTAAACGTCTTGGTCCATTCAGTTCAAGAATTAACAAAAATACCAAATCAATTCCACATATGGGTGGTAAAGAGGATGCTCTTTCCATTGCTGAAAGTGAACTTGTAACAAGCCGTCCCATCAAATTAAAGGATTTCTCTGAACATTATCGTATTATGTCTGCTGATTCTGATTTCCGTTTTTCAGAGGAATTTGAATTGCTTAAATATGTTGGTCGTGATAAACCATGTACAGCAGCTGATTTACCAGTTAATCGACCCAAAAATAGGTTTACAAATATTTTGCCATATGATCATTCTCGTGTTAAACTGTTGCCCACAGATGACGAGGAAGGCTCAGATTATATCAATTCAAATTACATTCCTGGTTACAATTCACCAAGAGAGTTTATTGTTACCCAAGGACCTCTACATTCAACGAGAGATGATTTTTGGCGCATGATTTGGGAACAAAATTCTCGAGCTATTGTAATGTTAACTCGTTGTATTGAAAAAGGCCGTGAAAAATGTGACCGTTACTGGCCTTCTGAACCTCAACCGGTTTATTATGGTGATATTCAAGTAACAGTGCTCAATGAATCCCAATATCCTGATTGGTCCATCTCCGAGTTTAAAGTCATGAGGGTAAATAAAAAGACAAAACCAAGCATTCATTATCCATCATTATCATTTCTTCCGTTCTTCATACTAATTTCCAATTCTATTTTTCTTTCTATTCCTTTACAGGGTGATCAATCCAGGATAGTTCGTCATTTTCATTTCACCACCTGGCCTGATTTCGGAGTTCCTGAGCCTCCAATAACCTTAGTCAAATTTGTCCGATCATTTAGAGAAAGAGTATTACCTGATAGCAACAAACCTATTGTTGTACATTGCAGGTTAGCTTCTCATCTTTCAACCCTTTTCCATTCTCTTTTACTCTTTTCTCTTCCTCTTTCTCCAATCTTAACCGCAACCATTTCAATTTTTCATTATGCTTATCATCATTTAAAAACCCAACTAAAAACCAGTTTTATTTTCCTACTTCTTTTTAAATCTGTTCACTTCCAGTAATATGATTTTACCTTTATTTCATCTTCTTTCCACATTATCCATCATTGACCTTCCTCATAATAATCATTATTAACATTTATGATTATTAGATCTATTATTATTATCCCAAAATATTGTTACTATCAATCCTATTCGTTCCTTATTTTCCTTTTTTCTCATCTCATTCCTCTTCTTATTTCAAGCTTTAAACCTGATAAGGTATCAACCGCTAAAACCCAAAAATCCTATCTTTTTCACTTTACCAGTAACAATCGCTAATCATTCCAACTAATCAACCTGATTATCAATTGGTAGTAGACCAAACCATTCCTTTTTTGTCTCTCATTACACTCACAATTAACCAACTCAATTGTTTTCAATGATTGAACAATTTAAATCTTTTTGTTATTTGTATGTTTTTTTACTGTTTGCTCACATCACAGTATTTAAAACAAGTTGATCTTCAGTCACAGCGTTTACAGTTTAGATTAACAGATTATCAACACTTTCTTACTTTGATCATTAATTGAAACTTTGCGCTGCTATCAGTGTTTAATGTTTACGCTTGACTCGTTGAAATCTTCGTTAGTAAACTCGACACACTAAACTAAACAATTTTTTACCCTTTCACCAACCAAATATCAACCTTTATTTGCTACTCATCTTGTCTATCATGAAACATGTAATAATCATGATTACTCTGCTTTTATTTAGGCAACATGTTTCCGAAAATTTAACGTTCCCATTGCGCAAAAAAATAGCTTCACTTGACAGTTCATTATTAGTACTGATGATTACAGGTTGATCAGCATCACCAGCATGAAAAAAAGTGAAATAAGAAAATTGTGTTTAAAGATAATCGGAAAACGTGTGAGAACCTCAATCAAATAATACTTATGAAACGATTTAATTTCAATTGAGAAGCTATAAGTATCGTATTAAGGTTGATCAAGTTGCGAAAATTATGTTGTGATCAATCAAGTAGAGTCGCTTTTTGATTGTATTATCGTGTGTAAGTGAAAATTGGGCGATCAGTAAAAAAAGCTGAATGGATGATACAACTACTTACAATTTCCTTATTTTCAGTGATCAGTAATCACAATAGATTCTGTCAATTCTGTAGATTTCTGCCAATTTTCACTTAATAACTGTAGGCGTTGAATATCAACTGCCATAAATCCATATATGATCAACACTCAAAATTCACAGTTTTATTGCTCTCCACTGTATTTCATTTCAATAACAACTGTCCATCTCAACCTTCACTTTATTTCCACTTGATATAGCATAATACGATCACTTGTCGCCTACAATCTCACGGAAGTTGATTTACCTTTATTTGGTCATCCAATTTTACTTAATAAGGAACCTTACCTTTACAATAATCTTTGAATAACATTTTAAGTTATTTGTTGAATAAAAAATGGTCAAGGTTAGTTGAAGATGTCTAATGATGAGTAAATATTGAACGTTATGGATGATACTTTCAACTTTTTTTCATTCAAACAAAAACAATCAAATTATATTATAACGCTATTTCATTGTAATCTGTATTTTTTGTTAATTGGTCATTTATATAAACATTTTTTTGCTCAATTGTTTTTTTCCATGAAAAGTGAATAGTTGAAAAGGGCTCATTCATTCGCATTTTTGTTCATTCATATGAATTACTTTTTGTTGAAAGTTTATTCATTTTTATCCATTTACTTATACTGAATCTGGATTAGCTGAAAAAAAAGGTTAACTGACTCATTAAAAATAGTTTGTGCTCAAGTTGGTCATGTTTATCAATACGTAAACTCAACGGCAAATGTACCATTAAAATACCATTCAATGATTAAAAATGCACCAATTTACTATTCCTTAATCATCTTGTTAACCAAACAACTTTATCATTGGAGTGTCAATCAGTGATAAACTGCTTCACTCTAACCTCTAATATTATCATAATTTTAAATTGAATTGCAAATGCTATTTACTTTTACCTCCTTCAATATTAACTTAATTAGCTTAATTTAACTTTGTCGTGATAATTTGTCTTTGACTTTGCTTTTGTATTACCATTTTCATTAACCATTAACATTGTCAAACTTCAATTCCTTATTTCTTTCCATGTTCCTCTCCATCCAATTATCTAATTATAAAACAACAAATTATGATTAAAACATGATTAATTAACTGATTAACTTTCTTCTTCTACAGTGCTGGTGTTGGCCGATCAGGCACCTTTATCGCTTTGGATCGTATCTTACAGCATATCCAAAAATACGATTATGTTGATATTTTTGGTATTGTTTATGAAATGAGACGAGAAAGAGTTTGGATGGTTCAAAATGAGGTATCTAATTGAAAACAATTATTTTAAATAGCAAATAATTAGAGGATGTTATTTTTACACTTCGCAACATTTTTGTCAGCTTGAACATTCAGGTCAAATTTGATACCTTTTAACCTGTTGTGTTATTAGTTAATTTTTGCTTCATAAATCATTCTTAAATTTATTCCGTTCTTACAACCTTTTGTTTAGCTGCTTTTTCAGCTTTTCTCGCCTTAAATTCCATGTTATTTTCCAGCAATGAAAGCCAAATCTTTATCAATGTTATTTAGCTTGCAGCCAAACTATTAAACTTGATATTCATGATCAAACTTCCTTAATTGTAGCTGGTTTAAGTGATGAGGCCGGAAGAGAATGACAATGTTTTCACATTGAGTGATTAAAATTGATTGA
Organism: Tetranychus truncatus; assembly: GCA_028476895.1. NCBI lineage: Eukaryota > Metazoa > Arthropoda > Arachnida > Trombidiformes > Tetranychidae > Tetranychus > Tetranychus truncatus. The sequence goes on from CM052061.1 coordinate 13,828,012, forward strand.
TAAACATGACATCAATTGGGATCGGCAACATTTAATTTGGCAATTTTTCAAATAAATTATCCAACAAATGATATTGTATCAATGATTGCTTGATTGTGTCTGTTGATCACATCTTTTTTAACCAATCTTATGAACCTTTACGTTCAGAAACATTTACATCTAATTGTTCAGGTCAAATTTGCTGTTTAACTGTCTATATAAACTATTTTTAATTTACTATTTGCTGATAATTAATGAAATTTCTTCTTCTATTTTCAACAGCAACAATATATCTGTATTCATCAGTGTTTACTTACTGTTTTGGAAGGTAAAGCTGACCTTTTGGACTCGCCCAGACCTGAAATGCATCTTAATCCTGGGTTTGATGGTAAATTAATTCAAAGTAAATTGTTTGGCAATCAATTCTAATAATTCTTTTGTTTTCCCTTTTTTATACAGATGATGAAGGTATCGCTGAATCTGGGATCTGAGAGTTTAGTTGATTATCGTTAGCTAATTAACGGTGAACCTGACTTGTCCAAACTCGGAGGCCTGAATTGGATTGAATTTTATTTTCTTTTGCTCTATTTATTTAACTAAAACCAAATCAAATCAGGGCTGATATAAATCTTGAAAGAATTTGGAAAACTGGACAAGACTGGAAAAGCACAAAACAATGAACTTTGATTTCAAGGATCGCCAAGGATGAAAAAAGGATGAAAATAAATTTATTCATCGCGATTTTATTTTTCAATGTTCAGCTCAAAGATAATCATGAAAAGAATCAACAAATCAAAATGTTTCTTCTGTTAAGAATTGAATTTAAAATTATAATATCTACAATATCATAATTTCAAGCTCGTTGGAAATTAACAATTCAAAGACTGGAATCAAGTTTTATACAAAATTTGCACCAAAGAATGGTATTTAAAAAAGTATCTTTATTCTTCTCATGGTTAATGGAAGGAATCCATCGAATTATTGATCACTTATCAAATCAATTCATCAAATTCAAGATCAGCCTGCATTCAATTATGAGACTGAAGCAGCGAGCAATCAACAGTGCATCATAATCAAGACAATTTTAGCAACATCTAAGTCATAGTTTTATTGATTAACGAAGCCCCAATCATCTCAACACTTCCAATTCATCCAGGAGAAAATGAATTTCCAATTTAATTGTTTCCCTTTCTCCTCTCAAATTACTCAATTTAGATCTGATATTGTAATATTTGACAAAAAGCGATGTTACAGTGCCATTTGTTTCTCTTATTTTCACCATAAGCGAAAGGATAAACATTACTCAAAGTTCATTTAATCATCACTGGACACGGCTAATTCTTGTAAAATCAAACCTTCTTTTGACCTTTTCAACATCTGACTGAGAATTAATTCATATATTAATTTTTTTGTAATCTCTGCCTCATTTTCATCAGTCATTTCAAAAAAACAATCTAATTTGTTTATGTAAATTTTTGTTCTTCATCAAATTTTCTCTCTTCTCTCATCCATCATCTGTTAAATAAACAACTACAATAGTTCTTAAATATCTATCTTTTTATCATTTTGGCTCTTCTAGCCTTCTTTTTAACGTCACTTGTTAACTTTTCGTAATCCGAAAGCTTGTTCCAAATAGGTAGTTGGGCATCTTCTGGTATATGAGAACGATACTCCTTCATTAAATCAAATTGTTCGTATTCGTTGTAATGTCTGACAGAACGTTTGTAATAATATTCCCAAACATCACGCATTTTCTCAATTCCATAAGTTTGATGTTGATATCGAATTTTGAACCAATCTTTAGACCAAGGTAGAGGAAGCATTTTAACTTTGATTGGATTCACTGGCACCGGAGTACCTTCTTTTCTCAATTCTGGTTCCATATCCAATGGAAAAGTAGAATATTGAGGTTCTGCATCTCGCAAGTATCTTAAATCTTGGTCTAGTCGCTTCTCCAATTTTATCACTTCGATATTTCGAATAGTTGGGTTATATAGATCATATCTAATTTCAATCCCCTCACGATCGACAATATTTCTCAAAGTGAAACATGAATTGAGGCCAGTGCCTTCTCTAAAAATACAGATACCAAGAAAACGAGAGATTTTACCAGCAGCATTAGGATCCGAAACCGTAACAGCTAGAATTGAACCCACATAAAACTCAGGAATATCGATATTGTTTCTTCTCTGTAACATATCATTATGCTCTATAATTTAAGAGGTGCAAGAAAATTTCAAACAATAATCATTAGAACGAATTCAAGTTGCCATCATTTCTATTTTCGTCAATCCATTTGAATACTCACCTAAAACAGTTTTAATTTTATTCCGATGGTCAGGCTTAGTAGAAGGAAGAAATTCAGGATATTTTAGTCTCATTGACTCTAACTCTTCAGGAATTAACTTTTGACTAAGAGGTATTCGTCTTTTATCATCTGGTTTAGAGGTATAGTTGTATGGAAACCCTTTTCCTTTGTCAACAATTTCTTTTCTGTGGATCCAGGATCTTGATGTTCGCAATTGACAGTAAAGAGGCACATTATAAGAATGAATTAATTTAATTACTCGAGGTAAAACCATTTCAACCAAAAACTTATGTAACCAGAGAGAGCATGAAATGGTCAATCTTTCAAGTTGAGATTTAACTCATTCGACAACTCTCAGATGGCACTGGTAGTCAAAAGCGCCATCTATTAAAATAAAATGAAACTAAATTGAAATGAAATCCAATCGCGCTTTAAAACTAGATTTACTGCAAAACAGTGTAGTCTGAGCGATTGATATGATTTTTTGAATATCCTTTCGGTATCCTTTTGAATATACAAATGTAGATGTTTATTGTTAAACTCTCAACCAATTACAGTATTTGAGGGGGGATGCCGATCTCCCAAAAGATACTACTTGATAGAAGGTGTTAATTTTGTTTTTGCTCTGTCTAGTGGCAATTTAAAGCCCTAAAATTTGGCAGTGGGCCAATCTTACCAAAAACTAATCAGTAACTTTTGACCCCTATAGGAACTTATTCTGAAGATTGCATCAAAATCGTGATTTTTATTTTTGAGTTATCGTTGAACAAAAATTCACCGTGTATGTCTTCGCTTCGCTCAGACAATGACATAGTCAGGTCTCGAAAACCACTTGCGGTACAAGCACCATTTTAATGGTACGGATAGTTATTGTCTCTGTAAGTTATATTTGAAGTAACAAAGTTATATGTGCAAGCATTCAATAGTTATTTAACATTATAATGTTCAAAATTCTGTAAAACATTTTAACGATGAACGTCGATATCACGAAAACGGCTTGACGTAGCCTCAACAAAGTCAATTATTATCTTATATCAGCATATGCATTTGTACCTAATAACCTTCTGTACTTATATTCATTATCATTCGCGTTTGAAGTTGCAAAGATCATTTTATCATGTGTTTATTTATAACATTGATAATCCTGAAGGTCAACAGGATTCTTATTAAATAAGCATATTATAGCATAATTATATTTTATGCAATATGAGACTCAAACTGTATCTGCCAATTGCCTAATCGCTTGTCGCTTTCTCAGCTTCCTCCGAAGATATTGCGGTACTTTCCTAAAGTCGTGTTAATCAGTCGCCGCCTTATCTCCATACGACCATGCTGTCGATGACTAATCGGTACATAGGTGTAATCTAATGACCATAGGCATCGCAAAAGATGGTATTTTACGCCAATTACGGGTAACCTTCAGAATTTCGAGCTCTAATTCCTTAATACATTCAGCAGCAATCGTTGTAAAATCTTGTCATCGAATAAGTACATGCTCTGGTCTATAATCAGCGGTATCAAGGCAGCATTCTCTATTTAAATATCTCAAATATTACCATGATTCGGTTCGATTTGATTAGCTTCAATGAAAAATGTTAGAGCATCATCCCGTAAAACTCGCCGCCTTGAATTTGCAATCACAAAAGCTGAATGAAAATGACTGCAGACGAGTTTTTTTCAATTTGTCTACATTGAGCCCAGAGGCAGAGCAAAAAGTATTCTCAAACTTTATCGGTCTTACCTTAAGAAAGAATTTACATGGGAAAAGAGAATTAACCTGGCAGACAATGTAATCGGACGGTTAAATGCTGTATCACCCAAAGATGGGGAAAGATTTTAGTTAAGACTTTAGAACAGGCGCAGATCTACAGCCTTGCGAGAGTTTTTTTCGAGAGCTAAGTTGTTTTGGTTTCAACCAAATCCATTAGTTGGTAACTCACTAATGTGTTATAGAAAGTTTAATCAGCATAGACATGAAAATCATCGTAGACTATAGCTGAAGTTTATCAGAAATCAATCTGATCAAACACTGCGTATAGCAGACTCGCTTATTAAATGCGAGTCAATTACATTAAATAGCATGTCCGTATAACAAATATGACGCAGCTTGTTCAGATGATTTTACAATCATTCTTAGTTTGTCTCGTTGAAACATCTAAATAATCAGCATGAATTATTGCTTGCAACGATAAATCACTTTGAAACTAAGTGACACCTATTCGGAAACAGAACTCTATTTATTTAGATATGTCTTATGCAAGTCAGTGACATCAAATAGCATGATCGTATGAACATTAATGTCTCACATAATTTAGTCGTATTGATGTTTTTTCTCTTGCTAAATGGTGACTAAGAATCAAATTTTTGTACTCGGGTATATAAAGCTCATTCAGAACTCTTTGGCAATCAATTGAAACAATTCTTGTGCAAGTTAGATTCAACGTATAGTATACAGTGTCATAATGAAATTTATTTCAATGTTTCTTATTTTAATCTTGTTAGGCATTCAAGTGAGTATCTTGTTCATTGTAATGAATAGCTTTAATTGCTAGCCTTTAGATAAAATATTAATAGCTAGTGAACTGATGACTTAATTTTACTTTGCCATGACAGGTTTGTCCCTCTCTGTGTCTTGACTTCAAAAGCTGCGACACCGATAAAGATTGTACACCTCCTCAGAAATGTTTACATCGTAAGTATCTTGAGTTTTTACATTGCAATTCAATTTGCTACAATTGTATTCATTCAGTTTTGTATTGGATTCATTTCATTGTTCTATTTCATTTTAATTTTATTTTAGCTGTAAGAAATAGCGCTGGTATTTGTTTGTCAATACCTGGTCAATGAGAAACGAGAGGATGGTTTTACTCTAGGATTTCCTTTCACAGGAACTTTTCAGCAAGAACCTTCGATTTTCTTGTCTATGAATGAGCTAGCTATAATTAGTCTGAGCGAAGCGAAGACTATAAGATCAGGCGTACGCTTCCAAAAAAAAATTTTTTTTGGACAATTCTGAGCAAAGTATTTAACCAAATCTTCTCAATTTCGACATATAGATGGCACTATTATAGCTCCTTTTCTGAAAACTACAAAAATATGAAAATTTATTTCCGTTTCCGGTTTGGAGCTTTATTCGCGGCAAATTTTATTATTCACGGTATCATCTTTAAACCATTTCTATCATCTTGCACACTGTGTTTATACCAGATTTCGATATTGAAAGTAAGGGTTTTTAACCAATAACATTGTTTTTTCCATCATCGACGTGTTTTTTGGAATTTTGTTCCAACTTTTTTTTCAACTTCCGGATCAACTTTAAACCATTTCTATCATCTTGCACACTGTGTTTATACCAGATTTCGATATTGAAAGTAAGGGTTTTTAACCAATAACATTGTTTTTTCCATCATCGACGTGTTTTTTGGAATTTTGTTCCAACTTTTTTTTCAACTTCCGGATCAACTTTAAACCATTTCTATCATCTTGCACACTGTGTTTATACCAGATTTCGATATTGAAAGTAACTTTTTCAGCAGACCAAAGTAGGGTTATTGAATTATGTAGAAGACAAATAAGAGCAATCAATGAGAATGCACTAATAAGAGTCAAGAGAACTATGGTCCAGGGTAAAGCTGGCAGCGGCAAAAGCTTCTTGATAGAGCAAATTGCAAATGAATTCAAAACAAGTCTCGATGAAGATGCTGTTGCCATTTTAGCACCTACTGGGGTAGCAGCGGTTAATATCAACGGTAAAACTATACACGCCTATCTCAAAATTAGTGTTTCAGAATTCAAACGCCTCCAGGGAGAAGCCTTGAGAAAATTTCAATTGAAGATGCAAAAAATCAAGGTTTTGATTTTTGATGAAATGTCAATGATAGGCCTATCTTTGCTAGTAAAAATATCAATTAGACTTCAAGAAGGTAGTGGCTCATGTGCTGAACCTTTTGGTGGTTACATTATCTATTTTTTTGGTGATATGCAGCAGTTACCTCCCGTTAGGGACAGTGCTTGGTATAGTGAAACGGAAAAGGCCCTCGGGTCAAAAGGTAAACTCTTAGCGAATACTATTGAGCGATATTATTTGCTAACGACATGCCATAGGCAAGCTGGAGATGATCAGCGCGAATTCAGAAATCTTTTAGACGGTATAGCTATAGGCAATATATCGAATAGAATGTATGATTTGTTGATTGGTAGGAGATGTGCAGCGTTAAGCGCAGCTGAAATGGATAGTTTCAAAGATGCTATTCATATTTATCCAACAAAAGAACGTGTCCAGAATCACAATAATGAACATTTACGTAAAACTGGTAACCCTGTAGCTAAAATACCAGCTCATCATAATGTTCCTCAAGGTTCAAAAGCTTCAGAAGATCAAGCACAAGGCCTTGCCAATGAGCTTTATCTGTCAGTTGGTTGTAAAGTTATGTTGAGAACAAATCTTTGGACTGAGTGTGGTCTTGTGAACGGTTCAATAGGTATTGTACGTGAAATAAGGTACAAGGTGGGTGAAAGACCAACAGCATTGCCTGTGGCAATTATGGTTGAGTTTGAAAAGTACAGAGGTCCACATTACAATGGTCAATGTGTTCCAATAACTCCTTTAAAAAGGCCCTGGAAAGTAGGTGAAGTTAAGATAACACGTACTCAATTTCCTTTGGTAGTTGCTCATGCTATCACAGCACACAAATCTCAAGGGCTGACACTTGATAGAGCAGTGGTAGATATAGGCGAAACTGAAAGAACTTTAGGACTATCTTATGTAGCTTTAAGTAGAGTAAAAACTCTTGACGGACTTATGCTTGAAAATTCATTCGAAAAGAGTCGCATTGATAGCATATCTAGGTCAAATATGATGGTTTTTCGATCAAAATATATGCAGAAATTCGTTTGAATTTTACGCAAGGTTTTGGCTCTAGGTTCTTAGGCTGCTAAGTAAATCTCTTTCTTTGAATATCTATACAATAATTGATAAATGTTGATGCCTCACCTATAACTATGTATTTTCTTTAAATAAAAAGTTATTTCGAAATATTCATTTCCCAGCGTTTATTTAAAAAAATCGCGACGCAAGCTCAGACTACGCCGCTTCACGGCTAACCTAGTTAATCAATGAGATACTAAGATCTAAAAATAATAAAGAATGATATGATTTTACTTTAAAACTTCGTTATTGTCAACTATATTCGCTATTGAAACTCCGTAGAAGCCAGTATCTCATTATAATCCTACACCAGTGGTACTTTTGAAATCAAATTTTGCCTCGTAAATTTCCGTCACCTCCGATTCGGCCTCTCATTTCCTGACGACTAAGGAATGAGTGTCAAGATTGGCGTTTGTCGGCATTTTTTGTTTAAGCTTTGATAGCGTTTTGACTCTGAATCTTGTTTCATTGCTTCATTGCGAGTTCTATTGGCGAGTAAAAAAGTCGATTTCCCAGATCCATTCATTAATCAATAGAGGGCGCTAGTACAGCCATTATGAGAAGTTTATTTTATGTTATTTTGTTTGTCCAATGTTATCAGAGTTTGGGATAACACGAAAGAAAGATATTAAATGATATTGGTATCGAATAAGTAATAGTTATCGATAACTTTTTGAAGGCTTTGCCCTCATTGAAAACTATTGCTGAACGATCATTTTACTAAGGGTCGTCTAGCAACGTAAACCCTCCAATCGGCATATTGTAATTATGATGCTAATGAGCTATTACAACTCATTCATGTATTTCAGTGTTCATGATAAACTGGATCCAGTCTAAACAACATATTAGCATAAGCAAGAAACTAAATTAAAGTGATTGTTTCAATAAAACAATAGCAAAAAAAACAAATACGAAGTTTAAATTCATCTGGTCTTCTATTAGGCTGTTCGGGTGAAAATGAGCCCTTTTTGATTGGTTATTAATCAATAATTAGTGATCTAATCTCTCTCGATATGAAGATATTTCGTACAGTTTTTCTTCTACTTTTCATTAAGGTAGGTTACATAGCGTTCTGAGCGATTTTTCAGCAGCAAAAGGTCAAAAGGTCATTTTCCATGGAAAAATGATCGAAATAGTCAACTTTTTGGTTCCATTCAGTTGTAAACTGTTATCTATCCTTTGAAATGTATGAAGATTCTAGAAACAAGTCTAGTCTTACAGAAAAACTATCAGAAGTTAAATTTTAGCATTCGAACCGGTAGTTATATCGCTTCGAACAGGGTAAGTCATGTTTGCATTAATTGCGCTGTAGAAGAAAAGAAATGTAAGCAAACAAATGATAATTTTGTGGAATGAGAGTTCGATCCTTAGGCTATCTTGCGAGCAGCATTGCGTATCTGCGATGCTTCATGGAGCGGCTGCAGACCAATTCAATCGAAAAGCGGCAAACGGCCTAAACTGCGATGACCTTTAAAACAGCACTTCAAAACTAAAATAAAAGTTGATTTATAAATTTTGAGCTGATTTGAATAATATATTTTCATGAAAAAATCTATCGATTATACTAACTTATCGAAAAATTACTTCAAAATACGAAGGGCTCAAAATGACGCGAACAACCTAATAGTTCAGCTCAATTTTGATTTTCAATTTATTCTGTGAATATTTTCACACCAATTGACTCAAAGTGAATACAAAATCTATTTTGATGCAAATATATTTGGTTGAAAAATAATCATTGACCGTGATATATTTTGATAGATAAAAGATTGATTTGCGAGAAGCAATGAAATGAAAAGAGGCAAAAATGAAGAATCACAAGTAACTGTAACTGTTAATGTCAAAAGCTAATACTGGCAACTGTAAGATGTTACACTGGGAATAACATGTCAAATCATTGAAGATGAAGGAAGAAGAAGAAAAGGAAAGATTTGAAGATGAGGATGAAAAATGAAAAAGTAAAAAAGTGTAAAGAAAAGGAAACGAAAATAAGTAAAACGAAAGCGACTTTTACGGTTCATTTGGTTCAAGAGAAACTGTCGATGGAGAAACCTGTGAGACTCTTTCCTTCGTTTCTTCAAGTTGTTTCCATACAATTCATGAAATATCTTCAAATCGAATTTTTCATTCCAAAAATTGAGGCAAATCAGAAAAAGGGTCAAAAATTGACTCATATTGAAATCTTGAAAGAAACTCTACCTTTTGGTGAACACACATTTGTCAGGTGAAAGTCAGAAAATTGTCCGATAGTTTGTTTTACTTGTGATTAATGGTATTGACTTTTCAGTTTTTTACCTTCGATTTTTTCTTCTGTCAAATTATTGATATTTGATTGTGCAGTCCCAATCAATATTCAATACAAACCAGCTAGTCATGAATGGTAATCGCATTAAAAGCATTGTAACTTTACATTCAATATCTTGAGACTTCATAAGATTACAGTATCAGGTAAATATTAATAGACGAATTGAAGTTACGCTAAAAATCAGATTCAAGTTATGAAAATTGTTTAATAAGCTGAATTCATCTGAACAGCGCTCTCATCTCAATGAGTCTCAATTTTCAATGGACTTACCTTTGATGGGGATTTGGTCAGATTGAAGGGAGAAATGGTCATTTTCATTGTTGGATCCTAGTTTTGAGATTAATTTTTCTTTCCATTTCCATCATAATCATCATTACAATCATCACAGTTCTCATCTAATCTGATCTCATTTTATTCCCATTCTTACCTTTTGCTTATGGAAAAAGCAACAAAATATTTTCTCGACTTTTTTCAATGTTTCTTTTTCCCTTTTTCACTTGTGTTTATCTGATTGTCCTTCTCATAATCCTAAAGGCCATTTCATTTCTTATCTTTTCCCTCTTTTTCCCTGTTCATTCTGAGCGAAAAGATGAAGGAGATTGAAGATGGATGAAGACTGTGAAATTGGATTCTGTGAAATCAATTGAAGGTTCAGGTAATTTGGTTTTTTTGCTGCTTCTTCTTCAAACTCAATCTTCCTCCTCTTTTCACTCCTTGCACAGTAACTCGTATTTTTTCAGTTTACTTTTTTTCAGTTGACACATTCAAAGATCTATTTACCATTGCAAGTAAAACCAGCAGCCAAATCACTGATTGTACATTGATTTATACATCAAAGACACTTTTAGATTATATGAATTTTTCAGTGAAATTCAGTTTGAAAGGGCAAAGAGAGATAAAAGAAACAATTTAAGGCAACAAAATTGAAACAAGGAACCTTATTACTTTTGATGATGATTACCTTTTTCCCTGTGAAAACAATGTTCATGGAGAATCGATTACTGTCTTTAAGACAATCAGGAAGGATATATGGTTAAAAATTGATTACTTTTCATTAACAAAGTCATTCTTATCTTCAACATCTCTTTTTCAATTCTCTTGCTGAATCTAATTCAATTATCGATTTAACCAGCAATGAGAAACATTGAACAACTATTAGCAAGATGAAACATTGTTAATGATGATGATAATTTGAATAAAGGCACAGCTAATAAGATCAATAAGTTTGATCGTTTAAAGTTGCCTAATAAATTATCCAAGTGATTCAAATCAATAACAATCAAAATTGCTGTCAGTAATAAACTGAGAATCGTTGGCTTTTGTTTAGAATTGCTTTCCAGAAGAAATGATTATTTCGATGGAAATCTTTAAATGTAAATGTTGAGCTTACATTTTACAATCATAATTGACATTTAATCGCTGTTTACTCAATTCAATGTTTAATTTTACTGTAAATATCAATATTTTCCAGTCAACTCATGTTGGCAAGAAAATATGTTTCATGTTATTTCAAATTCATTTTCAGAGTTGTTTTACTTTTGACTTTTCTTTTTCTTCTCGATCGATTTTTCAACCTTTTTTTGCAACTTGAAAACTTCTCGACTTGAAGATGTTTGAACAAGCAAAAGGACCAAATTTAAAAGTCGAAATAAAAAAAACAAAAGAATATCAATCAAAGTATTTCTATGTTTTTTTTGCTTCACCAAATGATTGGTTGACTTTTCCTTTGCCATCGACAGCAAACATGTTTACATTTATCAACTTGTAATAATGATGCTTGTTTTTGTTTCTCCATCCTGATTCTCATACCACTTTGACAGATAAATTGTGAAGATAAATCACCAGCATTTGATTTTTTAAAGAAAAATATGTGTAGAAATAAGATAAATTAAACTTTAAACAGCAAATCATTTCACTGTTTCTCACAATTTTTTCATTCCAATATTTTAGCCAAGAAACGAAAATTCAAACGTTATTTGACTTCTAAATGTGCTTTCTATCAGAATGGCTATAGCCTTACCTTGTTGACCAAATTTTATGCCTCACTTCAGAGTTCAATTATTTCAACTAAATAGTCGTATTCAATAACATGCATTAGAGAATCAAGAATTTTGTTTGTTTATTCAAATTTGCATTTACATTATTCTGGTGCTTGCTCAGTGTGTAATGAGTATCATTCAATTTTTTGTTAATTTTAATTTTCAAGTATTTTTTATTCTAAATTTGTAATTGATTCCTTGAGCGTTCACTAATCGTCGAGTGAATGTTGATTGTCAATTTTCTAGGTTTATAAATTACTCAATAGAGAGCGCTAGTGTAGCCATTAAGGGATCAAAGTTGATTTTTTGATTTTGTTGTTTGCTCAATGTTTAGAGTTGGAAATAACACGAAAAAAAGTTATTAAATATAAATTGTTATCAAATAAGCAGTTATCGATAATTTTTTGAGAGCTTTACCATTTTTTTACTTTCTATTTTTACCTTCATGAAGCTATTCAATACTTCAATCTGCTTCGCATTGCAACTGATTCGGTACTAAAGTGACTTTCAGCTCTCAAACAAGCGGTTTAATAGTCGCAATATTAGACCAACTGTGAGGTTAATTTTTATCGTTAAAGTCTATTTATAAGAGTTATCGTGATGCATTTTGAGAATAGTGCTTTTCACTCGACTTTTTTGCAGTTTTACTCAAGTCCACTAAATATTAGCCTTACTGCAAATGGCAAATGTTTTACTTCAATTGTCTAGTGGTTTTTGACTTGACTTTTTGGTTACTCTTGAATATCATTTTTTAAGCATTTTTATAAAACAATAAGACAACCTTAAAAAAATCAATTTATTTACGTTTCTTTGACTTTATATTCAACAATATCTTTCATCAGTATTTAATCGTGCAAAACTGGACAATTGATTAACAAAATGGCAAAGTTTAAATTGGAAAAGTTAATAAAAGATTGTTAATGGAGAAACAATTAAGATTGATTCACTGAAACCAAGAAACCAACCAAACTAAGCGAAAAAAAGTTAATGAAAAAACATGATAAGAAAGGTGATTTTCTGAGTTTCAGTTTATTCAAAGCTAATGGCAAGATAAGGATCAGATACTTTGAATAACAAGGTAAATGAAGAGTTCAAGTCGCAAATGATAATATTTATGTTGATTCCCTAGTCAATTAGGTAAACAAAACAAATGAGTTGGATGAGATGAAACGATATCATAACATAGTTAAAGGTATGGAGTGAGAGAAACTGAAAAGATCAACCAAAAATATCTCAACTTGAGTTGCATCAATTTACTTTTCATCTTCATCATTGTCTTCCTTTTACCTGATCATGAGGTGAAAAGGATTTCTTCAGATTCAATAAAGGTTAAGTAGCAATGGTTTTACCATAGAAACCCAAAGTAACCCAAAATGAAACAGAAATGTTTCCTCAGCCTTTCAATCTCAATCTTTACCTTATTTTCCCATCTTTTCATCTTTTCCTTCCCTTGATCCGTTTAGCTTTCAATCATCTCTTTACGACAATCGTTTTTATTCACAATAAAAGATGAAATAAAAGATGAAATAAATGGTGTTACCTTTGAAGGGAAAACCGAGAAAAATGAAACAATGAAAACGTCTGTTCAGGGTTTAATGATAATACAAAAAAAAGCTAGATGCTAATATCAGTTTAAAGTATCTAATAGAGCCTTTCATCGGACATTAATCAACATTTATCAGCATGGTTATCATCATGTTGAACCTTTTTCATTTGAATGGAAAAATATTTGACTCACATTGTAAACAAAACCAGAATTTATGCAAAAACTTGATTTATCGCTTTTTTTCATCACATTTCACTTGTTATGAGAAACACCTTGATTTATCCTTATCATTGAATAACAAAAGTTTTACATTGAATAGACAATCAAATCAGTATTGAGTTTTCATCTTTACAATTTATTCGGCAAAAGTTCCTTTTTTCACCTTTTACTCAATACTTTTTTTTTTTGATTTATTGTTAATGTGGATGAAAATAGTTGATAAAGATTGCACTGAAAATACTGTGTAGATTCAATGGCGATTCGGAAAAGATCGATGAAGCTTGCCAATGCTTTTTGTAGCATCATTTCATTGTCTTGATCTTGCTTTATTGACATGAGTCAATCAGATGTCTAGTTTATTTACTGTCAAGAATCGATCATGGCAGGTTGAATCATGTTTTGTTTGTTGAAGGTAAATGCTGCTTTTAACCAACCACTTTTTGGTTCAATTTGTTTTCATTTTTCAACATTGCTTTTCGGCTTCATTTTAGCATTTCATTTCATGTCAATGTAATAGTTGGTCGAAACTTGAATATTCAAGTCTTTCATGTTTACCACAGAAAAACTCAACAATTGAAATCTTTTCTGTGCAAGTTTAAGTAACATTTTCATCACAGTTTACTAATGAAACCTAAGTGTCTACCTTCTTGACACATGTTTAATTTGTCTCATTTAGACTCAATTACAGCAGATTTATTTGCCATTTATTTGTTCATTTTGCTACAACTTTTTGTGTTAAACTGTGCATTTAACTTTTTTTCATCACAAGTTGATTGAAGCTATCAAAATAAAGCTGTGCTTCAAGTTTCAATGTCATTAAAGTACGAATTCCAGGTGAAAGTGTTATCAATATAACAACTGTTTGGTCAGTTAACAGGTGAATAACATACACCAAATGGCATTTACATTTAATCCAGTAACATTCGAAGATCAAATTATTTTCAAACAACGCTGGTCAGAGTTGACTTGAATACTGAAGTCAATGGTTAATCTGTCCATTACGATAAATTACGTCTTTAATTTCATGTTAAACTGAATAAATACTTGTAAATCCAATTACAACCAACTTGTTTAATTCATTTAACCCAAAATATCATTCAACAGCCACTTAATTTGGCAAAGGAATCATTCTGGACCAAAATGACTCATTTCAAGTTTCAAATTAATCAAGGTTCAGGTTCCAATAAGACTTCAACAGTCTCTTTGAAGGTAAAAAAATTTAATTTAACTTTCACTGAAAAGGTAAAAGGTTGACTTGATAATAGCGATTTCAATAAGTCTCTTTGCTCTTTTGAATTTTGATGTTGATCAACAGCTAAGCTGGACAATCCGTTTACAATGAGATTGACTGTAATTTTGTCAGATTGTCGTTTTGTTTGTTTGATTAATTTGATTATATTGAAGATATTATTTCCGGAAATCACAGAATACCACTTGGTTCAACTATCATCAATTAAGATTCTCCCTGTTGAGCACAGAGATGATCCAATGGATAGGGAAGCTTGAAATGTTGATAAATCATACAATGATGAATGTTGAGTAAAAAAAAGATGAACAAAATGCAGGCAAAAGTTATACTCGTAGGCAGTGTAAATCAATCAATCAAAATGAGAACAGATTAAGTCAAATCTGATCAACAAAGTAATTGTCTTTTACAATTTGCATCCTTTTTTGTTCATCCAAACAACTTTTCAGGTCAAGGCATACACTTAGTGTGTGAATGGTCAGAGATGTACAAAAAGAAATTTTATTTGTCCATTTAAAATGATGAAGGCAAAAATGTCAGATAATTTAATAATAGGAAAGTGAAA
The DNA here is from genome assembly GCA_028476895.1 of Tetranychus truncatus. Lineage (NCBI taxonomy): Eukaryota > Metazoa > Arthropoda > Arachnida > Trombidiformes > Tetranychidae > Tetranychus > Tetranychus truncatus. Next base: position 13,843,146 of record CM052061.1, read on the forward strand.
GAGGATGATGAAGATGATCTTCTCGATGATAAAATGAGATCCTTGCTGGGAAGACAAAGTGAAGGACTGTAATGACAGTGAATAATAAACTTTGTAAGGTAATAGTTGACATTGATTACCCTTAAGCAATGGTGAGGGTAAAGTATGAAGTTGAAGAGACGGTAAAAGGATGGAAATAAATGATAAATGAACCTTTCTCTTTTTCAAATTAATTGAAGATTCTTTGAACAGTTGACATTGATTACTCTCTCAGTCATTACATTTGTTTCAAATTAATTTTATTTTCAAATTGTGATATTAAAAGTAGATTTTTGTTTTTCGCTCCTTTTTTTTGCTTTTGCCGCTAATCAAATCAGATAGTATCCGATACAATCAGATATTGTATTACTCATTAGTTTTTGTTGTTGTTTGTTTCAAGCCATTTTCATTGCTTTTTTTACTTTTTACTTGTGTTTTACCCTAAATTAACCCAAAGTTTGAAAGCCAAATGAGAGGATTGACAAAATAATAAAAGTTAGGAACCATTGGCAGGTTGTTATGAATATCCAATTACTCACAATGAATACATTTAAACAAGATGTAAGTAAGAAATGCCCAACTCGTAAACATCAACATGAACATAAACACTAACAATCTTATTCAATTTATTTCTTCTTTTACTCTCTTTCTTTCCCTCTTTTGACTATCATTATCTCTCTCTCTCTTTTTTTACAGCCTCGTAAACAATTTGTTGCTCTTCACCATTTTTATCCTCTCTGATTTGGCTGAGTTTTTGTCTCTCTTCACTGTTAACTTCAAAGATGAGGATGATTGTGTGTAAGATGATCTCATGTTTTAAAGGAAAGGCTGATTTCTTAGGAAAAAGACAAAATCAACTATCGAAGGCAAAAGGACACGAAAAAAGCAAAGGATGATGAGAAAGATGAGGACGCATGATGAAGATGGTAATGATGGACAATCTAAAATAAACTAAGTACACGCAAGTAAACAAGCAAGCAAGCCAGGAAGAGAAAAGAGCTAAAAATAATCATAAAAATGACCCTTAACCTCGACTATTTAACCTTTTGTTTGATCGTTAAACTCAGTGGCAATTGTGTTAAAGAGGCTGATCCAGTTTGGTCTGACGGTGCTAATAAACAATAAATATGTTGATGGCGATTCGTGGAAGGAACACACAGCAAAACATTGGAAACACACAAAGCGCTCAACACACTCAACTAAGAATTGAACTGATGTTTATTGCAATCATAAAATTTGAACTAGTTTGTTGTTGCCAAAAAACAAATGATTATATTTCAAAGGAAAGTTTAGCAAAAGATTTGTAATTTATTTAATTACTATCAGATTGGTTTCACTCTAATTAGTGGATAATATATATTATACATTAAATAAGTTTACGATTCAATTTTACTTTTAGATGAGTTATAGCATTGCTATTTTTGATTTCATGAGAGTTGTAAACGCAAACAAAATGAAAACCTGATTATCAGTGAAAAAAATAATCGCAAAAGTACGTGTAATGGATAAATCCACTGAAACAATTAACTAGTTGACTGGTTAAAGTAGGTTTGCGTTCATTTGATGATATTGCTTTTCTTGCTGTAAAAGCTTGTGCTCTGAGAATTGACAGTGAACATTTGATTCTTTGGGTTAATTGTTTTCTGGTTTCCCTGTAATATAAATACCAGTTAACCAGAAAAGATGAGAAAAAAGGTAAAACAAAATAAACCAACAATTAATTTGATTGAAGTTGCAACTGAATTAAACCATTACAACTATAAACTGGTTACCCGAAAAAGCAAATGAAAACTATTGAGATTGAAGAGAAAAAAGAAAACCTTTAATCGTGTTAACCTTTTCTTCTTCACCTTGATTGTTAACCTGATCTGATGAATTACGATGAAAATAGATTTATAAATCTATTGTTGTATTATTGATTCCTTATTCAAAGCTCTTTGATCAATGAACTTTTAAACCTATGAAAATGGAAACAACAACAGCCTTGTTTAACCATTAATAAAGCAATAGTTGCTCCAGAAAAAAAGGTCAATATCATTTTGAGGTATAAATTAACAGTTGAAAAGCAATTCATTATTATTAGCACCGATTCAAATTAAATTTATCCACATTAACACCAAACGCAATTGTTACATTCAACAATTTACAATGACTATGGATCTAAGTTTGAATCACTTGATTGTTACGATTCATCTTTTGACACTTAAAGTTGATCTACTGTTTAAAATAAATAGCTTACTCTATCATTTCACACTCAACTCATCAGTTCATTTTATCGAATTTTAGTTCAGTAGTTTTCCTAATCAAAAGTTGACCAGAAATTCTTAGCTCAAAATTTTTACATTCAATAAAAACTCATATTCAAAAGAATCGCCAAACTTTGCTTAGTTAGTTCAATTACACCTTCAAATTGAAAATTTTAGCTCTCAATATCAAGTTTTAATAAAATCTTGATTAACTTGATTAAGTTGCAGTTTGAATAGCCTTATAAATTGTTAAACTGAATTTTTCTATTTAACTTCATTGATCAGACAATATTTTGATTTGGGTTCAAATTGATTATGAAAGGTAAATCGATTGAAGCTTTTGTTTTTGCTTTCCATCTACATTAAAGTTCATAAAGGTTTTACCAGTCATTAAAATTAGATTATTGTAATTGATAATTATCGGTCTGTTTAATGAAATTATGATTGAAATTAATTTTTCTATTCAATCTAAATGAAATATATGATGGTGAAGATGACGATAAAAGATGATTAAGAATAGGAAAGAGGTAGAAAGGAAGATATTTTGATTAGATTGTTGCATGATCACTACAGTAAGTAGCATGAAAAAGATTGACTAGAAATTGACTGTATAATAGGCAATTATATCATCAACTCAGGCTCAGGTAATCTTACCTGGTTCTGCAATCATGCTAATATTAATATTCATAGTAAAACCTACATGACATTCAACATTCATTATTGTCAAGATGACTGATTATTTGTAATAATAGGGTGAGCTAAGAAAAGGTAATCCTTCAAGTAAACTGGACAATGAACACTTGGAATATAATCGGAAAATGGTGGCTAATTATTAATCGCTTTTGTTATGAAAATATTGAGATTGGCCAGATTTTGTTTCCATGTTAAATTGAAAAGCGTAAAGTTGGCAAAGATTGATTACGATTGATCGTGAAGGTAAATGCTGCAGCTATGCTCTTCACCTCCATAGCATCCATTTATTTAATTATCAGCATATTGATTAACCAGGGAAAGATGAAGAAAATGTAAATTAATGCATGTTGAATGGTTAAATGATTCACATTCATTGGAACTTGTGAATCAGTGAAATTAAACTGAAAAGGTTACCAAGCTTAACTGGTTCTTTCCTAGCCATTTAACATTAAATCAACCTGTGAAATTATTTTACCATTGGAATTATTATTGTCATTTGTTGTTGTGCACTGAGATGACAAATGAAGCATTTGATAAAGATTAAAGTTGATTGAGTTCATTTTAAACTAAATTGTTGAAAATGATGATTATCATTATTATTGGATTGTTTTTTAGCTGGTTTGAATTGATCGTCAAGTGAAGTGTAATTTAGAGAATGGAAAGGATCATGTTTGGTGTCAGAATGTAAAAAATGATCAACTCTGGTGATGTTGGTGATGCTGGTGATGGTGAGGAGGAGCAGGAATGGATGATAAATTTATACTGTATCAAAGTTGTTGTTCAAGATCTATTATCAACTTGAAAAACGGAGAAAACTTTTTATTGATTGTGACAGTGTTAAGCCTTCCAGATCAATTTGATATCTTGTCATAACTTATTCACAATCATGATGTTGAAGATGAAAATAAATGAGAAGATTGTAAGATGTTAGAGAAACCAAAAAGATGAGGATAAATTTTCTTCCATCCAATTGTATTCATATTTTTTCCACTCTTTTCAACAGCATTTAAGACCAATCCCTATTTTGTAAATTTTGATAATCCATTTATGCCTTTTTAAAAGGAACCTGGAAAAGCATGAAAAAAGTTTAAATTCATTCCAATAACCTTGTAAGGATAGACACTTAGAAAATTATATTATTATAAATCAATTAATAACTCACAAATTAACTAATTATTTGTTAACCAAAAACATACTTAGCAACCATCGATTTGAAACTCTACTTTCAACAAATCCTTAAAAGAAGTGAGAAAGGCTTGTTAGTCCAAACAAAATGTTAATCCACAAGCGAAATAATATGATGTTGATAAGCCAAATTAAGCATTATTTGAATAACCAATTGCTCATTAACATCAAGATAAATTAACGATAAATTAACGATATAAATTGTTGTTTACAGTAAAATAGATTTTACGTTGACTAACGATTGAAAAGTGAAGACTTGAAAAAATTTGTGCGTTGATAGCAAGTTAAAGATGAAAGTACACAATTATTTAAATTGTATTTTACTTGGAGCAATATTTAGCAACTATTTGATTACAGTTTAAACATTCTTAATGATAATTATTAACGTCGACAACACCTAAAACCAAAAGGTTAAATAAGAGTTGTTACGAGATGTCTTAAAACTGAGGTTGGGTTAACACGATAAACCCTTAAGGCAACCATGCTTTCTATCACACCTAAAAAACAGATTATATTTAAGATGATGATGGTGGTGGTAAGATGACTATTTTTCACTTGTTTAATATACTTTTAAATATCAATTTTAATCCAGTTATAATTGGTGGTTTTAAACAATTATTGAAACAAAGAAACAATTACATAAAAAATAATATCTAGTTGAATATTAAGACACATTACTTTACGATGAATCATTATTTGCTTTGTTAAATAAGGGAAAATTGTTTAAGTTCAAACTGCTCCAAGGGGTTGGTTAAGAAAGCTGAAAATCTAATTGAAATGGCGTTTTTTGGTTTTGTTTGTCTTCCAAGATAATGATTTAGAAAGTGAAATAATGAACTACATGAGCATGTTGATTGTTAATTTCACAGCGAAAAAAAAGTAAAAAGAGATTTCAATAAGATTGACAAAGGCTGCAAACTGAACACAAATTATAAGTCGACATTGAATAGAGTTGACTTGTCTCTTTCCATTAGATCATTGGTAACTTATTTTCATGATGTTCAGTTGACTGTAAGACTCACAATTCCAAGTTGCCCTGAGGTTAGATTAAATAGTAAACATGAGCAAAATTCAATATAAAATAAAGCAAAGACGGAGAGACTTTCTCCTGGTTAAACAGACAAGAGACAGAAGAGAAAGGTGAGATTGGATTGGAGGGAAATACAAACATTGAATATGGTTTCTTCTTTTTTTATATAAAACCAAATGCAATCAAATTTTGAACCATTTTCATCTGTTCCATGATTTGTTTACTCACAGAGAGATGAAGAACCGGAAATTGAAACTTGAAATGTTAACATTTTTCAATAATAAACTGATGATGAATAAAATATGATGCAAAATAATCAATTGAACCACTTTATTCAAACATTGAAACCAACATAGGGTTAACCAGAAAAATCTTTACCAATACCATTTTCTCTCCCAATAACTCAACAATTGAAGTCAATAAACTCAATTAGATTAACTAATTTCATCTAACAATTTAAATTAAACCTTTAATAATTAAAATGCAACACCTACATTGGATAAAACGATTTAATTATTGAATATAACCTAAAAAATAATATCACATCTATTATACATTGATTAACATCTGTTTGATGAGAATTTATTTTTGACCATTTTCAGATTACTTAATTATTTTTACCTTAATAAGAAATGTTGTTGCTTTTTTAATTGAATGCCAGCCATTAAATTGATTAGCTTGAGGTTCAAATTTGATATTAAACTTGATTTACCTTTATAATTAGCAAAACTGCTGTAAAAGCTGTTGGTTGACAGTTAAAGTGTATTAATTGTGTTCATTTTTTGATGCACACTTTTGTACCAATAAACGTATTCATTAAGCTTTATCATAATTATTTATTACCATTTATCGATACCAATCAGTTTTAATTAAAATAAACTCTATTAACCTGAATTGGTGTGAAATGAGAGAAGCAAAGAAACAATATTTCTGATAATAAAGTTAATTAATAATAATCAAGAATCGCCAAAAGAGAGAAAATTGATTAACAGAAAAGGTGAATTGATTGATGTTAAAGAAACAGAATCAATGTAAACCTGAAAATCCAATGTTCAATCTCTTTGTAAATTGATTGAACATTTTTAATTGAAAATCAATCCAACTTTAAAGAGTAAAATTAATGGAACAGCAAAAAGAGATGAAAATTTGGCGATTCACCTTTTTTTTGCTTCATAAACACCATCAAGATGAAAGTGATTTAATCAAGCTTCCATGTTCATTGATTAATTAACTTATCAACAACTGTTCAACTTGAATTGTTGGTTAAATTGAGAATGATTATCATCTAAAAGCATTTAAAGTTCATTATCCAATCTCACCTTACATTGAGTTATCAGTTAAAGACCATATTTATAAAGATAAGTATCAGAATGGTTTTCACTCGTGTAACACTGTAAGGTAAGAAATGAAGATGAACTTGCAAAAGATGAGAAAATATGATAAAAAGGTGAGATTCATCATGTTCATCATGTTAAGGTGTTTAACTTGAAATAACTCTTTTGTTGACTCGGTAAATGTGAAAAATCTTGAACATTTAACCATTAATTTAACCCACAATCTTTAGATTTAAATTTAATCTTCAATTGTGATTCAATTTTGCAAAGTTAAACATTATTTAAAACCAGGTCAGTTCCGTGATTCAGATTCACCTTTTCATTTACCTTCCAATCATATTCTTAGAACAAATTTTTCACCAATAAAAAAAAGAAAAAGATGATTTTCCATTCTCACGACTTATTGTCTGATCAGTCTGAGACAATTTACCTTGTTAACAAATAATGATTGATCAACATGTAAGGCGATGTTGCATGATTACTTCAACACTGTTTAAGTCCTCTTTAGTTTAATCGCTTAAGTGACTTTTACCTTTTCACTCTTCCCTTACCTTGTGTGTTTACTCTCCTATGAAAGGAACAGGGTGAAAGAGGATGATAAAAGGATGATCAGATGAAGACATTGTCTTACCGCTCATTGAACAAGTTAAATTGTTTACCAACAAACTAAAAGTGTTACTTCGCTTCACCATTCAATCTCAACTCTTTTATCCTCATCATCCCCTGTTTATGCATCTTGAGTGTTACATCTTAATGTGATCAGCTTCTGCAAACCTTTGCCTAAAAACACGAACATTAGTTGTACAAGAAGCGAAATCATAATGTATAAGAAGAGTAAAGCATTTGAGAAGAGCACAAAAAAAAAGAGTAAATATTTTGATTATTCTTCTTCTTTTGTCTTCTTCTTTTTTCATCTTCATTTCTTCTTCCATTTACATCCGTTTCTTTCTGTTCAACTTTTGGGTTTCATGGTGCATCTGAATGGCAACATGAGAACCCCTTTTCCACGATGAAACTCCTTCTTTGTTGTTCATTTTAACTTGAATAACAAAAGCAGATGAAAATGAAAAGATGAAAATGTTGCTTCCATGGTTGGCTGAATGTTTCATGTAAAAAAGGAGAGAAAAGTTTATTCTCTTGTTTACAAAGTCAATGTTCTTTGAAAAGCGCCACTGGAAACTGAATCATCTTCTAACCTCTCATCATGAGTCTGAAAAGACTCACGAACACTGAGCAAACAATACAGGTAAACTAATTAAACCTTATTTAGTCACCTTTTTCTTTCAAATGTTTATAATGAATAACCTTGCGAATCAAATTGACCATCAACTTTACCTTTGTGTTGCTTTACTTGGTTCTTTGTTTGTGTCATTAATCAACAAAACTTGATTCATGTTCATCTTCAACAATCACACAGATTAATTACTTGGCTAACCAGTAAATTATTCAACTTATCGGAAGCTTCACTCCAACATCCTGAAACAATTATATTAATACAATGAGCTTCATTCACTTGCAGCCATTATTATAATTAGTTGAACACAATTTTCAAGATGATCGGTAATGTTAAACCCTAATCAATGTTGACATGATGATAGGTCAGTGCGCCTTTAAAGGCGCTTCACTGTGTGTTAAATGAAAAGGCTTTACAAGATGACATCAATGAGGCGTAGCTTTCTGTCAGGTCGGCGAGTGTAGCTTCCGCTAATTAAAGGTCTAAAAGGGCGAAGAGAAAAAGACATTTTCTAATGAATTTGGTCACACATGCCGATGGTGACACGTATTTTCTTGCGCGTGTCCGGATATTAACATGTGTCAAGTCGTGAGTCACTTTGTACCTTTAACCTCGCCCTGACCAAGGACAGGTAGCCAAGGGTCCAGAAGGTGACTAAAAGGGCCTCTCAACCAAAGAAGACAAATGATTGTATCGATTGGCTTCTCATCATTTGGATATTATTTTAGTCTTTTGTTTTCTTTTTGTAAAAAAAGACTTTTCTTTCTTTCCGTTTCAACTGGGCCATTGATTTACTCGACTGGATAATGATGTTGATATTGATTATGATGGTGATTCGGATGAGAGTGATGATGTTTAAAACAGAAGAATTGTGAGTTGGAGAAGTGCGAAAGAGAAGGAAAAGTAATAATTTATAGCGATTTCATTCATAAGATAACATAAAAGCTGTGAAAAGTGGGTGATTAATGTTGTTTAATGGGTTACCTTCAATGGACCATGGATGAAGGTGCATTTATCATCAAATATCTTGGGGCAATTTGAGCCACTTTTACTTTTGTTTTGTTTTCCCATTGCATTTAAAATATAAACAAAACCAAGTTTACACTTCAACAATCCCAATCCTTAGTTGAATTCATAATTGCAATCAAAATAACCATCGAAAGCACAAAGTTTGCAAAAGCTTCAATAATCATTTGTTATAAACTGTAAGTCGATTGATACGGAGCATTCGAAAAGTAAAGTTATTTGCTTTTAGTTTCTTGATGATGATCAGTGATTGTTTAAACAAATTTTGATGATCAATTAAAACATTTGAATTGCTGATCAAACGAGACAAAAGCTCGAATATTAAAGAATCATCAATCAGAATATAAATGACAAACAGTGGAAATTATTCAACATTACTCAGTTTTAATTCATTGATTATTGTTTAATTAGACTTTCTTACAGTTAAATAAAGCCGAAAAAGTTTATTTGACTTTATTTTTCAGTTTAAACAAATGGTTTTAATGTAAAATTGGCTTTAATTCAAGGGTTGCTGATCTTAAAAACTAATAAAAAGACATAACCAACACAATGGTACACATATTGACAAAAATGGACACAAACGGATAGCCGTTAGTTTCTTTCTAATGTGGACTCTGTTGGTTTTTAGTACCTTTAGAACTGAATCCATTAAGGTGATTTAAAGATTTCTGCGATCCACAGTTTTCGAGAAAATCGAGTTCGAAGTGGAAACTACAATCGCTTTTTGTACAGTAATGAAAGCAAATTTTTTCATCAAATTAATGATTCTGATGCATCTTTTGATGGGCAATCAGAAAATGCTCTTATTTTGAGATGAAACATTCTTTGTTTCTGTGAAACAGAACAAGTTCGATTTTCGGTTAAATCGACCGCATTCTGTGACCATAAGAGCTAGTGAGCTTAAACTTAATATTTGTCGATCAAAGTTATTGGTACACATTATGGATGGAATATTATTAACAATTTACTAACAGTTCTCTTGATTTTGGCCATTGGCCTTAAAACTTTAATCAATAATATTTCGAGAATGGCATCACATAAAATCATAATTATTGCACCAAACAACAGATTTCATTAGGTGTTATAGCAGTGTATGGTTGGTGGAATCTGAGTTTCAAATTTAATGAAGACCTTTTAAAGAATATGATTTGTACTTAGTAACCATTCAATTTCATTATTAGCTCTCAAATCTGACATAAAGTGTACTGCAACGTTATAACACTTTTTGAATATTCATTATCTTATAGTCAATAACTTCATCTGTTGCTTGTCCGAAAATGATGATTTCAAAAGATACTGTTCTCGAAATATCGAAGCGTAAAGTTTTAAGATAAAAGATCAAAATGAAGAGAACTGTTGATAAAATGAATAAATTGTTCAATCATGGTTGTAAACCAACAATATCTACACACTCTTAATAAGTTTTAGTCATATAACTCTGCTGGTCACAGAATGGCGTCGTTTTAATAAAAAATCGAACTGATCTATTTTAAAGGAAACAGAAAATGACATTCTTCAAAACAAGGCATTATTTTGGTTGGTCAACAAAGGTTACATCGTTGAAGTGAAGTTTCATGAAAAAATCTAGTCACACAACTGTACAAAAGGCGATTAAAGTTTCAACTTTGACCTCGATTTCCTGATCAACTGCCCACTGAATCAATTATTTAATAGCGCCTACACACTCAGATTTTATGTCCCTACAATCCTTAACAAGTCTCTATTCTCTACTCAAATGTTCGAGCCTTAAGCAGCCCTCTTTGCTTTTCATTTGTAAGTTTAACCAGAAAATTGGTTTATTTACCAAGATATTGGTTAAATGTAGTTTGTTTTGTTGAATAAGTTGTTGCTTGTACATTTAAAATGCAAAAATTATGACCTAAATACGAAAATTGAATTCATTGAATTGAATTGAGTAATAAATATGTAAGGGGATTATATTGGTGCAATAATTATGATATTATGTGATGCCATTCTCGAAATATTATTGATTAAAGTTTTAAGGCCAATGGCCAAAATCAAGAGAACTGTTAGTAAATTGTTAATAATATTCCATCCATAATGTGTACCAATAACTTTGATCGACAAATATTAAGTTTAAGCTCACTAGCTCTTATGGTCACAGAATGCGGTCGATTTAACCGAAAATCGAACTTGTTCTGTTTCACAGAAACAAAGAATGTTTCATCTCAAAATAAGAGCATTTTCTGATTGCCCATCAAAAGATGCATCAGAATCATTAATTTGATGAAAAAATTTGCTTTCATTACTGTACAAAAAGCGATTGTAGTTTCCACTTCGAACTCGATTTTCTCGAAAACTGTGGATCGCAGAAATCTTTAAATCACCTTAATGGATTCAGTTCTAAAGGTACTAAAAACCAACAGAGTCCACATTAGAAAGAAACTAACGTTTATCCGTTTATGTCCATTTTTGTCAATATGTGTACCATTGTGTTGATTATGTCTTTTTATTAGTTTTTAAGATCAGCAACCCTTGAATTAAAGCCAATTTTACATTAAAACCATTTGTTTAAACTGAAGAATAAAGTCAAATAAACTTTTTCGGCTTTATTTAACTGTAAGAAAGTCTAATTAAACAATAATCAATGAATTAAAACTGAATAATGTTGAATAATTTCCACTGTTTGTCATTTATATTCTGATTGATTGACTTCTTTAATATTCGAGCTTTTGTCTCGTTTGATCAGCAATTCAAATGTTTTAATTGATCATCAAAATTTGCTTAGACAATCACTGATCATCATCAAGAAACTAAATTATATAATTTTATTTGTTCAATGGCGTTCAATTGACTAAATCATTAATTTATACATAAGATGATGAGCTTATTAGACATTTATTGATTCAGTTTGGGTAAATTTTCACCTTTAAAAGCAACGATTTTCGTGATTCAGATCATATCATACAGTCTATCAAGCAAGTTGATTAAAAGTTAAAATATAAAGCTAAGTTTTAATAAAAAGTGAACAAAATGGCTTTCAAATGGATTCAAATGTTGAAGATGATTCTAATCAGTCTCATTGTGATCAGCCTTGGATCGTCACTGGTAGAAGCCGATACAACTTGTCCGCCATGTCCTTGTGCCACTCCTGCAGCTCCTGCAACTCGCATGATTCCTAGAACTCTACCATTCAAATCAAGATCAACTCGCAAACCAAAAAGTACTACAACTGAGTCCCGCGAAGAACTTATTAAATTTCTTGAATCTGGCAATCTTCCATAATTCAATGCGCCATCCTGAACATACTCATCACATACTTCAAACTAAGAGTTGAATAAAATCTTTGAACTAGATCTCAATTTTCGTGAATCTTACTCATGATCGAAACGCGTCGGTAAATTTATGTTCATTTATACTTTACTTCATATTGAACTATAATTTTTATCAGAAAAAGGCTGAACAAGTTTTAATCAAACAACTGATCAACTTAAAAAGTCAAATTTAAACGAAGAAAAACATTTTGCTTCTTCATTTGCCATTTCGCTCATTGAAAAAAAGCTTTTCCCTGAAAAAAAAATTTCAAAAGATGAAACAACTTTTTAAAAATGAGTGGAAAAAGTTACTCAAGATAGTCATTGAAGTTTCCAGTTAAATGTATACACATTTATCCATGAATGGTTCACAGTTTTATCAATATTTTTCCAGAATTTACTCAAGGGACAGATGAAAAGATGGATTGACATGAAAACTGAGCAAGTTGAAGAGCTGAAAGAGAAAGAGGAAAAAGGAAAATGTTTCAACAAAAAATACTTATTCAACTATCATGTTTACGAGTACTTTTTTCACTATTACTTTTCAGTGCCCATTTCAGTCACTTTTCACTTTTTGTTTTCAATTGCACCTTAATGGCTCTTTCGTTCCTCATCATCTTCATCATCCTCCTGATTCCTTCCTCTCTTTCTCTGAACATTTGTCTTTTGACTGTTAACACACAGTAAAGAGAAGCTTGTAAAAACAACATTTTTTAACAGCATCTTTCCTCTCTCATCACTTACAGGAATCAAGATCAACTTTATTTCTCATCTTTTTTTCTTCCATCCTTCAACATTTTCACGGACTCCCTTCATCATGATCATTATCATTTCACCCTCATCTTCAATTGATGTAAACATTACTTGCTTTATAACATTGAGGAAGGAGGAGAAAAGATGAAAACGATCAACTTGTTCCATAGTCTGATAATCAACATGAAACTTGTTATGTAAATATTATTGGTTATCGTCATGATGATGGATTAACCATGTTTACCATTGTTCAACCCTAAATTAACTCATCTAACAACTTCAACAATTGAAACAGGAAAACAATCAAATCATTAAACAGTAAATGAAGCAATTTGAACAGATAAAAGTATCGTTGAATGGCATCAAACGAACAATCAAACGGAACCAAAAAGTATTTCGGCAGTGAAAAGAAAACTTTTTTCTTTGTTAATTTGACTTTCAAGTCGATCACTTTGAATGAAATTTATTTAACCTTTCTCATCTGAGAATTAATGTTCACTAAACAGCAATTTCTGGTTCCAGAGATTTTATTTGAATCATATTTTGATGAATTTAGTAAGCAATCTTCAGACTGGTCAATTGTATTATATGTATTTCAATTAGCCTAAAAAGTAACTAATTCAAGAAACACTCGTTCAAGTTCTTCTAGAACTTCAGGGGACAGAGTGGTTGTAGTTCTTGGCTTGCGAGTTTTAGCTGCTTGTACCATCGACAATCTAAGGCTGATCACAATGAGATTGATTAGAATCATCTTCAACATTTGAATCATTTTTACAGTCATTTTGTTCACTTTTTATTAAAACTTAGCTTTGTACACTAAACTTAATTGTAAATTTATTTTATTATAACTTGAAATCCACTTGACTGATGAATTGTATGATATAAGATGTGAAAATCGGTTCTTTTAAAGGTAAAAATTAACCCAAACTCAATCGATAAATGTCAAATAGACTCATCTTCTGTTGTGATTAAATCTATTTGAATGAAATTATTTAATTTGATTTGCTTAATGATGACCAGTGCTGGTCCAAGCAAGTTTTGATAATCAATGATCAATTAAAAGACCTAAATTGCTGACAAAAGTTTAAATATTAATCAATTAAATCAATCAGGATTTAAATAACAAATAGTACAAATTGGTCAAAAATTATTCACTTATAGTCTCATTCACTCGCTGGTCTGCGATTTCAGTGGTTTCGATTACAATTAACATTTTATTAACAATTCAATTGAGCATTTGGATTGCTGAGGGAAAAGTTTAGGCTAGCAAACAAATGGCCTTATTTCTGGTGTCTATTAAAATATTATTATTGCTGTTATTGAATATTATTACAATCTAATAAGTATAATTTGTAGTATCTTGTAGAAGGTAATAGTCATATGGGAATAAATGATCTAGTAAGAATGAGAATCTGTGAATAAAACAAATTAAAAGAAGAAAAAGTTGAGTATAAACCAGAAAATATGCTAGAAAAGCACCTTGATTAATTAACCCCAGCTCATTATTTGCAGTCTACAGTGTATCAAGAGCATAAAACATTATTCTTTCTCCGCGAAAATTGTTTTCCAAGACCTAAAATACATTTCTCAATCAAATCGAGCTTTGATTTTGAAAAATTGCTCTTTTAACACTTTTAAATTGAAACAGTCCCATGAAGGAACCAAGTGATTGATAGTATCTTCTATGAATATCAAAGAGTTATTGTAGAAGTTCTTGAACCAAATGATGGCCATGATTTGACTGCAGTAAAAAAAGAATACTTGAGCTTTCTAGAAACTCAGGTGTCTGAGAAAATCAGGTTCAGGCGATCAGTCATGATCGCTGCGGTCACAGTTTGCATAAACTTTGCTAGTATACGGCAAATGAGATTGAATTGCTTGAATATAAATGTCTCGTTTTGAAAAAAACAAAGATTTACAGAGATTAATATCAGATTTAAGATATTCTATTAAATCACGTTTTGCAGCATGTAATAAGGGATCTTAAGGCTGAAATCACTGTTAAACAATTCATATCGAAATGTTGTATTATTGGTATTTCAATCACCATTTTGCAAGTCCGTCAAGTAAGATTTTAAGTTCTTCAAGCATCAGAGGGCCTCTTGTAGTTCTTGGCTTGCGAGTTTTAGCTGCTTGTACCATTGAAAATCCAAGGCTGATCAGAATGAGACCGATTAGAATCATCTTCAACATTTTAATCATTTTTTTCACTTTTTGTTGTTATTGTTTTGGATATTGTTTTGGCCACCCTAATAACTTAACTTTAAACCCTGAATTCAACTGTGAATTTAATTTTAGCTTGAACTCAATTTGTATTATAATTAACTGGACCGATCAACTGTGTGATATGATCTAAATCGTTGCTTCCAAAACTGAAAATTCACCCAAACTAAATCAATAAATGTCAAATAAGCTCATCATCTAATGTATAAAATAATCGAATCTATTATACAGCACTAAATAGATAGAACTTTAATTTTATTGGCTTAATGATGATCTGCGCTTTTCTAAGGAAATTTTGATCATCAATGATCGCATAGACATTTAAATTGCTGTTTACACAAGACAAAAGTTAAAATCAAGATTAGTCAATCACTAATAGCAAATAGTACAAATTATTCAACTCATTGATAACTCATAGCTCATTGATTGTGTGGCATTAGTAGCATTTTGTATCATCAATTACGAACCAGAGAAGACTCACGAACAGCACATAGATCGATTAACTTGAGGCCATTCTTAACAATTCACACTCAATCAAGGCCATAAAACGCATTCTATTTTAGTATAATTTGTTTTCCAAGACCTTAAAATGGACTTAAATACATTTCTCAACCATATCGAGCTTTGATTGTTGAAACAATTGCTCTTTTAACACTTTCAACACAATTGAATTTAAACAATGCAATCTTGTGAAGGAACCAAGTGATTGATGTTTTATGATACAATTTTGATAATTTATTCAATAACATTTGTAAAACTGTAGAGCATTTTAATCAATTCAGACAATTGATTGTTTCTCATTCATTTGATTGCTGACAATAAATGTCAAACACTTTTATTCAATTTTACCCATTTTTGTTTGTTATTTAAGTAATAACTGTTAGCTGTAAATAACAATATCTTTGCACTAAGATGTTGCTTGAAAAAAATTGATAAACATTTCTAAATGTAAATATCATTTTGAATGCAATCGATGTGATTTAACAAGACAAGGCAATTTGACTGTACAGTCAATGAGACTCTTAAAAATATTACCTTATATTGAACGATCAATAGATGTATTAAAAAAACTAAAGTAAAATGCAAGTTGAAGAATGGAAGTGAAAGTGAAGGAAAAACAGTTTGAATAACATTGAGATTATGATTGAAACAAAATGTTGCCAACAATTTGAATGAGATTCATGAAACAACTCATGGGATTGAGAGGAAAATTGTATTTAACCATTAAATAATATGCATAACAGGGAGAAACGAGAAAATGATAATAATACATAAATGATTCTTGCAACGTATTATTATCATTAGACTAATACTTTTTTTTGCCCTGAATTACTATCAGTTTTATTCTGAACATTGAGTGACAGACGAGTAAAATATCATCCACAGTTGAACCATCAAGGTTGACTTGCAACTCAAATTTACAACTGAATTGATGGTTGAGTAAATTTTTCAACAATTTTTATCACAATTGAAATCAAATGAAATGCTTCTCTTTGGGAGAAGTTAGTTTTTCGACTAAATTTATATTCCAAAATGGAAACAAATTGTTTGGAAAGTTGAAGTTGCCCATTAAAGTCAACTGTAATTTTGAAAGGTTAATTGATGAACAATCAACTTTTACCAATTGGATTACATTAAATTATAACCAACAGAGAAGTTGAAAGAGATTTCATTAAAAATATGATTTTAAATTGATTAGTTTAAGCTGTTAACCTTTTTTTGTTTACCAGTTAATCAAGTATTGAAAGCAAGTCGTGAAAGTGGTCGTTAAAATGAAATTGCAAATTAAACTTGATTCAGATTGATTGTCGCTGAATAATAATCAGTTTGATGATCGTATCTTGATGAGATGAAAAGAGGTAAAAAAGGTGCGTTTTATGGTCTTTTGATTGACTGTAAATTGCTGAGAATGACCTCAGGTTAATCAATCAAGGTGCTGTTCTTGCATCTTTTCTGGTTCATATTATAATCAACTTTATCCTCTTTTTCATCATATTTTCATTTGTTTATTCACAGATTCTCATTCTCATTAGTTCGTTCGTTTCCCATCTGACTATTACTATACCTTTTACAAGATAATACTTATTAGATTGTAATAGTAGTTTAATAGTGGCCAGAAAAATAAGGTCAGTTGATTTCGAACTTTTCACTTAAAATCCAAATGGTTAGTTGATAAAGAAAAGCCAATAATAATTGTAATCAAAACCAACAGCTTGGCCAAAAACTTCTGTACTCATATGTTATAAACTGAATTGAAGTCAACTTTACATTTAAACGTTTACACTTGAAGGAAAAAGTAGAAAAAAGTTTTTCTTTTTTACTTGATTGCTAGAAAGTTTAATTAAACAGAAATCAATTGATTATAGCTGTTGAATAATTTTCACTATTTGTTATTTAAATTCTGATTGATTTACTTTATTAATATTTGAACTTTTGTCTCGTTTAAACAGCGATTGTTTTAATCGATAATCAAATTCGCTTAGACAAACACTGATCATCATTAAGCAAATAAAAATAATTCAATTCATAATATAATAGATTTAATCGCATTAGAAGATGAGTTTATTTGACAATTGTTGATTCAGTTTGGGTTAATTTTTACCTTTAAAAGAACTGATTTTCACATCTTATATCATACAATTCATCAGTCAAGTGGATTTCAAGTTATAATAAAATAAATTTACAATTAAGTTTAGTGTACAAAGTGAAGTTTTAATAAAAAGTGAACAAAATGGCTTCAAAAATGATTCAAATGTTGAAGATGATTCTAATCAGTCTCATTGTGATCCTCATTCTCAGTCTTGGATCGTCACTGGTAGAAGGCGATACAACTTGTCCGCCATGTCCTTGTGCCCCTCCTGCAACTCCTGCAACTCGCATGATCCCTAGAACTCTTCCATTCAAATCAAGATCAACTCGCAAACCAAAAAGTACTACAACTGAGTCCCGCGAAGAACTTATTAAATTTCTTGAATCTGGCAATCTTCCATAATTCAATGCGCCATCCTGAACATACTCATCACATACTTCAAACTAAGAGTTGAATAAAATCTTTGAACTAGATCTCAATTTTCGTGAATCTTACTCATGATCGAAACGCGTCGGTAAATTTATGTTCATTTATACTTTACTTCATATTGAACTATAATTTTTATTAGAAAAAGGCTAAAATTTCTTGAATCCATCGATCCTCCATAACACAATGCGCCATCCTGAAGATCCTCATCACATGCCTCAAAATAAGAGTTGAATAAAGTCTTTTGAAACAGATCTTAATCTTTGTGAATCTTATTCATCGTTCGAAACGTATCGTTACATTCATGCAAATTTATATTCGAGCAATTCGATCTCATTTTACGTAGAAAAGCAAACTTTACTTTGCTTGGCGTTTCAATATAAATTGAACAACAGATTTAAGATGGAAAAGATTGATCAATTTTCAATCAAAGTGATCAAATTAAAAAGATGATTCTTATTAGGTTATAATAACATTACAATAATAGTAATAATAGCTTAATAGTGAATAGATGAAAAGTTAACCAGAAAAATAAGGTCAGTTGTTGCCTTGGTTAATGATTGAAAAGATTTTTCTTGTTGCTCTTTTCTTGACTTTTTCATTTTACATTAAAAGCTAATACATTAAAAGTGAGATTGATCATTTAAATTTGACTTTTCTCGTTCATCTAATTGTAATTATCATCAATTTAGGAATAACAAAAATCTTCAGTGTTTTGATCAATTTTTTTACAAGCTGTCTTTTGATCCATCTTAAGAGAGATTCCTCTTTCAATGGACTTGACTTTGAGTTTCTTTTTTCCTTTCAAAATTGACCTTCACTTATTCATTATTAGCGAAACATAATAACGTCCAAATGGTTTGAAAGATTTGACTTTTTTACATGTTTCATGATGCTAATAATAATATTGATAATGATTATTACAACAATAATAATAGCCGCTATAATAATGGCAATAAGAATGATAATAGTCCGAGGAGTGAAAAAGCTAAGCTTGGTCTTGTTAATTTGGTATTTTCAATTTCTTTAAAAACTTGCCTTAAGGTGAAGACAAAATGATGATGGATAAAAATAAGGTGAAGAGCATCTCTCATCATCTACGATCTGCCAATTCATCAACATAATACGACAAAAGGTAAAACCAAAAAAGGCTCAGACTTTCAATTCGCTTTTTTTTCTTCTCCATCTCAACACAAAAGATTGGCAGGAAAAAAAAAGGTTTTCCAGAAAAAAATGAAGTAGCAAGAGTCTTTTATATAATAATATGAATAAGATGAATGTAAAGATGAAGATAAGATGAAGACAAGATGATGAGATGATGAGAAGGGCGATCTCAGATGTTTAAGGATAAAAAGTGATGCTAAGTGTTGACAGAGTTTTTGGCTTTAACTTTAAAATTTTTCTCACTTTTTTTGCTTCAACCAATTCTCTGCTTTTTCATCGTCTACAAAGTGGCCTTTTAAAACGTCAACAATCGCAATTTTGACCTTTTCAAAGATCCTGTCTTGGGTCTGGACTAAGATGATAATTTGGTTCAATTGGTATGAATTACATTTTCAATGGTTCAACATTTTTCTTTTGCTTTCAACCTTTCACATTTGTTATTAGCTTAACAAATTGTGATACGAATTAGATTAACTGTTATCCTATTGATGCAGTTTTTTTTCATTGTTCAATGTTAATGCTTTAAAGATGATGGAAAGATGATGGAAGAAGAGAAACATTTTATCTTCATTTTTTGGCCGCTTCATAGGTATTATTAAATGAATATAAAAGTAGATCACAAATTGAAATATAAGCTTAACTTGAATCCATTGAACGATATTGTTATTAAAGGCCATTTCTGCCAATCTCAATGATAATAGATATTATTTTGTATTTTTTGTTCCTGATAAAGTAACCTTTTAACGGATAAAAAAAGGCTCTTTTTGCTACTTTTTTGGGTTTCACAGTAAATGGCCTTTTTAAAGATTAAAGATGATGAAGATTAGGATGAGAAAGAATGGGATTTTCATGGTGAAATTGTATGAGAAAAGGAATGATGACAAATGATAAAGATTGGTCTTTCATCAGTTGAATATGGAGATTAATGAGACAATTAGAGCGATTAGAATCTGGTTTACAGTTTTTCTGGTTAAGACTGTAACCTTTGTTTTCAAGGATTGAATCATTAACTGAATCATCTTAATCATATTTAATCATCATCAGTTATTTACCTTTAAACGTGTTTCATCAACAAGTCTAAATTTGTTAATAATTGGATTGGACAAAGACGGATCATGAAAAGATTAAAGGTAAACAAATGCTTTTCTCAACAATTTTTTCCCCCTGAATTTGGGTTCTGGTAACTTATAATTTACTGATTGTTGAACACTTTAAAGGTTGATCAGTTGATCAATGATTATTACAATTGTGCCTTTTTTGCTGGTTCAACATTTGATTAACCTTTTTTGTTGAATCTCCGTTTTGATCCATTAATCCATCAACAGTTACTCTTCAATGCCTATCATTAAATGAACAGTAACAGTAGTTGATTGTTCAACTCATCAAGTTGAATCTGGTTCAATATTGACTAATAATACCTGTACATGTATGATGAAGATGATGGAAAGAAGATAAAGATTTTTTCTTTTCTTTCTAACGCTATTTTCCATGTTATCTATTCAAACATTGATGATGATAAAGGATTGAATTGGAGGCAATGATTGAATCAATGATTATCAAGAATGTTAATATAAATAGTAAATCAGGTAAACTTTACCTTTTCCTATTTTCATTTCATTTTCTCATTTTCATCAGGTATTCTTCATTGGATATCTTTTCCTCTTGAAGACCAATGAATAAGTAAATCCCATTTTCAATCGCGATCTCAATATAAATTGCATGGGAAAATAAACAGTGAATTGGATAATCTTTGTACATATTTTCATTTCCATTGGGTTCGAAACATCTTGGAATCAATCTTTATCTTTGAATTGGTTTATTGGAGTAAGATGATGATGATGTGGATGAAATCAATTGCAAATCAATTTCTATCATCATTATCATCTTTTCAATATAATATAAGGTTTGATGATAAATGATGTTGATTCAAGTGATTCTGATCGTGAAAAAAATAACAACAACATAAGGTGAGTTGAATCTTGAATCTTGTGTAAACTGAATCCATAATAATGTTGACCAAATAATAGATGGCTTTTGATTCATTTGAAAGGCTCAAATCTATTTATGTAAATGAAGGGTAAACATGATTTGACATAACAAATACACATTTATAATAATACATAATAGTAAATATTGAGTGTGTAACAAACAAGTGCACAAGAAAGCTCAAACGGTGATCAGGATAAAGGCAGAGATGCCAATGAATTTGAGTAATTGATCGACAAACAAACAAATGATCAACTCAAACCTTTAATTATCAAAACCTTTGATTATAATTGTTGATCCATTGATTATTGGTGAAACGCCTTTAAATCAATTTTTTCAAGTTTCACTATTTTCTGCTTTTCTTGGCTGCTTTTTTTTTCTCCTTCTCATCAAGTTGAACAAGCATTTCTTGTTTGTTGTTAGACTTGTCAAAATGATTATCATCATTTGCCATCAAATGATCAGATTTTTCAGATCAACATTTATCCTCCCATTTTTCATCTCCCATGATAATTCATATTTTTTTAAACATTTAAGAAGTGAATAGGGAAAGAAGAAAGTTAAATGGTGAAAATGATGAAAAGGCAAAAGCATGTAACCAAAGTAACAAAAGGCATGTCAATGTTGATGAGTTGCTTGAGGTTTGCAAGTTTTTTTTTATCCGCTTTTCTCGTTTTTTGACAGCTCTATTAAAGCTCCATTTTGCTGGTAAAGATTTGAAGATGGTTAAGATGATCGGAATGATTGAAATAGGGCAACTAATTAGTCTAAATTTTGATTTAAATCTCTCTATCATTTCTTGTTCGCCTTCCATCATTTGTCAAGATGAAGACAAGAATACAAAAAAAAAACGTTTCCTAAAATCACTTAACTCTCATCCTCTCATCATACCTTCATCATTCTCATCATTTTTACCATCCTCATCTTCATCATCTTCATTATCATTATGCATTCCTTTGTAAAAAGCAATTCTATTGCTGAACCCATTTCTGTTAACAATTATTTTACATTTTTGTCATTTGTTTTTGTAATCTTGCCTTTTCTACTCAATCCAGTAATGGAATCATCATTAACAGTAATTTGGTTTTCAACTGTTAAGGAATTAGATTGTTTAAGTTTTAAATTAAAATAACTTTACTATTGAATTAACATTATTACATTTTCATCATGTGCTTTCTTTTTGATAGCCTTTTCAATTACAATTTCATCCTCTTTAGTATTTTGATTGATGCCTTTTTTACATTTGGCACATTCTTAGACAATGTACACTCAAAATTTTAATTAACCTAATCAGAGTAACTAGTTTTTTTGATACAATTCACAATCAAGAGACAACCATAGAGTTTCATTGTATGGTTAAGGTTAATGTACACTAAACATATTCATTAAGATATTGCAACTTTTTTACAGGCTTTCTGTGCACTGCTTCATTCATTTGGTGCATCTACCAGAATAGAGGCAGATTAAGAGAAATAATTAATGTGTCTAATCAATGGTTTACATTGATGATAATTAACTTGATGTGAATCATCATACTCATTGCGCTGTGAGAACCTTGGTTAACTTAATGATGATACAATGACAAGAAATTAAGATAATCAAGTTGTCAGTTTTACAATGAAAATATTTGGATAGGAAAGTAAAAAATGGCAGTTAATTAATGTTCTCAAGCAGTCACAATTAAAGTATTATCAGCAAGGATAATGCAGTAAAGACTTAAAACAAAATTCATCTTCATCAAATCGTCCTTTTTATCAGTTGACCCATGAAGTTGAAAAAAGGTGACTCTGGTCATTTCCTGGCAATCATTGATACACAGATGGACACACGGCAAAAATCAAATGATTGATATATCCTTGTGGGTATTTATTGAGGAATATCCATTGGATGAAACAGTTGATATATTGTATTGTTTCCTTTGATTTGAAAAAAGAGGGAAAAGAGGAAAAAAATCATTGTAAATAAATAAGTCATAAAATAAATAGATGGTGGAAATGTTTATCCAGTAATTTCCGATTTGAATGAAACCAGAAAAGGCCTTAATTTTTTGATTTCCTAATTCCCTAATCATTGTTAATGTTGTTATTATGATTAATATTTGGAAAAGGTCAGTTTAGTTAAATGTTTACCTTTCAGTTGGGTCTTCTCACCTTATTTATAACCATCATCGATTGGTAAGACTTGGTAACATCAAAGATGAGATATTGAAGAAGCCACAAGCACTAAAGAAAAGTTGTTGACACTTTCAATGAAAAGATCAACACCAGTTTAGGCAAAATAAGGGTCAACTTAATCTCGGCTGATCAAATGACTATTTAACTTTGTTTCCTCGCAATCTAATTATATTAACACGGTAAATATGGAACCAATAATTTTAAGAAACAATATTGCATTAAACAAAGAGGCTCAAGAAAAATAGAAAGACAAGAAAGAAAGGGAAAGAGCTAACCAATTAACATGGTTTATCAGTTTTAAGGCGCGATCTATGAATCTGATGGTTTTTGATTTAAAAATTGCAAAATTGTTAGAAATTTTGGGTTTTTCTAACTTTTCAATCTTTTCTTTCACTGATGAAAATCAGCAAGTTCAGGGTTCGATTTTTGAGACAAAATTAAACAATGTTAAGGCCAATAATGAGGAGAGGTAAGAGATATATTGAAAGGTTAGGTTACTTGATATTGCATTTTATACGATTTAAAATTAAACATTAGACTAGTTGACTTTTGTACCTGTAACTTGATTCTCAATTGTATTCCTCTCTTCATCCTTCTCATATCATCATCATCATCCTTCTCATTCTCATCATCATTTTCATCAAGACCTGCCTGTAATCTCTTGCTATATTGTAATATAGTTACCATTGGGTTACAAGCAAATGCCAATCTTGTTTTTGTTAATGGATGGGTAAGATAGTTTAATTTATCTTTAATCCGGTTAAGGGTAACAATTAAGAGCCTTCAAGAGAGTAATAGATAGTGATATAGATAGTGATAAAGATGATGATGATCAAAGAGAAATGAAGGGAGAAAAAGCTTTGCTAAATCAAGGAGGAAACCTAATTTTAAACATTGAAAATGGTGAGTGAGTGAAATGGGAAAGCCTGAGAATCAGATTACAGTTAATTGTCGCACTTAATTTTGATAATCATTCATGAGTTTCTGAGTACACAAATTTTACTCTTAAATGTAAAATCTGATAGGTTCATTTTGTTTTCTTTCATTTTTCCTTATAGTTTACTTGTTATTTTTTTTCCTGATGTCTTCTTCATCTCCCATCATCAGCGTCATTTCATTCATCTGCTTTTTTTACTTCTCACTTATTACTTTACCATTACACATTGTTAGTATTGCAAGTCTAAATGCATATCACAATTACAACTATACAATGTCTAAATTGCTCTGGTAATTTAACTGGCAACTGTAAACTGTAAATGGTTCCTTTTGCCATTTTACACCTTTTGTGTGTGTGTTTGTTTGTCTGTGTCTGTTTGTTGCACTTTTTTATCCCAATTCAAGGTAAATGAACTTTATCTTTCCAGGTTTCAAGTTTTTCCTTTCATCATTGGTAAACAACAATAACTGTTATTAAAGCTATCATTAGCTATCAATACATAATCAGTCTAATTGTCTGCAGTTCCAAGTACTATTTGGCTTCTGTTTGATGTTGAATACATTTCCAAATCAATAAATAAATACAAAAAGATGTTAATGTTGATGATGATGTGAATGAGGATGGTGATAAAGCCCATGAAAAGGTTTACCTATGAAAGAGATAAAGTAAAATAAGGTTAGTTTTCTTATGTAATGTCAACAGAGAAAAAATGCAACATGGAAAGATAATTAGCTTGATATGAGCAATTTGATAAAATAAAAGTAATAATGATAAGAATAATAACGGTAAGTGTTACCTGATGATCACAGTTGAAATTAATGTGAACACAAACAGAGTAAAGGAGGATAAAATTGAATGGAAATAATAGCAAATTAAAGGTAAATCCACAAAGGAATGGTTTTTGTAATGTAATTCCTGTAACATGCTATTTTGGGGTTACTTTTTCCATCAGATGGAGATAGCCAAGTTTCCAAGTTTGGCCAAAGATATCATGCTGATCATGAGAATTCAATCTAAGAAAGAAAGAGAGAGAGAAAGAAAAGAGAAAAAGAAATCTTATTATATCAGTGGTCAAGAAGTTTGCCTGAAGCTTTGATAGGCACACAGGAGAGGGTAAAGGAAACTGTGATCAACAATTAGGAATAAGGATGATGAAAGAAAGCTGATGAGTAGAGATGAAATGAAACAGAATCAGAATGTAAAAGATGGTGAAACACGCAGAAACAAGAAAAAAGGTAAAACTGAGTGAAAGGTTTTACTTTTCTTTTTAATTGTAATTTGCAGTGGATCATTAGTTTATCTAATACACAGTAACATTTGAATTGAAGGTAAAAATAGATTAAATCCTAGGTTTGTTAGCTGATGTGCAATAAATTAAACACAAATAAAACAAAACACAATCAAGATTACAATTCAGTGAACCAGATCAGCTGGTTAATGGAAAGGTATAGTTGAACATTTCCAATGTGGTCAAAGTGATTGACATGAAAGTCAAATGGTTGAAACTCATCTCTTCACGTTTTATACATACATTCACTTGTTTTGTTGTAACATCAAGGCCGGTAAATTGTAAGTTTGACATAACAATCAATGTTCAACAATAAAAATGAAATAAGTGAATAACGATTTAAACACAATAAAAATTATACAATGTAAAATGGAAAGGGAAAAAAGCTAAAACTTGCCACAAAAGAATAGCTTTTTGTTAGTAACGGTCGTAATCAAGTAACAGCCCCTGATCATGTGAAAGGTTAAGAAAAGGTTTGGTAAAATTTAAAATTTGTAACCGTTTAAATTGAAAGTGAAAAATTTGAGTGACTTGCACGAATAGCCAATTTTTACCATTAATTTAATCAAGTTAATCAATATTAAACCATTGACCATTAGTATTTTACTTGCTTGTAATCAACATTGTTCCAGTTTTACTTTGATATGCTTTGTTTTCACTCTCAACCAGCTATAAACTCCACTCTGTCTTCAACTCTCTCTCTCTGTAAGTTACAAATTGCGTGAACAAAACTGCTAAACTGTTAACCCAAAATCTTTTGGGTTTAATCAAAGGTACTTTTTTTTGATGATGATGATGATTTTTTTTCAGTTCACCTTCTTACTCATCTTGCTTCTCATCCTTATAACCAATCTTCATTTGACCATTTGATAAATTTGATTATGATTTGACTCCACCTTGAAAATGGTTCTTCATTTTCCTTCTTCTCCTTCAATTCTTCCTGATTTTTTGATTCCTCATCATCATCATTTACACAAACCTACAGTTTCATGGGAAAGCAACAATTTATCAGCTGATTGCGTGATTAGTGAATCACAAGCAAGTCACAATTAAACCTCACCTATGTATAAATAATATTTAATCAAATCAGTCAAGAACCCGAAATGGAAAAGCAAAAGTGAAAAATACAAATTATAACTAAGGTTTGGTTTTTTATTTTAATATTGTAAAATAATTTTTAATATACAAAACTGGATAACGCTAGTAAAACATTAATTCAAGCACAATTAATGTTATCTTAAATTATCATGTGGTTTTGGTTAATGATGATGATTTCACTCTGTAGCATTTACAGTTAAACTTTCAACCATCAAGAAGAGTAAAATTGCGTATTAAATTGTAAACATAATCAGGGTATAATATTGATAATAACTGAGTGTTGATTGTTTTACTTTAGTGATTGATTCATTAGTACTAGACATGATTGAATCTTTTTTATTCAAATCGCTCAGATTCATCATTAGATGATAAATGATTTAGCATCAACCGATTAACCTTTAAACTTGATTAATTAAGGCTCACTTGATCTGGAGAAACAATTAAATTGATTCCAATCAATTATCACTAATTGCAAGATTAAATTGTTTTAATTTAATAAGTAGTTTCTTGAAGGAAACTCAACAACTTGAACCAGTTTAGACAAAAGGTTGATTAAATGACTACAATTAATGGATCTCAATGAGTTAAGATTGTCAAGGTATTGAAAGAAAATTAAATTAATGATTGACCATCAATCAACGGATTAAACTTGCCTGTTAATCAAGTTTAACCAAAGGATAATGAATAATAAAATGAGAGTAATCTGATTGAATTTAAAGTAAAAACTCAAACATTGAGTCACAATTGTGATAATTATTCAACTATTGTTTATAATGGCTTAACCCATAATGATGATAACAGTTTTATAATAATCAATTTGCGTGCAATCATTGGATGTAAAAATAATAGAAAATTTTATAACCAATGATTCTGTAAATATCATGATAATTCAAAGTGTGGAGAAAAGTAAACACCAAAAAAGAAAAGGTTGATTCAGGGAAAAGATTAATAATCAATTTAACTACTAACCAAGTAAAATGGATTGTTTTTGCGTTCTAAATGATGTGATAATAGTTTTTCATTATAAATATTATCATAACTTATAGCAATAAATTATCATTTGAAGTTAAAAACAAGCGAGAAAAGTATAATAAGAAATGGTTGAGTAAAAAAATGTAAACTTTAACAGTTTTCAACTGTAAAAATGGATGATAATTTATTCAACCAAAATTGAACTCTTTTCCCTAACAGTTGCCTACTGTCAACAGCAAATTTAATATCACATAATTCAACAAATTGATAAAAATGATTTTCTACTTTTCTATTATATCTTAGCATACGAGCTTTTGGCTGAAGGAAAGCAAAGAGACGATTTGAATACGATGTAACCTTATGCAAACAAAACGAGGCTAAAAAACGATGGAAAAATATTACATTTTCAGATGAATGGAAAGAAGCTAAATGGGAATCAAAAAAACGTTTAGCAAGATCAACAGTGATTTAAGCTGTTTTTTAAAGGATTAACTTGGATTAAGAGGAGCGCTTTTTTGTGATGAGTCTCATTGGGAACCAGAAATATTTACAAGAGGCCAACAACAAGGCAATTGAAGAAGGAAAAACGGAATTGTAAAAAAAAGGATCCCCAAAAAATAGAGAAGAGGAAGAGATGATTACAAGCTTGAATCTGAACGGATATTGATGTTTAAAACTCGATTCAACTGTAACAAAGATTAGGCTGGATAACGAAACTGGTCTTTCAGTTGTCAGTGTGATAAAGGGACGGCGACAACAACGTTAATCCAGAGGAGGATGTTGAACATGCAAATGTGTCTCCAAGAGCCTTGTTAATATTGTCAACAAAGGTGCTGTTGTTATTGTTTACGGTGGTTTGGAATCCGATTCAAGATGTGGTTCCTCCTCTTCACCCACACTTGGGTTAATTGTGACAGAAGAAGAAATTATCTAAAAAAATAATTTCTAAAATCAATGGAGTGAATGGCAAAGTTGCTTATCATTAGCCTTACAATCATCAGCTTCATCAGCATCATGATTATCCTCTCTTATGTTCTGTTTATGTTTTTCATTTATCTATTTGATGGTCCATTGACTTAATCAATCAACCTTAAATTGTATCATTATTATTTACCTTTGCTTACGGAGAAAGGAAAAGGAGAAAAGGGGAAAACAAAAAAAAAAGCTGTTGGCTGCCAAAAACGCTCATTTTCACCTCTAACCAACACAGTGGAAAGATCTGTTGTTGATGATTACACTGATGGAAGGAGAAACAAAATTTGCATCCAAGGAAAAGAGTATCATCAAAATAGCTGTAAAATGATGATGCAGGATGGCAAAAGGAGAAAGTTTCATCTCTTTCAAGCATAATTTTAATCTACATTCTATGGATATAAAGAAGAAGAAATTTAATATGGAAAACGCCACAATGATGATAAGGATGATGAAAATTTTCAATGGTAAAGCAAGGACTGAAAAGACGATAAGAATATGGCTAATTTGGTGAAACTAATTTGCTGTTTAATCGGCCTGCAGATTGTTCAATATTTAATCTATCCGTTCATTTGGAAATCAAATTTTCAAACCGAGTAGAGAATGAAAAGAAAGATGATGAACAAGGATGAACAGAGGGATGAGGGAGTGAGAAATGAAAAAAAAAGATGAAACGTGAAAACGCAAATAATGTCATTATTTTTTCAAAGCTTCATTCGCTTTCTTTTAACCTTTCCAACTATTCAAATCCAAGTCTAATGGTTGGCAAAAAAGGTCGAATGACCTGGGTCAACTTGGAACGTCGTTTAAATGGCTTTCAAAGAGGGGATGAAGCAAAAAATGTAAGGAAATGCAAACAAATGCCGTAAAAAAAGTACAAAGAGTCGAAAGTTGCTGTTAAATGAATTATAATATTTTGCCATCGACAGTCAACTGTATTTACTCAACCATAAACTAGTTACCTAAACAACAAGAGTCAATATTAAATGTTGAAGAGAGTAAAATGTTTCAATGTAATCAATCTAGAGAAAAGCAAAGACGAAGAATCTATTCCAATAGCATTCCTTAATGTAAAATATAATATATAACAGGGAAGGGAAAAATTTTACAGTCAGTATCAAAAAAGAGAGAGAGAGAGTCAGGAGAAGAAGTAGATTGAAGAGTAAAATCATTGAACCATTTTGCTGCTCTTGGGTCAATATAATGGCCTTTTTTTGCTGACTACTCACCATCACCATACAACCTTTAAGGTACCAAATACGATGACAATTTACATTACCAAGTTATCGATGTAAATATGTGTCAACTCTTATTGTTATTATCACCATTATTATTAACATTATCATCATTAATATAACTGGGATTTTGCTTCTCAATACAAATTTTGCTGTTTCCTTTTCAAAGTTTCACTTGAAATATCTTTTTCTTCCTCTTTCCTTTTCTTGCCATTTAGCTTTTTTTTATTGATTCTGTGATAATGTGAATGAATATTATTATTACTATTATTGTATTATCATCCAGATGCTGAGTGATTCTTTGATTGTTATATACATTGTCTGTTAAGAGTCTATTCACACACACAGAGACTGGTTAAGGTGGTTTAAAAAAAGGACAATTTAATGATATCAAGTAGTTAACAGTTTTTTTTGTTGTACTCACAAGATCTATATTTTTACCATTTATTGTTAAGAGTTGATTGATTGTTAATAATGATTGGTAACAATCAAGGTGTTGTTGTGGTTTTAATGGTAAACATTTATATACAAAAAAAACATTGAACACTTTTTGGTCATTTTATTTTTTCTCCATAAAAATGGCATTCAAATTTGACCATTGTTTTGGTGTTGCTTTAATTGTCCCATCAACTAACCGTTACTAATGTTGATCTAGTCTAAATGATTAAACAATTGTTAATCTAGTTTTAATGGTTAATTATTTGCCATCTTTTGCTTCATTTGTCTCGACATTATTCAAACTTCAACTTGAACCTCTCATCAAATTGTTTAATAATTGCAACAATTAAAAGTAAATTAGCCAAAGTGTGTTTCATTATTTTATAATTAAACTTGAAGAGACAAAATGTTGATCTTGAACATTGAACTCAATTTGTTTTACCAATTTTCCGATTTGAATCAGTTTTACCTTTTTTTTCTTAACTATTGTAATCAATGGTAAACACAATCAAATGAATTGGCTCTAATGAAATTTCATTATATGATTGTTGAACACGTAAATTGTGAGAAACAAAAGGTTTTAATTGTTTACAACCTTTTGTTTTATTTTGCTGTTTTAAAGGTGAAACATGAAGTAAACTGCTAAATTGTCTGATGATTGTGGATCCTTTTTTAAATACTTATTTTCATTAAATAAATTTGTATGATTAACATTATTGTATTATTTGATGAGGCAGTTGAAACACGCAATAAAACAATCAGTAACACATCAGTATTGAGATGGAAAGATGGTACAAGCAAAAAAACGCATTGAATAAGCATTGGATTGAAGGTAAACACACACATAGTAATACACATAAGATTACAATGGTTCACAGAATTTGTTATTTAATTATCATTTAATGGTATACAATTTAGGGCAACTGTTTAAATAAACTAACAATAGGTTGAAGCAACTAAAAAAAGGTAAAAGTTGTATGTTAATCAGTCACAATTAATTCATTTTAAAAGGCCTAAACAAAACAAATCAACCTACAGATTGTATTACAGAGGTTAAGTTGAGTAAAAACAAAACAGTAAGGTAAGCAAAATTAACATTTGACTGCGTGATATAAAGATTTACGGATGAAGATTATGAAATGATGATGATAATGATAAAAGTGAAGGTGAATTAGTGGTTTCCAAAGTACTATTGTACAGTCAGTTCCATAATTTTTGGGATGTCCTTTCTTACACCGTCAGGTTGACTACATTTTCAAAGGTAATCACGAATCTTATGCTAGCTTGACTCGCAACTCATTATCTGCCTCTTTTCCCTCCTTTGCCTTTACCTTTCCTCCTCGGTACGTTTGTCACACAGAATGGTCATGAACCGTTGAGATGGATCCCTCCAGGCCATGTATTACAATTTATATTAAATAATAAATGAAAGGATAATCAAACTGGATTACGGTTGTTGCTGTTGTTGGCGGGTTGCTCCTGTTGCTGTGTAGTTTCACATCATACTTCAATCGCTGTGGCATCAATTAGGGCTGAGCCCGAGTAAATTGTAAACTCATGTAACTTTGAAAGAAACTGGATTGAAATTAACACGATTGGTGGACTCGCGTGGGTGCTTGTACAATCATCAATTAGTATATTAGGAATATAAAATGAGCTGAGAGTCTGAAAGAGAGTCAAAAGACATTCATCATTATTATTGTTATTATGGGCCACACACACAATTATTACAACTTTAAAATGTATGTAAACTTGCCTTTTTTGAATCAGTTGTTCCTTCCAGTTGTTTTTGTTGTTGTTATGCTAAACGTTGAGACTGAATTTAATTAACTCAATCTCATTTATATTTACATTGGTAACAACAATACATCGTTTCCTCCTTTTTAGCACGCTTTACCATCACTGTGAATATACAACAGTCAACTCCTCCTTCAACAGCACTACTGAATCAAGTTTAAAGATGAGAAATTGAATTGGTTATGATGATGAGGAGGTTGATAGAGATGATGATCAACATTGGATATGGTGAGTTTTTGTCTGGATTGCCTGGAGGTTGAAGAGGCAAAAAATAATTTACCATAAAATATAAGACAAAACAATTCATGTTTACACTCTTCATGGACATTGAAATGCTTTATAATAACTAAATTATTGAAAATAATGAAATTATTAATAAAGATAATTTGAATAAAGCCAACTAACCATTCATTTTGAACGGTCAAAGTAATCAGTTGAAGTAAATTCAATTTATACAGTAACACAGCTGATTCCTTAAGGCCAAACCCATTCAACCTTTGTCCATTAACTTTTTACATCCTAATTCAATCCTTACAGAGTATTTAATCAACAATAATTGAATTAATCTCTACACTTTGATTGTCCTTTTACAATTGATTAATGCTGTGTGTGTGTAAGTATTAAAATTGTAACAATGCTCAAAATGAACCTCTTTTTTTTGCCAAAAAAAATGTTGACTAAAAGGAATGACAAAACTGAAAATCCTTTAATGTTGTGAACATTGGAAGAGGCCAAAGAAAATACTGTTCATCCTGTCAACATGAAATCTTTTCAGTATTTATTTAAAGACATTGTCTTCGTCATCTCTTTGTTTCAGCTTAAATTATGGACCAAAAATGTTCATCTTCATCTTCTTCCTCCTTAACCATCATCATATTTATCATCTGTTATCAACTCACAAGTTTTCACTGTTATTGTCTTGAAAAATGCTCTTCATATTTCTTCCTTTCTGTCCTCCTCCATATTGACATATACTTTATTATGCGGAGAAAGATAATGATGATGAGAATGACGAGAATGATGAAGATGATGAAGATGAAAGAGACAAAAGAAACTCTTGTTTCGGTAATGGATTTTGATAAAAGCTGATTTAACTTCATCATCTTTTGTCTATCTTTGAATATTTACTTCTATCTTCTTTGGCTTTTTCTTCCTTCTCAAAACTCACTTCTTTAAAGAGGATAATCAGGCGAAATATGATAAACCATTAACAATAACAATGCCAGATTAAATATTCTCAGAATTTTATACTGTTCCAGAGAGCAGATCAACATGAAGATGAGTCTAATAAAGAGAAAGAGAAATATTGAAGTCGAAAAAAATTGTAAAGCTTATTCCATTACGGTATTGATGCACCTCTCCAGGTTACCCTTTTCATTTCATACAGCATTATTTAAATTGAAGTAAGAAGCACAAAATTGGTAACGGTAATCAAGGATTAATATTGTTTCTTGTTTGCCATGTAAAGAACCTGGTTAAGCCTTAACCATTAATCCGCTCAATCGAACCTCTTTTAGATTGTAGTTACTCCTTGTGTTATTATAATGCTTGGTTGATTCCAATGGCTCAGCCAAATAATCCGATGTTGTTGTTTGTCAGGCAATAGAGCAGCGGCAACCAAAAAAATGATGAAGTTTGAAGAGCTGAGATGATAAGCCAATCTTTAATGTGTTATCAATTCCTGGATCACCATGATTCCAATTACTTTTATTTACATTTATGCTATTCAATTGACATTAATTGAATGATACAAATCTGAAAGAAGATTGAAATTGAATTAGATTTAATATGAGATTAAAAAAAGCATTTAGACTTATCAATATTACCCTTTTTATATATTTTTATATTAACAATACAATTAAACCTCTTGCTGGTCTATTTGTAAGTTTACATTGTACTTTGGATGGAAGAGTTAATTATTGATTGAAGAATGAAAGTTACATTAAGCATCATTACTGATCCAGGTTAATCAGATTCAATCAATTCTTGGCATGCATTTGATCATTCACTTTGTTTACCAAAGATTCTGTAAAGGTAAAAGCTATGAGAAAAGGTTTGAAAACAAGTAAAGGCTTAATGTTTCCAGTATGTTAATGTTAAATCATCTGTTGACACAATTTTTTAAGCTTTTTTGTCTCCAACAGAACTTTTCTTGCATTTACAACAATTGTATCTGAACTTTTAATTTTGCTTTGAAATTATTATTAGAATCGGTATGTTATTTGGAGTCATTATTTGATTCATTTGAGAGTTCAACATGACAGTGTTTTGTTTGTTCATTGATTTAGATTGAGGATTGTTTTCAATTGGGTTATTCAATGAACAAAACAAGACTCAGAAAAGAGACAAAAATTATTGCTCGATAACAAAAACATAATCTCTTAGATGAGAAAAGAAAAAGATGCGAAAAAGGAAGAAATGAGAAGAAACAAGATTACGGTTGATGGAAACAATTCACGAGAATTCATTGAAAGCTTATGTTGAATCTCTTTTTTTTCTTCTTCTTCCTTATGCAAAAAGCTTTCAGGGTTGGAGAAGACAAAAGAAATGTTGATCCATTGGTTTACATGTTTACTCGGTTGTTTTTGCAGAATTATCTTTCATCCTTTTCCATCTTCATCGTCGTCACCATCTAAGCATGAGAGAAGAAAGAGGAAAAAAGAGAATGAAAATGTTGCAAGTGACAGATAAATGCGTATACAGATCAATCAAAACAGCAATACAGAGAGAATCAAAGGCAATCCAATGGCAACATTGCAATGGATCTTATTTCAATCAAGTTAACCATAACCATGTAATACAGTGACGATCCCAAGCTACAAGGCGAAAGTAAAAGAGAGAAGAATTGAGACAGAAAAAAAAATAAAAGGATGACAATGATGATGAAGTAAAATGGGTGGCAAGGAGAAAAGACATGATTGAGATTCAATAGTTGATACATAAAATAGATTCTTGCTGGACAATTAGAAATAAATAGTGATATTAGAGTCTAGTTGATTGGAGAGAATAAGGAAAGTAAAACTGGAAACAGGTCAATGGGAAGAGTAAATGATAGACACAAGTACAAAGAGAGGTAATAAAGAGAGGTAAGGAAAAGTAGGATGAGAGGATAAAAGTGGGTAAATGTAATATGCAAGTCTATTACCTTGAATGTGTCCGAAATTAGCGAAGGATGCAGGATTGATGAGCCAAGAATGGATAGATGGTATATTAAGGAAATCCCATGTGAGTGTAGTTACCAGGAGGGTAAACCTCGTCTTCTTGTTCAATTGTTGCTAATTTTTTTCCATCTCGTCTTTGTCTTCTTGTTGCTCTTCTTCAACATCTTTTCTTTACTATTTTTCTTGAATGGTTTTTACATTAAAAAAACTCATTCTTTTTTTGCTGAAAAAAAGCTAAATTGTGTAGCCTAAGGTGTAGACCCCATGCGGAACCGCCAGAATCAACGGGAGTGGTTACTTCATTTTTAGAGCCAATTTTGATTTTATATTTATTTCCTTAGCCACTTGAAGAGGAAAAATTACTCTCAATTTAGCCTTTTCTTCTCGAAACTTTTCCCTTTCTTTTACTTTCTTTGACTTTCTTATTATTTTCTTTTCCATCATCTTGACTCTGCCAACAGGTATGTTACTCTACATGGCATAAGGCTAATGGAAAAGGTAAGGTAAAAGACATTCAATAGGAAATAATAGGTAATTTATAAAAAAGGTGTTGGGCAGTTTCAACATTTAGAGTAAAATTACTTTCAGATTTACTCTAAAGGATAGCATTGATGAATAAAGTGTGTATTGAATTCAATGAGGTTGCTCGCAATTATGATTGGACCAAATCAATGCTGACTTACACAGACTTTTTAGACGGACCTTAAACAGGGAAAACCTGACTCAACAATCTTTTATATTCATCGATTGACTTGACTGGATTCTGCATTTAGACTGATCTAGTGAAAATAACATCTTAAACTACTCTAGAGCTAAGTCAATCCTAACCTTTATTGGCTATGTTTTCAATCAATCTATTTAACTAACTGAGCCCATTTCCAGTTTAGTGATGCTCAAATTCACAAACCTTAAAAGATATTACTTTAGAGTTCAGAGTTTGAGGAAATGATTAAATACATTTTAAACCTTTAACTTGATCTATTAACCTAGAAAAGGAGAGTCTATGGGTTGACTGGTTATTGGGTAAGCGGTTATATAATTAAATTTGAAAATTAACTTTGATTTTGTTGAGGATTGGTTTAATATGTTGAATTGTAGTGAAACAAAATTGAAATGCAATTGAAGAATTGGATTAAGGAGGTAAAAAAGTAAGTGAACTGCAAAAAAATAAGGTAATGTATTACAATGGCAGATTTCAATTGTGAGTTGAATTGTAATCATTTTTAGAAAGTTTACAACCTTTCAATTGATTCTAAAAGATAGTTCATTTTGTGAATTTCATCTTTATTTTCACTTTTTTTTACTCAGTGAGAGAAACAAATTATAACAATCTTCATAATCATGAATAGATATGATTTAATTATGAGGAGTTATTTTTTCCAGTCAAGGATGAAATTGAACAGATTTTGTTTATCCTTCCATCTTTGTATATATTAAATCAACGATTTGAAAGGTGATTACATGTAAGTATATTGGTTTAGCTCATGTTTAGAGTTATAGAGAAAAAAAAACTAACAATATAAAGACAATTATAGTAATCATAACAATAACCTGTGGACAGATGAAGATAAAAAACAACAAGCTACGCCTGAGAAGAAAAATTATTACCTAGTTGACTGTGGAAGTGACAGTGATGATGATGATAGGAATGGCGTTGGTGATTGTAACACGCGAATCACGAACAGCCAAACAAAGGTCTTTGGCTGAATTGCCGATGTTAAGCTGAACCCAGTGTTAAAATTGATGATCGGTTCAACTTTTTGATGTTCTTTTTGCCTTTTTACTCTCATCTCTTCACCTTATTTGACCCATCGCCCAAATCTTGATGAAAAGCATCTTAAGTGTGAAAAATAAAGGTGCCAATTTGGTAGACACAATTACGTGCTTGACAGCCATTGAGTGTTCCTTTGGTTAGCTCCTTCTTTTGCCTGTTGTGGTATGAGAGAGAGAGAGAAAAAGAGAAGAAAAAAATGAAAAATATAAACATATAATAGTCAAACATTATACCGAAAGGCCATATTGGTAATGATGAGGATACATAAGTAGTGGTTAGTGGTGATGTTGAGTGTTGTGTGAAAACAGGAATCTGGAGTTGCACAGGTAAATGAATAAATAAGGTTGTGAGGAAGATGAAAAGAAAGGTTGATGAAGTAAAGTTTGCGGGAAAATAAATGGGCGTATTATAATAAGGAGAGGGAAAGAGAAGCAAAAAAGAGATCGAGATCAATGGGAAAAATAATACTCACAGTAATACACAGAGTGAAAGAGTCCATAAATATAAATGTTGGCCTGAAATGAAATGAAAAAAGGGAAATGCAGAAAATTAAAATGAAATATATTGAGTCAGTTGGATATTACAAGTTATTTTCAGTTTATTTCTCAGAGCATACACCGAGATCGAAACAGAAACATATAGTTTACTCAATACAATTGAATTTCAATGATTGTTCAACATTAAGGGTTGTTTACAAGAGCGAACAACTTGGTTACACAAAGTTTATTAGACGCATAAGTGTCTGTTATCAATCTTTTATTATATCATATGCTTCGATCATTAATTTAATTAGTTCTATTTTTTCAGTTATTTGTTTAAATGAGTATTATTGCCAAATATTTGACCACTTCTTCGATTTCTTTCTTTGTGATTTTGGACATTTTGGTAGAAGCACCTTTTGTTGTAATACTTTTAATTGTCCCAGTTATTTTCTGTTCACAATATTATAATATTTGTTGATTTTTGTTAGTTTGATGTTCACAATGTTAAAGATTTTTTAGTCTGTATCTTACTATTAGTTTTAAACTGTTCTTTTATATGTACATCTTATTTCCTTTTTTGATATGTTTATCTTATCTCTCCATTTCTTCTTATCTTTTCACCTTCCTCTGACCTTCTCTTGTCCTTTCCATGACCTTAAGCCTTTTATTATACTATTTGTGTTCACTTTTCTTATTATTTTCAGATTCTTGTGTGTTTCGATCGTTTGTATGTTTGGTATGTATTCAATATATGTGTGCCGTATGTTATAGTGCCGTATGTTATAGTGCCTTTGGTATAGTGCCTTTGGTATACTGTATAAAAATACAGCTACAGATTGTACTGACCTTCTTTTTCATGTCTGGCACATCCAATTCCTCAATGTACTCAGTCCAGATAAACCATTTGTAGTTTGTTACATGACACAACCATAAAATAAAGGAGAACCACCTTGGCTAGAGAGTTGCCATAGGAACAATTTAAGGGGTGAAGTTGAAATTGAAGTCGGGTTTGACTGGTCAAAGGTTTGTTTTTATTGTATTATCTGTCTTAATGGTGAATAAAGAAGAGGATGAAGATGGGTAATATTGAGTCATGAGGATGAGCAAGATGATGATTAAAAGAGGAGTCAGGAGAGCGGCAGGGAAGGAAGGATGAATGAATGGTTGGATTGAGAGTAAATTACTATTATTTAATAATTTAGAGTTAACCAAATACAGATGATGACAATGGTAGAGTTGAGGATGTTTTATTTGGTCATCAGTAATTCACTGATTTACGGTTGATGATTATCATGAAAGCTGATATTTTTCATTTACTTCAGAGAATGATAAAATGTTCCAGTTTTGTAAACTACAAACTGTAACAGTTAAACATTAAATATTTCAAATCTGAATCAACTACAATCGAGATCAAAAGCTTATTCTTTGTAAACAGTGAGTTCACGTTTTTGTAATTAGTCGAAATATTTTGAGTGAAATTTCGCATTTTCGTGAAACTTAAATTGGTTATCAAATATCTTTGATTATTGGGTTCATCCATTGCCATTGCATTGCTTTTAATCAAACACACAGTTTTGGCAAACATAATGATCAATAAGTAGAGAGCGTTTAAACTGACTATTAAGATTATAGTATTTGAACGAGAATAAATCGATTTCGATTTCACTGAATCTTAAGTTGCTATCATTAACAAGATAATTTACATTGTGGTTGTTGTTTTTTATTGAACTAGACCAGTTTTGCTGATTAATCTATTCATTACAAATGAATAGTTTTGTTCAATAAGCAGCAGCAAGTGTCAAGTGATTTGTTTTGTTGAGAAACGTCAAGAATACAAGCTTTTCAAGATCAACCTAAAGACAAGTTTATTGTTGTTCAGCTGATTGCCTAAAAGAGACCAAATTGACCATGTTGACCAAATTAAAAAACAAAATCGAATCGTTTGTTGAAAATCAGGCCAATGAAGAGCATTTCATTAAAGCATTTGGTAAATTGGAACGGATTGGATCCATTGTGAGTGCCAATATCCGAGGTTACAAACAGGAAGGTTCAATGTCAACCTTTCACCATATTTATCATACATGCAGTCACATTTGGTTCATCATTGTTGTGGCTCGATCAGTAACTCTGATTATTTCAGATGATCCAAAGGACTCACTCTATTTGGGCGACTTTTTCAGCTCAACCAAAGGCAAAAATTTTCTTCACGCCAACATTATAGTCTATTATTTGCTCTTTTTTTCATCTCGAGCCGCACTTCACATTGCCGATTCTCGTAAGCCCCAGTTAAGCTTTCAATTTTTCAATTCAATCAAACTCAATGGTCTAACAACGGCACGTAAATTTTTAACCTCAAAACATGAGTACACTTGGAGATTTTATTCCTACATTTTGCTCCAATTTTTCTTCATTGTTATTCCAATTGTGGCCGTTTCGCTGTTTATCCTTTCTGCAATATTTGCTCTTGAAAATCCGGCTCTTTACAAATCCATTTATCATTTCATTTGGTACTTTTTCTGGATCCTTATAGTCACTGGTCCACTTGGAGCAAATATATTTACCCTTTTCTGGAGTTACACTCACACTATGACTTTATCAAACTATTTGTTTCTTGCCTTTACTTCGGTTGATCACATAGGCGCCAGGATATTAAAAAAAATGGACTCCGGTCAAACAGCTAACAGCTTAGATTTAATCAGAGAGTTTATGCGGCGACAAAATTTCCTGCTCAACCTACTGAAAGCAATAAATTCAGACGCAGCTCCAACCATGTGGACAGGCTATTTAATTTCATGTTTCCTTGCAGATTTCAACCTCTTTTTAGGTTTATTTATCGATGGCGGTTCCCCTGTAATGAACATCATCTGTTTCGCACTGTCTTGTACCGCTTTCAGTAATTTACTTGTGCTTCATCTTGCTGGAATTAAAATAAACGATACGGTAAGCTTTGTCGGTTAAATCACAATCAATATAAACCAAAACAATTAACACTCTTGTAAAATAATGTGTTTCGTGAACCTAACGGTAGGGGGTAATGAAGCATATTTTACCGTAGCTCAAAGGGTAAATGTATTTTGTTTTGTTTTATCATTTTGTTTCTATTTGTGTCACACAATCAATCTCAATTTGTTTAGTTTATTGACTGTTAATTTAATTAACTCATTGTTTCCTTATTCAGATAGCCGAGATTCGTGAGAAAAATTTCTCAATTCAGGCTCGGGGAGTCAAGGTTTTACCAGAATCCATTGCTTTATGGGTAAGTTTCAATTTGAACTCTTTTATTTCTTTTCTCTTTTTCCTTATGTTAATTTGAACAGTTTTCCAACAATTGTTTATTTCCCTATTCTTTTGTTTCAATTGTAATTTTAGATCAATTCAACTCAAGAAAGATTTGAAAATGGTGAAACTGGATTTAGCTGTTGTCACATTTTTATATTGACACAATCTTCCTTGCTTTTTGTAAGTCCATTACTTAAAGCTACTCTATTTACAATACATGTTTACATTGAAATTGATTGTTTTTTACTGTATTTTTGTTTCGCTTTGTTTTTCAGTCTGTACTTGAAAATAGCGGTATTTTGATGATGTTTGTCGCAAATTTCAAAAAGAGCTAACCAAGCAATGTAAGTTGATGCCAATTTTTTTAATTACTCTACATCTATCTCTTTGACATTAATTAACAGAGTATCCATCAATCATTTGGTGTAACAATCGATCAACAAATTGTGTTAAAATTTAGCTTTTAAGTAGCACATTATGAACCATATTTGCCACCTAATATTCAATCAGTTAACAGTTGAACAAATCATGGAACCATTGTAATAAGGTTAGTTGATTATCACTGATTTTGTGAGATATTATACTTTGATTACTGGTTTTCTCATTCACTCATTTGCTTCCTCATTGCAGCATATTGAAAGTGTTTCTAATAATAAACTGAGATGAACAATCCCAGGCAATGTTAACCCAGAAAATCGTAACTGCAATCCAAATTTATGTGAAAACAAGTGAAATCAATCAATACACATTTCCAGTTAATGATGCATTCGTTTTGTTCTTTCTTCTATTTAATTACAGTTAATTAATTAGCATACATGGTAACGTGAGCTTTGGCATTAATAAAATGAATTATGAGCCTGAAGAGTTATAATTTCAACACATTTGGATTCGTATTTATTCAAATCATTAGTTTAATGGAAAGCAAAATTATCACCAATTCTGCGATTTACAGTTAACTGCTATTAAAACAACAGCCTAATTTATAATCAATTATATAATTGTCTTTGAATAAAAAAAACTCAATTCAATCAATAATAAAACAACAAAAATAAGGTTAAAAGTTGAAAATTTATTTATAATTAATGAAAATTGAAAATGGCGCTTTCAAATTTGATCCCGGTTCGAGTCCCATTATGTCACTTGCCCAACCCTTAAAACTTGAATTTACATGTTTTATAATCATGAGTTGAAAAGTTGTTTAAATAAATAATATTTTCATCAACTAGTTAATCAAAAGTGATTATGGACAAACCCTGATGATCCCTTGATTCAAAATAACCTTAAGGCCCTTTGAAGAGGCTAAAAATTACCCCAAATACAGTGATTTAAGTAACAAGGTTAGTCTATTGTTTTTTTACCTTCTAGAGTCTTTCCTATGAACATGTGTTGACCATATATCCTATGTTACAAGTATTTATTTTGCGTCTACATTTTTTTCCTCATCATTATCATCTCTGGGTTCACTTCATTGGCACTTTGTGTATCCTGCTCTTCTCTCTCTCTCAACATCACCATCAACATACTATCATCATCATTATAATAATCATCATCTTGCAAAAAGAACATCTTTTTCTGCTTTCTCTTTTTTCTTCGTTTTTTTCCTCTTCACTCTCAAAAGTCGGTTTACTTTGCTATTATTTTACTCACAACTTTTCACCCTAACCTTATTTTTATGCTTAGGTGAGTTTCAATCAATTTACTTGTAAAAAATGGCTTTAGGTTATAATAATCATTTCCATTTAAACTTGTCTACCCAAATTTGCTTGCAGTTTTAATTTAGTCTTGAAATCACTCTCGGCTTATATTTCAAAGAAACAATTTCCAACTAAAACCAATCGCTTCAATCATTTATAATGTACCTTTATCTTTGCCATCATCATTATCATCATCTCATTCTCACTCATCATAATCATTCTAGTTTCATTCTCACTTTGTAAGTACCATTAATCATCAGTCTCAAATCTTCAAAGTTAACTCATTATGACCTTTACCTTGACCTGTTGGTTTTTTTTTCTATCCATTTTTATGATCAATAACAAACAATATCATTTCATATTTTGATAATTAATTTCATTTCTCTTTTTCAATTTCTCGTATTCATAGATTTATTTTGGAAACAAATTAGAAAGTGTTGGTCCAGACAAAGCGACAAAATCTCTCATTAACTCTTATCACCGTGAATAGCAATGGAATAAATGGAAGAGAAACAATCAACTTATTTTTAATCATAAACAAAAGCCTTGTCCCTCATGGTCGACAAAGTAAATATACTAGATTATTATCGGGTTAATGATGATTACCATGATAGCCATAATTATCCAGCTGAATATAATTTTTTGATGCTGCAATGAGATGATAATAAAAGCTAAGATTATGATTTGATTGCAAAGTTTGAAGAAACTAAAAAGTGTTGATATAACTTAACACAGATAATTTGATTGTCTCCAAGTCATATTAAAAATAATGACGATGCAAAAGCTGAAAAAATATTAAGGTTATATTTTCAGGCCATTTGTCTTCACACTCAACTGCTGATGAAAACATTTTCTTAGCCATTATTAGCCAGACCAAGCCACCATCACCACCTCACTAGTGACCTTTAAAACACCCACTTTTCTCTCCTTCTTCATGTGTCCATGAAAGTAATGACCAGTTGCCTTGTCACATGAGAACAATATCATTACTATCATTATCATGGTCAACATTTTTGATATAACATTAGGTGTCCAAAAATTTCATGAAATATCTTGTAACAATCAGTCACCTTAAAGCAACTCACCTTTCATCTTATTACCTTTATCTTGATCAGGAGAAAGGGCTACTTTATTCCTTAATTAGTTCATATTTCATGCCCATAATATCTACATTCACTTGATATTATTATTAAGGTTGAAAAGGAAGAGGAAAAGAAAAAGAAAGTTAACTCAGAAAATATTTCTCCATGATTATTAGCTTATGCAAAGTGTTCATTATCCTTATACCAATATTGAACTGAAGTTGATTGGTTAACAAAGAAATAACTGTTTTTATAATGATAATATTACTAGGAGTGAAAATATATTAATAAATAGTCTTGATAAATAATAAGAAAAAGAGGATAACAAAGATGATAATAGGTAAAAGGTAAAGATTTTGTCTTGAATAATGATGAAAAGGGGTTTGTTTAGATGATATTAGTAATAATAGTAATAATAATGATGATAACAATAATATTGAATTGTAAAAATAGCAAAAGCAAAG
Source organism: Tetranychus truncatus (assembly GCA_028476895.1). Taxonomy (NCBI): domain Eukaryota; kingdom Metazoa; phylum Arthropoda; class Arachnida; order Trombidiformes; family Tetranychidae; genus Tetranychus; species Tetranychus truncatus. The sequence goes on from CM052061.1 coordinate 13,887,176, forward strand.
TGAAAAAATATTATTAAATGAAAGTTTGATTAATAACATGTTTCTTAATTTACTGCCTTGAAACATGATTATTACAATTACCTTTACAGATATAATTTATAAAACAATAACGATAATGAAGAAGGTGAAAAAAGCAAATCAATGAAAAATTGTTAAACTTAATTATATTGTTTTTACCTTTTATCAATCTTTTCAGATTTACCCCAAAGGAGAAAGACCATGGGATGAAGAGGATAATGATGATGTTATACAAAGCAAATTATCTGGGAAAGGGATGGATGTGAATTAAAGGAGAATCCATTTTTCTCTTCACTTTACTCTTGACATTCATAACATTACATCTTGAAAGTCTCATCATCAGTATTATCATCTCAGCACGTGTAACATGATGTTTTACCAGAAGGATGAGGAGGCGGATAAAGGAGGAGGGCAAGACGTTAACACGTGAAACATGTGAAAGTGTAAACATGAATGGAGACAATGGTTAACACGCCCTTTCCGTCTTTTATTTCTTAATAATCGTAATGATTATGATTATGATAAAAAAATGATTAAGTAAATTTCCGGTTGGACAGCAGTTGAAGTAAAATGCTGGCTGGAAATGGGAAAATGTTGATGAGAAATATTCTTGTGGTCAATGGCGTTGGATGAGAATCAAATTGCTGGCAAATTGAGGCAAATTTTCACCTTTTTTTTCTCTCTTGCCCTTTTCTTTCATTTATCTTCATCCGCTTCTTCATTCACATCATCTTCATCTTAATCCTCTTTTTGCTCTTCTTACATCTTTTGTATTTCTCTTAACAGAAAACATCTTAAGACGTCCTAAGAACTTTTTTTCTTTCTTATTGACCAATCTTCTTCACATCATCTTCCACTCAATTTGTCCTCATCTTTCAACATTTCAAGACTACTTTATCTTAATCTTCAGCTCCTCTTATCATAATTTTCATCCCTCTTCAAGCTGATCAATATCATTAAGGATGAGAAGTAATCAGACGATGAAGATGAGGTAAGAACAACAGAATTGAAAATTTTTCAAATAATCTTCTTCTTATCCTTTTTTTGTCTTTTTTTCAAGTTTATTTTCAAGTCTTACGTTACTCTGGGAAAAGATTTTAATGTTTTAAAAAAAACAAAACATTAAACAGGTTATCACCTTTCAACACCACAGGTAACAGTGTTTAAAATATCTTGTGCTAAATGGAAAGAGTTTACTTATTTACAGGAAAAGATTAACTCAAATTGTTTGAGATTTGTATTATTGAACAGTTTAAAATTATTCAATACTTTGATATGTATTTTGAGCAGCAAAAAGTGTGAGAAATGATGGATTTAAGAAACATTAATAGAATGAAAAGTTAACAAAAAAAACATTTTAAATCCTCTTTTCTCATCTTCATCTGCTTTGTATATTCGTCTTCTTTTCCTCTTTAGGTTATCATCAGCATCTTTTTTATCTTACAGTTTAATGATAATAATAATAGCAGCAATGGTAATAATGTATTCTCAGAAGCTGATTAACTCTCATTATTTAGTATTTTTTTACAAAGTCAAATCTCTCATAAACGTCTTGTCTAACTATTGATGATTAACTGAGATATTATTTGATTAATTTAACTAATTTGATTCTTTTTCTCTCATTTATTCCAGTCGACTCAGAATATTTAAGGAAAACCTGGAAAACCATCGGTTCCATCTGATTGTTATCTTTATTAAAAATCACAATTTACTTGAAGCTTCATCGTCAACATCTAAACCAGACGAATGCCAAATCCAACACAAATGTCAACTTCATCCCAATCACCATCATTATTGTTATCATTATCATCTTAATCATTCTTCACTTCTAGCAACCTCTAAATGCCTATCTGATTCTCATAAATTTCATTGCTCATATAATGTTAACATGTGTTCTGTTATTTTTCAACTAATCTTTTGTATATTTCAAATTAACACAAAATATTTTTACCCAGGTAAGCTACTTAAATAGCCAAGATTATGATGATTATTATTGAATGTATTAAATGATGATTTAATACTATTTACTCAGTTGAGTGTAAATAAATTATCATGTTAATCATGTTGCTTCTGTTAAACATTATAACTCAGAGATGGACGTTGCCTGAATATGTTGCTAAAAAAACTTAAGCTTCCAGTGTTTGCTTCAGTTAACAGTAATGATAACAGAATCATTGTTATCAATTATGATGTTAATGAACGTACAAAAAAAGATAAAATAACAGTAAAAAAATCGGATCAACTCAGCACGAAATTATCACGATAAATTTAAAAGAAAAGTTGAAAAAGCTTAATACAAATTTAAATCTTAATTAGCCCAATTAGCGTTTTTAAATAGTTGAACTAATGTTTAACTTGTTATAGTTAAATGAATGTCCTACAAATGAGCCAATTAATTTGGAAAGTTTAATGTTGACATGAAACAGCTGAAAGTGTAAATCATTGATGGTTAAAACGATGATGGGATTGAAACATGAATGGCTGTTGGAATCAAAATTGAAAAGTAAAAAGTTTATAATAAAAATGATGGTAAATAAAGGGAACCAATGGAAACCAGTAAGTATAAGGTAATCTTTATCATGATATTGATTATTTGCTAATTAGTAGATGAAGAGGAATCGAAGAGGTTTCAATTAAAGTTTCCTCTGAAAACACTAAACTCAGAAACGATAAAATAAATGACGAGAAGGATGCTGTTAAAGTTAGTTATGACAAATGATGTTGAGGTTTTCAAAATTTATCTTAACTGGTAAGACAAGTAAAAGTGATCAATGCCAAATACAGTTGAAAAGCAAGCACAAAAAAGACATAAACATCAACATAAAGTAAAGTTTATGATATTTTAAGAAAAAGCTTTTGCAATGTCTTGAGAAGAGAGAAGATGATGTAAATGAAGATACTGATGATAGGAAGAGGAAAAATAAGAGACAAAAAAGGCGTACAGAAGAAGTCAATTGATCTTATTCTTTCTCTTTTCCAAATGAAGATATCTTTTCATTTTAACCCAATAGTGGTTACAAACCCAAAGGTACGTTTTTCCATACATTTTATTATATATCATTATATAATTATTGCTGTTGTTGTTTATTTGAAGCACGAATTGTGAAGATGAAAAGATGAAGGTTCGTGAGATGAAGTTACCCTTTTTATTAAAGGGCACAAAATTTAAGACCCAAAAGTACGTAATATATGGAGTTGAACACGCAATACTATTGAAGGTAAAAAAAAAATGCTGCCTTTTGCACCATAACTTGGAGGAATGAAAAGAAATGTTTTTGCCTTTTTTATTGTTCTCAGAATCCGTTTAGGGCTGAGTTTTCACCATCATTCTCATCAATAGCAGTTCTTCACCATCATACGCTCATCCTTAAATCATCTCTCTGATCATCATATTAACGAATGAAACAGACAAGTTTATATGTTTATCTTTATCACTCGTAAACATTTTATTTATTATTATATTTCAATCAACTTTATCTCTTCATTTTTAGTCATTCACATTATTATACTTTTCATCTTCATCACTATTATTATGTACAATATTATTAATATTACTATTATTATTACCATTCTTTGATGTTTTATGACAATCAAGTGGTCATAAGTTGTCCTTATAATGAATTCAGTAATAAGTGAAAAAAGAAAGAAAATCGGATCGGAAAAGATGAAAAAATATTTCGCCTTTTTCCATGAAAACGTTGAAAACCATGTTAAGGCATCCGGGAAGGAAGATCAATGAGCATTCATCTTCATTTTAATGTTCATCTTGAAAAATCTCAATATTGATGATTGACTTTCTTTTCCTAGGCTTTTCTTAGGCTCTCCATGGATACTTTTAATGTTAACCAACCAGTAAATTATTTTACGGTCAATAGCCATTGATTACAATCAACTGCAATGATTCACAGTAATAAAAGTGGTGAGAATTAATCAAAATGATTCTGGTTAACTTGGAGACCAACCAAGCTATCAAATTTGCCTGTTTTGAATGAACATCTTTTTTTTTCAAATTTTTTACTTAATGTTGGTTCAACTGAAATATGTAACAAAATGCAGGAAATGAGTTTTAATGTGTTCAACTTGGAATCAAAAATATGCTGATTCTGTTGACTATTTAACTGTTATTAAAGCAAGTTGACTGACTTGAACCTTAACATTGAATCTATTTAACGGTGTTATATTTAGATTTAATGGATAAAATGAAATAATTTTGAAAGGTTGGTAAAAAAAAGTAAATTTCATTGTTAGATTGTGAGAAATGTGGAGAACTAAAAAACATGGTGAATCAAGCGAATGAACTTGACACTTGGTCTTGTCTCTTGGCTTCACCTACTAAGTGATTTATCATGATTAACTTTAATTGCCGTGAATCAAGTTAAATTAGTTTATGTTATTTGTTTCATTCCTCTTCTCGTTATTATTGCATTTGTTAACTTTTCTTAGACACAAAAAAAAATCTTATGGTTTTATCGTGTTCAGGGAAATACTTTTTCAGGAGAAGAAGAAAAATAAGATGAAAATGATGATGAAGATGAAGGAACTTCTCTCTCTCTCTCTCTCTCTCTTTCAATGTTAACCTATGTCAATACAATGGTCTGTAGTTTGGTTAACGAGCTTCTTAAACAATGTTACTTGTTTGTTTGCTAATGTGTTTTGTGAGTGTGAACAATCAAGCCTCGTTATCTGATTAACTGATATACAGACACATAATTGTGTTTGTTTTTGAGCTTCATTGTTGGAGATGATATTTGATAAATTACAATGATCATCATAATCATTATGAACCATTAGTAACATTAATATGATAGTCATGTTGAGCAGGTTAGGGAAGCTGATGAAGAAGGTAACAATCAAATAAGATTACAATTAAAACTCAAAAAATTCTTGTGAGAAATGCGATGAGAAATGAAATTAGAATCAAACAATTTCTCTTTAAACATGGCACTATTGAATTATCATTATTTGTACATAAATCATGTTTTCAAGTGAAGCCCGTGAGCAAATCATCACAATTTCAATAAATGTAACTACATAATAGTTGCATTAAATTAAAAATGATTACTCGAAATTTTTAATTTCTTCTTCTTCTCCTTCTTCTTCTTCATAGATTCATCACATCTGATGTATTTAACACGTCAAAAGGTAATTACATTTTCATGGTGAATAATGTTTCAAAATGAATATTGAAACTCCTTTCGCTTCTCAGGCTGTCAGTGTATCAATTACTTTAATCAAAAAGTAAAAGGAACCACAAAATGTAGATGTAAATAGGGATGAGGAACAAGAAGAATATTAAGAATAGAGTAAACATAATGATTTATGAATCAAGTACCATTCGTATATTGAAGCTTTATATTGCAAGTTGGAAGCATAAGTTGATTTGGATTTTGTATTATGATAATAAACAAAAACTTCTTCCTTGGTACCATGTTTATCATTATAATATTATGATGGAAATTGAATTATCTGTTTTCCACTTTACTGCATGGTAAAATAAAATCAATCCCGGCTACAGTGATTCTTGTCTAATTTATAAATTGTCATAACATGATGTTTGTAGCCAGTCAATTCCTATCATTTAATATTTGCCAAGTTGATATGCAACTGTGTTCCTCTTCAAATAAGATAACATTTGTGTTGTCCGTTTCCTACATTGTATTCAGTTTTTGACTTTCACTTGGGTGTAAATTGTAATGCAAACAACTAACAATTTAAATATTAATGAATGCAACAATTTAAATCGCTTTGCCTTTCATCATTAATAATTCCTATTGAAAATCTTTTTCCGTTCAGCGTTTTTGTTTTAACTTATTGTACTTGTTAATCAACTAATAACAGGATCCTTATGCTTCCAACCTTGACCTTCCGGTGTTTGTTTGTCTGGTTTGGGTGAAAAAAATAAGATAAGTTTAGTTTGCAAAAAATAGAAAAATTTTCTTTTAATTAGCATTTTTCTGTTCTTATAATATGAATTTATATAAGTTGTATTATATATTTTTTTACATTATTTTGTCTTTCCTTTTTTAAGTCGGCATTTTCATCTTCATTTCATACCATTAAACTTAATCTCTCTGATATTGTCTAACAAATTCCTACTGCTTTGTTGTTAAATCTTTTTGACTGAACAAGAATCAAGAGAGAAAAATTTACAGAAAAGAAAAGAATGAAGAAATGAAGATGAAAATGGGTAAAACATTTGTGAATTGATGATGGAGATGGTCATGATTAAAGATACATAGGCAAAGGCGTTTACCGGATCAGTTGGGTAATCAAGGTTTTGTGTTGTGTTGTTGTCATGAAGAGGGCGGAAGTTGGCAGTGGTGACCAGCTCACAAAATCATTAAAGGAAAGACACATTATGAGAACAAATTATGATATCCTTTTTAAAGGACATTGATTTTTTTCTTTATAAAAACATGTGAGATCAATTTAATTTCGATCAACACTCAAGTAAATCATCACTTTTCGTTATTACACTATTCACAATATATTTTACAAGGCGAATAAGGGACCAGGATAAGGATGATAAACGAGGTTGAAAGAAGATTGGGAAGAGAATGAAAAAAAAACACAAATTAAGGAGAGATGAAAAACAGAAAGTGAAAATGATGAAAAAAAGAGATGTTTCAAGAAAGTCAGAGTTGAAGTGGGAAAGAGCATCACCTCTTTGAAACCAATCGTCCAATTGATTAGATAAGTCAAATACAGTAATCGGTACTTGCTTTTGATCGTTTTTCATCTTATTTAAAATATACATCGAAATTTAAATTTTGATGATATTTCAATCTTTTAGTGAGTGCATTGTGAATGAACATTTGACTTTGTGTTTGATCATTCAACTATTAAATGGACAAATTATCATTGGTTGTAGATTGTGATTTCCACTTCCAGTCAACTGACTTGATCATTCTTGGATATATCTCTTTTTTAGTCATAAATTAATCGTGATACATTATCGCCTAAGTTGTCAATTGATGGTTCAACGTCGATCAATCCGTCGTCCAGTTGATGATGATACTGCAACTGCTCTGTAACCTTGGCGTTGTTTATTTATATCTGATGTCAAAAAACGTTGCTTTGCTGTGGTTATTGTCCCATATTTAGGTGATGAAGATGATGAGTTTGTCGAGTCTGTTGATGTTAAGTTATTAGGTGATGATGATATAAGATGATGATGATTACTTTTGAGCAAAAACATATGATTATCAATCAGTGGATTAACAGCATGTTGACGGTGATCATCATCATCGTCGTCACCATTTGGTCCACCAACATTGTTAGTATTTGTGTTTAAACCATTAATTAATGTTCCGCTGTTGACCTTAATTAACGTAGGCTCATGATCACTTTTATCAGCCAATGGTTTAATATCATTGTAATCACTATTGTTATCACTGACCACATTATTATGTTTCATGTAATTTACATAATTTTTTTCTTTTTCAAACTTATCAATATTTGAAAGAGGGTTTGTTATTAAATGTTTTGTTTTAACACCAACATTTCCACTCTGGTAATTACAAATGTCAGGTACAGCATATTCATGATCATATCGCAATTGTTGCTGCTGAAGATGAGTAAGCTGATGATGGTGATGATTATGACTTCCTCCACGGGAGTTATGATAGTTATTAATTTCATCTGGATCACAATAAACAGGCGTGGTTGCACCTTTGCATGGATCAAGTGAATCAAGATAATTGGTCCCAATAGAGAGGAAGTGATCTGTCTTTGAACGGTCAGCGATATACCGTCGAACCAAGAAGACGATACCAATGGCACAGATAATGAACACAATTATGGAGAAAACAATGAGTAAAATGCTACCGGTTGAAGGTCCACTGTGATCAATTGGTTCAACTGAGTTTTGGATCACCTCAAGGCTTTCTAAATCATCCATAAGTTGATTATAGTCACCAGAAACTGGGAATGAATTAAATTTAACCTCACTTATCAATAAAAGTTTTGAGGCAAATTTCAAAGAAAACTTGATAAACTTAGAAACTTTGTTGTTAAGGTTGATTATAACGTCTCTTGGTGATTCTGTTATATGGTCAGGTTGATATTCCATAACTAGTGGACTTTTTGACCAACGAATTCCATCAAAACTAAAGTAAATTTTAGCTGAGCTGAAAACTTCGATATGCTTATTGAAAAGGTTATGAGTATATAACATGACGGAACTAAAATTACGAAGTTCGCCAAATTCAAAGATAATTTCAACAGTTTCATTGCCAGCTTCCCAGCCAATCCACTCATAACCAGAGTTTACTTTATAATCTTCATGTGCTTTAATTCCGTCAACCAACTGACCTAATCCACCAGAAAGATATTTACGTTTATCACGAGTTCCATCATAGCTATCATCAATTAGATCGCCATAACGACCACCGAAGGCACCGTCAGGCATTGAGTAGGATAGTGGTCCATCCTTATAAGGACAACCATATAGTTCAAATCTAAGGCAAACTGTACGTAAGTGTTTAGCAAAGGGAAATATCCGAATCATGTTTGCACCAACAATGGGTAAATCCAGAACGCTGGTGACATTAGAATAAGTATCGTTATTTCCCTTTAGATGAGTCTGTCCTTTGCTGTTTCTCCATTTGGTCCATGTGGAACCAAAATCACGAGAATATTCGATAAAATATTCTTCCAAATATTCACGACCATTCCCATTGCCAAAACGTCCTTGAGTGGCAACAGTGGTAATCACATATCTATCAGTTAAATTAACTTGTATCCACTCTGAACCAGAATTTTCTTGATTAACTTGTGGTTGAGGACACCAAGCACCTCCTGATTCATCTCTATTGAATCGAGCGAATTTTGGTCCAACTGATTGATCGTTATATGTTGATGATGCAGATAACTGTTCATTTTTTATGGCACCCGATTGCATACCAAGTGGCATAGATTTATTGCAAATGTAACTTTTAGGTTTCCATCTTTGATAATGGTCACTTTTAATAGGAGATGAAGCTAGTGGCGATGACTGAGCTCTGTCAAGAAATCTGCCCTGAGTGGATTTGAAAGGTCTACTTCCAAATCTACTGATAGGTGTAGAGCTTTCATCTTCGTATTGATTGAAAGGATATTGATGATTTGATAAACAGGATGGTATCAAAAGTATCCAAATGGTAATCAAAAGATTGATCATGATCATGATTACATCTAAATTTTATGAACTTGATGTGTAAAGATGGTAATTGGTAGTCTCAAAAAAGTACAAAACAGATGGATAAAGTTGAACAAGATGAACACTTAAACCAGAAAAGAAAAAAAGATGATTATACACATAAAACCAAAGTCAGAGCAGGTAGCTTATCAAGAAAAAATAGCTTCTTAAAAAGCTATCACAATAATCTTTGGCAATCATCACACGTGAAACAATAAAGTGAAAACATATTATTCAACAGAAAACAGAACACATTGAAGAAACTGGTATCGTTACAGAGGCAGAAAAAAAGAGAAGATTCTTGCAATTAGAGAAAAGATGGAAGAAGTGAAGCAATAAGTGAAAGAAACATTGAATCATTAATAAACAAGTAGAAGATGATATTCAATGAGGATAAGAAGAAAACAAAGCGAAATTAGAAGAGTAATAGTAGAAAAAGCCAAGTTGATTGAGCACAAAGTGGATCATGTTGTTGGTAACTAATATTACATGTATTATCCAAAAGTTGAACTCAAGTTGCCTTCAAATGCTGAGCAACAACTAACTTTTTCTCTCTTCACCCATTTACCCTCAACCTGGAAGAGAAAAAAGAGAGTCTTCATGCTATCTCCATCTATCGGTGAGAGCGTTATCTAATAGGAGCAATGACAGTTGAGAGGAAAGTAAAAAGAAAGAGGAAGATAATATGAAAAGAAAGAGACGGAAGAGAAGAAAAAGAATCAATATAGGAAGAGAGAGAGAGATTGTTCAGGTTTTAATATGCAAAAAAATGACATGAAATTGATGAAGAAATGATTGTAGCTTCCATTTTATTGCTTAGTTTAAACTACTACTGTTATCAATGGCTTTTCTGGTAATTTGCTTAATAAACCTAATTTTTTAGTTTTGATAATTGCTTTTAATTAAGTCCACAGGTTGATTGTAGTAACATTATCAAAGTACTAATTGATTAAAGTAAATCTTACCTTGATTGTGATTATCTTTTAATCACTTAATGTTTCATGTTTTCCACCATCTTTGCACTTTTAGCTTTTTATATCTGCTCAGAATTAATCCTTTATCTTTTTTGTTCTTTCCAGTGCTTGACCAATCAGTTTATCAACTTAACCATCTTTTTCACAAGTGATTGAGCAATCAAGATCAAGTATCAATCCAAATAGGTGTGATGACCTTCAAATAAGGTTATGAACTCTGTTTCAAAAAAAGAATAGACATGAATTTCGTTAATTTTGTGTATCAAAAGATGAATAAGTCATTTTTCTTGGAGCTTTTTTATTTTTTAGAAATAAAAAAGATTGGATGATCACTAAATTGCCACAGAAAAGCGTATAATTGTAATTCTTCGGTTTGATTGTACAAGAAGAAGAAATAGAGTTTTCAGCGGAAACATCGGTCATATTCAATTCATAATTTTCTTGTTGGTGATTGGAATTTTTTTCATTCACATTTTCTGGCTCATTACTGCATTTCGTCTTGGATTGAGCCTTTTCAATTTCAATTGAAAAAATCATGCCTTACCGTGCTCGGAATCACTTTTCCAGTTGTGGTGAAAAAGAAGTAGGTAAATAGGTGATGATAACTTTGTCTTTTCGTTCTTTGGGAAACCTCCACACAGCCAAATCTTGAGGAAAGCGAGTTTTTATTAGTCAATCTTTATCTGATCTTGTGGCTATCTTGCAAATCCATCACTTCTTTCACCATCTCCTTATTTCAGTCTCCATGTAGAGTGTTTCTCTGAGAAAAAAAACAGAAAAATGAATTATTGGTCGAAAACAACAATAACAACTGTAATATCAATGCTAACAGCAATCAGTTGATTGAAGGTTCATCATGGTAAGTTGACAGTGGTAACTTGTCCCAACTGTAAACTTGAATGTCAATGTGGATACATTCATATGTATCAAAGTAATATGTCATATAACATATTCAATACAATCAGACAATACAGAGAGAGAAAGAGAAAAAGAAAGTTACCACTCAAACTAAAATATCATGTCAGATCTGTAGATTGATGGGAAAATGTTGTAACATTACAGAGAGAAAGTGAAAAGATGGAGATGAAAATGATGAAAAAGTGAGAGAGAAGATGAGAAGAGAAAAAAGTGGAGAATAACAAAAAAATGGGAAGAAAAATAGATGTACTTGAGTTTATCCGATGCGAGGTTTTTCAAGTATATATGGATGACTCTGGGGATGATGAAAAATACACATTGGACAGGATTGAGGGGCTCTGAGAGAAGTTGAAGTTTGAAGACAAAAGGGAAAGGGATGCACAAATGAGGATGATAAGGATGGTGAGGAAGGATGAGAAGTAGGCTGATGAGAAAAGGTATTTGAATTAGCGGTTAAACAGCATCAATGACACTTTGTAGTTCCTATTGACAGACCCTCGATTCAGTGAATATATTTTTTCAATGGTTAACACACTTACATTAATAATAATATCAAACAAAATACGGTTACTGTCAAAATTTTCTCATCAAAATCATTTTATCTTGTGATATAATCAAGCTTGATTAAACAACAAAAGGATCAGCTAATTGTATCAAACTGTATTATAATGATACATGTAACAGAAACTACTCTTTAAATCAATCCAACTAATACAAAACTAAACTTTCCTCCAACACAGACAGCAAGTACTTGAAAAGTAATGTGTTGCCTTTTTAAAAAAGAGTAACAATTATTGAATATAAAATAGGCTAATAAAATCTGCAGCATTTCCCTAATCCAATCAACTTAATCAGTAAATCTACTTTTGTTATACAACACTTCAATCACTTGAATAGCTACTTAATTGTAAAATAAAAGTAAAAAATATCCACTTACCCAATATAATGGTCCAATTTTATAGCAATTTGTTGCATTAAATAAAGATACCAAGACAGAAGTAAAAATTTAGACAATGAGAACCTTTTCTCGCCTCAAAGTCGCCAGTCTGTCTTCAAGTCTGTCTGCGAATTGAACGTTTATTAAAGAAAATAAAATTTGTAAAATTGGTTAACCAATCAGAATGATTAGAAAGTACCAGAAAAATGATAAGAGGTCAAAATTTGTTCAAGATTCATTAGCAGCCATTTTAAGCATTGTCAAAATGTTGATGGATTCACCATTATTTCTATGTATAAATATAAAATAATATAAAAAAACTGAGAATCATTTGTTGACTCATCATTATGCTCATAATCATCGCCATTTTCATCATTGACTGTAAGCTTAAGCTTTCTTTTACCAAGTGCTACAAGAAACATTGTGATTATAAATTCCCAACAGGATCAACAGTTAATAATAAATTGACTCGAAGTTTTGTGCTTTTTTCCTCTTCTTTACCTCTCTTCTTTCAATTGTCACTTTAATTATCTAATGTTTTCTGATTCCAGTTGATTTCCCAGTTATACGTATGATAATTATAATTACTTTCACTAATGATCAACCGAATATTGTTTGTAATTGTTATTAAATTCATAAACATTTGATTCAATTTTTGTTCAATTACGTTACATGAGAGAGGGTTAAAACCTGACTTTCCAAAAAGTCTATGTAGAAACTCTACTTTAATGTATTCTGGTAAGTTTGTTGCACTTTTAATTTAATTCGCAACTAAATTAACATTTCAATGATTATTACAAGAATCAATTTTCAGTTCTTTATGCTCATCTTTTCATAACCTTTAACAGGCAACAGCCAGAGTAAAAATCATTCAAAATTAATGATTAATTAGAATGTAAAGAATATATATTTTCCACTTTTACCCTGTTTATCATCTTGAATTATTAATCATCGTCAGTAACAATTCATTTTCATTCCATGTTAATCATTTTCAGTCTCATCATCATCATCAGTTGATCTGCAAATTTACCTTTTCCATCTTCATCATCAAATGTGTGTGCCTTTACTTGAAGTGAAAAAAAACTCCTGAGCTTAACATTTAATTATTAATCATTTTTGCTGTTCATTTATGATTTTGCTGTTGTTACACATAAACATACATATTATATCATAAGTTTCACATTTCAGTTCATAATCACCATTCTAATCACCTTTTTTTGGAATCCTCTTCTTTCCTTCATTTTTCCATGTTGATCGTCATTTTTACCCTGATATCATTTTTCAAAAACATGTTCCCTTTTCAAATCCAAGGTTAATCCTTGTTAAATAAAGTTTACAAACAAACTAAATTCAAAATGATTATATTATAAATTGAATCATGTTATTGAATTAAATGAGAACTGTAAACAAACAAAATGATGATAAAGATAAGATGATGAGAAAGGAAAACAGAGAGAGAGAGAGAAGGAAAAGAAATAACAATCATCATCAGCATCATTATTATTATCATCGGTAGCATATTATGAAAAAAGTGTGTTCAGTCAGAGTTTTCAGTAAAAATAATTGGACCAAAAATTGAACAGAAGAGAGACAAAGAAAAATTTAAAGTAAGATGATGAAGAAGATGTAAGAAGATGGAAAAAGGAGCAAAAAAATGATGAGTTTCTTCTTAAAAAGGCATCGAAATACAATATAAATCGGCTTTGTTAGTCTCTAAAACGTATAATGCTTCATTTAAGTTTAACTGGAATAGTTATCAAGATTCAGGAGAAAGATGATGAAGAGAATGATGCTGCTTTGGAACTTGATATAACTTGGAAAACAAAATTTTTAAAATCAGCTCCAGCATGCAAAGAAATGAGTTTTTTTATCTCCATTTTTTTTTCTTCATCAATTCAACTTACAAGCTTAAGATCAAGTCTCATGGGTAAAAGATCAGGAATGATGAGAGATGTTTTGAGAGAGAGATGATGACGAGGAAGATGGGGATGATGGAAAAGGCGAAGAAATAGAAAAGGTAAAAATCCTTTCATCAATTTTTGATGAATTAATATTTTTCACTTTACCATCCTTTTAGCTTGTATTTTGGCTCTCAAATAATAGATTAAAGAGAGGAAAAGGACTTTTCATCTTCATCATTTCTCCCAAGAGAAACAAGTATTAACATAACAAGGCAAGAAAATGAATGGTGAAGATGACAATAAAGATGAAGATGAAGTAAAACAACAACATTGTAAAGATTGTAATAATAAAACAAAAATAAGGTTTTCGCAAAATGAAGTAGATCACTGATGATGGTGATGGTGATGGTGAGACTGGTGAAAAGCTGAGGACAAAGAAGTGCCTACGGGTTCCTCTTATTACTGTTATTACTATCAACATTATTATTACTATCATTTTTATCCTCATCAATGGCAAGTGACTGAATAAAAAATGTATAAAGATCAGACCCCATCATCAACTTTCTGTTTCTCTTTCCTTTTCTGTCTCTCCTTAATTGTAACTATCAAACCAGTGATCAACAATTGATCCTTGAGTAGTTTAAGCTACATAAATAAATTTAAGCTCAACTCATGGGGTAAAAACTTAAATCAACAACGGACACTGAATCCCCATGGTAAATATACATCTCCTACAACGGGTACCTTTCAGATATAATTTTATCGTTATATATTAAACAGTCAAAGTCAAACAGTAATAATAATGATAATAATAATAATAAAATAATAATATATTTTACTCTATGACTTTGCTTGTCAATGAGTCAATATATTAAGAAACTCAAACAGCAACCTGCCTAAAGGAATCCATTCAATTTGGTCTTTTTTCACTTTTATACATCAATTTTAGTTTCATCTTTTCCATCAATAGTTTCACTTTTTTTCCAGTAACGCATTATTGTCATGTAATTTTTCCTCCAATGGTCGCTTTACTGTCTTTCCCTCAATATGTGTGTGTTTTTGCTACAAATAACAATAATCTTGTTGATTTTTTGTCATTTTGATAGAAGCAAAAGGAGATTCCATGTCATCAGCCTAAGTGCGTTTGGAGGGTTTGGTCTGGCTTTACTTTGGCTCGCCTCTTCCAGTGCCTATTAGGATGACATGCGTTTCATCTTCAATTTATATGGAAAGGAAGTAAAGTCAACAGTCATCTCGTCAACTCGTGTGCCATCAACAATAAAAAGATGAAGATGATGGCGATGATGAAAAAAGAAGGTACTTCTTCTGTTCTTCAAACAGGAACCCGACCCAAACACACGAACCACATCCTCTTTAAATATTTGCTCAAAAGTTTCACTTTGCACATCTCGTCCTTTACGACTATATCCAAAGTTGGTCATCTCGGTCTGCAGGTCAACACTGCAAAGGAAAAACAAAATAATTTATTATCACCATTAGTATTAATAGAAAAGTATCATTTTCATCCTTTTTTTCTCCTCATCACAATTAATCTTTTGATGATATCTTCACAGTAAAAGAAGATTATTCATTTGCAAAATTGAAAACTCAAGATACATTTCTGTTCTCCAGAAATACCTTTCTTCTCATCTCTACTTTTATCTTCCTCCTTCTTCATCTTTCCTCTATGTGCCACCATGAACAAAACGCCTACACAGCCCCTCTCAACCTACAATCGTGTAAACTATCATCATCTTTATTTTAATCTTCATAGAGTTAATATTACAACAAATTTTTGTATTGGATCGGTTAAAGATTTTTGCAAGAACAGGAAAAGCAATTTCAAGAATTTTGGGTGAACAAATTAAAATTTATTCCTCCCGGAAAGACATCCATTGTAAATCACACTCTTTCTGTAATTTAACCGTTTTCACCCTCCCTCTTTACATTTCACTACTTTTGTCCCACTCTTGGCTCTATTTTTACCCTTTCTCAAATTCATTTCTTACTCTGGTTAAGAACCTTCATTACTAAACATGTTCATAACATGTAAAAATATGATCAATGGATGAGCTTTGTTGGTGGTAAGGAAATAGTGAAAATGAAAGAAAAGGGTAAGAAATTTGGTTGTATTAGGATAGCTTTTTTTACCCTTTTGTTAGTTCACTGATATTGAGCGGAAAAATATCTCCATGAAATAGTGAAGAGAAAAGAGGAAAAATGAAAATAGGAATAAAAAAAGGATTTTCAAGTGATGATGATAATGGTAATGAGAATGTAAGGCAAAACTGAATAGTTTCTGGGCAGATTAGACATTGAATATAGCAATATACGAATCAAATAACTGGACTGATGATTTATTAAAAAATTTTGTATTCAATTTGTTTCCTCGTTTTTGTAAGTATATTTTGCTTTATGATGGGCATGAAGAAAAAAACTCGGAGGGAGGAAAAGATGAGGAAAAATGATCAACATGAAGGATGAATGAAAAAGAGGGTTGAATAAGAATGTTTCTAGATAAGAATAGAGAGGAAAACATCAAGAAAATTTAGAGACTTTTTACTCAATTACAATTGAACCATGTAAGAATCTAAACTTTTTTTCACAGATTATCTGCAAAAATGTTTCATTTGTTATCAAATATTGTAATAATAATGATAAAAATGATAATAATAGTAACAAGAAGATGCAAAAAATAAATAATAAAAAAGGATAACTGAAGGAAGAACAAGAAAAAATAACAATCCATTTTCATGTTTTTCAAGCATTTACAATAGCAGTGGGAGGCAAAGTAATTTACTCAATAATTTTGATTAATTGAAGAGCAATCGAAACAGAAATTCAGATAAGAAAAAGTTATCTGCCATTCAATTCAACTTTTGGGTGATTAATGATTGAATCTTCTAAAGCTACAACTTTTTTAATTATTGATATTGAATTGAAGAAAAAGAAAATAAATTAACCTTTTTTTTTCCTTGAGAAAAAAATGATTCAATTCAAATGGGAAACTTCAATTGTCTTTCTTTATTCCATTTTTCCCATGGTGCCCATGTTGTTTTATCCAGATTCCGATAAGTATTGATTGCTATGGAACCAAATCTGGAGCCATTAAAAAGCACTATTGGATTGATAAAAACATTGCTTGAAATTGCCACTACAAATGTACCTGTTAAAAGAAGATAAAAACAAGATTGGTAAGATTGATTGAAAAACACTCGAAAAGTTTCATATATTAATATATTCACATTTTTTTCCAGATTTTATCCTTCATTGTAATAATTTGGTTACTTTCTCAGCTTCCAAGATGATTTATGCGATATACTGTTGAACCTCATTTTGTGTGCATTGCCTTCAAATTCAAATTTTATCCAAATTTTGTCTTCACTTTTCCTTTTTTTCTCATCATCATCTTGTTTAAAATATACTCTTTGTCTTGGATCCATCATCATCACCATCTTACTGTAGTTATTGTAGCTGCTGCTACTGTTGCTATTATTTCAATAAAGTTTCAGTCTTTTCAATGTCTCTTCCAGTGTATAATATTCACTCAAATACACTTGCATTTACCGCAAAATTAACAAGTATCTCAATGATATGGAACATGGAACATGAAACAGTTTCATTGTTGATAACTTTTTTTCCCATTCCTTTATGCGCTTCTCTTTTATCTTTCTTCCATTTCACCATCTTTAAATGATTGATATTTTCATGGTAAAATCTCATTTCCATTTCCTGTCCATAGAAGCTGACAATTCAAAGGAACGCTTGATTGCTGCCTAAAAAAGCAAAACAAAACAAAGAGAAAATGAAAATGAATGAAATAAAAAAAGGTAAATTGAGAGTTGAAGAAGGAATTTTGTTGGTTAACCAAGAGAATGGACTGTAAATGAGGATGAAAAGTTGACGTTGCTATTGGTTTTTGTTGATCACAAGTACGAAAAAAAACAAATTGGTATAAAGGACGATTGATGGTTCCATGTTACCCTGAAATAATGATTAGAACTATGTTTGACTGCTTCTCCTCTTACCCGTCCAGTCACATTCACACCTCTCTACTCATCTTACTTTCTTTTCATCTTCTTTCGCCATACTTTCCTGGTTTTTCAACAAACCTCTCCTTTACCAACCTTTCAATGAGCTTGTTCAGCTTACCAATTTTATTATCGCCTTTTGATTAATCGTCTAGTAATAAGAAACAAATGAAGTTTCGCCTTTTCTTTTTTGGGTTCCTTTTTTGCTTTTACCATCAGCCTTTTCTTTATCTTCTCCTTCTACTTTTTCCTTCTCTTCAACATATCTCTTTTGCTCTTTTAACCTCTCCAAACACTTACAAGAGAGTCTTAATAATCTTCTATTCATTGTCCAATGTTTTTTTTTGTTTTCTTCTTCATCATCAGACTTCATTTTCTCCATGACAAGAAGAATTATCAGCATCTCCTCCTTCTTTTTTGGCCTCCAATTTTTTTGTTGTTTCATAGAGCATATCAAATGAACTATTCACCCTTGACCGAAGACACTCCAATTGCCCCTTTCACTTTGCATCTTTAGTCCTCTTATCCACTACAAAGACTCAATGAAACTTAACGTGAAATGAGCATCCTTAAATTAACTTCACGTGAGGTCTTAGAGTTGTTAAGATGTATGCACACGTTAAACTGTGAGTGAAAAAAAATGTGGTCAATTTCACATTAGTAAACTCATCATCATTGGACACTGTTACTCTTGATAATGTTTCCCTGGTAACTTTGGTTGACCAGAACCAAAAGCGTAACTTAATTGAATACAAATTGAGACCATAATTTAATATGACATCAGCTAAAGCCTCTCTCTGTCTGCATTATTGCCAGTCAACAGTTAAGGTCAACTCTCTCATCTTGTTTACAGTTATCTTGCCTTTAAGGTTCATTGGACAATTGTGGCTGCTTGGTTTCTGTTGAATATCTTGAGAAGCTCCCATTAATTGAAGATGACCTTTTCATTGGGCTTTTTCGTGTTCATCCAAATGCATATTCCTTGATTGCAAAATAAATTGTTTAGCCTTTCATTACTTGTTGGATATCAAATCAGTATTATTCATGTAACAGTATAATAAACAGTCCAATAGACTGGCCATTGAGAAAAAATAGTGTAAAATTCAAAACCAAAGCGAATACATAATTTATCATGTGAGCTTTCAGAATTTCAACTTTTGATTATTTCCAGATTCAAGCAGGGAACAGCCAAGATTTCATCTGATTCAATTATCCATTTAACTCCGGAATCACGTTCACATCTTGCGTTTTTTTATAAATAATTATATTCTGTGGCAACAGGAATTACTATTGATTATAACAGGAAATAGACAAGGAAATAAAACAAATTTAATATTATTATTTAGGTTTATCAATTAAAAAAGTTTCAATGAAAAAATCCTTAGCAACTCACTATAGCAATATTTGCTGTTGATTTAGGTAGAGTTTGTTTAATTGAAAAGGGTAAAATATCAAAAGCAAATAATGAATTCATCATAATCTTTACAATTTCCTATTACGAATGAATCCCTGAATAACAATGATTGAATTTATTGATAATAAAAAAAGACCATCAAAGCCGGTTATGACGAGGAAACATTTTAGCTAATTTAATTATAAACACCTAAATTGTAACTCTTGGTGAAGGATTTAATTGATTATTACCAGTTAATAGATCAAGAGTAGCTACCTGAAAAATTGTATATTAACCAGAATAATCAGTTACCGTAAGTAACTTGTTCATGGGATGATAATCTATTCAATCTTTGAATCCTTTTTTTCCTTCCTTTTCATACATTGAAAACTTAATTCTTTAGTAATAAAGTTTGAGGAACAAAGAGCGAAAAAAATCAGCGAGAAAATCTGAAAAGGGAAGAAAAAAGAAAGAATGAAGAAAAATAACAGATAAAAGAAAATGAAAAGGTAACTTTGCTCGTAGACAAACAAAGACATTAAAAAAAAGAAAAGATGAGGATGATGAGAGGGAGGAATAAGAAAGAGGAAAAATGAAATAAAAGAATATAAAAAAGCTCACATTTACGTTGCTAGCTGATGATTCTGTTGATGTTATGGGGCTTTTATTGTTGATCCTTGGTGTTACTGTGGTTTTTTGTTGTTTCATGTAAGACGAGTCAACAGTTTTTTTGTTAAAAGCAAAAATCGCTCCTCTTTTG
Source organism: Tetranychus truncatus (assembly GCA_028476895.1). Lineage (NCBI taxonomy): Eukaryota > Metazoa > Arthropoda > Arachnida > Trombidiformes > Tetranychidae > Tetranychus > Tetranychus truncatus. Next base: position 13,907,286 of record CM052061.1, read on the forward strand.
CTTTCATCCTCATCACTTCTTTCACCATCTTATTGCTATTGTGATGAACTGATCAAGCCATGAACAAGAGATATTAACTTCATCCTTCCATCTTTCTTTTTCTCCTTTTCTTTCTAATCAACATTTTCCATTCTATTTCCATTCCTTTCTTTATCATGTGTGTGAGCGAGAGAAAGAACTTGTGAGTTTATCTGTATATTTTTTGATAATATTTCTGATGATGTCCTTTGAATTATTTCACTCCAATCTTGTCCAATACTTAAATCCATTTCTTCTTTCCAATCTGTGAAAGATTTAGTCTGAGAAAATATGCTTTTTCTCTCTGTTTATCATTTCTCACAAAGAAAATTGAAATCCCTTCTGAGAGATCAACTTGAGATGATGGCTCACACAATTTTCTCTCATCCTTTTATTCTCTTTTCATCATGGATGTAAACAAACAATCCATCCTATCAATCGCTCTCTCAAGAAAAAAAGCAAACAAAATGAATAGGCTGAAAGTTATTGAGTGAGGAGGAAGAGCAAGGTTGAAAATTGTTTTAAATTGGGCTTGTTTTCACTTTTCAATTTACTCTAACATTCGCCTCCTCTGATCTCAAATCATCATTATCATCATCATGGCCATCATGGCCATCATGGCCATCATCATTATCTTTTATCGTCAGCAGCAATCACCGTCATCAGAATACTTTTTGGGATGTAATTTTTGCTACAACAAAATAATTTCATCGACCATGTTGTAACTTAAAGCTGTTAAATGTGTAATCCATGTATGCTTGTTTTCCTTTAGCTGGACACCAACAATTATAAACACCAATGAAAATGTTTTTCTTATCATCTAAGCTTTTTTTGTGTTGATTTGTTGTTTTTTCTTTCTTCTTGCACTTATTGCCTTTTCCAATTTGAGATTTCCCTGAATTATTCCTTTGGCTATCATTCTTTTCTTTTAACAAGATCACCGTGGTTAGTTTGCTCATCTTATCAACAACCTAAAGAAATCACTGTCATTTAATAATTTCTATGATGATGTGCCCAAAGGCAATCAACCATGCCAATGTTTTTTTAAGTCCAATCCAAACAAATTAATTTCCAAGTAGATGAAGCAGCACTCTGTTTAAAGAAAATGTTGATGTTAGTTTTAAAACTATTAAAAGAAGTGCGACGATTTATTTGGTTATTATGAACCAAACTGGAAAGTTGAAGGAATACCTCTTGACTTGAGCGCGTTCTTTCCCTCTACAATCATTGTCTATCATAACTTTGGCCATAAGTTGAGAAAATTGCTAGCAAATTGCCCACTGCAATTTACTAATAGCCTCATAATGTCAATAAATTTATCCAGGATCTAATCTGAGATTGAAATATTAGCTAGATGAAAGTTTATGCATTTCAAACTTTGCTTATAAACAGATCCTTGAACTAGTTAACAAGCAAAATTTTTATCAATTTTGACTTGTATGGATTTATAAAGATGATTGTACAATGATTGTATCGATTAAAAAATAATCGTGTATTTAGAGGGAAGAAATGAGAATCGGAAAATCAGAAGTTGACATGAATCTGTAAATCTTGTGTTGATGATTCCTGATAAATGAAAACTTAATAAAGATGTAAGACTAGCCATAATCAAAGTCATCAAATGATTTTTATGATTTGGAAATTACCCCCTTTAAACCAATCATATTGAAACCAAAAGAGCAATTATCAGGCTGGTGAGAGAGCATCTTGTTCAAGTAAATCAAAAAATTTCATGGTGGGCTAACCCTTTTTTACACTTTTAACAAGGTAATTTATGGCCATTCAAGTAACCAGTTCATTTTTCCTCAAAAACACCAGCCAACGCAATCTTGTCCTCTTTCCATTTAAAATCCCATCCATAACTCACGATGAAAATGATGAATTTTGAAACATTAAAGCAGCTGTAAAAAAAGAGTAAGATAAAAAAGAAAGGTAAGGTCAATATCATTAAATTCATCATCGTTCAGTTTCGTCTTTAACACACAGTAAATAAGGGAAAAAAGGCAGTTAAACTTACCAGATTCGTGTCTTGAGATAATAATGCATGACATGGAATTTTATTGATCCGTTCTTTTTGGATTCCATTCATTGGTAATGGGACATCAAATTAACTAATTTGAACTTAATAACTAACCATTTTGATAAACGATTAATGGATGAATCAGATTTAAGAGATGATTAATAAAACAAGACAAAAACAAGACAAATAACATGGGGAAAACAAGGCAAATTAGTTTGTTGGAAGAAACCAGTTAACACATCTTTATTGTCTCGACAATTTTAGGCAATGGCGCCAACATGTGATCTCATTTGTCAACATTCATTGGTTAGTTAATTTAGCGGTTAATATTCTTTAGCTTAAATGATTTGTATCATCTAACAAAATCCAGATCGCAACTGATAAACTGATTATTCTCGACACTTTAAAGGTCCTTTTTGTTTCTTTACTCATCTTTCAACTCAATTATGTCTTTTCAAATTGTCCAAACGATTGAATCAGAAGATCTTGTGATTAAAAATGTTCAATTCTTCTGAGTGACATCTATTGATAATTTCAATAATCTTTCATGTGTGAAAAATGTGGCATTTATGTCAAGGATTATAAAAATTTGTTTACAAAATGTAAAAGTGAATTAATTCAAATGTGTGAGTTTCATCTATTATTTAACCTAAACTGCATTAAATGGCTGTATTAATTCAAGCTGTTTCTTTCATCGTTGGCTTTTCTCGAGTGTTAATTTCATCTCGAATTTGCTCTAGCTGATTGACATTAATTAAGTTACCAGATATAAAAAAGGTGTAGGTTGAATACACATTTTGCTGTGTTTTTACAGTTTCAACAATCTTTTTTTGTCTTATTTCTTGTGTTAATGATCAAATGGTCCATTAATTTGATCGCTATACTGGTAATATATTATGCCTAATTAGACCTGATTTTGGTTTTCTGATTACCTTTGCTGATTCAATGGATGATTGATTTTTTCATCATTTTCCATTTTCTTTCATCAACATGCATTAAAATGGATACAAACCAAAAGTGAACTGAGAAAGTAATTTGCTATTGATAAATACCTTGAATCAACTTTAATTACTTGCAGTTTATTTTAATGTTATTCAATGATTCATGTTTTTCTTCATGTGAATTACTCCTCTTCTTACCGATTTTTTTATGTACACATGTATATTCATTCACATGTACATGTCTTGATGCCATTTTTTCACCAATCAGTGTGTAAGTAAATTTAACAAGTAATTTAAGATGAAATTAACTTAACCCTTTAACTTTAATTTGTCTTCACCTTTCCATTCCATTGAGAATTATTGTTTAGGTCTTTGGCATGAAATTTTTTTTGCTGATGTAAAAGGAGATGTAAAATGTGGAGAAAGGTTGCATTTTTAATGACTTACTTATGGCAATCAACTCTTTAACATGGTTTACTTCCTCATCTAATCAACCTCAAAGGACATTTCAGAGGAATCGGAAATGGTTTTACCCTTTACACCAGAAAATGTCAAAAAATATGATGAAACAAAGTAATGGCTTGACTTTGCCTATTAACTTTATGGAACCAACTTAAACTCAGTTATCAATGGAGTTGAACATTCATTTACTTGAAACAGTAAAATTATCTATTCTCGACTAAACATCATTATCATCACCATTATCATCATCAATTCATTCTCAAAATCAGTTATTATATTATTATCAAGACTCGTAACTCTATATATTCAAAGGAGTTATAATCCTTTCTACAGACTGAAACATTGGAAACAAGACTCATTTCAAGGCAATCTTTTGGAAACAGATCATTACTCGGAAGTCTCTCAAGTTCATGATCCACCTTTTATCTCGCTTTTCCCTTTGTTTTTATATCATTTATCTCACCATGTGCTTGTACGAGTTTCTTCTTCCTCACAATCTTCAGATGATTTCCGGAACCCAAAAGGAACACGTTCAAAATGTGAAATAATTTGGTGCAAACAAGAATCCAATCATGGTTACAATACTTATGATACTGTTGGTAATGATGGCATCATTTATACAAGCTCCTCAAAAGTAATTAGCACATCTTTAACTAATAGACTCTTCCCTGATTCTTACACTTCTTCCCTATCCAAACCCATTATACTCAGCATCACCGGAAACATAGTTTCTTTTAGGTTAACATTTCCGGTAAAAATCTTTTCTCCTTCGAGCAAAAGTCCTAAAGTTAACCAAAATAAAAGAAACTTTCTATTTTCTCAGTTTCTCACCATCATCATCATCTCTTCTCCTTTTTTCCCCTGTTAAAGTTCTCAGGGAATTGGTGATAACAGATAATAAACTTGTATTTAGAAGTTCTATTCTAACTGCTTAGGATGCACATCAAGATCATAACAATACTTTTCTCCTTCACAGTAATTTCCAATCTTCCCTCTCCTTTTCCTCCTCATCACTTATTTTTTTACTGCCTTTTGCTTGTTAAAGATTGAAAATTCACCTCAATACAATCTCAGTTTTGATAACAAACAGCATCATTTAAGACGAACCGAGATTCTTTGAACAGAAAAAAAGAGGAGTCGAGAAATGATGCTTCAAGAATAGATTCAGTGGTGTGATATTGGTGATGATGATGATGAGAAGTGGGAAGAAATCAAGGTGATAATGACGATTAAACGATGGTTAAATGTTGGAATGAGCTTTTCATCGTTAATGATCTCCATCTCATTTTGAATTTATTTTTCTCCAAAAACTTACAATAACTTCCTCTAAACAAGATTTGAACATTTTTGATTCAAGCCTCATCATCATCAGTGTTGAGAAGGGAGAAAAAAAATGTTCATCAAGTAAAGAAACAAATTTAAATATAAATTGCTCCAGGCTTTTCAATAGTAAATTACTTGGTAGATCAGTTTTCAAATTGTTCATCAAGATCAATTTCACTGTTGCTCCATTTGCAACTTTAACTTTTCCCTAACATCGCATATTATTCCAACACATTGAACCAGTTTATTTATCTCTTAAACGGACCGACAATATAATAATAATAACAATAGGACCTAACACTGAAAACCAGAAGATAATACATAATATCAAGAGATATTGTGAGTAAAATGCTTCTCAAAATAATTGATAATTTGATTTACCTTCATTCAATTTCACTATTCACAGCATTTGAAAAGATGAAAATTTCTCCTGCTTCTTCCAGACAAACTTGGATATTAACCTTTTCGTTTACAAATATTATTGCCCTCTGTAAGCCATCGACTTACTCATGCCAGCCTCAGGCTTATTCTATTCTTTATTCCATCTTTTTTTGCTAGTTTTCATTATTATTATGATGATTATTATTATTGACTTGATACCATTTATCATGTTAAACCCACAAACTTATTCAACATTGTTTGAGGTTTGTAGCCTCATCACCACCTCCAAAAATTCATCATCATAGTTAACAAATGTTCATCTTATTTTTACCACAGATACACACACAAAAGGAGATTTGTGACTGGGAAAGATGCAAAGGAACCACCAAAAACAACAAGATATCCATAAGACTACAGGGCATATTGAACACAGACAAGATTTAAATATTACAATGCAAGCCTGATGTACAAGCCTCCGTAAATTGCTGTTGTACCTCCAATGATTCTGTTAATCTGTTACCCAATTTTTATTGTCAGTTCCGTGTCTCTTTATGATTACCACTCTAATACCAAGACCAAGTGTTCAAATTAACCTAACAGTCAGGAATACCAGAGCGAAAAACATAAACACTGTTTTTGGTTATCACTGAAAGCTATTGGTAATATTCATTTGCGATGGAAAAGCCATTCTTTAAGCAGACGTGAAAAATTTTCGTTTGAGTCGAGTTGAAACTTTGTTCAACTTTGACTCATAAACTGATTCCAATAGATGCTGATCCGCTTTCAATATCACACACATTATCATCATCTTCATCATCCTCTCATCACCATTAACTTGACACACAGTCAGGTCAAAGGGCCAAAAAGTTGGTGACTTGAATTGAAAAAAATATATAAAATAGCAAACAAATTGAATGCAAAAATTTGTCTCCATTCACAATTGATTCACATTTTTCGAACCGTTGCTTGTTGCATTATTATTGAATACTTTTAGACGTGACTTTTGAGATGGACCAAGAAGATGATGATAATGATAAGAAGAGCAATGATGAAGAATGACTTTTGGAGATGAAATGATGCGAATAAAAGATAAGGTATGAAATGTTATCCATTGTCTTTCAATGGATATCATTTCACTAAACATGAGCTTCAATTGATCTCAAGAGGCAAAATTGTAATTTTCAGTTGGCTTATCAAATTGGCGATAATGACAATGATGACAATGGCGAGGACCAATATGATGGTACATCTTACAATTGTATAGAAATGAGTCGATGAATTATACTTGGATAGTTCCATTCAGTGTTTATTATTTTTCATATTTACCCTCTTAGACTTTTTTGTCACATTTTTCATTCCATTTGATACTCTTTTTGTTGAAAGAAGAGAGTTGAAAAAACTGTTGAAATCTGTCGATCCAACTTAATGCGACCTTTTTTATCCCATTATTTGAAGTCTTTAATGACCATTAATCGATATAAACCCAATTTATGTAACCATTTATGTTATTAATAACCATCAAATGTGTATCGATATCAATATCCAACCACAAAGAGTGAAAATCATTTCATCAAAAATGCGTTTTCACAGTTAATAGCTATTTTACCAAGCAAGTTAAAAAGCTAAACCGATTCAAATTTAAAGCCAAATAATTTGAAAATGGTTAAGGGTTTAAACAATAATTTAATAACAATTGTTCAATCTAAAATTGAAACAAATAATGTAAAGTGCTTATTATTTTAGTAAATAATGAATCAGCAAACAATCAACTTGGTCAAGTGTTTGCTTAATAAGGAAACAAATTTGTTTTAATCTTAAATACCTAAATATTTACCATCTTAAGAATTGATTCAAACCTTTCATATTAATATTTACTTTCAACTCATTCTTTTGGCTAATTTTGATAGTAAAAACAATGATTTTTAGGTTTTCTGGTAAATCGCTTTTCCAAGTCTGATATTTTCTTCAAAACATTAATGAATCATTTGAGACTTTATATCATGAACCAAGAGACATTTTTGCATTAAATGTTTCACACTTTTCACTTGTTGATTGACATTTATTGCTGACAATTTGATTGTATTAAATAGTCAGTAAATTGTTTTGACAAAATCAGTTTTATTGGAAACGTTTATTTGGTTTATCAACATTTTTATTTTTGTTTTGTTTCAATGAATATTGAAAATAAATATCGATATTGTCTTTTAATGGGAAAGGAGTGAAATGAAACTCTTAACCAGAGATTTGGATGATGATAAATGTTATGAGAAATTATTGTCTCTCTATTGTCAGCTTTCTCATTTTATAAGAAACAATATACTCTTTGAAAGTGATAGTGAAACACTTTTTTTATTAGGTTTAATGGGAGTAAAAATGTAACGTTCAATAAAAATGATGATGATGATGAGGAGGAGGAAAAGGAAGAGGAAAGATAAATGATTGCCAGTGATATTGTGATGAGGAAAAATGAGGAAGATGACGAAGAGAAGAACAGAGTTTTGAGAAAATAAGGATTTTGCTTAGCAAGTTAACAATAACTTGAAAGCAAATCTTATTGATTTTACAAACAAAAGAAGCTGAAACTGAATTGATGATGATAATGAGAAGTTGCAAGATGAAATTGAAGTAAAATGTGAAAATAGATTTAATCTATTAATAGATAAATTGGGTTTACTTGAAACAATTCAGGCTACAGTTTCATTTCTCATTAACTATCGAGATAATAATGATTAAAATGGTTAAATAAGTGTTGATAGAGCTTAAAATTCAAATTAAATACAGTTTGAAAGATTGTTCAAAGATTCACTTTAATGTTGAAAATATCTCAACATTTTGCATAAAAAGCATCAAAATAATGAGTCTTTTAATTTAGCTCTTTATTTGATAAAAAAGTTCAATCCGAATCTAATAAAGCAATATTTTTTAATCGATTGTTGCATTGGAAAATCATAATTTGAATTTGGATTGATTTTGAGAAACAAAATGGTGCATCATTGGATCGATTGGACTTGATTAACTATTGGGTTAAAGTTGAAAGATTAAATTGAAACATTTGTTGTTTGGAGCCAACAATTGAACCTTTACAGTGAACAATTTAAACAGTTTAATGTTTCAATTTCATGTGGATAAGGTTGAGTTGAGATTCTGATGAATACAAATGTGAGTTTTTTAAAGGTTAGCAGCAAAGCCCAAACCATTACACAGTCGATACATTTTCAGTGGTTAAGGAAAGCAGAGGAAAAAACATGATGAACAAAATAATGATAAAAATGATGATGTTTAGCTGGAGCAAGTTGAAATCTGAATTTAAATTGTTCAGGGTTGAAAGTAAGGGAAATTGTAAAAAATGTTTGAAAAAATGAATTTCCTTTTTTTACCGTTTTAAAAGTAAAATATTCAGAAAACATTTTTACACTTAAATTGATATTTAATGGAGTAACTTGCAGTTTTACAGCAAAGTAAAAGTCAGGCTAAAAACAAATGTTAGACAAGATCTTGAAGCTTTTATCTTCCCTGTTCTCATCCTTTTTGTCATCTCCATCATCATCATTTTCATCGTGTTTAACCTTAAATCTAAGTTAAAGTTGCCATTTTATGGAAATTTCATTGAAAATTGACAATGAATAGAGTAAATGCTGGTTGAGGGAAGGTTTCATTTTTCAGGTTTTGTTTCAAGTTAAATGAATTGACTGAGCAAATTGTTTCATTGATTGTTGATATAAAATTAAATTTGAACCGCAAAGAAACAATATTTTGTCAAAGCTTTTTTGATTCTCTTTTGTTTCATTATTGTAAATCATTTATAAGTGCATATCTTTTTAACTAGACATCATTATGGTAATGAATCAAACCTTTCTGCTTTATAATTAAGATATTATTACTAGTGGATCATGGCAAATGGCTCAGTGAATTTTTTTTCCTAATGAATTAAAATAAATGAAATCCACATTTGTAGACTCGAACTCTTGACGTAAACCATGGCCTATGATAAAAGCTAAAACTAAAACAAAAAGGAATTCTTTAGGTGAAAAATGAAATTCAAGTTTGAACTTTCATCGAAAACTTTCGCTCAGAGAAATGTTTGAATTTGACTTGAAGTTTGAGGAAACTTGACAGATCCATTATCTGCCATATCAATAGCTTCACCGTTTGCTCTTTTGAAATAACTGCATAGTACAAAATACTAAATGCTGAGGAATGGAAAAAAGAATAAATTTGATTGAAAAACTTAACTCAGAATTAGACTCTTTAGTGGAAAATTTTCCTCTATTTTCAAGGCAAATTCGTGATTTTAGACGTTATGTTTCACATTTGTGTTTAAGAGTTAATTTAATTTTAATCAACTTTTTTACTTGACTTAATTATCTTCTGGCCTTCCATTTATGACTTTTATGAGTAAATCGGGGTAATCTTTGAAGATCTACTGAAGTTCAATATATTTATGCGATATTAATTGATATTGAAAAAATTAAATTAATAGTCAATTGGATATTAATTTCTTTCTATTCAATCTAAATTTAGCCAATTGATGCATGAATGAAGTCAGTATTTCACAAACGTAGACATTGTAAGACGAAAGATGAAAACAATAGCATTGATCCAAGCGATGTTTGAATCGGTCAGTGATTTAATCACAGCCGGCAGATCCATGAAGGATAACCTCTTCTTTGGCCATATATCTTACCGATTGAAGTACAATTATGCCAAACTTGACGAGCATCGAAGCCCAGTGTTAAAATTAGCCAAATCCAGTTATCCAGTCAGGAATACCAGAGCAAACCATCAACATTATTTTTGGATATTACTGCAAATTATTTTTATTACCTTTGTTGCTTTTTTTCATCAGTAATATTCATACTTCAACGTTGGATGGGATAATGAACTTCAATGATTGAAGGAAAAGAGCGATAAAAAAAAGGAATCAAAGGAAAGCAAAAAAAGATGATATAAATATAATCATGTTATCTATGGAAACTTTGTATCAAAACTAAATGGAGCTTCATGTTATTTCAATTTAATTTTACCATTTCAATTTCACCATGTAACTCCAAACAACTGGTAAATGGTAAAGTATACTTGACATGAAATCCCAATAATTTCAATGAGCTTTTCTTTATTTCATCTCTTGTAACATTATTATTTTTTGCTGCTCTTTTCCTCTTTTATGCCCAGAAAGAGAGAAGAAAAAAAAAGAGAGATGGAAAAGGATTGATACACACAAGTTATCAGACAAAATTGCAAATGAAAAGAAAAGGCATAACATGGAAAAAAGAAGGGACTGAAAATGGCGAGAAATGCTGAAAAGAAATCGATAATATACTTGACAATTGTAAAGCAAAATAATTTAGCTCGAGTACACTTTATTTCCTCGTGGGTTATGATAATAAAAGCTGAAATGTTTCAAAGGTAAAGCAGTACAAGAGGATGAAGAGAACAAGTAAACTTGAATTGAACCCTATTGTTGTTGATTACAAATCAATGAATGGATACTGATTGCTGAATTTTATGGCTAAAATTGGCTAAACCTGAAAATCAATTTGATAACTTTCAGTCTTTACCAAGCTTACAGCTTAAATTTGATAATTAGCTGATTTGACATTTGAAAATGGCATTCACTAGATTCCCTTGGCATTTACAATTGACGGTAATTAATCATGATTTTAAGCCTTTCCAAATTACAATTAAGCTTGTGATGGTTGTAATCAATTCTTTTCATTGAAACAAAGGACGAATCTAGAAAACAAAATATTAACATGGTTTCAACCTTAGTCAAATAACACTGTAAATTTAATCATCTTTGATCATGTTAATGACGAGACAATCCTAGCATTATGTTAACATTATTTAAGTGGTGATATTATTAATAATGATAATTGTGTTGTGAGCAATAAAGAGCATTTAAACACCAAAATACGTGTACTGCTTCAGGCTCATCCAGTTCCATAATCATGGTAATGAAATAGATATCGTCAGAGATAACATGATGATATTTGCAATTCCAATGGAAGCCTGAAGAACAGGCAAATCCAAGGTTCAACTTTCTTCTTCCTCAGGTAATTCATTCACTTTCTCCCTTTTTTCTTACACTTTCTTACCTTTCCATGTAAAAAAGGACCATTCAACAAACAAGTTGAAATTCAGGGAAAACCTGTACTATCATTTTCCTCTCCCAATATTATCCTTCATTAACAGAATAATTTAATAATTTGATAATTTTCCATTTATTAACCAGAGAATCTTTCAATTGAAAATTATTTGTTGTCAAGAAACCGACAACATCTTTGGATTAATGTTTACATCAGTTTTTCCTGTGATGTTAATCAAGTTTTGTTGATCTTTCAAGAAAAATAAAATCATATTTCCTTTGTGATTAAATTTTGATTAAATTCAATTTATTTGTTTTGTATCTTGACCAAGCAAACATCAATCCAAATTGTCCATTTGAAATTAAATTAACTTTTCCTTTTGACGTTTGACACAATCTTGTTGTCCTTCAATATCACCATTAAAAGCAAAATCATGACAATCAATGTGGACCAAAGGCCTCAATGCCTGATGTTTGTTGGGTTTCTTGTCATTTTGTTTACTTTTATGCACACAACTCACGGCCAGAAATCATGTACTCAACTAGAAGCTCGTACTGATCGATACATCAAACGAATGCTATTAATAAACTCTGAACAACCCATTCCACGAACTGACAATGATCTACTCGACTATTGTAAATCAACCCGTAAAGGCTTTGCTCTGGCAACCAAATACCAACAATGTCTTCCACCTTTTCCAAGACAAATTTTGGCTCTCATGCTCAATGGAGCCGGTAAAGCTGTGCGTTACATTTGTGATGACAATTCGCGCCGAAGTCAAGTTCTAGACTATCTCACTTGTCTTAAAACGGAAAATATTGGTCGAGTTCATTCCTTGGTTGGTCGTACTTTATCCATTATGGATTACATAGGAAACAATGTTACTTCTGATGTCATGATTCTTCCCTATTCCTGTTGTACTTATCACTTTCTTTATGACCGATCCATCCGCTTATTGAACACACTTTGTCCAGATAAATCAGCTTCAGTTACTCAGCTCATTGGAACCCTTTTGGATTTGACTTTATCTGAAGTTATTGATATTGGTTGCTCCAAATACTCTACTTTGGCAACCTGTGTCGCTAAAATACCTCAAGCCATGGAGAATATAAAATCTGCTCGATCCTCTTCAAACAAACCATTGGCAGATCGATCCTTTGTTGAACCTATTCTTCGTATATCAAATAGATTAATTGATGATCCAACGAAAGAAGATTCCAATAACAGTAATAACAAAAATGATCGCAATGAAAAATTAACTCCTTAATCAGGTGAAAAGAATCGGTAAATTGGAGAAACCTCAACACGTCCATTAGCCTTTTGGGTTTACTTTTTTATCATCACCATGATTTACTGATTATATCAATCATGGGTTTACTTCATCAATTGAAACAGTTCGTTACTTAATCAACTAGCCACATATTATTATCACCATTATCACAGAACAATACGAAGTGTTATAACCAATAATTCATATTTAAGAATGGCATCATAACTAACAACTATTATTCTTAATATACAAATGATTGCCTACAAACCATCATTAATCTAACAAAAAAAGCGAGTCAAGATTCTATTAATCATTGTAAATATTGAAATATTATTCTTTGATTGAAATATATTTGTGTTAAATTATTATAAATTGACTACTTTTTTTTAATTCATCGAGAATGGCTAGAAAACACATATGTCAGATCGATTGAATTTTTTCCTTTGATTGTCCGTGTAAAATTAGTTGCTGCTTCCAGTCATTTCAAAGTCAGTTGTCACCCATTGTCAACTACAAAGCTACCAATTTACCAATTATAATAATGACATCAACCATAGACAATTGAGATCACAATGATGGATACAATTGAATTAGAAACCATATTGCAATGTTAACTCGTACACGCTGTGGCTGTCTTTAGAGAATAAGAAACGTGCAACTAAATTGTTACACTGAATTACTCAATTGAACCAATCATTTATTCATTGGCATTGGTACAAAACAAAAGATGGAAAACTTTACCACTTTTACAGTTTACCATCAAATCCGTTGACAGTATTGATAATAGCAGCAAAAGGACAAGATTATTACAATTGTGCCAGAAAAATGTGATCAACTCCAATCAACTTTCAATATTTTTGCTGTAAATGTCAACAAATGATTAAATAGCAGAATGAACATCAAGACCAAAGCCCAGAATTAGATGTACACAATGCATGTACAATATGCATATACACACACAGAGGGAAGAGGAAGGTTAATCTTGATCCATGTTCAATTTGACTCCACTCAAGATGATGAAATTAACAGTTGATCGTACCAAAAGGGCCAGGTTAATGTAACTTTGTTATGCATTGGTAAATCTGTATGAAGAGAAGGAGGGAGAAAAAAAGCAAAAGTATTAATGATAATGATGATAAATATAAATCAAGAGAGAGAGAGAGAGAGAGAGAGAGTGAAAAGTATGCTTACTCACAAGATGAGCAAAGAGACTCTGAAGGTGGAGATAAGGGTTTACAGGGTAAAAAAGGTTTACATGGTTTTCATTGAAACGCGTGTTCAACGAGCAACATCAATAACACATAAAAATTGCGCTTCCATTAAAGCAACATTTAATCACTAATCACTATCATCATAATCATAACCATAATCATGTGTATAATGGTAACAATAAACTTGAAAGAGTCAACAATATTAACCATGGTAACCATTGATGACCTCATATAAATTTCATTGCCATCTCTTGATATAGCGGTTAAATTAAAATCAGATATTTATTATTAATGTTTCCAATTTGTTAAACTATCAAAGCTATTGGATTTATTTGAATAATCAAACTGAATGTAAAATAGTGTAACCTTATCATCTTCGTTGTTAGCCTTGTCTCAATTATTATCGACAATTAATTAATCTAACTTTTTGATCAGAACAGAAAAAAATTTACTAAGGCTGTCTGTTGTATTCAATTTGGCGTAAAAAATTTACTGTAACTCATCCTAAAACCATACCAGATAACCAAGGATATTTCAGTGATTTCCTAACCAGACAGATTCTTGGACATTATCAATGAAACTGCATTTTGTTCATAATCAAGTAACAAATTAACTGTTGCCAAAAGAAAATTGATTAACATCATTATTAGCAACACAGGCAACTTGGCTTCTTCAAATTCAACTGAATCTCAACATTCACTAATCTTTACTAAAAAACCAAGATTTATGCTTATATATTTATGGACAAATATGAAAGAGGATAAGTTTCAAGTAATGATGATAAAGACTATGATGATGATGAGTAGGAAGAAAAGTGTCTAATCTAAATTAGGATGACATTAATATATTTACTTACATTTTATCTTTAGGCCTAACCTATCACAAATTTGGAAAGTTGGTCGAGTTGAAGTTTAGTTGAAATATTCAATTTCATAATTTGATACAAGATTAAGCGACTTTCACGATATGAGCATGATAATAATCATCATTTACTCAGCAAGCACCAGAAAGAAGACATTTGATATATCAAAAAGTATGAAAATTAGGATGACTTGCGATGATTTGTTGACAATTTTTCATTTCACTTTGCTTTTTTTTATTCCAGTCTTTCCGAGCTTCTCCTTTTTGATTTCATTTCCAGTCAAGTTTCACACTTTTTATCACTTCACTCAAGGTAATCACTGGACCGATAGTTGGTAAATTAACTTACCCTTAGGCAGACTAATTATCATTTATCTTTAATATTACACTTGATAATAAAATAAATTTTAATAATATAATACAGCATAACCTAATAAACAAAACATAAATGTAAGAGCAAAAAAGAGCGACAACAACGCCATCAAATTTAGACATTTCAAGGTGTATTTTTTTTGAAGCGCCAATTTCACAAATAATTAAATCAACTAATCATCACGCTGTTTAACCAGTTTCATGCATCTATCTAAAAATAAATCTTTTCATTATTGATGTAAATTCAATTTCAGATTCTAGGTTTTTTAGGTTCATTTCAACGTTCCATTGAATTTGTGTTGTAATTAAACGACTAGAACAAGTTGAATCTTTCATCCTTTTATCCCTACACTTTGTGTTCAGTTTATATAAGCTTGTGCTTGAAGGAAAAACAAAATCATAATCAATCTTAATTCAATTACAGTGTTGATTATATTGTTTTTGCTGATGTAGGAAACCTTCAAGATTGGACTCTCAATTTTGCGTTGTTTTCATCTGAAAATCTTGAAATTGTAAAGGATAAAACTATGATGAAGATGATGATACCTTTTATGCGATTAATAAAAGCCTCAAGGGTTTACATCTTTTCTTGTATATTCAATCTCATATTTGTTTTATTATTTTTCCCTCCTTTTCACCTCACCATCACCATCATCATCACCAAGAACAAGAAGCATCATAATAATTAACATCATTTTCACGTTCCTTAACCCTGCTTATCTGAACATGATTTTTACTGCTTACAATTTGTTATCAAGATTGTCTGATTTTTGGGTGCTTTATCAAAATAATTATCAATCAAAGTTCCAAAATAAGAACATCAAAAATCAAAGTCATTATTGGGTTGTCAGTTAACCAATAAAATCAACAATCAAAACTCTATAGCCACACAAAGTCTATTCTTAAGCCAAAGTCAACCTAAAATGGTTGAGGTTCTAGGTTTAGCTTATGGTTATGCTTAGGGTCTTTTTTCAGTCAACTTTAAAAGCCAATTTTATAATCATTTTTCACAACAATTGCTGTCAATTAGTTGATCCACTTTTGAACATCAATTGATTGGTGATTAAATTGTAAATCCAAATTACTATCGGTGGCAATTTTTGCGACACTCAACTTGAATTCAGTTTGAATCTAATGACAGTATTAGTTAAAGAGTCAAGGTTCTTAAATTGCAAATTTGATTGACTCTCATTAGATTGCATCTTTTAGGCTTATTGTGATTATAAACACATCAAATACAGGACTTGAAATAATTAATTGTTGAGTTGTTTATTGACTTATCAACATCAACAAATGACCAGGAAAGAAGAGGATTTTTTTTCACTTTGATTTAACCTTAAGGCATTGTTGACCTTAGAAATTAATCTTACATGATGACGATGATGATCAAGGAGTAGATTACGATTGGACAAATCATCTTAACCTTCCCTATCATTACTGTCACCTTATTTCCACGACTGGTAATCAAAATACACCTTGATCAAGGTGAAACAATCATCTCACCATGTTCAATATTTGGTGGAAATTGTGTTTGTCCATCAACAGCACTATAAAATGTAATCCAGAATTATTAACTGTAAACGGAAATTAATTTTATCATCAAAACGGAAGACATTTTACTGTAATATTTTCCGTATTTTGATTCAGCTCAAATCAAATTGTTGATTATTGGTAATCTGTCATCTCGTTTTTTTACAATTTCCTGTAAATATCATTGAGCATTTGATGTTGAGTGTTTGTCAAGCAAACAGATTACTTTGAAATCAAATTGTTGTAGGTTAATCACAAAAGGCTTAAACCGCACTCTTGTCCAGCACTGAATTGTCATTTGAAAGTTTAATCAACGAGATGGCGACTCAATAAGACTGATCAATCAGGTGTTGCGCTGGTTCGGCCATTTTTAATGACAAACTGTGTTTCTTATTTACTTATTGTCTGGTTTATTGTTTCATTTCATTATTTGATTGGTGATTTACTTTATTTATTTGGCAACAATAAAGGATTGAACAAATTATTGAATGTGTGCAATTTTAGTAGCTTTCTTAGTTAAATGTTTTATTAACTCTGACAAGTCTATCGTTAAAATTTACTGGCTTTTACCCTCACCATCAAGGAATCAACTAATGTCATGTTAATTCTTTAGTTTACGAATTAAAAGATTTATGTTGATTTAACCTCTTGGATTGTGATTTAGAAAGGTAAGTTTTTAGTTTAAAATGTATAAACCAAGACAGTGATTGATTAACTGAATAAAAAAAGAAGACTTGAAAATTTTAACAGAGTTAACCTGGAAACAACAAAAACAAAGTAAAGATGGAAGCAAAGGAAAATGGCAAAGTATTGCAAGAATTTTAATTAAAAGGAACAAGCTTAAATTCAGTTAAGATTGTGTCAAATTAAGCTGTCTTCATAAGAGGATCATGATCAAGATGATGATGCTGATGATGAGGAGGAACAAGATGAAGAGTTATGAGGTAACAACAGTAACAACAAATAGAAACCTCATCTTCAATTGTCAACAGAATAATCAATTAGATTAAGAAAGAAACATTGGATGAAATTAGTTTTGCTGTTCTCTTGATTAAATGAATTTGATTAAATTCAATTTACTGATCTGATTAAACTATTTTACACTCTAAACAACCCAAATGAATTGAATTAGTAATGTGCAGATGGTTACTCCATTTATTCAATCCACAAGAAACAAATTGCTCATTCCCCAAATTATTGTTTCAAGTGAAAAATAAATTCAAAAAGCAAAAAGTGGTGAATATGAATAGTAAGTAAAACTTAATTGCGTAAAATGCCCAAATTTAATTTAAAATGGCTATTTAACATTTCATTAATCAACTTTTGTTGCTCTTTTTCAGGCTAAAAGCATGATTAAGCTAGAAGATAATCTGACGAGAAAGGAATCAAGCAGCAGAATTGATTGGTAAATTTTGGTTAATCTAAAAGCTTGGCTAAATATTTGACCAGAAGCATTAATACATCAAAGATGATAATTCTGTCCTGGTATCAATCTTTTTCATGGGCGATTTTGATGGGTAAAAGTGATTACTGGCCTTAAACAAAAGCAAATTGCTGTCTGGCAACGGGCACAATCAGAATTACATGAAACCATTACTTTTTCGCTTCAATTTCGATTCTCAGCCTGTTCATGAAGATTATGTTGGAAATGAAGTTTATTTCTAATACAGCCAGCCTCTTCATTGTTATAACTTGATTCTAATTGTGATTCATACATAATCATTTAGTTCTTCTTTACAGACAACTACTCAATCAGTAATCACCATTATGATTACCATAACCACGCCTGGAGAGTCACTATTAAGCTTTTTTGCTTTTCGTTAACTTGTGATTTTGGTTGGAAACAAAAATGCAAAATAAATCAATGGACTGGATTCAACTGTATGATTATCATTATTACTATTGATGTTGTCATTATTGTTAACTGATTACACTGATTCTCATGAATCTCAAAATAAACACTTGTGTCTTTATTAAAGTAAATGTTTATTTCAAGCATTTATTAACTTGCACAAGTTAATCATAAAATGAAAGATTGATTGATTTGTCTTCATCAACATAAATTGAAAATGATTGCACTCGCTACCAAACCTTATATCAAATGAAGGCACATTCATGGAATTGGTAATTTTTCATGATTTCGTCCTTTCTCGTCAATTTATCCGAATAATGTAAGGACTGATTATGTGTATTGAGTTGTTCAATCGACTAATTAATACAATTTTAATGTTAAAATACACGTAACTTGGGTTGATCGAAGTGAAATGCAAATAGTAAAACTGAAAGTACAACTGTATAACTGGTATAAATTAAAACAACAATTTAGATCCTGGAATTCGCTTCCTACTCACAATTAACAGTTAGTTACTTGACTTTTCAATTACTATTCAAATCCTTTTTATGCCTTTACAAAATCATTCAAATGGGTGATATAATTATTTGTAGTTATGTCAATTCATTTCAATTACTAAGGCACAAGAATTTCAGATTGCCTGTTCAGCCAATACAGTTGAAAAGATTGAAAGGACGAAAACAACTCTGCCAATAATTAACTACAATCAAAACTAAAAATATCAACAGATTTCTCTTCAGTATTTCAATTAATTTTCAATTGCTTCATCAAAGAGCTCAGCAGAAAAAAAATGGCAAAGCTTTAAATTAAGTTGATGGTGGAAGAGGCAAAAAAAGTTATGCAGAGAATTTGAATTATCTGTTAATTTCAATTACGCTGTTAGCTTGAATGCTTGTTTCATCTCAGGTAACATTTTCCTCATATTCATCACTTTTAACCTTTTGTCTTCCATTTTTGTCATCATTTTTTTTTGCTTTGTTATCAAGCAAATTCCATGTATTCAATTTCCACATCACCATCGTCATCAACTTGAATACTGAAGATTTGAAGTTTCCATGGTATTTTTAAATCTGCAAAGAAAGTGGACAGAAAAAAAGAGTAAAAGTGAGGCTGATGTTGGTTTTTGATTGTGTTTGAAGGAAAAACTGAATTCATGTGAATAATCTACTTAAATTGTACTCTTTTAACTCTATTTTTGGGTGTAACTTGATTATCAAAAGACTATCAAAGGACAATCAAAGGTGTGTTCGTCAAAATCAGTTGAAAATATCAACTCAATTTCATGTTCATTTTTTGCATGGCTATTTGCTGTCTTACCTTGTCACTGGCAAAAAAAATGTTTCCAGAAAACACAAAATCAAAATTCCAGTCTTTACCGTTGATGAGATTTATGGTCCACCCACTGTTCAAGCTCAGCCTAATCCTAGTCAGCATTGTCATCATCATAATGGTTATTGAGGTTGAATTAAAAAAGAAATTCAAGAATTAACCCAAATTCATTAAAATTCAATTAAATATCAACTGGTATCTAGTCTTACTGGATAATATCTATCTGTTAAATGGAGTCCACTTTGAGTCTATGATGTATCTTTTAACCAATAAGATGATAATTATACTTGTTTAGTTGCTAATTATTTTGATGTTATTACTTTTTTGCACTGTGCTTCTGGTTTCTTCAATTTCATAAATTGGAGATATATGCTGAACATGGAAACCTGGTGATGATCTAATGATGATGATGGGATAAAATTGATATTGATAAAGAAAAGTAAACCCCTAGGCCTGATAACAAGTTTACCCAGAAACTTCAACGAGAGAGGTTCATGTGACTTATCATCAATTGGATACTCAATCAAAGTCAAGAGCTACTTTGTCTTAAAGTAAATTTTTTCAAGTACAGTCGGTAAAAAACAAGACTATACGTAAGTTCATTGATCTTGAAGAGAAAACGAAAAGCAATGCAAAGATATTGGTAAAAAAGGATATTCAATCAGATGAATGATTGATTCTATTGCGTTTTCGAGTTCATTTTCTAATATTTCATTTCCATCTCACAAACAACAATATAATTAAACCTTTTTGATTGTCCAATCTCAATAAAAAATTTTAAAAATTATGTGTTGCTTGTAATGGCGTAATTAGCAATTCACCCCTCACTTATTACATAATGAGTGCAAAATTCAAAAAACATGTGGGTTCTGTATTGTTTAACGTCTTCTTTTTTTAAAACAATCTCCCGAAAGCATATTGTTAATTTTAATTGAAACTTATTAACATATAACTTGTGACAATCAAATTAGATTAGTTTATATTCTGTTGCAGTTTACTTTTACTTGTTCTAACCATTTCTTTATTCCAATTGACTGTATGAAAAATTTGTTTGATGCATGTTATTACCATTCAATGGCTTTTGTAATGATGTGGAAACAAAGCTCAAAGTGGATTAAATTGCTCCCAAAATATGATTATTATTGTTTTTATTTTTATTACTGTGCTTAAAATTTGAGTTTTTTTCTTCTTGTTTCACCTTAAATATTCAACTGTGGGAACAAATTAATTGAAAAATGTGAAAATTTATGCATTCAAGTTGGAACAATATGCAAAGTTAAACAATAATCCCTCCAATGATAATGAAAATGCAATGAAAACAACTCAACTTGCTATGTAAACAGGGGAAAAGTGAGTAATGTATAAAAGGATGAACAACATAACACACCAAAAAAACATTGACTACAATTAAATTAAATTAAAAAGTGAATTGGTATCATTTAAAAACAGGTCGGAGGAAAACAAGAAGCAAACAATGAAGAAATAATCGCAAAAGACAAGTTGAAGGAGGAGAAGAAGGAAGATCAAAGCGAAGATGATAATGTTGATATAATGTTGGCAATAAAATTTGGAGATGAAGTGAGCAAAATAATCTGCAAATGGTTTTGGTGGCAGATTTTTAAAGAAACCTTTTCTTCACTTTGCTCCATGCTAAACACAATCTATTACATTATTTTGAATTTCTCTTTTGGTTTCTCACTCAACTTTGGAGCCATCAATATCACTGATTTTGGCAACATTGTACCAATCATGTCAATTTCAGAGGAAACAAAATTTAACTCTTTCCAAGCTGAGTCCTTAAAGTGTTTGGAAATGCATTATGGATTTATTGTCAAGCCTAAAAATGTTGAAAAAATGCCATTTATCAATATGCTTATGCTGATTGTCGTGAAAAAATTGCATAATTGAAAAGGTTTCTTTACCCGTTCATTTACCCGAACCAAAGGAAAGAAAAGATCTTTATCATTATCGCAATTGATGATGGTAATGACGGTGATCCTGATGGCAATATTGATTGCTACCCTAATGGTGATGCTTTTAATACAATTAATCCTTTAAAACCATTCTATGGTAAACTATTAAAGCTAAACTTTAATCACTTTGCATCTATTACCAATGATAATAGTTTTTAAAAAGTGAGAGACGATTAAAGTTCACAGACCCATTACAATGTAATAATAACACCTAATAGGATCCTGTTGACTGTATATCATGTTAAACACCCAACCAGTGGTCTCAATTTACCCGTGAATGATATAGTGCTATAGAAAGCAGTAGAGAGGACACATTAAATTATACAATGAATTGTGAATCAAGCACAAAAAGAGAGGCCAACAATAAAGCGATAAAGAATCGCCAACCAACAATAACAAACCCCGATGAACTGTTTCACTTGAACAAATCATTCATTTGATGAATTAGCTGAAGAATGAAAATTGGATAACAAACAGGGCTATTTTTTGAATAACTCTGAAAGGATTTTTCTGCTTGGATTACATTTAAACTGGATGAACCTAAGAGCATCAAAAGAAAAGAAAGAAGAAGAAGGCGAGGATGAATCCAAAAGTAAAACCGTTTCAAGCTGATGCTAAATACGAGAACAATTTTCATCTTTTTTTTGAAGCAGCTAAAAGCGTCTAAAAATTGAAAGTTATCCTGGAAACTTTCCTTAATATTGAACGATAAACTTACTCGTAGCAAGTGGAAACCCAAGCAAAGATTGTATTTAATCCAATTGACTATAATAGCTTTTTCAATACAAAATCACCCTTCCTCCTCCCTTTCCACCCTCTTTTTGCTCTCATCCTTCTTTTATCGCCATCATCTTTCCTCCATCAAATATAAATGTATTTATATGCGATCTCTCTGCCTTTGTAAAAAAATTAATCCAATTGAGTGAAATCAATTTTTCAATTTTCATCATTATCTACAATCTAATTAGATTGCTACTCATGATGAAGGAAGCTTACCATAAAAAGTGCACAACTAAAAAAGCAATCTCAATAGGTTGACCCTGTTTTCATGTACAATTTTCATTTCATTCAATTTTCTGCAACTACAGTCGATTTAACCAATTTTTTACACTCTTTTTCTTATTACACACTCACACACAACCGATGTAAGTTATCATTATCGTTAATCAAGGCCAGCTTTAGGCCAATTTGTTAATTGAATTGCTATAAGAGCGGGAGAAGTAAAAAAACACATTAATCTACTGTCAACAGTAAAGCTTCCATATTACTTTCAATAACTTATGCTTCTCAAACTAAATACAAACACAAAACAGTTTGTTTCAAGTTAACCACAATCTCAATCATTTGTATTACCTTTTTACCTTTTCTCATCATTTCCCTTGAAACTGTTATCAAGATTTGGTAAGCAAACCAATTAAAAGTATTTCATGCAATTGCCAACAACCCGAGTCCAGTTTGTTACTTTTTGATTTACCTTTTCTCATCAAATAATTGCAATGGTAATAATAATGTAATGAAAATAAGGTTTGTACCAACATTTGAATCAATCAATTAGATTGTTTATCGTGGGTCAAACAAAAATAAAAGGTTAGGAGAAGGGCAAGAAAAGTCATTAATTGCCAAAATCTAAGTGTGATGAAAAACACAATTAGTTGATTGTTTTGGGGCTTTTTTACTTTGGGATTAGATTCTGGTATTTTCATTCTCATCCATGTTTAATTGTTAATTGTACTCTTCAATTAACATTGTAAACTTATTATTAGATTATAATGTAGAGTGGAAAAAAAGTACAAATTGGTTTGGTAATCAAGTTGAAACAAAATGCGTTTATTTTGATGAACATGAAATTTACACGGATATTGGCTGAAAAGAAGTTATGACAATGTTTGTCACAAGAATTGTCATGATGATAATGGCATAAGACGGAAGAAAAAGAAGATAATTTAAGAAGAGAAAGATGATGAAAGATGAAACGGAAATTAGGCAAAGAGGATGATCGGAGGGATAAGCTGACAATCTGAAAAAAGTCAAAACAAGATCAACATGGAAAAGCCTCTATTCCAATGGGTTTGTTGGAAACATGAAAAGCAGGGGAAGAAGAAGAAAAAAGATGATTATGTTGATGTTTTTTGATGACATTGACATGGAGATGATGTTGGAGGATACTGATGATAATGTGATGATGTAGATGGTGAAAGAATGCACGATTGATCTTGAAGATGAGGTTGATGACGAATCGCACTATTTTTATGACTATTTAGTCGTTGGCCAAATTTTTGATGACAATACAAAGGGCCAAGTTTATTTGGAGACAATCAGATTTGATCAACTGTATCCAAATCAACGGAAGTTGACTCTCATTTCCTTTATTTTCCCCTGGTTTCGTTTAACCCACTTGTGATATTGGATTCAGCAATGGTTATACCAGGCAAAGTATACCAAAAATGAAGCTACCTTTTTGTTTATAGCCTTGCCTTGAGCAGTTTTGCTTCCATTACAATTTCATCTTTTTTTAATCAAATCATTTAATGTTAACTTTTAAGCCATTTTTTTGTTAACTGCAAAATGGTTATTGTTATTACTATCACTCCAATGATACTGGACAAAATCACGTTGGAATCCTCGTAATAACCAGTAGAACCATTTTTGTTGCCATTTTTATGATCTTGCCATTTCCTTGTTTCAATTGTTGCTTTCCAAGTTATCTTTGACTCTTTTAAAGTTCATTTTAACCTGGAATCCTAGTGACCATCATGTACAATTGTGTATAATAACATTACATATTAAATGAAAAATAACAATAAAATGTAGGCTTTTGTTTTGATTGTGCAAACTTACAGAATTGTTTTGTTGCTGTACAATTGTTGATGTATCTAATGCCATCAAACATCAGCGATCCTTTACCATTAAAATTATGAAAGATAATCATAGTTGTGGGAAGTGAAAGACTGTGAATAAAGATGAGGCTGAGAATGGTAAAGATGGAGATAAAAATGAAATGTTGAATGAGTAAGTGAATAAACAAGAAGAAGAAAATGAAAACTGTTAACATTGTATTCAGTAACTTACTGTTGACCATTTTAGATGAAGAAGCAGAGATGTAGTAGATGAAAATGAAATATCCAGAATAATATTACCAACTACAGCACAAATAATGTGGGTAACAATAAAGATGGAGTAAAATAATATTCTTGCTATTATCAAACGCGTGTTGAGCCCATTCAATTTTGATAAAGCTTCTTGCCATTGTGAACAAAATCAAGCCTTTTGTAAACAATATTGATACAGCTTACGGGGTTTCCTTAAGAAGCAGGCCAAAGAAGAAGAAGAAACTGAAAAGATTGATTCAGTTGTCCTCCTCTGAAAAGATATCTTGAGATTGTTATCGGTCAATGGTCAGTAATATGCATATTTAACATGTTATACATACAATTGGAAACCAAGGTTTGAGCCTTTTTGTGGTTCAACAAAAATGGTGCAAATGAAGCCAAACGCTGAAGCCAAAACAAAAAGGCAAACATTAAATTGTATTTCAAGAGTTGACTGTTAATTTTATACACTGGAAATGGTCACAATTAATCGATGATAATCATCAACTGATTTATTTTCCTTCTCAATCATTTATCCATGGGAAACTGATCAACATTTTACTTGTTTATCTCCAAGTCAAAGTTAACAATGTTTTTAAGGTCTGATCTATAAGTGAAAGTTGATGGAGTCCAACAGAGATGATGATGGTAAAATGACTGATTGATTGTAATCATTTGGAGGTAAATATTGTTGCATTAAAGTTCAATCGTTGTTCCGAGAAGCATAACTTAAAAAATTGGATAATTTATTACAGATTGAAAGCATTCTTGGCGAAGACCATGTTGATGAATAATCTTTATAAAACAAGTCAACTTGCCTTTCACATTGTATAAATTAATGTACATTGTATATCAAGTTTTTCATTAACTATTCAGAGATAAGCATTGTTTTTAACCATTTCACATGAGTGATCATCAGGATAATTAACCATAAATGATACGATTTTAAAACAATCTAAATTAAATCACTTCAAATTTTAACAAAGGAAATGTCATCTTTTATATAATCATAAGATTTGAAACTTGCGCTCTACAAGCCATGTGACTCTTGACGTTTATTTTAGGCTGCTTTCAATCTATGTGTTGATTAACTGCCTTTAAATTTACCATCATTTATCAACAGTTGTCAACCAATTTAGCTAATTTACATTATTTTTTTTTGTTTCTATTGTGTTCTCTGGCTCCATATGTTATCTGTTACCTGTTTGTTTGATCCGTAAGGATTTATTATGAATAACTTTACCTACCCAGGAGCCAATAGCGTGTTGAAGCCAATCTTATCTCATGGTAAATGAAAACTTAATGGTAAAATTGTTTAATTTCTGAATTTTTTGCTCAATCTAATTCATGTTTCTTTTCCTTCTTCTTCTCCTTTTTTCACTATCAATCTCTCTGTAAATCATTGGAGGCAAATCACACGCAGAGTAACCTTTCAACATTTCAACAGAAAACTGTTCGCTTGATGTTGCTTTATTTTTGGCTGTTATACTAATATGTGTGGAGTCACTCTTTTTTTTCATGAATCTCAAGTTATTTCAAGTTATCCCGACAAAAACTCGTTTACCATTCACAGTTGTTGTTATACTGTTGTCAACAAATAACTATCTGATCAAGGTAATTACAAGTGAAATGCCAAAATTGTAAGAGGATAAAAAGCAAATCATCCTCGTTAAGGAGTAATCAAACGATAGAAGCAGATTATATTATGATTGAGATACCTGCTGTTAATAGATTCTGTACTTTTTTTTCTTACCTGAATCATTTCTATTGCTGAAAGAAAAGTGGAAAAACAAAATTTTAAAGATTTCAACTTGATAATGGCTAATAGCTGAAAGGAATCATTCAATCTTCATCTAATTGTATCAATTGTGAAATTGTAAAGATGACCTCACAATTGGATGATTTATTTACATCCACATGGACTCTTTAATTGAATTCAAATTAATCAAATTTCAATGGTTTTAAGCTTTTTCATTAGTAATTCCAATTAGGGTTAATTTTAAAGCAAAAAGACATAAATCTATCTAAATGTATTGATTTACAATTTGATTATTAATTGTTTATCTCATTGACCTGTCATTCATCGATTTTAAACCTCAGAATCGTATTCATTTGAACTCAAAACGTCTGTTTATTTGCAACAAAAATACACTCTAACACTTTTGCTAATCAAAAGGCTCAATTGAATCATTAGATTTCATCAAAAATTAATACCTTTATTACTGCCATAAAGGTTGATTCAGACGTATTAGATGAACAATGAATAGTGATATAAGAAACACAATAGTAATAGTGATTTTGTTAATGTTGACGAGATGAAAAAAAGGTGAATTGTAATTGTAAAAACGAGTTAATAGGTTTGAATGTAATTAATTTAAAAGATGAACGTTACCTTTCATGGTCAATTATTTGATTGGTTTGGTAACAATTTTATTTGTTGCAAAGTTGGATCAATGAACAATCAGTTAATGGTGATGAGGAATTACATTCTGTAATTTAGCTCCAGCTAAATATGTATTATATTTCCTCCGTTAAACCATAATTAACGCTAATGATGATTATAAGTAGACTACTTGAATAACAATGATGATGATGATAACCAAGTTATTTTGCTGTATTAATCGTTGACCCTTAAAGTGAAGCTTAAAAGATTAATATTTTGCTGTATTTCAACTACAATTTAGCTTGTATCAACTAATCAATGTCAACGTATCATGTAATTTTAAGCCTGCTAATTATATACAACAATCTCTTGTTTTGCTACCTTTTGTTGAATGATGAATTGGTGAAGATGAGTTAATCTATTGATTATCAATTTATCGTACTTTAACATTTAACATTTAACACACCTTTTTGGGCCATAAATTAAGGTGAATTAGCTGATATTTTTCACCCAATCAACAATCAATCTTGAATATTTGCAACAACAAAATCTTTCCAATCCGTCAAACCAACCAGAATTAAGTCAAACATAAGACAAACCAGATAAATCAGCAAATAACCACCATATTAATTTGTTCAATGTTACCAGGAAAAATGTTGATTTCCAGTTCATTTGATTGATGGTTAACTTGGAATGGTTTACTCTCTATTAAGACAATTAACAATTCCAATGATCTAAATATGATACTAATAGAGATGTTAGGAGTGTAATGTTTCACTTTCAAGGTAAATTTATCCCAATAGATTAAAGTGTTCAGATGTTAATTGCAATTGATTTTTTCTTCATTGATTTTCATTTTGATTATTGAATGTGTCATCAACCTTAATCAAGTCAAATTAACCCTCAAGAGGTTTCATTATTATTAATATGAGATTTCACCCTTAAACCACTGATCAATGATCACAGCATCAAATCATTATTAATATCATTTATTACATTTACTTTACTCTTTTTGTTTTTTACGTTTATGATTGAAATTGAATCCTTTTACAAATTATATTAACAATTAAGGATAATTATTGAGTTGACAATTAACTCGTTTATTATTTCTCCTTTTTTTACACATTTACCTGTGACCCAACCATTGACCTCAACTATTAACATCACCATCAGAACAATTACAACCAATTTACCGACTTATTATTCAAATGTTGATAATTAGTTTCTAATTAGCAATCAACTTCGGTAGAGTTAATTCTCAGGAGAGAGAATCAAACAAATTAACTCAGAGCATCATAATTATGATAAGCAGAGATCATCAGTCAGCAATGGATTCAAAAATACTGTCAACATTACAGGATCGTTAACTTTTTTTGATTAGCCAAGGTTCCATAATTCCAGATTCGGATTGTAATTGGATAGGAATTGAAATGAATCCATTGGATCTGGGAAAACAAAAATAAAGGTAAAATTAAAGTGGAGATCAAGCAATGGATGTAAAAGGATCTTGAAATGTACACCAACAAATGATGATAAAAATAGATGAACATGATTATATTCATAAATCATCGTCAATTTAAATTGTAATTCTCACTATTCTTGTCTTGCTTTTCTTCCATTTTGGTTCGTCTGTCTTTTACATCTTCTCGTTGAGTCAAAAAAAAAATAAAAAGATCAATTTAATCCTTTTTGCTGGTGAAAAGAAAAGGAAAAAGATGATAACATGAAATGATGTATTAAACCGCAAGAGGAAGAAGGAAAAGGATAAGATGAAAATGAAGATGATGGTGATGGAGATGAGATAAATTGACCTAATTTAATTAGAGTTGAGTTAAGAGGATGATGAGGAGAAAACGGTGAAACAGTGAAACAAAGAAAAAGATTGATTAATTTATCTAAGGAAACTTTTCAAGTTATCATGCTATGAAAATCTGTAAATCTGAGTTAATTCAATTCGTTCACTCATGTTGACACTTTAAGTCTGTTCAGTTTTTGGATTCAGTTTAGAAGACAATATATCACATGGTAAAAATGATGAAGGGAAAAGATGATGATGATGATAAGAGCAGAAATAGCAACGAAAAGTGTTTTCCCTTAATGTTTGGATGTTTGGTCAATGATGAAGATGAAAATGGGTAAGATTAATGATGAAAAGGATACCAGAGTTATCTTTGGGTGTTTGGAATGATTGACTAAAATGAGACAATCACAATTTTCAATGTGGACATCAAATTTCTAGTTAAACTAAGGATGAAAATAAAAGTTTATCATTGGGTTTTCATCAAAACAAACTATCAAAAAGGACCTGAGACTGAACAACTCATAATTTGATAAATACTCTTAAAATTTGCCGGATTTCCGAATAACTTGATTAACTCGAGAACCTGACAAAGTTAAAAAGAAAATCTTTTTTGTCTTCAAACCTTTTTTTCTCATTCTCTACTCGAATTACCTTTCTTTCTCTGGTTACTTGGATTTTCATTTCATTTCATTTCACTCAACTAAAATATCTGATAAATTTATATTATGATACAATAATCACTTTAAATTATCATCATCATCATTGACTCACACTTGAATTATCATCAAATGGTAATGAGAAACTATGAAACAATTTTTGTCTAAGACGAGATGAAAAGATGAAGTAAATGAAACCAACCAAGATGCAGTCAACCTTGTGAAGTTGATATGATTTTGATCAGAGCAACAAGCTTTTCCAGAAATAAGATGATGATGATGAAAGAAAAGGTATCTCTAAGGAAAAGTATAGAGATGAAATATCCTGAGGGTTAAATGGATATTTGAAGTGTCACTAAACTGATGTACCTAAAGAAACCAAGACGAAGTAGAGCTTTTTTCCTTCTTGGCTTGTTGTACCTTCAAGACATTCAGATTGAAAATCATTTAACCTGAGATTGATCCTCCATCATCTAGTCAACAGTCAGTCTCCAAGATTCCTTACATCTGAAGCAGCGTGTCCAAGTATATTATTAATAAAGTTAAAGGTGAACCTGATGATAGATGAAAAAAAACACATGAGAAATGATAGTGATGAAAATGGCTACTTACAGTAGATAATGATTATTTCTTGATTCCATCCTTTCACCAAACAAACTTGATCTACCCAATGACCTTAAATTATTCAAAGAGCAAAATGAACAAACCGATAAACATTAAAACCTTTGAAAAATAACTGAATCATTGCTTCAGCTGACTAAACCCATTACCCAATAAGATTAAGGCGCCCTTTATAAATTGTATAATTTAATTAAATTAAATTAATTGAAGCATATTTTACGTTCAATAATTAATTTTATCGTCTCAATAGTTAATATTATGTGTTGGATAAATCAGACATGACAAAAATGAAAACAATTTTTCACCCAACTCAGTAAATTATCCAAAAATATCTGCTTCTCTCAATGGACTTGTTTTGTTGTCAGTTTATTTTACTTGCTTCTTGGTTCATTATTATAATTATTATTTTTTATTATTATCACCATTTTTGACTCTTCTTTTCAATTCATGTTTATATAAATATAATATCTTGTTAGATTCATTCATTCATCATCATCTTTCTCATTATTTGAATCCTCATCTTCATGGAGAAGATCAATGAGTGAATGAACAATGAAGGCAACAACACGACCAACACAAAAAAAGAGTGCAACTCGGAATATAACAAGTAATTTCTTTACAATCCATATTCTCACTTAAATTTACTCAAATTATCTTCTTCTTCAGTCACCATCATCATTCATTCCTATTCATTTATCTTCATCCTCTTTCATCCAAACAATAATAATAAACTGTAAAGCCTTATGGTTTGAACAGTAGATGACAATTTTTATCTTCAACCATACAAAGCCTACAAAAAACATGGCATTACAGTTTCCTCGGTAACTTGGTTATCATGAACCAAGGAATGATAATTAAGACTCTTATGTATATTTTAACATGAATATCTGTCTCTCCCTCATCATCACCGTCATCATCTTTCCTCTTCTGTTTCTAATTAAGTTTGTAACCGAGAAAAATCAAAAGAGCTCTTTTTTACTAATTAAGTTATGAGTTGTTACTGGCTTTGGGTTGTTACTGTTGACTCTTATTGATATTACTGCTTGATTTGCTTTAATTATAATTTCAATTATGAAACACTCAAAGTCAGTTAATATCAAATAAACAATGATAATCAACTGATTAGGATAAACAAGGCATAAACATTGGCTTAAGTTGATTACCGAGCTATATTCACCTTAAAACGACGTCAAAAATTTACCGAAATAAATCAAATTGCTTTTTTATGTTACAATTATTTTATTTTACAATGAATTAATTTCCCTGAGAATCGAGACATTATCATTAACATGGGATTGAGTACAATAAATCTAATAAAGCATATAATTATTATAATAGAATAATTTAGGTTTTTATTTTCCGATGAAATGCTTTTGTCTTTATTAAAGCATCTTTGACTTTATCCTAAATCAGCAGTATTTGGGTTAAATCTTGTTGAACAGTCTTTCAATTGAGTTGCTAGCAATGAAATTAACGATTAAAAGTTGACGAGATTTTGCCAGATACTTTGTAATGATTAAGGTAACAAAAGGCAGTCACATTGTCAGGGTTAATTACAGATGATTTAATGGCATAATTTTTGGTTCCGATTTTCCTCTAAATTAACAACAAATGACTTTCTATCTATTTAAGTAATCAAACTAAACAAATTGTTAATTTTAAAATTAAAAAGGGCTGGATTTAACTCTCTGTGTTAAACGGCAGCAAAAAAAAATATTGAAACAGCTATGAAAACAGCTAACAAAACAGCTAGCTTTGAGCGGCGTACAAAAACAGCTGAGCTAAGCCGTTAACCCTATTTTATTTGCTAAATAAATCTTAATTGCTATTTTTTGTGATTTTGTTCAATTTAAATTGTTTTTTAAATTATTAAACAGTTAATTTACAAGAATTACGTGGTTGAATTAGGTGTCACCAAGGTAGAAATGTGCCTTTATGAAATCTTTGTGTTAATAGATTCAGGTTTGTTAAGCTTTTTGTTTTCTTGTTTTATCTGTTATTCTTGTTGATTGTGGTTTGTTTTATTGTTGTCTTTTTTTCACTGTTGCATGTCAACCACTAACATCATTATCATCATCATCATGTCATCAACAGGATTGTCACAATGCTGATGGAAGTGAAATTAGATGGAAAGAAGATGAAGACCGAGAAGATGGCAAGGAAAGGATAAAATGGAGAGGAAAACAAAATGGGTGGTAAGCAGTTTTGTATGATGTTAAAGGGATTTCCGGATGAAATAATAGGCGGATCTGGATTATATTTCCCCTGTAAATGATCATAATATAATATAAAACAGATCTGATGCTATCATCACCATCATCATCATCACCAGTAACACTGGTAGTAATAGCAAAATCATCAATGTCCATCCACGGATCGTTTTTTCAGTATGTTTCTGTGTCGCTTCACTCTCATCTAAATGTATTAGTTTTGAAAAACAACAGCAAAACAAATGATTGTAAACCAATTTACAATCGCGTGTTATGCCAATCTCCGAGCTTTTCTGTGCCAGTTATACTCCAACCTTTGAATTTAAAGATTAATCATGATTAATTGAATCTCAATTGTATGGAAATAGATGTTCATAGCAAGAAGAGAGAAAAAAAACAACTCAAAAAGTACAAAACTACATCAAAAGGACTATTATTATTATGAAGATCAACCTTATGAAAGCGTAAAAAGAAACCCAATTTTTTGCTTGTTTCTCTCAATCGATGGTAATCAATTTAACCTACGCTAATAGCTTATAATTAGGTCCTAATAGAGGAAAAGAAGAGGAAAGTACAAAAAAGAAGAAGAAAGGAAAATGATGATAATGATGATAGAGTCGTTAATGTGACCTGAGGTCACTGAGATGAGAGAAGCTTGTAAGTGAGTCAAAATAAAAGCTAAAATAAACCAAGCAAAGAGTCATTAGTAAAATAATGTACATAAGCTGAATTATATTATTTCATTTAATGGATCCCTCAATGAATCTGACAATGTTGCATTATTCAATATTCAATTGTTATTTCCAATTTACAGGACCAGATAAACGTTAATGCCATTGGAATAAAGAAAAAGGAGAAAAACAAACGTTAAATGGATTGAAGACGAAATTAAATTATCAAAATGAAAAGGCCTAAAGCAACCAAGGAGTCAAGAAAACCTCAAGGAACCTCAAAAAAAACCGAGAAACCTTAAAGATTCTTAGGAAACTCAAAGAGCCAAAGGAGCCTCTTAGAAGACATGGGAACCTCAAAAAATCTAGGAACCTGTAAATAGAAAGCATATCAAGAGTGGAACCTCAATTCGGACAAAATGGATCTTCACAATGAAAGGATTCAAATGTGTACCTTATACAATTGGACATGTTCAAGATTAATTTAATGATTATTCTGACTGACATCATGACAATGGAATGGAAAAAAATTAAAACAAAATTTGATAAATATATCACAACTATAATCGTGATTGGTATATTTAATATCATTAGAGTTGTTCAACATTCACTTTGAGTTTATCCATAAGTTTATTTCCATCTGGTTGTTCATAAAATTATCACATCAACATAACTTCCTTTTTTTTCTCTACACTTTTTGTGAATTCCCGTGAAACTCAAACTGTTCATTGGTTAACAGGGTACTTTGTTAATATTGAATTAAAATTGAGTATTCAAACTTTTCTGTTCAAATGTGTAACCAACAAAAAACAGTAACTGAAAAGCTGTTATTCATGTTAACCCATTTAATTTAATTCCCTTTTTTTGGTTTGTTTGTTAATCCATTCAACTATTAGAATCAAAAAATGTATTCAACTATTTTGTATTTGTACATTGTTTTGTTATCTGTTTGAATAAGACTTTAAATTCATTTCAATTTTAATTCAATTTTAATTCAATTTTAACACCCAACACAATTGTAAATGTAAACCAGATACACCTTCAACTGTTTACCTTTACAATGATAAAGCTATTAACCGTAATATTTACTCAGTGAGATTTGAATCAAAATCAATAATTGTTACAGAACAAAAAATTGGATTCTCAGTGAACAAAAATATAGCAAAAGACGTTAAATTTTGATGATTTCAGCCTTGATTGGTTAAAGAGGTTAATTATTAAGCTTATGATAGTTAATGATCGCGTTAATTGTGTTCATCATGACTGACAAAGCTGTAAACAACCTAAAAGATGGTTAAATATTGAGATTTGTTGGTGGGAAAGTTTTGGCTTATTTCACTGAATCTTCAAGCTTGACAATATGTAAACACAAGTTGGGCCAAATTTGCGTCTCATAAATATCCTGGCAAACTGATCCCATGAAAATAGCTGTGAGATGATAAATTCAGTTTCAAGGTTCAGGGAAAGTGAAAAATGAAATTATCTGTTGTTACATTTTCATGGGCTGTTAATAAAAAACACTGAACTGGTGATAAAAAACAATTCAAGTCAACTATAAAATAACAGTTGAACAGCAATCACAGCTTTTTTTAGTTCCAAGTGAAGCTAAAGAAAAAATTGTTCCCAATATTGTTCAGGCTGACAATTAAACTATTCTCGACTCATCAGCTTATTCACTGATTAATGCTGTTTAATGGCAACAATTTGAACTTCTATAATGATATATTGAAATAATGTTAATTAATGATTTAAATTGATATCAAAATGAATCATTAATTTTGGGAATAAAAAGGTTGAAAGCAAATGAAGTGAATCTGTGTGATTATATTGAACATTTACGGAAAAATAATGACAATTATTGCATTAATTATTCGTAAAGATGAAAAGGATTGTCATTAAATGAGCAGAAACATATGAATAATTGAATATTAAACAAGGAAAAGTGTCAATAATTGAAAACTGGATACAATTAAGTTGAAAATACGTGATAAAAGTTGAGATCATTTGATGTTATTAAATAATCCAAATAAACATTGTTATTGATAAATGTTTTGTGTACCATTTTAAATCTTATAAACTTTACCTTTCAAACGTTGTTCCAAGTTTAACTTTCACAATCATCACTGTAATAATATCCTCAACTGTGTTCAATATATTCATTAAATTATCCATTATGATTGAAAGTAAAAATGAAAAGAATCATTAATTTTTATGATTGATTTTCATTTTCAGCGAAAGTTAATGATACAGTTTGTAATACAGAATAGAACCAGAAAAATTGCATTAAAAATGAGCTCTTGATGATGAACCAAATTATAGCCTTTCAAATCACTCAATGAATATGCTCATTGATTCCACAGTTCAACATGATAATCAGATAACTATTGAATAGAACATTCATGCACAATAAACTCTGATTCTCTAATAATGATCATCTGAATAAGAGTTTGAATCTTCTAATCACAAACACAGAGAGTGAACAAACCCAAGAAACCCAAAAAAATATATTCAACAATGCAATTGAAAGCAAGAAAAGTGATATCACAAGTTCAGTCAATAAAATAAATGAAATTCAATGTTAAACTTGGAAATAGAGAAATGAACAGATTGAAAAATGTTGGCGAAACGTTTACTAATTTTGAAATTTCGATATTTAATTGAAATCGAAATCCAACATTGAGTTTAAAATGTCCATTTTTGCCTTTCAAATCATTGACAAAAATTCCATTCAATATTTCGATGTTTCCATTTCCACGCTCCTGACTCATTCCCTGAATATTTACATTGGACACTTTGACATGTTACAGTAAATTTTTCAACTTATTCAAGCGAAACTTGATAATGTTAAGAATAACATTTTTTTTATTCTCACATCCATTTCCCTGTATTGTAATATTAATAATAAAATATCTTTTCTGTGCGTTTGATACGTTTCTAAATCAACAATCGCAACCCAAAAATAATATGGAAACATTTTTTCTCTCATTCTTTCATATTACAATTTGTATAAATATTTTATAAGCTTGATTCCTCAATTGATTTTCATTTTCTAAGGTTCTGCTACACTCAACATTTTGACAAGTATTCACGGTAAAATTGGTTGCTATTAATTTTTAATCATCCAAAGAGGAAACAATTTTCACTCCCAGCCAATATTGTCACTTGTACAGCATTAGTCATTCCAGATTATTATGTAAAGCGAAACCTTTTTGGATTAATATTTTGCGTTTTTTGCTGTTCAAACGGGAAACGCTTTTTCTTTACCAACCTTTCAACTGATAACTTATTAATGGTTTCCAACAATTTAATCTAATTTGATGTAATCAAGAACAAGAAAAAAAAGGTTGAATGGAAGAGCTTCAAGAAATAATAAGCAAATGTCAGTCCTTTTTAAATGCTGTTGGCAGTCACGGTCTTTTGATTGTCCTTATGCTTACACTTGGTCATCATCTTCATCATATTCATAATCATTTCCTTCATCAAATATTAACAAACCTTTATTGGTGTTGTTGTTTCTGTTTTAACATCAATGGATAATTGGATTTAGTCATCTTAAGTATTATTACTTGGAGTTGAGGACTTTATGAATGTGTTATGAGTATTGCTCATGTAATCATACAAGTTATTCAAGTTTCACTCCAATTTTTATCCGCTACTTTGCTGGGAAGGAAAACTGCTTTTAAAAACAAATGAAGGAAGAAAAGCATTTCAGGGAAATATTTGCTCTTCAAAAATTAATCAATTATCATTTGAGAAGGATTTCATGAATTGAAAGGAAAAGCATTTGTAAACATTTAATGGAGACTTTGGTTTGGCATTGAACAACATTTTCATTGTAAGAAGCAATTCTGGCAATTTTAAAATTCAAATGTTTTCTTTTTGAAAAATTTATTTCCATTTTAGTCAAAAGGCAAAGATTTGTCAACATTTTTGTCCATTTGTAAAGTGAATCTTATAAATGGTTCATGACTACGATTACAGGGGAAAATCTCGATGAAGTTTCTTTTCCAGTCATTTGGGTGATCATCATTTTTGGCTTCACTTTTTGTTTGTCCTCCCACCGTTTCTTGACCACAATTAGGAGGAGGAGAGATATTTAAGATGAAATAATGGAGTAAACAAACGACCCATTCCATTATTATTATCATTATTATTGGAATTCTCAGTTATCTTGATGTTGAAAGTCCATCAATCGTATTGCCACAAACAAAAGTCAACAATCATCATTACCAAGAGATTCAGTCACATCATTACCTTGTTCATTCCTTGACCAGGCCAAGACCAGGAAATATAAAGGCAAAGTCAAATGCAAGTATTGATGTTGAAAGTGATAACAAAACTGTTTCAGCTTTTTTTACATCGAAATCATTTTTCTTCTTCTTTTCCTATTCCAAGTTATTTGAAAATTGAAAAAAGACTTTCAACAATTGAATAAGCTTAATTTACCGTTAATCTAATTGAATAGAGAAATATCAATTTCAATTTAATAGTTGATCTAATCTAATCCACAAAAAATTGCATCGATTCAATTTGAGAATAATAGCAAAATATTTCCAACCTTTCAATGGCAACATTGAAAAAAAGCTCAGAACACTTGAGTTTCAACTTGAAAACAAACCTAGAAACATTTTCATGGTAAATCTAAATAGCTATATGGTTAATCTCATGTTAATAAATGACAACCATAGAACTGGACTCAAAAGAATGCCACTTGGCATGCATGACAATCGATTTAGAAACAGTTTTGGGTCACTTTGGATAAGCTGAAAACATTTAACACTTAGATCCAAAGATTCAAGTTCATGCTGCGAAATTTTAAAAGCGAAATCCAACTAAAGTTATCATTATTAAGATATTATTTTGTAAAATTTATCAGCGATTGATCTGAAACATAAACTTCGGAAGTCAATACCTCTCAATAATTTAGTAGTTTAGATCCTTTTTCAACACAGCATGAAAATCTTTACAATGAAAAAAAAGTTGAGTCCTTAACTCGAGGAGATAAAAAAGGAAAATTCTGAAGGCCCTTCGTTTTAATTAATATAAGATTCATGGTAAATTATTTTATTTCTTAATCTTGGAGATGATCTTTGAAGACTTCGCCAAGTTATTCGTGCATAGTTGCAAGTCTAAAAGATCATTCAGTCAAGTAAAACAGATGACCGTGAGCATAAGATCTGGGAATGTGTTGCACAATATCTGCGGACACTAACAAGGCGAAATCGGAAATAACCTAACTGCTTTGTTCCTCGTTGCACTTTGGAGAAGCCTGCAATGCAAAACGCACCAAACTTCTTTACCCCATGAATTAACTGTTTACCAATAATTGACACCGTTTTCAGTTCCCCAACCGATTATTTTTATATCTAGAACTGTCAAATAGTTGCCAGAGTGACGTTTGTACACACCTGAAAAGAAATTATTTCATTGTTAAATAAAACTTCAGATAAAAACTTTCGGCCTTTTCATTAATAAATATGCATTTTACTTGACTTGTAGCTGAGTAAATCTAAACAAACTGTGTACGGTTAAGCCGAGTAAGCCAATATCGGCCCATCCAGCATTATTTCAGCTCATTATTTCATTTTCATAATTGAAGTGATGCTGCTTTTTGATAATGTTCATTCATCGTGGCCATCACTGTGGAGCCGTTGTAGAGAAGAGTAGATCTTAGGAGTTTTTGTGTTACATAGTCTTTAGACTATGTAAACTATTCACACTTTAGTGTGAATCGATATAGAGTTTTCCAGCTTGACTTGACTTCGAATCAAAATTTTTTTTGGTATATAGTCGCATAGACAAGGCATTCAAAATGGTTCAACTTGCTAAAGTTGACTCGCTTTTAAATTGTGAATTTGCTATGAGTTCCATCAACACCAGAGCAAGTTTATTTTGCTTTCACAGATCAACTGAATAAACATAAAAACGAGGCTCTCAGTGATCTCTGCACCTCAACCTAATAATTTCACAGCTTTATGGCAATAGTGTGATGACCAAGCTTAATTGACATCGTAAACAAAGATTTAATTGTCATAAAATCAAATTCACCTTCTTATTGACGCACAAATTTACCTTGAAAGAGAAGGTTAAATGCGATATTAATAGTCAATACGAATTGAAAACGATGACAATTGACATTGACATGCCGAGATTGACTTGCAAAACGATTTCATACGAATCACAAAAAAATGAAAACACTCTAACCAGCATTCATAATTACGCACCTTGAAAGACTTCGAAAAAACCTTTTCTTAATCAATTCTTGCAACGAAAGTGATATTTTTCAACGAATAGCTCATAATATGATTCACTGAAATGTGATATACGCTAGTTAAAGGGATAACATTCTGTTACATCAAGAAGCTTCTTTTCAACTCTTTAATTGTACTACTTTTTACAAGAACGTATAATATATAATTAAATCAAATAACTTATCATTGATTCTTAGTTAGAACTTCGAATAAATGTAAGTTTTTACATAAACGAAACAATTAATGCAGTTAACTTTTATTGAAGCAATATCGATCAAAGACGGAAATCGATTCAAAAGATTTCAGTGTTATAATGCCATTGCATAAAATCTTTCTTTTACTCGAATTTTTTTTATTTTTGAAAAACACGTAACATAGATATGAACATTGATTTAAAAGTTGAATATTCAAATTTGATCAAATAGTGTTTCTGAATTGAACATTTGTTTCTATTCAATCCAGAATATAATACAATCAGACGCTAATTAAGCAAATGTTGTTTTGCAAAACGTGAGACATTGTGAGTTGAAAGATAAACACAATAGCTTCGATCAAAGCGAAGTTAATCGATCAATGATGAACCAGTAGCCGTATAAAGGGTAAAAGTTTCCCAATCATTGAACATGTTATCAGTTATTGAATGTCGGAATAAAATTCAAATAAATTTATTTTTCTGAACAATTATTATTGCATGAATACATTGGACTTTGAATAAGATCTTTAAGAACTCAGCCAAGTTATTCACAGTTTAAAGACCAAAGGCAAAAGATCATTTAGCCAAGTAAAACAATTGACTGTGAACATATGATTTGGGAATGTCTTGCACAATATCTACGGCCACTAACGAAGGGGTAATCGGGCATGGTACATAACCTAACTGCTCTTCTCCTGCTAACAATTTGAAGAAACCTGCAATGCAAAACGTACGAATTATAGTTAATGCAATGAAGGAAAATAAAGAGAAAATCGGAACTAACCTTCTTCACCCCATTCAGTTCCCCATTGATTAACTACTAACCAATAATCGACACCGTTTTCAGTTCCCCAACCGATTATTTTTATATCTGAAGCTCCCAAACTTCTGCTATTAAGACGTCTGTAAATACCTGTAAAGAGAATTATTTCACTATTAAACTAGGCTTCAGATAATTTGGATTTTACCTGATTTGTAGCTGAGAAAATCTGAATAAATTTCCATGTAAGCAGATATCGGTCCATCCATCATTATTGAGCTTCTCATTTCATGCTCATATTCAAAGAAATTATTGACAACTTTAAAATATCTGTTAAGTTTGATTTCCATTGGTTGACATTTTTGTGAAAAGGGCAAGCAACTTGATTCCTCGGTTAATTCAACTGTGAAGATTCCATTTTTAGCCCAATATTTATAAGCTTTACCAATGTCTGCACTGTTATTGTAACCGTTGGGACCAACATTCGATTTCATCATATGCTCTACGGTAGCTTCAACATCGATTCGAACACCATGTTTGATGCAAAGGGTATCAGCAATTGTACCGACAGCCGTGTAGATCCATGAAGGGTAACCTTTTGTTTGATCATAAATCTTACCAATGGAAGTGCAGTTAGGCCAGCGTTGACGAGCATCGAAATTGGAAGGAATTTCTTTGGCTAATGATATGTTAGTTTGAGTATCTATAGTGTGATTTAAAGCATATATGGAGGTGACCAAAGCATCGATTTGAATTGAACTGGATCCATTGAAATTTTTACCTGCCTAATGAAACGAATCTTGAAATATTGAGATTTGTTATTAAATAAAATACAAGACTTACCTTCCATGTTGCGTTCACAGAGTTGATCGTATCTATCATTTCATCTGATAATGGTTCCAAACTATTGCGAATAAAATTATGCTCGGAAGCATTAACGGAATAAACGATAAAAGTAACAATTAAAAAGAGTTGCATCTTCAAAGTTTTCACAAAGTGTCAGTACAGTTTCAGTGGTATAACTTTCAATTATCGAAAATTCTAAAAATTGCAAAAACTACAAAGCGCTGTTTCAGTTTCGAGTTAATTAAAGCAGATTAAATATTGATACTTTCGAAATGAAATAACAAGTAATGATGAATCAACTCGATGAATATTCCCCTTATAAAAGAAAGAGTCGATAGTCGTCAGCAAATAATCAATGTCAATCAATTGAACCCAAAAACACCAGTTTTACCATTTTTTCATCAAGTATGTCAAATGAACAATAGACCATCTTGATCAAATATTTTACTTAAATGACATGTGAATAGTCGAAACAGAATCTTATCCTTACATGAATTTATCAAATGAAACTATCATATGCAACTTGCTCGTTGAAGGTATCTTTTTGTGACAGTAAAAAGTAAATTCTTTTTGATGATGTTCATCCATCTTGGCCATCACGCGACTACTGTGAGGCCGCGAAATTATTAGGTTGTGATGTTGAGAAGAGTAGGTCTTTGGCGTTTTGCGTTTGAATAGTTTAAAGTGCGAATCGATAAAGTTTCTCAGCTTGACTTGGCTTCGAATCACCAACATAGTCGCATATAAAATATCATATTTAAAAAAATATAATAGATTTGATACTCATAGAGTGTATGGAAGTTCAATATGGTCCAACCTGCTAAAGTTGACTCGCTTTTAAATTGTGAATTTGCTATGAGTTCCATCAACACCAGAGCAAGTTTATTTTGCTTTCACAGATCAACTGAATAAACATAAAAACGAGGCTCTCAGTGATCTCTGCACCTCAACCTAATAATTTCACAGCTTTATGGCAATAGTGTGATGACCAAGCTTAATTGACATCGTAAACAAAGATTTAATTGTCATAAAATCAAATTCACCTTCTTATTGACGCACAAATTTACCTTGAAAGAGAAGGTTAAATGCGATATTAACTGTCAATACGAATTGAAAACAATGACAGTTGACATTGACATGCCGTGATTGACTTGCAAAACAATTACATACGAATCACCAGAAAATGCAAACACTCTAACCAGTATTCATAATTACGCACCTTGAAAGACTTCGAAAAAACCTTTTCTTAATCAATTCTTTATCTTCATCCTGTTTGATTGTTTTTTTCAAATTATTCTCAGTTTTTAACGATGCAGCAGTTTGCTTCGTGTTTTTCTTGCGTCTTGGTCGTCTCTTTTTAGTACTATTAACTTTTAGTATTCATAATTACGCACCTTGAAAGACTTCGAAAAAACCTTTTCTTAATCAATTCTTGCAACGAAAGTGATATTTTTCAACGAATAGCTCATAATATGATTCACTGAAATGTGATATACGCTAGTTAAAGGGATAACATTCTGTTACATCAAGAAGCTTCTTTTCAACTCTTTAATTGTACTACTTTTTACAAGAACGTATAATATATGTAATATTAGCCATCAGTGGATTCAATCTTCATTCAGAATCTTTTATTTGAAGGGTAGAGTTGCCAAAGATAAACTCTTAATTCAAGTTAATGCAATATTGCTATGCAATATTACTGTGCAATATTGCTATGCAGTATTGCAATATTGCCTGGAAATGTTCACTATTCAGTTAATAATCCTAATATTGTCATCGATGCTTCTAAAAATGTTTAATTTTTGCTTAAATTATCTTTAACAATTAACCAACGTCATTTTTAATCAAAATCATATTGTTGACCAAGGAAAAGAAAAGGTTCAGATTTAACAAGGATAAGGATTCTCATTTTTAATAGTTAATTATTAGCTATCATTGTTTCAAGAATTTAATTTGTAATTTGGTTTCGTAGTGATTGGTCGACTGATAAAATCTAATAAAATTAACCTTAAACCACTGGTCAATCTTGGTATCAAGAACTTCATTGGTTTCATCATAAATTTACATTCAACATACGTTATTATTAACGTAGACCATTCATCTCATCTCCTTATCTACCTATCACTTGATCACTTCACCACACAGACCTTTCAATACGAGACTGCTATACCTTTTACATACAATATTATTATTAACGGATGATAAAAGGCTTATATTATTACATATATAATTAAATCAAATAACTTATCATTGATTCTTAGTTAGAACTTGGAATAAATGTAAGTTTTTACATAAACGAAACAATTAATGCAGTTAACTTTTATTGAAGCAATATCGATCAAAGACGGAAATCGATTCAAAAGATTTCAGTGTTATAATGCCATTGCATAAAATCTTTCTTTTACTCGAATTTTTTTTATTTTTGAAAAACACGTAACATAGATATGAACATTGATTTAAAAGTTGAATATTCAAATTTGATCAAATAGTGTTTCTGAATTGAACATTTGTTTCTATTCAATCCAGAATATAATACAATCAGACGCTAATTAAGCAAATGTTGTTTTGCAAAACGTGAGACATTGTGAGTTGAAAGATAAACACAATAGCTTCGATCAAAGCGAAGTTAATCGATCAATGATGAACCAGTAGCCGTATAAAGGGTAAAAGTTTCCCAATCATTGAACATGTTATCAGTTATTGAATGTCGGAATAAAATTCAAATAAATTTATTTTTCTGAACAATTATTATTGCATGAATACATTGGACTTTGAATAAGATCTTTAAGAACTCAGCCAAGTTATTCACAGTTTAAAGACCAAAGGCAAAAGATCATTTAGCCAAGTAAAACAATTGACTGTGAACATATGATTTGGGAATGTCTTGCACAATATCTACGGCCAC
Organism: Tetranychus truncatus; assembly: GCA_028476895.1. Taxonomy (NCBI): domain Eukaryota; kingdom Metazoa; phylum Arthropoda; class Arachnida; order Trombidiformes; family Tetranychidae; genus Tetranychus; species Tetranychus truncatus. Next base: position 13,951,301 of record CM052061.1, read on the forward strand.
TAACGAAGGGGTAATCGGGCATGGTACATAACCTAACTGCTCTTCTCCTGCTAACAATTTGAAGAAACCTGCAATGCAAAACGTACGAATTATAGTTAATGCAATGAAGGAAAATAAAGAGAAAATCGGAACTAACCTTCTTCACCCCATTCAGTTCCCCATTGATTAACTACTAACCAATAATCGACACCGTTTTCAGTTCCCCAACCGATTATTTTTATATCTGAAGCTCCCAAACTTCTGCTATTAAGACGTCTGTAAATACCTGTAAAGAGAATTATTTCACTATTAAACTAGGCTTCAGATAATTTGGATTTTACCTGATTTGTAGCTGAGAAAATCTGAATAAATTTCCATGTAAGCAGATATCGGTCCATCCATCATTATTGAGCTTCTCATTTCATGCTCATATTCAAAGAAATTATTGACAACTTTAAAATATCTGTTAAGTTTGATTTCCATTGGTTGACATTTTTGTGAAAAGGGCAAGCAACTTGATTCCTCGGTTAATTCAACTGTGAAGATTCCATTTTTAGCCCAATATTTATAAGCTTTACCAATGTCTGCACTGTTATTGTAACCGTTGGGACCAACATTCGATTTCATCATATGCTCTACGGTAGCTTCAACATCGATTCGAACACCATGTTTGATGCAAAGGGTATCAGCAATTGTACCGACAGCCGTGTAGATCCATGAAGGGTAACCTTTTGTTTGATCATAAATCTTACCAATGGAAGTGCAGTTAGGCCAGCGTTGACGAGCATCGAAATTGGAAGGAATTTCTTTGGCTAATGATATGTTAGTTTGAGTATCTATAGTGTGATTTAAAGCATATATGGAGGTGACCAAAGCATCGATTTGAACTGAACTGGATCCATTGAAATTTTTACCTGCCTAATGAAACGAATCTTGAAATATTGAGATTTGTTATTAAATAAAATACAAGACTTACCTTCCATGTTGCGTTCACAGAGTTGATCGTATCTATCATTTCATCTGATAATGGTTCCAAACTATTGCGAATAAAATTATGCTCGGAAGCATTAACGGAATAAACGATAAAAGTAACAATTAAAAAGAGTTGCATCTTCAAAGTTTTCACAAAGTGTCAGTACAGTTTCAGTGGTATAACTTTCAATTATCGAAAATTCTAAAAATTGCAAAAACTACAAAGCGCTGTTTCAGTTTCGAGTTAATTAAAGCAGATTAAATATTGATACTTTCGAAATGAAATAACAAGTAATGATGAATCAACTCGATGAATATTCCCCTTATAAAAGAAAGAGTCGATAGTCGTCAGCAAATAATCAATGTCAATCAATTGAACCCAAAAACACCAGTTTTATCATTTTTTCATCAAGTATGTCAAATGAACAATAGACCATCTTGATCAAATATTTTACTTAAATGACATGTGAATAGTCGAAACAGAATCTTATCCTTACATGAATTTATCAAATGAAACTATCATATGCAACTTGCTCGTTGAAGGTATCTTTTTGTGACAGTAAAAAGTAAATTCTTTTTGATGATGTTCATCCATCTTGGCCATCACGCGACTACTGTGAGGCCGCGAAATTATTAGGTTGTGATGTTGAGAAGAGTAGGTCTTTGGCGTTTTGCGTTTGAATAGTTTAAAGTGCGAATCGATAAAGTTTCTCAGCTTGACTTGGCTTCGAATCACCAACATAGTCGCATATAAAATATCATATTTAAAAAAATATAATAGATTTGATACTCATAGAGTGTATGGAAGTTCAATATGGTCCAACCTGCTAAAGTTGACTCGCTTTTAAATTGTGAATTTGCTATGAGTTCCATCAACACCAGAGCAAGTTTATTTTGCTTTCACAGATCAACTGAATAAACATAAAAACGAGGCTCTCAGTGATCTCTGCACCTCAACCTAATAATTTCACAGCTTTATGGCAATAGTGTGATGACCAAGCTTAATTGACATCGTAAACAAAGATTTAATTGTCATAAAATCAAATTCACCTTCTTATTGACGCACAAATTTACCTTGAAAGAGAAGGTTAAATGCGATATTAACTGTCAATACGAATTGAAAACAATGACAGTTGACATTGACATGCCGTGATTGACTTGCAAAACAATTACATACGAATCACCAGAAAATGCAAACACTCTAACCAGTATTCATAATTACGCACCTTGAAAGACTTCGAAAAAACCTTTTCTTAATCAATTCTTTATCTTCATCCTGTTTGATTGTTTTTTTCAAATTATTCTCAGTTTTTAACGATGCAGCAGTTTGCTTCGTGTTTTTCTTGCGTCTTGGTCGTCTCTTTTTAGTACTATTAACTTTTAGTATTCATAATTACGCACCTTGAAAGACTTCGAAAAAACCTTTTCTTAATCAATTCTTGCAACGAAAGTGATATTTTTCAACGAATAGCTCATAATATGATTCACTGAAATGTGATATACGCTAGTTAAAGGGATAACATTCTGTTACATCAAGAAGCTTCTTTTCAACTCTTTAATTGTACTACTTTTTACAAGAACGTATAATATATGTAATATTAGCCATCAGTGGATTCAATCTTCATTCAGAATCTTTTATTTGAAGGGTAGAGTTGCCAAAGATAAACTCTTAATTCAAGTTAATGCAATATTGCTATGCAATATTACTGTGCAATATTGCTATGCAGTATTGCAATATTGCCTGGAAATGTTCACTATTCAGTTAATAATCCTAATATTGTCATCGATGCTTCTAAAAATGTTTAATTTTTGCTTAAATTATCTTTAACAATTAACCAACGTCATTTTTAATCAAAATCATATTGTTGACCAAGGAAAAGAAAAGGTTCAGATTTAACAAGGATAAGGATTCTCATTTTTAATAGTTAATTATTAGCTATCATTGTTTCAAGAATTTAATTTGTAATTTTGATTTCGAAGTGATTGGTCGACTGATAAAATCTAATAAAATTAACCTTAAACCACTGGTCAATCTTGGTATCAAGAACTTCATTGGTTTCATCATAAATTTACATTCAACATACGTTATTATTAACGTAGACCATTCATCTCATCTCCTTATCTACCTATCACTTGATCACTTCACCACACAGACCTTTCAATACGAGACTGCTATACCTTTTACATACAATATTTTTATTAACGGATGATAAAAGGCTTATATTATTACATATATAATTAAATCAAATAACTTATCATTGATTCTTAGTTAGAACTTGGAATAAATGTAAGTTTTTACATAAACGAAACAATTAATGCAGTTAACTTTTATTGAAGCAATATCGATCAAAGACGGAAATCGATTCAAAAGATTTCAGTGTTATAATGCCATTGCATAAAATCTTTCTTTTACTCGAATTTTTTTTATTTTTGAAAAACACGTAACATAGATATGAACATTGATTTAAAAGTTGAATATTCAAATTTGATCAAATAGTGTTTCTGAATTGAACATTTGTTTCTATTCAATCCAGAATATAATACAATCAGACGCTAATTAAGCAAATGTTGTTTTGCAAAACGTGAGACATTGTGAGTTGAAAGATAAACACAATAGCTTCGATCAAAGCGAAGTTAATCGATCAATGATGAACCAGTAGCCGTATAAAGGGTAAAAGTTTCCCAATCATTGAACATGTTATCAGTTATTGAATGTCGGAATAAAATTCAAATAAATTTATTTTTCTGAACAATTATTATTGCATGAATACATTGGACTTTGAATAAGATCTTTAAGAACTCAGCCAAGTTATTCACAGTTTAAAGACCAAAGGCAAAAGATCATTTAGCCAAGTAAAACAATTGACTGTGAACATATGATTTGGGAATGTCTTGCACAATATCTACGGCCACTAACGAAGGGGTAATCGGGCATGGTACATAACCTAACTGCTCTTCTCCTGCTAACAATTTGAAGAAACCTGCAATGCAAAACGTACGAATTATAGTTAATGCAATGAAGGAAAATAAAGAGAAAATCGGAACTAACCTTCTTCACCCCATTCAGTTCCCCATTGATTAACTACTAACCAATAATCGACACCGTTTTCAGTTCCCCAACCGATTATTTTTATATCTGAAGCTCCCAAACTTCTGCTATTAAGACGTCTGTAAATACCTGTAAAGAGAATTATTTCACTATTAAACTAGGCTTCAGATAATTTGGATTTTACCTGATTTGTAGCTGAGAAAATCTGAATAAATTTCCATGTAAGCAGATATCGGTCCATCCATCATTATTGAGCTTCTCATTTCATGCTCATATTCAAAGAAATTATTGACAACTTTAAAATATCTGTTAAGTTTGATTTCCATTGGTTGACATTTTTGTGAAAAGGGCAAGCAACTTGATTCCTCGGTTAATTCAACTGTGAAGATTCCATTTTTAGCCCAATATTTATAAGCTTTACCAATGTCTGCACTGTTATTGTAACCGTTGGGACCAACATTCGATTTCATCATATGCTCTACGGTAGCTTCAACATCGATTCGAACACCATGTTTGATGCAAAGGGTATCAGCAATTGTACCGACAGCCGTGTAGATCCATGAAGGGTAACCTTTTGTTTGATCATAAATCTTACCAATGGAAGTGCAGTTAGGCCAGCGTTGACGAGCATCGAAATTGGAAGGAATTTCTTTGGCTAATGATATGTTAGTTTGAGTATCTATAGTGTGATTTAAAGCATATATGGAGGTGACCAAAGCATCGATTTGAACTGAACTGGATCCATTGAAATTTTTACCTGCCTAATGAAACGAATCTTGAAATATTGAGATTTGTTATTAAATAAAATACAAGACTTACCTTCCATGTTGCGTTCACAGAGTTGATCGTATCTATCATTTCATCTGATAATGGTTCCAAACTATTGCGAATAAAATTATGCTCGGAAGCATTAACGGAATAAACGATAAAAGTAACAATTAAAAAGAGTTGCATCTTCAAAGTTTTCACAAAGTGTCAGTACAGTTTCAGTGGTATAACTTTCAATTATCGAAAATTCTAAAAATTGCAAAAACTACAAAGCGCTGTTTCAGTTTCGAGTTAATTAAAGCAGATTAAATATTGATACTTTCGAAATGAAATAACAAGTAATGATGAATCAACTCGATGAATATTCCCCTTATAAAAGAAAGAGTCGATAGTCGTCAGCAAATAATCAATGTCAATCAATTGAACCCAAAAACACCAGTTTTATCATTTTTTCATCAAGTATGTCAAATGAACAATAGACCATCTTGATCAAATATTTTACTTAAATGACATGTGAATAGTCGAAACAGAATCTTATCCTTACATGAATTTATCAAATGAAACTATCATATGCAACTTGCTCGTTGAAGGTATCTTTTTGTGACAGTAAAAAGTAAATTCTTTTTGATGATGTTCATCCATCTTGGCCATCACGCGACTACTGTGAGGCCGCGAAATTATTAGGTTGTGATGTTGAGAAGAGTAGGTCTTTGGCGTTTTGCGTTTGAATAGTTTAAAGTGCGAATCGATAAAGTTTCTCAGCTTGACTTGGCTTCGAATCACCAACATAGTCGCATATAAAATATCATATTTAAAAAAATATAATAGATTTGATACTCATAGAGTGTATGGAAGTTCAATATGGTCCAACCTGCTAAAGTTGACTCGCTTTTAAATTGTGAATTTGCTATGAGTTCCATCAACACCAGAGCAAGTTTATTTTGCTTTCACAGATCAACTGAATAAACATAAAAACGAGGCTCTCAGTGATCTCTGCACCTCAACCTAATAATTTCACAGCTTTATGGCAATAGTGTGATGACCAAGCTTAATTGACATCGTAAACAAAGATTTAATTGTCATAAAATCAAATTCACCTTCTTATTGACGCACAAATTTACCTTGAAAGAGAAGGTTAAATGCGATATTAACTGTCAATACGAATTGAAAACAATGACAGTTGACATTGACATGCCGTGATTGACTTGCAAAACAATTACATACGAATCACCAGAAAATGCAAACACTCTAACCAGTATTCATAATTACGCACCTTGAAAGACTTCGAAAAAACCTTTTCTTAATCAATTCTTTATCTTCATCCTGTTTGATTGTTTTTTTCAAATTATTCTCAGTTTTTAACGATGCAGCAGTTTGCTTCGTGTTTTTCTTGCGTCTTGGTCGTCTCTTTTTAGTACTATTAACTTTTAGTATTCATAATTACGCACCTTGAAAGACTTCGAAAAAACCTTTTCTTAATCAATTCTTGCAACGAAAGTGATATTTTTCAACGAATAGCTCATAATATGATTCACTGAAATGTGACATAAGCTAGTTCAAGGAATAAACATTCTGTTACATCAAGAAGCTTCTTTTCAACTCTTTAATTGTACTACTTTTACAAGAACGTATGATATGTAAGAATATTGGTGTTTCAATATACGTTATTATAATAATGTATGTGAAAATATCTGGTATCACTAATTATTGAATCTTCCAATATACGTTAATATCAATAATGTATGTAAAGATTAGATTTTATTATTAAGCGAAATGAATTAGTGAATAATCAAATAATGTATTGAATGGAAAATTCAGTGGATTCAGAGAGATTTTAAATTGGTTTCTGTTTAGACTTCAGAGAAATTCCAACTGAAGGCTTTTTTCTGGATTCTTCAATTTTTTACATTTACCACCATATCCTTCGTTAACTAACAAGATATTAATTAATAAGATACTAATGTTCGTTGTTTACGCAAACATTCAGGATTGGTACGATTTCGAGAGTCAGCGTAATAAGCTGCGCAATACTTGAGCTGGAATGACCCTTTTGCGAAAAAATATAATTCATTCAAGTCCAGTTGAGGGAGAAATGTTGCGACTTCATCATAAGGTAAATGTCTATAATCCCTTACTCGAACAAGTCCATTGCTAATCACACAGTCGGCCAACTTATTTTCTTTATCTTCAAGGCGGAGCATGTCTTCTACAATTTCCTGCTGCACTCCTTGATCAGAATAAAGCCGGCCTTTGAAAGCATTGTACAATGCACCACAAACTTTTAAAATTTGAGGCACTACTTTCAAGGATTTGTTGGAATAAGTTTGGCCGTTGATTTTCCAAATGCCTAAATGAAAAATATTATTAGTACACATTTTGAGGATGGTCAACATCAAGCAAATAACCAAGACTTACTTTTCAAGTGCCCATTCACAGCCTCAATAACCCAACGAACTTTACCGACTTTTCTTGACAAGTTTGCTGCTGATGTTGTGAGAGGGGAATCTGGATCTTCAGCAGATTGTGGAGTATACACACTGAAGCCCTTTGCTGCCAAGAAAGGAAGACAATCTCGGAATCCGCGATCCAAAATGAAGACATCACCCGGTTGGAAAAACGTGCTAGCACTAGGGTCTCTTCTCGAGGATAACATTTTCTTGAAAATTTTTGCATCATTGTCTTTAGGGGAATATGAGCAAGAGATGTCTAAAATATAACCATCCGGAGCAACAGTAAGAAATGGTTTCATCAATGGCCGCTTTTTGTGATCCGTATGCGCTCTGCGCATGAATCTAGCGTTCATACTCTTTTGGTGGAAAATATAGGTTGCGTCGACAATAGCGACAAGTGATGAAGCTGGTACTTGGAACAGAGACTCAACAATAAATGTTTTGTGGCCTGCAAATTCCTGTCGCGATATATGCCCATACCCAAGATGTAATGGCACAAAATGTCTCATAATTATCTTCAAGTTGCGATGAAACCATCGCTTAACAGTAGAAGCACTTGAACTGAATATTGCAGCTATAAAGGTGGATAACATATTGGTTCTGAGCTTCACAAGTGTAAGAAACATGTTTGTAATCAAACGAAAGCTCGCATGCTTCCATTAAAGTTTTGAATTGATCAGGCTCAATTCCAGTCCAAAGTTGATAAAAGTTAGAATTAGTTGCGATGGGACGTTTGATGATAACATTGAAACTTGTTCTTTGTAGATCATTACGAAGAAGATTCACTGAATTTTGCAAGTCTTCTCGGCTCCAAAACGATAATGAGCATCACTTACATAATATATCTTAACCCTTTATCAAAAAAATGACATCAAAGAAGACAACTTCTCATGCTAATTTTACATACATCAATTTCTAACAATGCTATTTTTAGCAACTAATACCTTGCAAACCATATGCGTTTTTGACATAACGAGTCATTTACAAAAAATTTCGCTATAACAAAAGTCAAAATATTTTGCAAATGCATATTGGTTTGACTAATAGTGTCTAAGGTATAAAGAGAGAATGTTCAACTGATATGGTTCATCATATTCATATGTGATTTCCATTACGATATGTATGAGCAAAAAAAAAATATCGGAAAACCACAAAAATCGCAAAAATTTAAAAACGCATATTGGTTTGACTAATAATGTCAAAGGTATAAAGAGAGAATGTTCAACTGATATGGTTCATCATATTCATATGTGACTTCCATTGTGATCTTTTTCAATTGAAACATTAGCTCTATTAAACATCAAAAAACCCTCCAGATATCGCTTATCTTTATGCAATCCTTATTCTGATTCGTTCCATCATTGATTTGAACAAACATTTAAAAACTACCTCTCTATCGTTTTAGTATCATATTTTACATATCAATATTTTATAAAAATGAATTATTGCTCGAATTGCAATCTTGCTTTCAGCACTTTTAAAAAAGGGCTGCTGAAAGGACCCAAAAGAGTTAGAAAATATAGCATCAGCAATGCTGAAATGTTGAATTTTCTTAATTCGATGCACGGTTCCAGAGCCTGCAATAATAAGAACCATATTGGTTCTGTTATTTGCAACCGCTGCTACCAAGTTTATTACAAACACAGGAAGAAAAGGACAATGGAAATCGATGATTGTTGTGAAAAGTTCAAAGTTTGTTTGAACATCAAAAATTAGGATTTTCATGGTCCTTTTCCAAACTGGAGGCGAGGGTAACCAGTATAAAAAACTACCCAAGACTCACAAAAGGAACTACCTTCACGTTGTGTGAGTTGTTTCAACCAAAGTTTCTCAAACAAATCATTTTCATATTATACTTGAATAATTATTGTTTTATTTACTATCATTTATCGCCACACTTAATTCGTTCGCTCTTATTTAATTCTGTCTCATAATTCATTCTATTAACATCTTGCAATCTTATTTCAATATGCTTTAAATAAGCTTTTTCTGTTCACTTTACTGTTTTCACTATCAGCATTACTCTTTTGACACTGCAAATTCAGACATGGATAATAAAAGCTTTTGTGCACATTGCAAACTTTTTTTCGCTATCAGAGAAAGACCGAGAGTCGGAAAAAGCAAAAGAACTTGCAGGAGATATACTTTAACGGATGCCTCAATGCTTCAGTTTTTCGAGCGGAAATTGAAAGAGAAAAACTTTGAGTGTTGTGCTCCATCAGAGATATCTCCTGATTCTGTTGTTTGCCATCGGTGTTATATGCTTTTTAAGATTAATCAAAAGAAAATTGAAAATTTCTTCCGAGATTTTGCAAAAAGTATATAACATCGATTGGTGAAACTGGAGGCGAGGGTAACCAGTATAAAAAACTACCCAAGACTCACAAAAGGAACTACCTTCACGTGGTGTGAGTTGTTGCGACTAAAGTTCCAAATAAAATCATATGCGTATTATACTGATTCAACTCTCTATACTAATTGTCATTGCTTTCATTCCAGTGATTGCTTGCATAGACTCAAAGTACATAATCTCGAAAGTATCCATGCTTCTCATTATAAAAATATTCTATAAACATTTCACATGAGCATTTGAAAAGATACAAAACTGCATTATCTAGAAAAACATAGACTATAACAAAAAATGGATTCGTTAAATGAGCTTTTATGCATGAAAGTATGCTAGCATTCATGTCAAATGAGCTTTTCAAAAGGTTAAAATTCAAAGGCCATTATCTCGAAAACCATAGATCATAGAATGAAATGAATATAATATTTGGATTTCTCAGCTTAAAATAATTCATTTGCAATATGTCGAATGAGCGTTTGAAAAGGTTAAAATTCAAAGGCCATTATCTCGAAAACCAGAGATCATAGAAAAAAATAGATTCAATATTTTGATTTCTCAGCATAAATATACTCTAGTAAATATGTCAAATAAGCTCTTGCTCATGATTTAGTTCCAAGGCCATTTTCTCGAAAACTATAGGTCATAGAAAAAAATGAGTTTCAGTTTCGGTCTTTTCACGTAAAAATACATCTAAATTCATACGCTCATAAATTCTTAATTTTTAGGCGAAAATGGTCTTCATCCTTGCGAGTGCACTTCTTCAATTTGCAGAGGATTTCCAGTTTGATAAGTTTTTCCAATACTCTGAATGGTCCATAATAAATTGGATCATATTTTTTCTTGTTAATCCAAGAAAGATTCTTATAGTAGACATATTCATTTTCTTTGAAATCGTAATTTTGATGATTTGAATTGAAAACTATTGCATTTTTCTCATGATATTTTCTTGAATTATCGATAGCTTGGTGTCTAGCTTCAGCTAAGCTTGGAAATATGACATTTTCGCAATGTTCAGGTTTTGTACCATTAAGTAAATAAAATGAATGTGGAGTATTGTTATATTCATGAATCGATTTTCGTAAGTATTTTGTCCAGGCGTATTTATAGTTATTTGAAATTGTAAGGGATGACAGTCGTACGACTGTTTGCTTCCCCCATTAACCTCTTTCTCAATCATTATTATCTTATTTATGCTTATTAGTTAAATTCAAATTACGCTCATTTTCCAACAGTTTCTTAGTGACCATTAGAGCTTCTATAAGTCTAGATTTCAGAGCTAAATAGTTAGACCTTAGCCACGAGAGCTGAAATTTTATTTAGACTTTAGCTTGGACTTGTGCAGTTAGGAAAAAATTTAGACTTTAGCCTTTTAGATGCGAGCTAAAAATCTAGCTTTAAGTCTAATTTGATTTTGGAAAATATTGAAATTTTGCTTAAGATTTATATGAAATCATTGCCTTAACCGCTTCATTTTTTAAACTTATCCGCTTTTTGGGCAATATGTTGCCTGCGACAGAAATTTTCTACTGATTTCATACTTAATGCAGGTAAAAAAATAAATATCAGCTGTAATATGACCTCACCTTATCGATTAATTGGATTCAAAGCTAGACTAAAGGCTAAATGCCATTAGACTTTAGCTTCAGTGCTAATTTTGAAGTCTAGCTTCAAAGGCTAATTTTGATTTTTTCATTAGATTTTAGCTTTAGCTTTAAGTCTAATTAGACTTATAGCTAAAATCTAGACGGCTAAAGACAGAAGCTCTAGTGACCATAAATAGTCACCTTTCTCTTCCTTTCACTCACTTTTTTTCTTCATCCTCTACTCTATGTCATGCTTTCATGACTCTAGAAGTCAATCCTCCTTTTTCCCTTTTCCCTTTTCCCCTTTCTTTTGTTCCTTTATTAAATATGAAAATTAAAGTTTCTTTATTGAATCTTAGTTACTGGTTTAAATAGTTATTCAGTTTAATTTGTGATTGAGATCTTGATCTGCTATTCCTAAGAAGTCAAACAACTTCTGCTAAACAAAACATTTAGAAATAAAGATCTTTGTTGTACCCCAATGAAGAATAAAATTTGAAGACTTAGGAGTCGGTATGAAGATACTTTTATTAATTCGCAGACTCAGACAATGAGTCTTCTTCGCTTTTAGTTACAAAATTGTAATGTCTCTTTTTCTACTTATTCATTGAATATTTATACTAAATATTATCTACCTTACTGACGCAAATAATACAATAAACCTTATTCGCGTCAATGTATTTTATTACATTTTTTAGTTATCATTTTTTATTACTTTACACCAACAAAATCATTTTTACCCTAATTTTGCCAATCAATGTATTTCCGACTCGATCACAGATTCCGTTGCACTGAGGAGAAGATTTTGGAATATAATAAGTATCAATTTTTAAATTTGTCAGGAAATCATTAAATCACTGGAAGCTAATGCTGTTAACTTATCGGCTAATATTGCATTTGGTTTATCATCTTTCATTATTTTGTTGATTAAATTTTTGAATTCAGACACTGTCTGATGAAAAGAGGCAATGCCCCATATGAATCTGGTAAAATGATCAACAGCCAGATGAATGTAATTTTTCTTAGAATTGAAATTATTAAGACCACAAATTGTATCAATTGAAATAATTTGAAATGGTTGTTCAGCTGGACCGAATTGTCTCAACTCTTATATTGACTTGACTCTTCGAGTTTTGCCCAATTGACACGGATTACAATTCCTGGCAAAATTAAATCTTTTGTTAAATTAAACCATGTATATTGCCAGCTTATTATTGTCATCATTTTCCTAGATCCAATATGTCCAAAATTTTGATGCACACTGTCCATTAATTTGTCCTACATTTATTCAGGAGCAATAATTTTTTCCCTACCATTCTTATCCAATTTGAATATAAGCCCGTTCTCGTTAACGAGTTGTGATTTGAAATGGTTTAATTTCGTCTGCTCGGTTTTCAGATCATTCAAATTGACAAAGTTTACGAACTTAATTGGATAATCTAAATTGGTCTCAAGTGCTGGATCCCTGGATAAGTAATCAGCTTCATTATTATCTTTACCCGGTCGATATTTAATTTCAAATCCATATTGAGAGAGATATAAAACCCATGTTGATCATCTGCAGCCAGTTTTCTTTATTTTTTTGATTGATTTTAATGCAATATGATCAGTCAACACAGTGAACTTCCTATCATATAAATAATGATGCCAATACTTGATAGACTCAACGATTGCCAGACATTCAATGTCCGTTATGTGATAATTAATTTGATATTGTGTTAATTTTTTTGAAAATTAACCAATAGGTTGCAATAAATTATTAATATCTGGTTGCTTTAGAACAGCACCAATCCCTATTTTACTTGCATCAGTTTCCAGAATCAACTCTGCGTTCTCATTAAGCATTCTTAATACAAGTTCTTGTGTTAATAATAACTTGATATTTTCGAAAGATTGTTAACACTCATCGGTCCATTTAAACTTGTGATTCTTCCGCAATAATTGATGAATTGGTTCCAAAATTTTGTAATGTTTTCAATGAATTTGCGATTTTAATTGATTTTCCCTAAGAACCTTCTGACCTCAGTTAATGTGTTGGGTGGATGCAATTCAAAATTGCATCAATATTACTGTATAAAGGACGCACTTCATTTAACTTCAGATTATGTCCAAGATAATTCACATTCAATTGAATCAAAAAGATTTTTCAAAATTCAATCTGATATTTTCCATCTCCATAGCACTTAATACTGAATGCAAATGAGAAATTTGAGTTTCCAAATCTGGTGAAAAAACAACAATATCATCAATGTAATTGTGTGTACAAGTGTTCAGTCCATATTTTTCTAAAACACTCCGAATCGCTCGTTGGAATATAGCAGGTGCATTTAAAAAACCAAAAGGCATGACAAGCCATTCGTAATGTCCGTTCTGCGTTAAGAATGCTGTCTTAAAAATGTCATCCTTATTGACTTTGATATGCCAAAACCCTGATTTTATGTCAAAAACACTGAAATATCGATTTCCATCTAAATTGTCAATAATATCCTCTATTCGTGGCATTGGATATTATAATACTTATCTGAAATTGTTTTATCATTTAATTTCCTGTAATCGATACAAAACCTTATTCTATCACCGTCCTCGCGTTTGTATGCTAAAGTGACTGGTGCAGCATAAGGTGAATGAGATGATCTTATGAGACCAGCTTTTAATAAGTTTTTAACTTCATTGCCTATTCTTGTTTGTTGAGTGATTGGGGCTCTGTAAGCTTTTGGATTGATCGGAATATTTTATTCGAGCTCGTCAAAACATTCAAATCCGTTAACACGCCCAATTTCAAATTTATTCAACGCGAAAACATGCTTATATTTAGTTAACAAATTGATGATTTCATTATTAACACTGTCATCTACTGAATTGAATTTGGATTGAAAATTCAAATGATAATTTTGTGCAGTTTCGAATCGAGAAGAATGAATTAATTTGACAATTGTTGGTTTGACTGGTTCACCGTCAGATTGTTGAATTAAATAACTAGAGCTGAATTTTAGATTGAATAACCAAATATTATCTAATCCGAGAATCAAATCAATGTCATTAAGTTGAGTCACATAAACAAAAATCACTTGGAAATTTTACCAATTTTCAGGTTGAGTTTGCTAGACTTGAGATTTTACCTTCACCAGAAACTTGTCCGAAATTATCTATTTTAAATTGAATGAAATGGACATTTAATTTTTGAAAGATAAACACAATAGCTTCGATCAAAGCGAAGTTAATCGATCAATGATGAACCAGTAGCCGTATAAAGGGTAAAAGTTTCCCAATCATTGAACATGTTATCAGTTATTGAATATCGGAATAAAATGCAAATAAATTTATTTTTCTGAACAATTATTATTGCATGAATACATTGGACTTTGAATAAGATCTTTAAGAACTCAGCCAAGTTATTCACAGTTTAAAGACCAAAGGCAAAAGATCATTTAGCCAAGTAAAACAATTGACCGTGAACATATGATTTGGGAATGTCTTGCACAATATCTTCGGCCACTAACGAAGGGGTAAGCGGGCATGGTACATAACCTAACTGCTTTTCTTTTCGTAGCAATTTGAAGAAACCTGTAATGCAAAACGTACGAATTATAGTTAATGAAATGAAGGAAAATAAAGAGAAAATCGGAACTAACCTTCTTCACCCCATTCAGTTCCCCATTGATTAACTGCTAACCAATAATCGACACCGTTTTCAGTTCCCCAACCGATTATTTTTATATCTGAAGCTCCCAAACTTCTGCTATTAAGACGTCTGTAAATACCTGTAAAGAGAATTATTTCACTATTAAACTAGGCTTCAGATAATTTGGATTTTACCTGATTTGTAGCTGAGAAAATCTGAATAAATTTCCATGTAAGCAGATACCGGTCCATCCATCATTATTGAGTTTTGTACTTTATATTCATAATCAAAGAAATTATTGACAACTTTAAAATATCTGTTAAGTTTGATTTCGATTGGTTGACATTTTTGTGAAAAGGGTAAGCATCTTGATTCCTCGATTGCTTCAACTGTGAAGATTCCAATTCTTAATTCCTGATTCCAAGATTTTTCCAACCCACTGACTGGAAAGAAAGGTGCAACATTTACGAAAGCAAAGCTCACTGGTTCTGGTGGATCATTGTAATCTTCAAGGTAATCGTAGTCAGGTTCGACATATTCATCATCAATTTTACATTGAGATCTTACGGATTGTACAAATGCAGACTCATTAGCATCATGAAATGATCCGTCAATAGCATGGTCGAGATTAACAAAGAGTCCTAATGCAGCGTAGTCTGCATTATCCGCAAATTCTTCTTTAGAACATTTCTTAAGTCCACCTTTAAAAGGGCAGCAGAAGGAATAGAAGGCACCACCAACTATCCCGACGTATTGGATGATTCCATCCCAAAAAGTATGATCAACATTCAAATCGCTAGCATAATACAGTATGTACTGCCGAAATACTACGCTTTGTCTAGCATGACTGCAAAATGGGATGAGGGACATTTTTGGTGAAGTTTTATGCTTTAGGAGATAGGAACAATATTGGGTAAAATGAGATCTAATACAATATATCTGTTCAGATTTTTCCAAGGAAGCTTGGTTTATTTCTATTTTTCTCCCTTTTATAAGGGTTACAGTCTTGCTAAAATTATCTTGTACCCATATATGGGGCTAAAAAAAGACTACTGCAAGCCAAGAAAGACTTAGCTTGCAACATGCAGTAAAAGCTATTTTTGGTTTACACATTCCGACGGCCTGTCTGAGCAGTCCACTGCTCAGTTACAATTGAATCAAACAATCTCACCGGTATCCTTAATTTCCACCAAGAGTTGTTGTCCTTGTTTAATTGGAACATCTACCGGTAATACCGTAATCACAACAGGTTTGTAGCAGAATTGGTGATGCTTGATTTGCTTATTGTCTTCTATTGGGGTGTAATCCAGTCTTAATATTGAACCTATTTCATGGCCTAGCTTTTTTTCGATTTCTGCTCTTAAGACTGAACCTGGGGCCTTTAAGGGGATTCCCTCTAAGAGGAAAGTTTTATCTGCGTAATTAATTGTAAATTTTGTGTGTGGGGCCCCGTGATTTTTTGCACTACGTATGGGATTCGAGATGGTATAAATTCTATTTGTACTAGTAGAGGGAGTAGGATTTTCATTGATAATCGGTTGTATTTTGGCTGTGTTGCGTTGAGCTATCTGATCTTCTAATGTGTCAACTTAGCCCTGTAATTGTTTGATTTTTGATTCTTTTTCTCCAAGGCATTTATTTTGACCCGCAAGTATAGTGATACTTCTATTAAAGAGTGATCGTAACTCTTCTAACTCTAGTCTAATTTTCAATACCTCATCCATACAAATGTCGAGATGAAATTGTTGACTCCTGTTCTTGGTGGTACAATTTGAACAGTTATTTTTATCATATCTGCATGTAGAAACATGATTGGCATATTCTATGACTTTCAAAATATCACTACAATGTGGATCAAAATAGCATTTACAAAGCAAGTTCTCTAAAATCTGAACAGATTTTGGTCCTTCATCAGGTCTATTCCTATTTATCAAGGGTTCTCGACATGTGGGACACCTAATGGGTTCATTGGGATTGCTATTTGCAAGTGCTGCTATTCTAATTTGCTCCGTTTCTTTGTGTTTAATGAGGCATTTTCGAGGGCAAAGGGAAGACAAGCAATTGCTACAAGTTTGTAGGCTGAAATTTTCGAGGACTATTTCCAGACATATTGTGCAGGTAAAGTCTTTTATGGTTTCTTGGTCTAACACTTGTTCATCAGTTAACCGCATAGGGTCTTCGTCTTCTTCAGCTTCCGATTGTGTTGTTTGTTGTTGTTGTAAATTACTATAACCGGATATACTTGGTTGATTGAATTCAGCCCGATCAATTACTCCATCATAATGTTGGAAATGGCGCGTTGCTCTGTAAAAATCTGGCACTTCATCTTCGTCGGTACTCTCAGATTCCAGGTCGACCAGCATTGGAGGTTGATCCCTCGGTCTTAGTTGGTAAGGCATGTAAGTTTACCTAAATTTCGAAATTAATTAATTATGATTATTATTCAATTTATTTGAAGCAGTAACTACCAACTATTCTAAGTTAAAGTATATCCTTATCAAGTTAGTCTATCACCAATAAAATTTTGACTAATATAAAGAACTTAGTGGTATAATTTTTTGTGTTCTATTATTTTGGTCAGGTAAGATGTTAACTGAAACCACTGGTCTTCTTATACAGTAACAAAGTGTTGAGATAAATTTCGTCAGTATAAGTAAGACGAAACACAACGTTATGATTGCCAGTGAAAGAGTAATCAAACTTTTCTTTATCCACTCAATCCATGAATTACTAGCTATAGCTCCTTTATGTTCCTTGACCAGATTTTGTAATATCTCTATGTCGTGAGATAGAGTATCATTTTGCAAGGCTGGTTGAATATCCAGCAACTTCCAATTAATTAAATTAGACATTGAAGTCATAGTATATTTTTCCAAATGAGCTAGTTGTGTAACTGTATAAGGAGTATCATCAATAGAGAAGTTCAACGTCATCGCAATTTTCAGAATTTTATCAGGACATTTTCTACTGTTTCCAAACAACGTTATATTATGGCCAACGCAATAAATATAAAGGTGATCGTTTATCATTTTAACTTGTGGTTTCCTTATTTTGTATTTTGAATTCTCAACACAGTTTTCATTAGACCAAATACTTATATTGAGTGTTCTGTCACAATAATTAGGATAATGAACAAGAAAACGTTTCTTGACTTCCTCTGGATCAATCTGGCAGATTTCAGTTGAAGATGTATTAACCACTATATGCTGCGGTCCTTTATATCTTTTCAAACAAATTGAGTTTCCTTCTTTAGTAAGTAAAGTAAAGGCATCAGCTTTTTGTACAACCAGATTAGTTTCTATTTCCTTTACTTTAAAAATGAGTGACATATACCATGTTTCGTTATTTCCTCCCAAAAATTGGCATTTAGCGTCTGTTACATCTTCCAGTGGGCACGCAGTACCGCATGGTAATGTGAGGTTGAAGAAGTCAAATGTTGATTTAGGTATAGTTCCTTGTGATATGATAAATTTCATTGTGTCTTGTATGGTTGATATTAAGCGATTCATTTCGTAACTTATGTCGGCTGCTTTAAACGAATTCTCTAGAGTTGTATTTTCCAATTGAGCAACTCTTATTTTCAAATCTGATAAAGTTGCTGACATTTCCATCAGTTTTGCTTGATAGGTTACAAGTATTTTAGATGTTTGTTCCATGAATCGATTTGTGATTTCCATAGCTTCTGTTGGAGCACTACCGAAACTGTTGTAAAGAACATTAGTTCCAAGGACAACAAGTGAAGCTCCAAACAATGCAGCTGATACACCAAAATCTCTTCTTTGTCTACCATTACTTCGAGTTTCCATGGATGTGCATAGCTCTTTGACTTTATTCATTTTCTCATTAATATATTTAGGCAAGATTGGCGCGCTATGTAGAAAATTTCGTTCCGATGGGTGTATTGGAAACAAAGCTGGTCAGCCATGGCGTCACAAACAGGTCGTTTGAAGCCTTTTATTCCTTCTACACATCCAAGATAAGTTTTAGTTAAATTATCTATCTGCCACACGAATGTACAATCTGATTGGTTGAGACTCATCATACCAATCCTTTTATCGAAATAGCTTTTATATTCGGGAATTGCTTTGCAAGGATTCACCATCATTATGGTTTGGTTAACTGCAATGATTCCTTTCAGAAATTTATTTGTTGAATCTTTCCAAATCAGGGGTTCGCCAAATTCGAAAGGGTTGACAATCGATATAAGTAAAGTCAAAATCATTAATATAACAGTATTGGAAAGAATCAAATTATTTTGTGATCTTAGAGTTCTTGGATTGGTAGAATAAGGTTTGATTTGAGATCCATGTATTCTTTTGGGTTTCGATTGTTCGTCTTTCTTTACCAAGTACGTTGTTTCTCCGATCTTCTCAATTATTTCGTAAGGACCTTTATATTTAGAGTCTAATTTATTTGAACGTACTTGTTTCTCGTATAAGACTAAGTCACCAATGCTGAAAGTTCTTAGCCTACGTCTTCTTTCATAATTTTTACTCTGCTTTTCTTTCGATTCATCAGAGTTCATTCTTGCTTGTTCCTTGACTGTAGTCCATTCATTATTAATGAACTCAACATAGTCTGATAGTCTCAGTTCCCTATTTTCTGGATTGATTTTTAGATCAATAGGTAAGGTCGGCTCCCTTCCATAAAGTAAGTAGAATGGAGAGAATTGTGTACTCTGATTTGTCGAAGTATTGTAGGCGAAGTTCATCAATGGTAATATTTGAGACCAACGAAGACGATTTGTTTCTTGACAATAATGGCTCAGCATTTCACAAATTGTTCTGTTTACTCGCTCTGTCATTCCATTTGTTTGTGGGTGATATGTAGTTGACAGTTGCCATTTTGTATTCATAAATAGAGCGATTTCCTTTATTGTATCTGCAATAAAATTTCTGCCCTGATCGCTCACGATTTTCTTCGGACAGCCATGTCGACAAAGTATATTTTCGATCAAAAATTTTGCCGTGTTAATCGTGTCCTTTTTAGCAATTGCTTTCATTTCCACCCACCGCGTAAAGTAATCAGTCGCCACGATGATGTATTCTTTCCCAGCAGATGGGGGTAAAGGACCTAATATATCGATCCCGATTTTTTCAAAAGGAGCAGATACGTAGATTGGTTTTAAAGGTGGAACTGCATTTCCAGTACCTTTTTTATTCCGTTGACATTCTTCACAAGTCTTGATGTAATTAGCAATATCTTTGGACATTTTGGGCCAATAATATTTAGGTTTTAGTTTTGCATACGTTTGGTAAAGACCACAGTGGCCCGATACGACATCATTATGGTAAGATTGCAAAATTGTTTTCACAAGTGAAGCTGGGACTACTGGAACCCAGTTAGTGCCTGTTTCAGTCACCACTTTTCTTTGTAGGATACCATCCTGTATTTTATGGTTTCGAATGATTTTATTTCGAATTCTTGGTTCTAGTTTTTCGATGTCATTTAATTGTTGGATTTGAGCTTGAATTAATGGATCATCTCGTTGTTGATTCATTAAATTAATAGATGCATCTTCTTGTTCGCTTATTAAAAGTGCAAAAATGTCATCTCCTTGCTCTTTATCATCCTCACCGATGCTGTTGAACTCAGGATCGTTAGTTGGGTAGCGACTTAAACAGTCTGCGTCCTTATGAATTTTCCCTGATTTATAAGTTATGGTAAATTCGAAAGATTGGAGGGTCATAGCATAGCGCATGAGCCTAGGTGGTAATTTAGTTTTCGATCTCATGAAACAGAGAGCACAGTGGTCTGTTACAATTTCAAACTTAATCCCCTCCAGATAGTGCCTGAATTTTTCAAACGCGTAAATAATTGCAAGGCATTCTTTGTCTGATATTGGGTAATTGACTTCGGCCCCACGAATTTGTCTACTCGCGAAGGCGACTGGTTTCCACTTACCATCGTGTTTTTGTAATAATATAGCTCCTAAACCCACATCAGAGGCATCGGTTCTTAATTGGGTTTCTAAGGTGTGATCATAGTGAGCTAGCACAGGTGCTCTTATCAAGCAACTTTTGAGATATTCAAAGGCTTCCATTTGATCTTGTCCCCAAATGAACGGAGTTTCTTTCTTTGTTAGTTGCGTTAATGGTTGAGCAATTTTAGCGAAGTCTTTTATAAACTTTCTATAGTAGGAGCATAATGCCACAAAAGCTCTTATGTCTCTCAATGTTAGCGGAATAGGGAAGTTTTTTACAGCACGTATTTTCTCTGGATCAGGCTCTTGTCCAGCGTGGCTTATGATATGGCCTAAATAAAGTATTTTCCTTTTGAAGAAGAAACACTTGTCAGGTCTCAGAGTCAATCCAGCTGCTCTTAGTCGGTTAAAAACGGCTTCTAGGCGGACAAAATGTTCCTCAATAGTTTTACTAAAAACTATTATGTCATCAATGTAGACCAAGCAACAAGAATATTTTAAACCGGATAAGCAACAGTTCATCAATCTTTGAAAAGTGGCCGGAGCATTGCACAGACCGAAGGGCATCGTGACATATTCGTACATGCCGAAACTGGTGACAAATGCACTTTTTTGGCGATCTTCCTTTGCCAGTTCAACCTGATGATAACCTGATCGAAGATCTAATAAGCTAAAATATTGCGATCCTTTAAGTGCATCCAATGAAACATTAATATTCGGAATTGGGTAGGAATCCTTAACAGTGATTGCGTTCAGTTTCCGATAGTCCACACACATTCTCCAATCTCCTGTTTTTTTGCTGACTAAGACAACAGGAGAGCACCAAGGTGAGAATGAATCTACAATTATTCCATCTCTTAATAATTCTGCAACGGTTTGTTTTGTTATTTCTCTTTTCTGTTCACTTTGTGAGTAAGGTGATTGAGCGATAGGTGGGTGATTTCCTGTTTCGATTTTGTGCTGGAAGAGATCAGTTCTTCCTAGTTCTTGAGCCGAAACAGCAAAAGCTGTACGATATTTATTGCATAGTTTCATTAATTCAGTTTCCACCCCGCCAGGCATTCCACTCTCTATGTTTAGAGGGAGTTCTCCATCTACGGTCGATGACAGAGGGTGATTTTCTGATTCACTTTCAGGTAAATCTGAAGATTGGATGATGCCTGATTCCGAAGAGACAAAGTCGTTTAGATCGTAAATCGACTGTTCGTCTTTTGCTGGTGACTGTTCTTCAGATGATTGTAGTGAGGATTCGTCATCAGTAGTGATTAATTCTACATGCTTTTCAGTTCCAATCTTGATTGTTTTATCACCGCAATTGATATTAATTCTTGCTTCGCTCAGTAAGTCTTGTCCAATTAATATTTTGAATTTACGAGGTAATTTTTTCACCACTTGCAACTTAGGGTCGATAACGGCCATTTTCGAACCATCGGTGATTTTCATTTGAACTTTAACTTTACCTAATATTGGTAAAGGTTTGTTGTTAGCTGCGTAAGGAACTGGTCCATCATAATTCTTTACTTTCAAATTCAAACTATCGGCCAATTCTTTCGTGATGAGTGAAATCTCTGATCCAGTATCCAACATCGAGTCTACTTTCACTCCGTTTACTTTGACGAATTGTTGAATCAAATTTTTATGTAATATGAAGACGACAGGGTTTATAATGTATTGGTCATCTGGTTCATATTCATAATCAGAAACTGGTTCTTCTTCCGTTTCTTCATCTTGATAGGCCATCACTCGAACTTGTGGAGCTTTACCTCGTCCACGTCCACGTCCACGACTAGGTGGTCGTCCTCTTTTAGGAGTTGCTGATCTTTCTCTCGATCTTCCCCGACGTGTTTGTTTAGGAGCCTCGGTGGTTTTTACTTCAGTTTCTTTTTTCGAGGTAGAAGGTCTATCACGCCAATTTTCTATTTCGTTTTCTTTTTGTGGTGGTTTCCTTTCCGCAAAAGCACGGTTTGTGACTGCAGGCCGTCCAGGTTGATAGTTACCTGAAGCTAAAGCAGCTTGATAATTATTGTTAGCTTGAGCAATTACTTGTTGATAATTTGGATCATTCATGATTGTAGGTTGTCCATAATTCATTACTGGGTAATGTTGAACCCCAATAGGGTGAGTTTGGTTAGATTGGTTAGTATTATAATTTGGATTATGTTCCGCTGGATTTCGATTTGCATAGTGACATCGGTCCTCAGTGTGTCCCAGTCTTTTACAAATAGTACATCGTCTGGTAAAAGTTTCCATGCGTTCTTTAATTTGCTGAACCTGAGTTTGTAATTGGACGATCTCTCTATTTGGTGGGTCAAAAGGATTTGCACAGCTATGCATTGCTCGCTCTGCCAGGCGAGCTCTCTCTACCAATTCCTGTAATGTTTTTGGATTGTGTAGCGCTATACCATATTTAATTTGTGGTAATAATTTTTCTTTGATCATGCTTACAATAAAAATCTCAGGAGTTTTTTCATGAATCCTGAGACAGAGTTCATTCATTTCATAAATAAAGGCAACAGCAGATTGTCCGATTTTTTGGGTTGCTTTGTAAAGTTCTTGCGAGAGATATGATCGATAATCTGCCGGACAAAGATCTTCGACCATACGATTTTTCAGATCTATGTAATTGGTTGGTACATGTTCGGGCATGACTTGACCGGAGATGGCATAGTACCATCGTCTAGCAGTACCTTGTAGATACGCCGGAATAGCATTAAACATATCAGTCTCGCTCCACCCCAAAGCCTTTGCAGAGAACTCAAAGGTTTGAAACCAATCGATAATGTTTTCATCATCATCACCGGAGAAGTAATTTATAGTTAGGGAAATATTAGGTAAGGGTAATGCAGGACCAGTTGTTACTACCGGGGCTGCTGCCACTACTGGAGCCGCTTCCTGTTGTGTTGGTTGAGGGTTTGACGAATTCATATTGTTACTCAGAACAGTTACTTTATTACGCTGGGCCAGAGTGATGATCAATAGCAAAGCGTATTAAGAGTATGGCGAACCAGAGAGCGAAAGCAATTAATGGGGAGATTACTAATATCAATTCAGATGCTATTATTTCTATTTCGTCCTCTTCTTCGGAGTCTATTTTGATAACTATATTTTGATTTTTTGAAGGTTTGATTATTGGATAGCTATAAGTATTCATACATCAAAGGTTTCTAATATCGACTAATAAAGAGTCGTTCGTTTTGTAACATAGAAGGGTGAAATCTATTACAGTTTTATTATTATGATGATAAAATACGACTACTGGTTGATGGTGATTACGAGGGTGAGCTATTAATGCAATAGCTACTGCATTAATTTTTATATTATTATTGCTTTTAGTCATTCAATTATATTTTTATCTAAATCTAGGAGGTGCAGGTCTATCAGTTAATTGTACACCAGCTATCGTACAATCTATTATTAATTTACTATTATATGAATAAACTAAAGTGATTGGTTGTTTACCGCCGTATGAGATGCGATTTCTTAATGGGGTAACAACAATATTTAATTTTAGTTTATCATCCGATTTTGTCATGGATAAGTGTATATATGTTATATATTTCTATTTTAGTTATTAGTATCCGGGAGATTTTGGCAAGAGTGGGGAACTTTAATTTGTTAATTTGTAGTTTTTTTTTGGCAAAACAAAATAATTAATAGATTTACCTGATGCTTCTCTTCTACTGGCAAGCAGTATACTGAATCTAGGTTCAGGAAAAGTATCAAGTATTGCAGCACGTATGTATAATTGTTATTTTGTAGTGAATGAATTAAATAGGCTAATTGATTGTGAGTGAGACAACTTGATAATCTTCAATTTCAATACTGAAGCTAAGTTCAGGAAGACAAGCAAGTGTACGATATGAATGGTTGATATTCACTTATCTTTCTTTTTATATATATATACTCTGCGTAATTCTTGAAAAATTACTGGCTTACAATTAAGTTGGTAAGTCCGTATACGTTTTCCTTATAAGTCAACCGTAAATATTTTCTGACTTGAATATATGTACATAATAGTAGTCAAGTTGATTTTTCTTGATTCCTCTAATTTTCTTTGCGATTGTAATATATTAATCGTCTAGTCAGTAACTATGATATTTTACATGCGAAATTTCCCGTAAAACCAGCTACTTACGTATTTGTAGTTTATAGTTAAATAGAAATCGTAAAAATTGTTGTTGTCTCTCCTTAGTTTAAGATGATGTGTATATATGTACAGTTGGTAAATTGTATTGTTAATCCACACTTATTTATTGGCAATTAATAAGTTTAATTGTTGTGTTGCACGTAAACAGTGAGCTTGATGAAAATGGTGTATATATATGTATAGTTGATAGATTTTATAGTTAATTTACACTAGATAGCACTTAACGAATTCAACACTTTATAACTAATAAAACTAATTTTAACAAGATAACTTAATTTATATTACTTAAATTCACTAACGAATTTCACTAACGTTTTCTTGGAAAAACCAGTTGTTGAAATACTCGGCATCTCCACCATTAATGTTCAGATTTTTCCAAGGAAGCTTGGTTTATTTCTATTTTTCTCCCTTTTATAAGGGTTACAGTCTTGCTAAAATTATCTTGTACCCATATATGGGGCTAAAAATTTGAACTTTAACTTTACCTAATATTGGTAAAGGTTTGTTGTTAGCTGCGTAAGGAACTGGTCCATCATAATTCTTTACTTTCAAATTCAAACTATCGGCCAATTCTTTCGTGATGAGTGAAATCTCTGATCCAGTATCCAACATCGAGTCTACTTTCACTCCGTTTACTTTGACGAATTGTTGAATCAAATTTTTATGTAATATGAAGACGACAGGGTTTATAATGTATTGGTCATCTGGTTCATATTCATAATCAGAAACTGGTTCTTCTTCCGTTTCTTCATCTTGATAGGCCATCACTCGAACTTGTGGAGCTTTACCTCGTCCACGTCCACGTCCACGACTAGGTGGTCGTCCTCTTTTAGGAGTTGCTGATCTTTCTCTCGATCTTCCCCGACGTGTTTGTTTAGGAGCCTCGGTGGTTTTTACTTCAGTTTCTTTTTTCGAGGTAGAAGGTCTATCACGCCAATTTTCTATTTCGTTTTCTTTTTGTGGTGGTTTCCTTTCCGCAAAAGCACGGTTTGTGACTGCAGGCCGTCCAGGTTGATAGTTACCTGAAGCTAAAGCAGCTTGATAATTATTGTTAGCTTGAGCAATTACTTGTTGATAATTTGGATCATTCATGATTGTAGGTTGTCCATAATTCATTACTGGGTAATGTTGAACCCCAATAGGGTGAGTTTGGTTAGATTGGTTAGTATTATAATTTGGATTATGTTCCGCTGGATTTCGATTTGCATAGTGACATCGGTCCTCAGTGTGTCCCAGTCTTTTACAAATAGTACATCGTCTGGTAAAAGTTTCCATGCGTTCTTTAATTTGCTGAACCTGAGTTTGTAATTGGACGATCTCTCTATTTGGTGGGTCAAAAGGATTTGCACAGCTATGCATTGCTCGCTCTGCCAGGCGAGCTCTCTCTACCAATTCCTGTAATGTTTTTGGATTGTGTAGCGCTATACCATATTTAATTTGTGGTAATAATTTTTCTTTGATCATGCTTACAATAAAAATCTCAGGAGTTTTTTCATGAATCCTGAGACAGAGTTCATTCATTTCATAAATAAAGGCAACAGCAGATTGTCCGATTTTTTGGGTTGCTTTGTAAAGTTCTTGCGAGAGATATGATCGATAATCTGCCGGACAAAGATCTTCGACCATACGATTTTTCAGATCTATGTAATTGGTTGGTACATGTTCGGGCATGACTTGACCGGAGATGGCATAGTACCATCGTCTAGCAGTACCTTGTAGATACGCCGGAATAGCATTAAACATATCAGTCTCGCTCCACCCCAAAGCCTTTGCAGAGAACTCAAAGGTTTGAAACCAATCGATAATGTTTTCATCATCATCACCGGAGAAGTAATTTATAGTTAGGGAAATATTAGGTAAGGGTAATGCAGGACCAGTTGTTACTACCGGGGCTGCTGCCACTACTGGAGCCGCTTCCTGTTGTGTTGGTTGAGGGTTTGACGAATTCATATTGTTACTCAGAACAGTTACTTTATTACGCTGGGCCAGAGTGATGATCAATAGCAAAGCGTATTAAGAGTATGGCGAACCAGAGAGCGAAAGCAATTAATGGGGAGATTACTAATATCAATTCAGATGCTATTATTTCTATTTCGTCCTCTTCTTCGGAGTCTATTTTGATAACTATATTTTGATTTTTTGAAGGTTTGATTATTGGATAGCTATAAGTATTCATACATCAAAGGTTTCTAATATCGACTAATAAAGAGTCGTTCGTTTTGTAACATAGAAGGGTGAAATCTATTACAGTTTTATTATTATGATGATAAAATACGACTACTGGTTGATGGTGATTACGAGGGTGAGCTATTAATGCAATAGCTACTGCATTAATTTTTATATTATTATTGCTTTTAGTCATTCAATTATATTTTTATCTAAATCTAGGAGGTGCAGGTCTATCAGTTAATTGTACACCAGCTATCGTACAATCTATTATTAATTTACTATTATATGAATAAACTAAAGTGATTGGTTGTTTACCGCCGTATGAGATGCGATTTCTTAATGGGGTAACAACAATATTTAATTTTAGTTTATCATCCGATTTTGTCATGGATAAGTGTATATATGTTATATATTTCTATTTTAGTTATTAGTATCCGGGAGATTTTGGCAAGAGTGGGGAACTTTAATTTGTTAATTTGTAGTTTTTTTTTGGCAAAACAAAATAATTAATAGATTTACCTGATGCTTCTCTTCTACTGGCAAGCAGTATACTGAATCTAGGTTCAGGAAAAGTATCAAGTATTGCAGCACGTATGTATAATTGTTATTTTGTAGTGAATGAATTAAATAGGCTAATTGATTGTGAGTGAGACAACTTGATAATCTTCAATTTCAATACTGAAGCTAAGTTCAGGAAGACAAGCAAGTGTACGATATGAATGGTTGATATTCACTTATCTTTCTTTTTATATATATATACTCTGCGTAATTCTTGAAAAATTACTGGCTTACAATTAAGTTGGTAAGTCCGTATACGTTTTCCTTATAAGTCAACCGTAAATATTTTCTGACTTGAATATATGTACATAATAGTAGTCAAGTTGATTTTTCTTGATTCCTCTAATTTTCTTTGCGATTGTAATATATTAATCGTCTAGTCAGTAACTATGATATTTTACATGCGAAATTTCCCGTAAAACCAGCTACTTACGTATTTGTAGTTTATAGTTAAATAGAAATCGTAAAAATTGTTGTTGTCTCTCCTTAGTTTAAGATGATGTGTATATATGTACAGTTGGTAAATTGTATTGTTAATCCACACTTATTTATTGGCAATTAATAAGTTTAATTGTTGTGTTGCACGTAAACAGTGAGCTTGATGAAAATGGTGTATATATATGTATAGTTGATAGATTTTATAGTTAATTTACACTAGATAGCACTTAACGAATTCAACACTTTATAACTAATAAAACTAATTTTAACAAGATAACTTAATTTATATTACTTAAATTCACTAACGAATTTCACTAACGTTTTCTTGGAAAAACCAGTTGTTGAAATACTCGGCATCTCCACCATTAATGTTCAGATTTTTCCAAGGAAGCTTGGTTTATTTCTATTTTTCTCCCTTTTATAAGGGTTACAGTCTTGCTAAAATTATCTTGTACCCATATATGGGGCTAAAAAAAGACTACTGCAAGCCAAGAAAGACTTAGCTTGCAACATGCAGTAAAAGCTATTTTTGGTTTACATATCGGCCGCCATTCTGGACAGTCTCTGTTCAGTTACATTCGTTGCCAACACGATAAGACGTTCATTGCCATCCATGATCTAGATGTTAATCTGAAATAAATTATTATTTCTTTCCTAAGTTTTATCCTAATCGTAACTATTATTATACTAAACTCTGTTAATATTATTTTTTTTTGATTTGGCTTATTTTTTGGCTTAATTGTTTGAAATTTCGCTAATTAATTTTGTATGTTTTTTTTTTGTTTATCTATTTATCCGTTTCTTTTTCGGTTTGAAGAAGTGATGAGTAACTATTTACTTCTTGTTCAGCCAATCTAGCTGCTGCAATGAATTCATGTATTGTTTTTGGATTCTTTGAGATAATCTCATATTTGATTTGAGTTAATAATTTTATTTTTATTAAACTGACGATAAAACTCTCAGGAGTTGCTCTATCTATGATTTTACATGCGCCATATATTTGGTAGATAAAATCGACAGTAGATTGACCAACTTGTTGTTTGGTTCGTTGTAATTCTTGTGCTAGCTTAGCTTTATAATGAATAGGACTTAAGGAGGAGTTTCACTCGTCCATTCTTCTGCGTTATCTGCGTCGACGTTAGCCTTTGGGCTATCAGCATATAGAATGTCATACAATTTAATCAATTTTTCTTTGTTTGTACCTATTTTGATTAATTGATTTACGAGTTTAATTTCTGTTACAAGAAATAGGTTATCTTCTTCTTCCATTTTGATTTGTCAAAGTATTTCTCGAATTTTTTTTTCAAAGATTTTAGTGAAATAGTGATTAATTAAAGTTGAATTATAGATAAGTTAATTAGTAATTTAATTTTGATAAATGCAGATACTTCTAAAGGGTGTCTGGAGTAAAAAGCTAGCAGGACAAAAACACTAATGAAATTATTGGGTATAGATTATGAAAAATTTAACAAATAACAAACATTTAAGATAACATATTTTTCAACGCCATCTCTTGAAAGCATTGAAGTCAAATTATGGAGGGAAAATTAGTGAATCAAATTTAATTTAATTTATAATAAATCAATAAAATGTCCACCATTTTGCGACGCACATAAATCTATTCGTTTAGCGAAATTTTGAATAACATTTTGGAGGGTTTCGATGGATATTTTTTCAATTTCTATTTTCAATATTTCTTCAATTTGATTCAATGTTTTTGATCGAGCTTTTTTCACTTGTGCATCAAGATGACCCCAAAGATAAAAATCTAAAGGATTTAAATCTGGTGAACTGGCAGGCCACTCAATATCAGCTCTTCTACTAATAATTCTTTCACCGAAGTATACTCTCAAAAGTTCCCAAGTCATATCGGTACAATGAGGTGTAGCACCGTCCTGCTGGAACCAGAAATTGTCAGGTCCACCATATTTTTGTAAGGCCGGTATGAACTCTAAATCAATCATACGTTGATATTCAAATTGGTCAACATTATTGATGAAAAAATGGACGCATAATACCCCGTGAATTCAATCCACACCAAACATGCAAACTTGGGGGATGAGCAATGCGTTCGTTAAAGAAGGTTGGCCTTTCGAGACACCAACGACGAGTATTTTGATGGTTCTCTCTTTTGTTCAACAAAAAAACTTTCTCATCGCTAAACCAAATTGAATTCAAATCAATTCCAAAAGATGAGAATGAATTACAAAAGTCGAAACGTCGATTCTTAGCCGCTGCTGACAATTTCTGGACTTCAATTGGCTTGAATGGTTTGAACCCGTGCTTTCTCAAAATTGTTCTCACTTTATCTTTGCTTATTTCAACTACAGCCGCGATTTGCCGACAAGATAGACTATCATCCTCTAGAACCAGGTTCATAACTCGATTTTCGAGTGAAACATCAGGAGAATAAACACGTTTTTCCACCTTAATGGAACCAGTTGACTTAAATTTTTCAACAAGACGCACAATGAATGATTGACTAACCTCAAGATTGAATTTATCCCTGATTTTTTCAATAACAAGAGCACACCTGTCAGATTCATTCTGGATGATCAATTCATGGTTCAAATAAACAACTGTAGCAGAAATTCTGACTTCTTGTGGATACATAATGAAAAAACAAATGAAAAATTCAAGAAAAAAAGATGAAAAAGGATAATTAAGGCCGAAACAAGAGGAAATTATTGATAAAGGTTTGTAAACAAAAGACAAAAATGTAAACAATCAACATGTGGTCAGTTTTAATCCATTTGAATTTAATTTAATTCACTAATTTTCCCTCCATAATTTGCCTTCAATGCTTTCAAGAGATGGCGTTGAAAAATATGTTATCTTAAATGTTTGTTATTTGTTAAATTTTTCATTATCTATACCCAATAATTTCATTAGTGTTTTTGTCCTGCTAGCTTTTTACTCCAGACACCCTTTATTTGTTATTTGCGCTATAATATGCAGAATGGTTATTTTTGGTAATTCTATTATTATTGTTACTTTATAATTTTTCCTTTATCTAGGGTGTATTAAGATTATTATTATTATTTTTTTTTGTGAGTTTTATTTTTCATCATTTTGTAAATTAAGCATTTATGTTTATATTCTGTTGAAACTTAATGTTTTTATGAGGTGTTGTCCCTTTTTTAATGAGGCCATAGCTAAGTAGGCTATGAACATCTCTTTGATTTTATCTGACATAAGTGATGACTGAATTTTATTATGAGGGAGTGTTCACTAAGGACTTATTTTCGTTTAATAATATCTATCCTAAGTATTTTAGGTATTATCTATTTATAGATTAAATCTGACATCAGTAATGACTGAATTTCGCTATTTATTGAAGGTGTAGTCACTGAAGACTTCTCTTTATGTAATCTTATTAATGCAAAGTATTTTAGGTGTAACCTCTTTGGGTTTGATTTATTTGAGTTAAATATATTCTGGTTATTAGGTCTAATCAATAGGGCGTATAAGCTTTTTTGTTTTGTTTTTATCGATTTGATTATTAACAATGTACAGTATTTTTCAAAAAATTTGTCAGTAGATTAGACTAAGTTTCCTCTGCGATTTCCGGCTAATAAACAGAGGAAAACAAATGAAATTCAGGAAATAGATAGAATGGACTTTAGGGAATAAAATGCACAAAAGAATTTTTCAGAAAACTTAATAAATACTTAGTTATAACAATTTAAATCAAATCAACATGTCTTCAACTAGTGCAAAACGTCAACATGTCAGTTTTACCTTGAAAAATGTTACCCAAAACCCGAAAAAAGTGGCTGAACTTTGTAAGGTTAGTGAGAGGACAGTTTTTCGTGCAATAAAAGCTTTGAAAGAAACAGGAAAAATCGAAAGGAAACCAGGCTCAGGCCGTAAAAGAAAGTTAACCGATTGTGATAGAAGATTACTTGGACGAATTGCTCAAAATAATGGCCTAATCAGTGTGAAAAAGTTGACGACAAGATTCAATCAACTAACAAATAAAGTTATCTCGCCAGCAACGATAAATAGGAACCTGATAGAATTGGGTTACAATATGAAAACGCCGAAAAGAAAGCCACTATTAACGGAACGACATAAACTTCATCGAATCAAGTTTTGTAACGAAAATTTAGATCGAGATTGGAGTAAAGTTGTATTTTCTGATGAAGCAACGTTTCAACTTTCTTCAAACTCTAAAAAAGTCCGTTCAAAGCGTGAAGTTGTGAGACAATCACCGAAATTTGTACCCAAAGTCATGGTTTGGGGATCCATATCTGAAAGAGGAAAATCAGTACTAAAAGTCTGCGATTTTATGGTCAATTCCGATGCGTATGTGAACATTATTGATGAATGTTTAGTTCCTACCATGAGTGTCTTATACCCTGATGGATTTATATTTCAACAGGATAATGCACCCGCTCATAAAGCCAAAAAAACAATGAAATTTTTCGAGGGAAACGGGATTGAACTGTTGGACTGGCCAGCAAATAGTCCAGACCTAAATCCAATAGAAAATTTATGGGCATTGATGAAGCAAAGATTACCGAGTAAAATTATAAAATCTAAATCAGAATTAGTCCATAATTTGTACAAAATTTGGAATGAATTTCCTGATGAAATTATGGCTTATCTTGTAGAATCAATGCCTAGTCGCGTAAATGCATGCTTGGAGGCCAAAGGTGGCCATACGAAATATTAATTTTGATCACAATTTAAAGTTATATATAATTGTTAAATTTTTTCTAATTTGATTCCCTGAAATCTGATGTTTAATTCTCAATCAGCAATTAAAAACCTGACAAATTTTTTGAAAAATACTGTATTTTGTAATATTATTCTGATTATTATTCTTTTGTGATCAATATATTTGTAGAAGCACAAAGGTTGATTATTATATTGTATTCTTTGAATTATCAATATTTTTTTAGGGCTGAATATTCAGTAAAGTTAAGAATTATTGTGTTAAATTAATGACAGTGAAGAAAGATGGTGAACTACGCTTCTAACCAATCGATCGATAACTGGTAGTTTAAATTCAATTTTATTTATTAATTAGATTTATTGTATTTATTATTATTATATCCAAGAGTGCGAGTTAGACTCAACATAACTTTAATGAGTAGCAAATATTTATTTGAATTTTAGATTTTGATTATAATCAATAGTGTATGAATTTATATTGGAACAGATCGAAGATGGGAACTAAGTTCTTAAACCAACTAACAATCGTTTTTCTTTGATTCAAATTTTAGAATTTATGATTCAGAATTAGACTTGAAGTCAGGTTCAATTTGCGAGATGCCAATTAAGTGAAGGTTTAACCTTTTGAAATTTAATTTATCTAAGTGAGGTGTAGTTCCTCTAAACTTAATCTATTTAGCAAGGTGTAGTCTTTTTATAGACTTGATTTATTTAAATAATTGTAATAATATAAGCCTTTTATCATCCGTTAATAATAATATTGTATGTAAAAGGTATAGCAGTCTCGTATTGAAAGGTCTGTGTGGTGAAGTGATCAAGTGATAGGTAGATAAGGAGATGAGATGAATGGTCTACGTTAATAATAACGTATGTTGAATGTAAATTTATAATGAAACCAATGAAGTTCTTGATACCAAGATTGACCAGTGGTTTAAGGTTAATTTTATTAGATTTGATCAGTCGACCAATCACTACGAAATCAAAATTACAATTAAATTCTTGAAACAATGATAGCTAATAATTAACTATTAAAAATGAGAATCCTTATCCTTGTTAAATCTGAACCTTTTCTTTTCCTTGGTCAACAATATGATTTTGATTAGAAATGACGTTGGTTAATTGTTAAAGATAATTTAAGCAAAAATTAAACATTTTTAGAAGCATCGATGACAATATTAGGATTATTAACTGAATAGTGAACACTACCATGCAATATTGCAATACTGCATAGCAATACTGCACAGTAATATTGCATAGCAATACTGCACAGTAATATTGCATTAACTTGAATTAAGAGTTTATCTTGGGCAACTCTACCCTTCAAATAAAAGATTCTGAATGAAGATTGAATCCACTGATGGCTAATATTACATCCCCCGACCTAAGGGTTGAACAAATGTTTTCCAGTTTTTCCACATGACATTTAAATAGGAACAGCATGGGGTTGTGAATTTATAATAAGATTTATGAGTAGCTGATGAATAGTTGGATAAAAACGAGCTATCAGTCCAAAGCATAAGATGAGTTTGATTTCACTGGTAATAAATGTTTCGCATGAATTTGCTCTAATATCAATGGTACTTCATTTCTTGCAACTTCATAAATGTTATTGGCAATTTTCTTTACAATTCGGAACGGTCCCAAATAAGTAGCGTCCAATTTACCTTTACCAAAACCTGAAAGATTCTTAACAAATACTTGCTCATTGTCTTGAAATTGATAAGGATTATGAGTTCCATCATAACGATGCTTATTTTTCAAATGATAATTTGTTGAATTTTGAAAAGCTCCAATTCTTGCTTGTTCAATTGATGGGAGTCGAACATTTTCACAATGATGAGGAAGTTTACCATTTAACAGATAATATGGAGTAAAACCAGTCACTGAATGTGGTGTATCGTTGTATTCATTAACAGATCTTTGTAAATATTTAATCCAGCCGTAACGATAGTTACTGCTAATCATTTTAATTCTGATTTTATCGACAATAGTGTTAGCCACTCGTTCGCATAAACCATTACATTCTGGAGCTGATTTTGGAATAAATTTTAACGCAATCTGTAGATTGGTTAAATGATTAATGAAAGCATTTGAAGTGATTGCTGTATATTGATCAGCAAGGATTAATTTAGGTTGCCCTAAGTGAATTATTTTATCAATAAGCTTGATAAATTCCGAAGCAGTTTGTTTATTTGAACCTAAAGTCCACACAAATCGTGTGAAATGGTCCACAGCCAAGTGTATGTATTTCTTCTTACACTTGTATCCATCTAATCCACAGATTGTATCAATCGACACAATGTCAAATGGTGACCCAGCTGGACCAAATTGTCCCATTTCACCAACCTTTTTAATTCTCCTTGTTTTCCCTTGAAGACAAGGAGTACAGCTAGCAGCAAAGTCAATGACATTTTCAGTCATTTTTGGCCATGTATAAAGCCAACCCAAAATTGTTAACATTTTGCTAACACCAATGTGACCAAATTGATCATGAACATTTTTCAGTAATTTTGACCTTAGACTTTCAGGTACAATGACTTTTTCAATTCCGTTTTTATCAATTTTAATAGCAAGTCCATCTTTATTCACTAATCGTGAAATTGTTAATTTACTTTTATCTTGCTCAGTTTTCATTTCATTAAAGCTAATGAAATTAACTAATCGAATAGGACATTCGATCTCCCCATTTTCAATTGGATCTCTAGATAAATAATCGGCCTGTACATTTTCCACTCCAGGTCGATATTTAACTTCAAAATCATATTGATCCATGAACAAAGCCCATGTAAACAAGCGAAAATTTCGCTTTTTCAATTTTCTGATTGACTTCAGAGCAGCATGATCGGTAATCACCGTGAACTTTTTAGCATAAAGATAGTGATGCCAAAATTTTATGGCCTCAATGACAGCTAAGCACTCGAGATAATTTTGTTGATATGATGTCAATTTTTTAGAGAAATATCCAATCGGATATGAAATGTTGTTCTCATCCATTTGTTTTAAAACGGCACCAACACCAATTTTGCTGGCGTCTGTTTCCAGGATCAATTCATGATTAGGATTGAACATTTTCAACAGTGGTTCAGAAGTTTTTCAAAAGATTTCTGACAATCGTCAGTCCATTCAAATTTACTGTCTTTCCTCAGTAATTTATGAATTGGTTCCAGTATCTCGGTGATTTTCGGTATGAATTTACGATTGTAATTGATTTTACCGAGAAATCTTCTTACTTGAGTAAGATTCGTTGGAGGTTTCAATTTTAAAATTGAATCGATATTAGATTGAATCGGTTTGATTTCATTCAAGGATAGCTGATGACCAAGATAATTCACTCTTTGTTTAGCAAATTTACATTTACCAAAATTGAGTTTCACATTTTCAGTTTTCATTGCTTTTAAAAGCAAAGCAATGTGTTTATAATGAGTTTCAAGGTCTTTTGAATAGACAATGATATCATCAATGTAGTTGTGACTAAAATTAGTAAGATCATGTTTTTCAATGATACCTCGAATAGCTCTTTGAAAGATAGCAGGGGCATTTTTGAAACCGAACGGCATTACCAACCATTCGTAATGATTATTTTGGGTAACGAAAGCGGTTTTATGGATGTCAGACTCACGCATCTTAACATGCCAAAATCCTGATCTAACATCGAAAACGCTAAAGAACTGACTTTCATGTAAATTATCAATTATATCCTCAATTCTAGGCATCGGGTATTTATCTGAAATAACGATCTCATTCAACTTTCTATAATCTATACAAAAACGAGTTCTATCACCATCGTCTTTCTTAAAGGCTAATGTAACAGGAGATGCATAAGGAGAAAAGGAATGACGAACCAAATTGGTTTCTAACAGTGAGCTAATTTCCTTCTCTATTCTCGCTTGACTTTCTAGAGTTGTGCGATAAGGTTTCGAATTAATAGGAATTTTTGAATTCAATTCAATGACACATTCAATATCATTCAAACGACCAATTCTGAACTTATCATCACTAAATATCTCATTATTCTCAGTCAATATTTTCAAAAGTCTGGTATCGTTATCACTATTCAACTTAGACTTGAGATCAATATAAAAAGTTTCAGGAAAAATTTGAAAGGGGTCAACTAACTGAACATTAGTTGGTAAAACAAAAGCAGAATTTTGATCGATCGAATAGTCAGAGTCAAATTTCAAGTTAAATTTAAAAATATTGTCTAAACCTAATAGTAAATCAAAACCAACTAACTTGGTGACACAAACAATAACACTATTCTTAATAAGTCCAATTTTCAATGTTATTTTAGCCAGGCCTGAGACTAAACCATTTCCAGTCAATGTAGAGAAAGATGTCAGTTTATTTCCAATGTTAATAAGATTCCTAGTTTGAATAAAACTCTCATCTAACAACGTAATCGATGAACCAGGGTCGAATAATATATCCAAAGGAGTTGATTCAATAAAGCCCCGGATTATGATGTGGAAAGGCTTCGTGTCAGACCTGGGTATTAGTTTAAATTATCGGGTTTACCTTGTTCGGTTGATTGTTGATTTTGAGTTGAAGTTGAAGGTTCAAACGGTTGATTAATATGATTGACCGATTGAATTTGTCCCTTCTTCAATGGACATTCATTGGACCAATGAAGTTGGTTGGGTTTACCGGCACGTTCACAACCCCAACAAGCTCCTTTGGGTTGTTTCTTTACTGGTTTATTTGATGGTTCAAATTTTCTCTTTTGTGGTCGATTTTGTTGACTTGAATGGTGATGGAAGTTATTAGTACGTTTCTCAAGAGCAGTTTCAGCTGCTTTAGCAATAGACCAAAATTGATTGTAAGTGCTGACTCTATGACCAATGAAACATTTACGTAATTCATCAGACAAATTTTCGATCATCAACACTACCGCTTGAGATTCAGTCAGGCAAGCTAAATTAGCTAATCTTCTCTTACGTAGGAAATAGTCATTGACATCTTTGGTTTGGAAAAACTTCAAACGTGAAAACTCAACAATAGGATCAACAGCCTGAACTCCAAATCGAGCAATAAGAGAATTTTTAATAACATCCCAGGATTTGCCATCTCGTGTTTCAATAAAGAAATTTAGAGCTTCACCACCTAAATACTCACAAAGAGCGTTGAGCGTTTGTTTTTCAGACCATTGATAACTTTCGGAAATTGTCTCGTACATTTTGACCCAATTTTCAACAGTAATATCTTTCTCTTGGCCATTGAAAACATGAAGCTTAGGTCGATGTAATGTAGTTAATGGTCGTTGTTGATCGACTCTCTCTTCCCTTTGCTTTTCAATAACAACATTTTCTTGACCACTTTTGATCAAATCATCATTATCAGGACCATCGTTATTCAATTCAGATGGGTTGAGTGTAGGTGAAACGGTAGAGGAACCATGCAAGCTCATCCTGTCGACTTGTAATAATATAAGCCTTTTATCATCCGTTAATAATAATATTGTATGTAAAAGGTATAGCAGTCTCGTATTGAAAGGTCTGTGTGGTGAAGTGATCAAGTGATAGGTAGATAAGGAGATGAGATGAATGGTCTACGTTAATAATAACGTATGTTGAATGTAAATTTATAATGAAACTAATGAAGTTCTTGATACCAAGATTGACCAGTGGTTTAAGGTTAATTTTATTAGATTTGATCAGTCGACCAATCACTACGAAATCAAAATTACAATTAAATTCTTGAAACAATGATAGCTAATAATTAACTATTAAAAATGAGAATCCTTATCCTTGTTAAATCTGAACCTTTTCTTTTCCTTGGTCAACAATATGATTTTGATTAGAAATGACGTTGGTTAATTGTTAAAGATAATTTAAGCAAAAATTAAACATTTTTAGAAGCATCGATGACAATATTAGGATTATTAACTGAATAGTGAACATTACCATGCAATATTGCAATACTGCATAGCAATATTGCACAGTAATATTGCATAGTAATATTGCATTAACTTGAATTAAGAGTGTAACACACCCAAATTAAGTTGTTACACCCTATCGATCGTAGGTGTGCCTCGATCGATAGGGTGAATTTATGCTGTATTTTAGTAGTGATGAGAAAAAAATAAAAGGCAGTTCAGTTCGAACTCTGAATAGATAAGTTTAAAATCTTTTCATTTTTGGTGCCCGATGTGAGGCAAAGTATACTTGCCTTGAGTTGCAATGGTGAAGTTTAGCGAGACCAGAGTTGAACATCTATTTTTTTTTTCGTTCATAAAGTTCATATTTTTGAAAGGTTTACGGTTGATTTTAATCGTTTACAAACGAGCACAATTTAAACACAAATTTAATTTTGTTAAACTTTGAATTCAAAAAGACTCAGAAGATTTATTCAGCCTTTCAAATCCTGAATATTCAGGTTCTCTAGGATCGCCAAGTTTCTAAACTAAAGAAGACAGTTGAACAAAAGGATTTGAGCTGGTTAAGACAGAAGGTTTATAAACCACAAATCTGACTCAGGAATGTCGTTTTGAGACAGTAAAACTAGATCTGACTGTGTTGGTCACTTAGCTTAAGAAAGCTTTTGAACTTTGGTAAATCTGGACAAGGCAACTTTAGGAAGCTAGATGAGTAATTAGGACTGTGAGTTTCCAAACTCTAACCAAAATAGACCAAGACACGAAGTGTTGATTTCAATGATAATAATCAGAACAAGCACATAATTCAACGGCTTTGATTTCAAGCATCACTTAGAATAAGCAGTTAATTCAGATAGACCTAAGTCTAAGTAGAACGGCATACAATTGAAGAAGTATAACAGAGTTTATAAACTAAGAAAAACCAATTTTATCAAACATAATTAAACCCAAAGATTGTTAGTAGACATAGAAGTAGAGGAGGTTAGATTGATTATAATCAAGAACAGAATTAAGAATTAAGAATTCAAAAGAATCAAGAATTAAGAGATTCTCAGAGTTAACAGACAGACCCTAATTAAATCATTTTTCCCACCATTTATACTTAAACTTAACGGAAGGAAAAAGCAGTAAACGAAAAGGGAAACTAAGAAAGCTTTGAAACTATGGTCACCATTTCTGTGACAACAGTAAACAATATGATGATATCATTAATAAGAGATTAGCGCGAGATTACAAAATTAAATTTTTACGGTTGACTTTGAATAAGCCTAGAAGCTAAAGAAAATTGAATGAATTTCAACAAAAGATATGATTGGGGTTGTTTCTGGGCATCACTACCCTTCACATCCCCTCCCTTATGACCAAGACCCAGGAACATCACCATTCATCATCGTTTGGAATAGGTTGAGATTTTAACTCAGGACCAACAAAAATAACAGTGTTGTCAGAGACTGCACTTTTAGAAGTTTCAGAACTTGCATCAGATTTTGTAGATCCAACAGAATTTCTTCTTGGCTTCTCTCGTTTTGGCTCGTTAGGATTAGCATCCTCTTCGGCAGATCTCTTAGCGTTAGCAATTGTATCGGCGATACTTTCATACTGTTTAGCCTCCTGAATGGCTTTCATTTGAAGTCTTGCTCGAGCCAGGGGTGATTGAGATGGCAAAGTCTGTCGACTTTTGTGAGCTTCCAAATTAATTTTGCATAATTCAGCGGTTCTTTTCAGCATATCTCTATCAGGTAATACGCAATTTTCGCTGAACACTGGGATAGGAATTCGTTTCCTCCGATTTGGATTATGACTCCATTCTGTGGGCCATCTGCATATCCCCCTTTTAACTCCCTCATCAAATTCGTAGAGTAGAGCTGATGTTACCCTATTTCCGCAGGTTAGCGCAACATTTTCATTATTAAGTCCGCGAAAGTTTTTAGCTACAAATTCAATTTCTTCCCATTGAAGAAAATAGAGTCTTAGGACTGTAATCGTTTCGACAGCAGGCGAATGAGCCACGCATGGAAGAGTGTAGCCCGTAAACCATAAAAAGGCAATTGCATTTAAATGCATTGGATGCTCAATATATGGTGAATAGAAGTTATTCACATCTCTAAGTTTAGGGTTTAGCAACCGTATTTCCTCAATTGTGAGTCCAAGATTCAGTAGATGGTTTATCAACCCGTAACCAATGATTTTGTTAGCGCAGGCAAGAAATTTGATTACTTGATCACGTACGGTGAACAGATTCCTTGCATATTTCAAATCTCGAGGACTTAGTCCATGCCAGGTAGAGTCAATATACTCAAACTCTTTGTATCGTACAAAGGTTTCGTAGACAACTTCCATGTTGCCATCCATAATCAGGACCCAGCAAGGTCGAGGGCGCATTCTACCATTTTCCCATACAGAGATGCATAACATGCTAATTGCAAAAATTAGATGTTTTTCAGGGCATTTAGCAGCCGAGTCATTGATGACTTTCAATTGAGCTTCCAACATAGGAGGTATATTGGCCTTTGGCCTGTTGATAAAACTTTCTGCTAAAATTGCTCTTCGTTTCTCTCGAAAGTAAATTGTAGATTCTTTATGCGACGTGTTTGGCTCCTTGTACATAGACATAGGATTTGCACAGCTTGGAAAAGCTTCTTTGAGCCAATCTTGTACACTTTCTGCATCTGCAGGAGCTAAACGCTCGAAGGGATCAATCCTTATGAAAGGTGTTTGCAAGTCTTCCACATCGACTGCATAAAGTACATTTGAGGATGTAATAGTGATAGAATCTGTATCACTTTGATCTACGTAGCGAGACCATCGCTTCCAATTCATTGATTGTTCAATCAAATAGTGAGGAATAGTTGAGCACCTTGTTGTTGGCCATCGTCTTGGGACGTCTGGAATAGGCTGTGCTGAACAGCTTGGGAATCCAATAGCTAAAGCAAATTGTTCACTCTCATCCATCGGTTCAGAGGGATCTTTTTGTCTTTTGACATTGTTCCAATGTGCCATACTGAAATTGGTTTGAGCTCGCATCATCAGAGGATTGAAATCCTTGTTACCCAATTTGAAATTTTTAACAAAAAATGCATATGTGAGAGCTTGTCTATGCCATCTTTGCTCATGAGTTTGAATTGGTTCTTTCAGTTTTAAATGAGCGGGTAAAATACTCTTGATAGAAATAGTTTTCTTGTTCAGCTCTTCTCTGACCGGACCAGAAATAAATGATAATTGAAGAGTTTTATCGAATTCATAATCGATTGGGCCAACTCTGCATCTTTGCAGGTGATACAAAATTTGATTTACGCTTAGTTGAGCGTTGCAAAACTGCCGATGACATGTGAAGATAGCTTCATTGTAAAACTTAGTAATTTCTTCATTTTGAATTTCTTCAAACTGTGGATATCCATTAATCTCAATAGCAATTAGACAATTTGAAATAATGCACATGAATCGGTTAGCGGCAGTAACTGGAGCTAATTGAAGATCGCTTGGTAGCGTCTGTAGCCATCTAATGCATCCAAAGCAATAAGTTCGAGTACAACTTTTGCAGCACTTAGGGTTGAGAGCAATTTGTTCACATAACTGGCAGGTAATTAACTCTTTCATCCTACCTAATTCGGAGTGAACCACTTGACTTGCAGCCATTCCTTTTCTCAACGAACCGAATTGAATCTTAT
Organism: Tetranychus truncatus; assembly: GCA_028476895.1. Taxonomy (NCBI): domain Eukaryota; kingdom Metazoa; phylum Arthropoda; class Arachnida; order Trombidiformes; family Tetranychidae; genus Tetranychus; species Tetranychus truncatus. The sequence goes on from CM052061.1 coordinate 13,993,526, forward strand.
CAAGATTGGTATCTACGACATTGAATTGTATCTTTTCCTTTATGAAAGTTTCCTACCAGGATTTATCAGCTTCTGATTTCTTGATATCTTTTTCGATCCATCCATGAGCTTTTAGAAAAAACTCAACTCGATTGTAATGCGGAAGATCTTTCTCATCAATAGGCTTAGGAGCCGGAAAAGGCAGTTAAATCTTAATTGATTAGCATCTGGCGGCGGGTAAGGACTTGTGTCTTTCGCATGTTTATCAATGGTTCTTAAACCAAATGCCGTAGTATCAGGAAGAGGATCTCTGATATTAAGTTTAGCAAACTTATTGACTTGATAACTTTCATTACCTTTATTGTCGGACTTGTCATTGTCGGACCATCCATATGAAAGTTTATTATACTGATTAGAATCAGAATTGCAACCATCAGAAGTCGTAGGTTGATTATCATCCAAAGTTATCACAGGAATTTTAGGAATTTTAGCCAATTGTCTAGCCAAATGTCGTCCAAAAACTTCGGAACTTACGATAGACTCATCACTATCCATTGATAAATATGAATCTGAGCTGGAACTCGATTTCACAGATGAAGGCATTATACAAATCTCTCGGAAAATTAGAACTTGTATCACTTTTACAGTTGAATTGAATAGTTTAAAAACTGGATTTAACTTGAACTGAGATGAATAAGTCAAAAGACTTTTACTTGTACCAGAGTAAATTTGTTGAACTGAAGAACGTCCAAAATGTTCAAGTTGATCAAACTGATCAGAGTTAATTTCACAAAATTTAGTCACAACTGACTCAAAGTTAATCACGGTTAGCTTAGTAAAGCTTGATTCACGGTTGATTAGCTTGAAAAAGCACGATGACGAGTTGTTAAACTCAGGAAGATACACAATTTCTTCAAACAGAACGATTTCAAATGAGAATTTTTTAACTTGATTATTATCAAAATCACTAAATTTAAAGCAATTAGTACTTAATTCGACTGAATTAGAATGCTGAAAATGAAAATTGAAAGAAAATTCAAAAAGATAATTGAGATTCAGTTTATAAACTGTAGAACAATTGAAATAGAAACACTTGGCCAAGATGTCAACCAGACGAGACAAAAGTGAAAGTGAAAGTGACGACACTTCCTTCTTTAACAGTAACTTCCTTGCAAAGATTTTAGGCGCGAAATCAACTGCAAGCTTATCGGCGGAAATTTTAAATTTTTCAAAGTTTTTAAACTTAATTATAATAATTAAATTAATTGAGATTATCTTTTTCTTTCTTGTTGTTGGACCAACTAGATCAGCATTAATGCTTTCAATAACTTGATTAGACATAATCTCCCGATTAGCGGTCTGGTATTTTCGCCTTTTCTTCTTCTTTTTAGTTAATTGTTTGAATTGACTTAAGTCAAGAACTTGATTTTCATCAAAAATAGTTGATCTTTCGGATTCGGAATCATCATCATTATTGATATTTTCACTGCTATTGTCAATGTTAGTTTCAAAACTATGATTATCATCTGTATTATCGCTTAATTCACTTGATTGTGAGTTAAATTGTTCACTTAATGAAGTACTTGAAAGTTCAGAAGCGTTTTCCTTATCACTTGCACTGTTTATCAATTCATTTCTTAACGTTTTTAAGGACTCAGGAATATTTCCAACATGAGGTTTAGTGAGCTCTAAATTAAAAGTAAATCTTTCTTCATTTTCAGGATTAACCAAGAGAACTGAGCCTTTTTTGACTCCTATTACCACGTAAGGTCCCAAAAATTTTGAAACTAGTTTCTTCGTGGTTCCAACTGAAGGAGCACAATTTTTGATGTAGCATAGATCACCAATGTGATACGGATTTCTTTTTGTTACAGACTTTAGTCTTTGTTGATAATATAATTGCTGCTTCATTAATCGTTCACGAGCTAATGCTCTGCACATTTCAATTGATTGATCAATTGTTGGAGTTTCTAAACTCAACTGTAAATCTATCGGTTTTCGTAAAAACTTTCCAAACACCAAATAATGAGGTGAAAATCGATGTATTTTGTGTATCGAAGCATTAATTGCAATCACAGCATCTTCCAAAGATGTTTTTAAGTCGATTTTCTCTTGTTCACTAATTGACGTTCTCAAACGTTCAGCAATAGTTCGGTTTACTCTTTCGACAGTTCCTTGACTTTGAGGATGATAACTGTTACTAACTTCATGTTTGATTCCAACAGATTTCAAAAATTCGTTTACTTCCCCTGAAAGGAAGTTTCTCCCTCTATCAGTCTGAATGATTTCAGGGAATCCAAAAAGACTAAAAAACTCGTTTAGAAACGTAATCACTGTTGTTGCATGTTGATTATTATATACTCGGGCATAAACATATCTTGATAAGCAGTCGATGAAAACCAAAATTACTTTCTTTGAACCGTTTCTGTGCGTGATTGGTCCTTGTGCATCCATCTCAAGTCTTTCAAAAATTAATTCAGGAATAGGCTTTAAAGCCGGTTCTGCATATGTTACATTATTAGATTTACCCACATAACATTTGTTGCAATTTTGACATAAGTCTTTGATTTTTCTGTACAAATTAGGCATCCAAAACCTTCTAGCAATTTGTAAATAAGTCTTTTCGACACCGAAATGTCCACCAATAGGAGAATCATGTTCTTCCTCAAAAAGTTTTTGCAAGATTTCATCGTTAATAACAACTCGATTTATATCGTGACCAATTGTCGGCTTGTAGTACAATAGATTATTGATGAACAAAAAACTTTTATGAAAATTTGAATCCGAATTAGTCAATTCACTGATGATTTTAGCAATTCTATCATCATTTCGTTGAGCATCGATCAATTTCAATTTCCACTGATCATCTGTTTGATAATGGAGACAAGTTTCAAAACTTTTCCAAAGTAATGAATTTAATTTCTTAGCACATTCAATGTCACATCCTTCGCTTGATAAAGTTTCATCTAAGTCTATTGACTTCACATAATATAACTTCTCGATGTAGTCTTGTTCTGGGTCAATTGCTTTCCTATGATCCCATTCGTTTTGATAACGTGATAAACAATCAGGTCCATGAGTTTCACCTTTTGTGTAAATCACCTTGAACTTGTAACTTGATAGGATTATCGCCCATCTATTTAACCTTTGATTTTTGAACTGTAGCTTAGGGAGCTGACACAATGCATGGTGATCTGTTTCCACCAAAAATGTATCACCATCCAAATAGTGGTCAAACTTTTTAATTGCCACCAAAATAGCAAGACATTCCTTCTCACTCACTGAATAACTTAATTGATGCTTGGCTAGCTTTTGGGAAAAGAAGTACAATGGTTTCCAGAACTTTATCTTTTCAAGTTCAGCTTCTTGATTAGCATCTTCTTGAAGCAGTATCCCTCCAACTGCAACATCACTAGCGTCCACGCTTAATTTCTTCCTTAATTTAGGATTGAAATGCACTAGCATAGTTGTTTCAATCAAGGAGTTTTTCAACTCATCCAAAGCTTGATGATCTTGTTTTAACATTTTAAACTTTCTTTCTTTCGATACCAAACGGTACAATGGTGCAGCTAACTTTGAATAGTTTTTGATATAACGTGAAAAATAGTTATAACACCCTAATTGTGATTGTAATTGACGAACACTTGTAGGGTAAGGCAATCGCTTTAAAGCGGCAACTTTGTCGGGATCAGGTCTTATTCCTTCTCCATTAACCAAATGTCCCAATAAGATTAATTCGGTCACACCAAATCGACATTTATCAGTTTTAATCTTGAGATTCCAATCTCGTAATCGTTCAAGCACTAACTTTGTGTTTTGTAACAGTTCTGTCCAAGTTTTTCCAATCACAGGAATATCATCAAAATATCCCAAACACTCGGTGTAATTCAAACCTTTTAACACCGTATTCATTAATCGTTGAAATTCAAAAGGAGCACAGGCTAACCCCATTGGAAGCCTCTTATATTGGTATTTACCGTCAGGCGTAACAAACACTGTTTTACCCCGTTCACTGGGAGGTATTTCAATTTGAAAGTAACCTTGGTAGAGGTCAAACATATTGAAATACTTTGCGTCTCGGATTGCTTCTAAGCAATCATCTATCCTCGGCATTGGATGATAGATCACTTTTGTAAGTCTATTGACTGCACGTAAATCGTTCAACAAACGAAATGAACCATCAGGTTTACCAATCAGCATTGCAGGTGAACCTCCTTCGGAGTTTGATCCATCTTCGATTATATCATTTTTCAAAAGTTCTGAAATAATCTTCTCATATTCCTTACGTTTTTCAACGGTGCAAGGATATGGCTTTTGAAAAGGTACATGATTATCACCAATATCGATTTTAATCGGCCATCTCTCCCATGGCACTAAACCAAGGTCTGATTTACATTGACTAAATACCTCAGGAAATTGTAACAGCACGGTTAACAATTCCTCTCTTTTCTCTTCATCCAAATTTGGATCCATCCTTTTCATAAGTCTCTCAGCCAGACTTAATTCTTGTTTTTCTTGATGAAAATAAACTGGAAATACGTTTTCAAACTCTTCAGACTTAGACAATTCCATCATAAAGTTTTGTCTTTCCTCTAACTGTGTAGGAATATTTTCCTCTTCGGTATAAGGCGAGTAAGGCATAACTGGAAGAAAGTTGTCTTCTGACGGTCTTTCATCCACATAATTAATCATAGGCACCTCAGGTTTTCCTATCAATCCAATTGATTCTTCTGCGTTACAAAATCTAAAAAACAATTCAGGAGTAAGCCATTCTCCATCAATTGATTCTCTCAAATTAACTTGGTACCGGCCACCATAATTAACCATACCAGCAAAGTAAATATCAGCGAAACGATTTCCAAGAACCATCACAGGTTCCAAGTTTCTCATAACTTGAAATTTAATTATCCTTGATCTTGTCATCTTAGGATGTTTCAAAATTGCGAAGGCAGCTCCTTCAACAGCTTGATAGCTATTTGCTATTATCCCCCGTACAGCTACGTTGGAATGCAAAATAAAGCATTTCATTTTTATTGCCAGATTCAAATCTATACACGCAGTGCACGCTCCAGTGTCTAATAAAACATCACCAACTTTGATAACACTTCTATCAGGATAGCAAAATGTTAACCTGACCGTAGGAAAGTTCCTAATTTCATCGTCAATATTCGTTATCAATTCGACTTTGTCGGTTTCACTCATCATATAACACACTTCTGGTGCATCGGGTGCTCTAGCTAATCTTCTTGATCCATTAGCCCCGTTATTATCTGGTTTTTTCTCACTGGTAAAATTACTTGCTTCATGCTTGTTAGCATTTGGTTGACCTTGACCATACGTTGGTTGAACTCCAGCCATCCTCAAATTTGCAGGTTGAAAACGACTTTCTTTAGACTGATTACTACCACTATGATTAGCATCAGTATTACCATTAGACTTTTTCGGTTTACGACATTCTCTTGATGAATGTCCTAAAATTCCGCAGTTGTAGCACCTGAAAGGTGGCTTTCGTGCATTGAAGGAACTGGAATTTGTATTCCTCTTCTCATCCCTTGCACTATCTTTCCGTTCTGCTCGAAAAGATTCCCTTTTTGTTTCGCCTTTCTCATTGCGTTTCCGCATCTCAATATTGTATTCGTTTACTAACGCAGCAGTTAGTTCCTGAATGTCATGAACAGACTTTGACCGAATCAAAGTATCCTTTACCTCTGTAGGTAATCGTATTAATACGTCTTGAATAAACTCACTTGGCGATGGTTCGCCTTTAACCTTGATTACCATCATTTCCAATTTGCGAATGAATAACTCTGGATTCATATCGAAATTCCATTTCAGATTATGAAAATCGGCAGTAGCCTGAGAAATTACCGCAGGATTCCTCAGCTTCTTCTCTAATGCAGCGATGTAGCTCTTGCTAGTATGTCTTTCTTTATCTAATTCTCGTGCATAGGGCAAAAACTCGTAAGCCATAGCTTTTTGAAGCACATACAGCTTGTCATCATCATGACATCGTTCTAAGCTCAATATACGCTTAATGGTTTGTAACCACATCCATGAATCGACAGTACCAGGAGTATAGTTTGGCAAAACTGGAAGTTTAGGTTTACACCTATTATAAGCATTGATCGTTAGACTTTGTCTTCTTCGAGGTTTTTCATCCTCATCATCGCTTTCACTTTGAACTCTTGTTTGATAATGAACTTCTCGTTCTTGATTTTTACTTCTATTAACTTCATCATTTTGTTGAGATGTACTAGGTTTGTAAACCATTGTTTCTTGCTCCTCGAAAACTTCATCTTGAGTGTTCTCTGAGTTCAAAATATCTCTAATATCAGTACCAGGACTAATAACTGCTTTACCGTTAGAACTTGGAAGTTCGGATTGACTCCATCGTCGTATGATAGTTTCCAATATCTTTTTAGCTGGTGAACCAATCCCTAATTTTCGGATATAGCTGTCTCTTGCTAGACACATAACACTGGGTTCACTTCCCACTCGAGCTATTATTTCACGAATATCAGTCTCAGAAACATTATGATCTCTTAATTCGCTTACCCATGAAGGAATTTTTAAGATTAACAGTTGATTAGTATCAGTTGATTCCATTATCTCTTGAGTTACCTCAGGAACATTGTTCAATGCGAATAAAGTTTTCACAGCATCAAAAAATTTCATTTTGATTATAACATCGTTGACCACAAACTTGATTTTCCAATTGCGTAAATAGTTTTTCATTGAAGTGATGTCGAGAGCTTTTAAGCTTAAAGTTGGTTCAGTTCCTTTGACCTTGTCAATGTCATCAGGTTTTTCACTACCAGTCACAAAACAATAGTCAAACTCAATTGTTGAATTTATTAGCGATCCTGCCGTGGTCGCCATTTGAAAGGTTTACGGTTGATTTTAATCGTTTACAAACGAGCACAATTTAAACACAAATTTAATTTTGTTAAACTTTGAATTCAAAAAGACTCAGAAGATTTATTCAGCCTTTCAAATCCTGAATATTCAGGTTCTCTAGGATCGCCAAGTTTCTAAACTAAAGAAGACAGTTGAACAAAAGGATTTGAGCTGGTTAAGACAGAAGGTTTATAAACCACAAATCTGACTCAGGAATGTCGTTTTGAGACAGTAAAACTAGATCTGACTGTGTTGGTCACTTAGCTTAAGAAAGCTTTTGAACTTTGGTAAATCTGGACAAGGCAACTTTAGGAAGCTAGATGAGTAATTAGGACTGTGAGTTTCCAAACTCTAACCAAAATAGACCAAGACACGAAGTGTTGATTTCAATGATAATAATCAGAACAAGCACATAATTCAACGGCTTTGATTTCAAGCATCACTTAGAATAAGCAGTTAATTCAGATAGACCTAAGTCTAAGTAGAACGGCATACAATTGAAGAAGTATAACAGAGTTTATAAACTAAGAAAAACCAATTTTATCAAACATAATTAAACCCAAAGATTGTTAGTAGACATAGAAGTAGAGGAGGTTAGATTGATTATAATCAAGAACAGAATTAAGAATTAAGAATTCAAGGGTATCAAAAATATCAAGAAGATCCTAACTAAATTATTTTCCCACCATTTATACTTAAACTTAACGGAAGGAAAAAGCAGTAAACGAAAAGGGAAACTAAGAAAGCTTTGAAACTATGGTCACCATTTCTGTGACAACAGTAAACAATATGATGATATCATTAATAAGAGATTAGCGCGAGATTACAAAATTAAATTTTTACGGTTGACTTTGAATAAGCCTAGAAGCTAAAGAAAATTGAATGAATTTCAACAAAAGATATGATTGGGGTTGTTTCTGGGCATCACTACCCTTCATTTTAAACTAATCTATTGTATTATATTGGTGTTTTAATTTACTGTAATCTACTGTAATCTACTGTATTCTAATATATCGAATGTAACCTGTGTAATTGTTAACTCTATTGAATAGTGTTTATCATCTATATACCTGTGCTATTATATTGGTGTTTTAATTTACTGTAATCTACTGTAATCTACTGTATTCTAATATATCGAATGTAACCTGTGTAATTGTTAACTCTATTGAATAGTGTTTATCATCTATTAGGTCATCCGGAAAGTCCCGCCCCTGCCAATGTTCTCAAAATTTCTGATATGTATTATTTGTTTTTTTGAATCTGGCAGCTCAAACTGACCCAAGATTAACCTCTGCCATTACCAATTACGCAATCGTAAAATTTTAGTAACCGAATTAGTGCCACAACAGAGGCTAAGTTCAGGTATCTAATTCAATTCATTGCCGAAAAGGGCGAATATCTCATAGAAACGTACAATAAAATGATGCAAGTTACATTGGTTATATACCTTACTATCACTACATTAGCTTTTGACGAAAAGAATTTAAATTTGGTCAAGGGTCTGTAGCGGATCGGCTTTGATCTAAAATACGTCTGGAAATCGAAAAACAGCGTTAATTACGTGATATTTGTGAAATCTTGCATATTGATTCAGTAATACAGATCGATATAATATATTCAGAGATCCAACTATCACGTGAAAACACAAACAAAAAAATTTGTGAGACTTTATACCTAAAAAAGGATATCACATGTTTTGAATTCAACGCGTTATGAGTAACGTGTGTGAGCTTCCAAGGGCGCTTAAATTTTGTACATTAAGCATTCGACTGCTTCTTTGGACTTAGCCATTCTACAGAACTGGCTACCAAATACTATTATTCGCTCTCATATCTTGAAAATTTTCTATTGAGCGCTGCGAATACGCAAATAGACAAAAATATCCTCTAATTTATGGGTCTCTTCGAAAATAAGCCATTAGCATTGTAAGCAAAAGTAATTGCGAAATCTATCATTCGGTATCGACGCTGTATAAATACCTTCGTAAGTCACTGTAATTAAAAATTTTCTAAATAAACGTCTTCATGGTCAGGGGCGGGACCTTCCGGCTGGCCTAATATATACCTGTGCTATTAACGAGACCAACCATTAAATTATCAAACAGGAGATATATTTATATATACACAGACAACATAAATACACTCATATATAAATATATATAACAACAGCATTTAACCCGTCCAATTACACGAAACCTTGTCAACTCTATCAGATCCTAAAATGGCCCAGAATGATTTGGTGTCTTCTGTGTTTTGGTTATAATTTTCAACTGTAAAAATAAGTATAACTTAATCTTTATAACTATTGATTGTGACCATTATTGTTTATTGCGTTGATTCGGTTTCTGAAGTGACTTTCTTATTCGAATCTTTCAATATAAAATTGGTAAGTTCTTAACTGTTTAACTTTTGGTACAACTCTTACAGTGAAAGTAGAGTCACTTTATCAACACAAATCAAACTGATCATCAAAGTCATCATCTTGTTACATCTGCTGAAACCTGCAAACATCTGAAAGTGAACAATAAAAACTCTGAAGCAATTCTTTTCATTTCATCCTGTCATTATTACTTCTACCAGTTGATTGTAAAGTCAAGCCTAATTAACCATCAACAGCAGTACAATCAATGTTGAATCTGATATTTTAAGCCAATTTAGAGATATACTAACCAATACTAAACAATAGTTTTTCGTGTCTGATAACATAATTCTGGTCAACTTGGTGGTCTTCGTTTTTTTTTTGCTTCTCGACAACATCACAAACACATCATTAACTTTATCCATTAAACTTTGTTTTATATCAATAACTATCATAATCATTTAGTCACAAATTCGTTTTGTCGCCTAAATTCAGTAAGTAAATTACCAAATCTTGTGTAAAACGCATGTTTAGATTGTTAACTAGACTAAATAGTTATTAATGGTTACAGAACTAAATTCACATATAAGCCAGTAACTAATTACTAGTGATTCTATTCTAATCTTTTCCTAGTCTAGACCTAATTTTGCCTGAAAATAATTTCATTTTAATACCTAAATTGTATCGATTAATGGTTTAAGAACGCTTCAGTTCGCCATTCTTCATACATTACCTGTCAATAGTCCTAATTTTGCCTGGAAAATAATTTTATCTTACTACCTAATTCGTCAAAGAGTGATGGTTTAAGAACCTGAGTTCGCCATTTTCAACCATAGTGATTAATTAAATATAGAATACTTCAGTCAATCTAAGTTAAATATAAACCTTATTTACTGCCTGCTTATTTGCGGTTGTTTATGCTTATCATTTACATTATTATAAATTTAACCAATCAATCATCTAAATTTAACGTAGCAAATCAATTTACTTGGATTTAAAATTGCATTCATTAAGACTAACATTAAGATTGATTAATTAAAGACAATCATTAAGAGAAATATCTAAAATAGAAAAAATTACCTATTACTCTAACAAATAAATTTATCCATAGAAATATAAGGATTCAATCCTCACATCATTAATTCTAAGAGTATAAAAAAAGGGCAAATAAACAAAGAATAGCCTATACGCCCAAATCAAGTTTGCCATAAGTTTGATTTAATAAGATCACATTATACTTAAATAAATTAACTTTGCAAAAATTGATCATTACTCAGACAAATAAAATCTACAAAAGACTACACCTTATACGATAAGTCAGATAATAAAATTAATGATTACTCAGATAAATTGAGCTCTCAAGATTATAATATTCGCACGCAATATCATATCATTCAGAATCACGATACACTTTAATCAACTAAAATTTGTTTAACAAAATTTCTCCGCACCCTTACGTGATGAGAATAAATCAAAGATTTTAATCAAACAACAATAACCTTTCGTGCTTAATAACATTCAAATAACATAATAATAAACCCAAAAGTCATTTTACGTAGTCATTGAGATTGATGAATTTCTTCTTCTATTGTTATTTTTTCAACTTAATCTTTCTTGAATTCTGTAATAACCTCATTAATTACATAAGGCGTTGGTTTTTAGAAAACTCAGTTCTATTAACAATTTATTCTTTGACATTGATTGCACTCCTCACCATTATAATAGTAAAAGTGAATACAATTAATTATTAATTCTGATATTACTGATAAATTAAACTTATTTGATTTAGACCTTGCACGAAATCATTTATTAAATGGTTACCGCATGCAATAAAACTAAATGACTAAAAATACTGAGGAAATAGAAATTAGAGCAGTAAGTCTTGGTTTCAGACTACACCCTTGGTACATTAATAATCAACCAGTAATAGTATTTTATCATCATACTAATAAATCAGTAATAGATTACGGTCTCATTTGTTTCGAAACAAATAACGAACTTAGGCGTAGAAATTAGACAATTGTCATTAACTCATACATTATTAAAAATTAAAAAAAAATAAAGAAAATAATAAAATAAAATGGACCAGGCAACGACGACGAGTAATGAGGGACCTCGTACTAATAACTTAGTATCACCCCTTACTACAGCTAATGTTACCTTTCCGAATGTTCCAGTCAATATCAACTTCTTCTCTGGCGACGATGACGAAAATGTTATCGACTGGTTCGATTCATTTGAGTTCGCGGCAGCAGCTTTAGGCTGGTCAAAAACAGATATGTTTAATGTAATCCCAGCTTATCTGCAGGGAACTGCAAGAAGATGGTATTATGCCATAACTTCGCCTGTACCTACTGTATCTAGCGTACCTGATGCACAAAACAGTATGGCTGCGCCATCGCAAAGCCCACCTCAAGACTACCATGAACTTAAAACAAGAATGATTGCAGATTTGTGTCCTGCAGACTACAGGTCTTACCTTTCACAGGAACTTTACAAATCTAAACAAAAGATTGGTCAATCAGTCATCGCTTTCATTTATGAAATTCATAAATTATGCAGAAGAATCCATGAACATACACCTGAAGTCTTTATCATTAGCATGATAAAGGAGAAATTGCTACCACAAATTAAATACGGGATTGCTCTCCAGAACCCGAAAAGTTTGCATGAACTGGTTGAAGCGGCTAGATTGGCTGAACGAGCCATGCATAGTTGCTCAACGCCGTTCGATGCACCTAACAAAGAAGTAACTCAGCTACAAACACAAGTACAACAAATGCAGGAAAAATTAGAATCCCTCAAAAGATGTAATATTTGTAAAAGATTAGGGCATACTGAAGAAAGATGCTACTTTGCTAAAAGATCTGAAAATGAAATAAGTCAAAATAATTATACTAATCGTAATCAAATGTTAAATAATTATCCGACCGCTAGTTATAATCCAAACATGGCACAATACAATCAAGACTATCAACGAGTGATTTCACAAGCCAATCAAAATTATCAGACAGCGGCCAAAAACTTTATTCCAGGAAATCCAGGTGTTAGTAATCAATCTTTTGCAAAGCGAACTTTCCCTAGAAATAATGCTGATCCTGATAATTGGAGAAATCGACCCTCAATATCTATCAAAGAGCCTGAAGTTAAAATGGATCCACCTAAAGGCTCTGAATACAAAAGTAAAATAAAGGAAAGATCACCCTCACCTAAACGTAGAGGTAGACCACCTAGTAAAGATAGAGGTAGAGGTCGTGGTCGTGGTAAAGCTCCACAAGTAAGAATCACAACTTATCGAGACGATAAATCTGAAGAAGAGGTGGACTCGGACTATTGCATTGAATCAGACGATGCTACATTTGTTAATCCGGTTGTTCACCTTCTAAACCAAAATCTCATTCAACAATTTGTAAAAGTAAATGGTTGCAAAGTAGATTCAATGTTAGACACAGGATCAGAAATCTCTCTCATTACTAAAGACTTAGTTCATGAACTTAACCTAAATATGAGTAAATATAAAGGTCCTACACCATTTGCTGCAAATAATAAGCCATTACCAATTTTAGGAAAGGTGAAAGTCCAATTAAAAATTACAGACGGCCGAAAAATAGCTATAATAGATACCAAAATGCAAGTAGTAAATAACTTGCCACGCAAATTCAAAGTCCTACTAGGACAAGATTTACTGACAAAAGCGCAAGTAAACATTGATTGTGCAAATAGAAAGATAAAAATAGGTAGAGTAGAACCAGTTGTGGAAGTAGTTACTACCGAAGAAGAATCATCAGACAGTGAACCAATAGTAGACACTTCAACTGAATCTGAGGACCTAAACGATTTACTGAACGACTTAAATGACTTCGTGTCTTCTGACGTAGATCATTTACCAGAATTGACCGAAGATGTCGAATTAGAAATTGAACCGATCACAACATTTGTTGATAAATCAAAAATAACTGAATTAGAACTAAATGTTGAAAAAGACGTTCCAGGAGGTGTAGAGCAAGCATTGTATCAGTTATGTAATAACTATAGAGAGGTTTTTGCTGTTACACCACAAGAATTAGGCCGAACCAATCTTTTTATGCATCGAATTGAGACAGGTCACCATGCCCCGATCTCACAGTCTCCTTACTCCCAGAGTGCACAGAAAAGGGAGATAACGAAACAGATTATTAATGAACTCATTAGAGATGGTATAATTGTCGACTCCTTCTCTCCTTGGTGTTCACCAGTAGTTCTAGTTAGCAAAAAGACAGGTGATTGGAGAATGTGCGTTGACTATCGTAAACTAAATGCAATAACCGTAAAGGACTCCTACCCAATTCCAAATATAAATGTTTCACTGGATGCGTTGCAAGGTTCCGAATATTTTAGTCTTTTAGATCTTAGATCAGGTTACCATCAAGTAGAACTTGCACCTGAAGACAGACAAAAGACCGCTTTTGTGACTAGCTTTGGCATGTATGAGTATGTAACAATGCCCTTTGGACTTTGTAATGCACCCGCAACCTTCCAAAGACTGATGAACTGTTGTCTTGGAGGACTAAAATACAAGTGTTGTCTTGTATACATTGACGACATAATAGTTTTTAGCAAAACAATTAAGGAACATTTAGAACGATTAGAAGCTGTATTTGATAGTTTACGAAGGGCTGGTTTGACTTTAAAACCAGATAAATGTTTTTTCTTCAAAAAGAAAATTTTGTACCTTGGACACATTATTAGTGCAGCTGGACAAGAGCCCGATCCCGAAAAGATCAGAGCAGTGAAAAATTTTCCTGTCCCTGTCACTTTGAAGGATATTAGAGCTTTCGTCGCCCTTTGCTCTTATTATCGTAAATTTATTAAGGATTTTGCTAAAATAGCACAACCATTAACCCAATTAACAAAAAAGGAAGTTCCTTTTATTTGGGGACCAACTCAAATAGAAGCTTTCGAATACCTGAAAAATTGTTTAGTTAAAGCCCCTGTTTTAGCGCATTATAATCACATGTTAGAAACGCAGTTGAGAACAGATGCTTCTGATGTAGGGTTGGGAGCAATTCTGTTACAAAAATACGAAAATAAATGGAAACCTGTCGCTTTTGCAAGCAGACAAATAAGAGGTGCAGAAATCAACTATCCCATTTCAGACAAAGAATGTCTTGCGATCATATATGCTTTTGAGAAATTCAGACATTATCTTGAAGGCATCACATTTGAAGTTGTAACTGATCATTGCGCATTATGTTTCCTAAAATCCAAAACTAAATTACCACCAAGATTGATGCGTTATGCCATGACACTACAAGCCTTTGAATTTAAAATAACTTATAAATCAGGGAAAATACACGCCGATGCCGATTGTTTAAGTCGGTATCCAACTAATGATCCCCAATTCAATAAAATAGATGTAGATGATAAGGAACAAGGTGACGATATTTTCGCACTTCTAATTAGTGAACAAGACGAGGAAAATATTAATCTTATTGAAGAACAGAGAAACGACCCAACAACACAAGCACAAATACAACAATTAAATGATATTGACAAATTAGAACCTAGAGTAAAAAATAGAATCATTCGTAGTTTTAGAATAAAAGATGGAATTCTTGAGAAAAAGATCGTAACAGATATAGGAACTAACTGGGTTCCAGTTTTACCTGCAACTTTAGTCAAAAAAGTTTTACAATCTTATCACAATGACGCTACTTCAGGTCATTGTGGTCTCTACCAAACTTATGCGAAGCTAAAAACTAAATATTATTGGGCAAGAATGACAAAAGACATCGCCAAATACATTAACTCTTGTGAAGAATGCCAGCTTAATAAGAAAGGAATTGGTAATGCAGTTCCACCACTAAAACCAATCTATGTTACAGTCCCATTTGAAAAAGTTGGCATTGATATTCTTGGTCCTTTGCCTCCTTCTTCAGGAAAAGAATACATCATTGTGGCCACTGATTATTTTACTCGGTGGGTAGAGATGAAGGCTTTAGCAAAGAAAGATGCATTGAGCACAGCAAAATTTTTGATTGAGAATATTTTATCACGCCACGGTTGCCCTAAAACTATTGTTAGTGACCAAGGTCGTAATTTTATTGCTGATACAATCAAAGAAATTGCAGATTTTATGAACACAAAATGGCAACTGTCAACCACCTATCATCCTCAGACTAATGGTTTGACAGAAAGAGTGAATCGAACGATTTGTCAGATGTTGAGTCATTACTGTCAAGAAACCAATCGTTTGAGATGGACTCAGATACTGCCATTGATAAATTTAGCTTACAATAGTGCAGCAAATCAAAGTACACAATACTCACCATTCTATCTCCTGTATGGAAGAGAAGCTAATTTACCAATTGATTTGAAATTAAATCCAGAAAATAAAGAAGTCAATTTCACTGAATATGTAGAATTCCTCAATAATGAATGGGCATCAGCAAAAGAATTAGCAAGAATAAATTCAGATGAATCGAAAGAAAAGCAAACTAGAAATTATGAGAAAAGACATAGACTTAGGACCTTCAACATAGGAGATCTAGTATTGTATGAGAAGCAAGTACGAAACAATAAATTAGAATCAAAATATGAAGGCCCATATAAAATCATAGAGAAGATAGGAGAAACTACCTATCTATTACAGAAGGACGAGGGTTACGAACCCAAACGAGTACATGGATCCCAGATCAAACCATATATTGTTAAGGAGACTAGATCCTCTTCTGGTGGTCAAAAGACTAGTAAATTATCAACTAGTTTACTATTTTTACTTCTCCTGCCTTTAATGACAAATATTTGTGAATCAATCAACATTGCTGACTCCCTTATATGGAAATCTACTCATAATAAATACTTGAGAGGTTATATCAGAGTCAATCACACTATTGCTCTGATCAACCCATGCAAAGAGATCCCTGAATATGAAAGTTATTTTGACTTAGAGAATATTGAATGGAAAAATAACCAAATTAACACAACAGACTGTGAAATACAATGGCGATCTAAACGCACCAGTATTGGGATTGATTGGGGATCTCAAATTAACCCTGTCAAAACTTACCGAGGTTGCAAAGAATTCATCAAAAAAGGAGATCGCCCTCAATGTTATAATCGTGCTGATGAAATTTGCTTTGCATACACTCATGTGAATGATATTTTCTACATCGCTAGACATAATTGCCTGAATTACATAAAAGAAAAGATGCAGACAGTTGAAAAACTGTGTAACCAAAATGCAGTTTCGTCAAGAAGTAAGAGAGACGGCGGTTTATCGGCCGTAATTTTCGTTTCTTCTATCATGATTGTTGGCACAGCTGCTTTGATCAATAGCTTCAACAGTGGTTCAAAAGCAGTAGACCAGATTACTAACGACGCTCTGACTGAAATTTCAAACGCTTTAAAGGCACATCAAGCAAAAATGATGCACATGTCAGCAGAATTGGCAGACTTAAAGATAAGAGTCGCCCAGTTAGAACATAGTGCCTATGAGAATTCCTTCCGAGCAGCTGACATATCCTTTCAAGTGAATAGATTGATCACAGTTATGCAAGAAACTATGAAGGCCATTCAGACGAATGAAACTATTCCGATTTCAACGTTTGACTTTTTCAATGTTACTTTGCCATGTGGGAAAACATGCCTATTGACAAAGGTGTCGGATGCGAAATGTCGAGTTATTAAGAAAGAAAATCAAACATCGGAAGAGACTTATTTGCAATTCACATTTAGAGTTGCAAAGATAGCTACCGATTTGATTGTAAAGAAAGCGGACCCATTCACGTTGCTTGAGAAACACAATGGTTCGGTATGTCTGTTGAAGTATAAAGGACCTCAATATGTCACTGTTAATTTAACTTCAAAAGAAATGTGTAGTATTGAAGCCGACGAAGTAAAAGAAGAATATCTCATACACCTCCCTAATTATTGTGACGTAAAAAAAGGAGTGGAACTCTGGGAAAAAGAAAATTGTATTGAAGCAACCAAATTCAAAATAAGAAAACCCCAGATAAAGATTGTCAATGATTATTATTATGTCTATTGTGTCGGCCATAATTTAACTCAATATGGAAGTACTGGACCGTGTTCGAATGAGATTACTAAAGTTTCAATGGATCAGAATTTTTCCATCGATGGTCAAATTTACCCGTTTAGTGAACTTGCCACGTTGGAACATTTTGAAATGACACCCGTTTCTAATTTGATTAACTGGAAGTTAATGATGGAAGAGCTCATAGCACAGCATAAAACAGAAATACAAC
This sequence comes from Tetranychus truncatus, assembly GCA_028476895.1. Lineage (NCBI taxonomy): Eukaryota > Metazoa > Arthropoda > Arachnida > Trombidiformes > Tetranychidae > Tetranychus > Tetranychus truncatus. The sequence continues at coordinate 14,011,006 of CM052061.1, forward strand.
GCGATGAATCATGGTTATCTTGGATAAAAAGAAGCCTAATAACAGTTTTGTTAGGTGTTATAACCGTATGCATAATGCTACTGATAATATCGAAGTTGTTCAACGCGATATTATTTTGCATTAAAAAGCCTGTTATTGCAGTAAACATGGTTCCAGACTCGAACTACCAAGATTATAAAACGCAATTAGCACCAATATCGATACCGCTTAGTTCTCTGTATTAGCTGAATAATTACTGTTCTTTGCTGTTATACTATAAATTAATTATAATTTAGACCTAATGGATATAGCATCTATTTTAGATTATGAGTTATAATTCAAATATCTAATTATACAATATAATTTATTCGTATCTAGATCGTTCGACATGTACCATAATCGACTGAGACGTACGCGGCGCCAAAGCCCACCTCTAGTTGATCTCAGTGATGACCCGACGCCATCCACATCCAGATATAATCCACGAGATTGGCAAGGTTTCGCTGATGGAGCTAGAAATAATAACATTAGAACTACTCCATCCATCTCTCGAGATCAACCAAATCTTGGAAGAAGCATTCTTGATTATGCGTCCGGTTGGTCTGATGTAAATGAACCGTCACCGCCTGAAAATCCCACAACATCATCCATTATGGAATAAATTCCATTCACAAGAGATTTTGTGGATTCAGAAGCGCATATGGACTTCAGTTGTACTGTGTGTTTCGAGTTAATCCTAGATCATAAAAGAAACCACACCTGTATCCATTGTAAAACCTGCATGTGCCCCGATACTTGCTTAAAGACTTATAGAGATATCCCTTTGAAAGAACATGAAAGATATAAATCATGTCCTACATGTAAGAAACGACTCGACTATAAACAACGACCTGAAACAGGTATCAAATCAATAGAAGTCTGGAACGACTTGTTGGTATATTGTCCGTTTCCTACCTGTAGGACTATACTAAAGAACTTAGAATTCGATGAACACACCGATAATTGCTCACATAATGTCAAGAATTGCATGAGATGTAGTTCAAAAAATTGGAACCAAGAGATTCATTCAAGTTACTGCATGGGAGAGCTTAGGTCCACTCATGCAGAACTCGAATCTAAAGATAAAAGAAGAATTAACTCTAGCCAACGAACTTAGGAAACAAATGATAGAAGAAGCAGAGGCAAAAATAAAAGAACTAGAAAACATGTTAACTCAAAGAGAACCAGAAAGCCCAAATAATAATCCCACACTAGTAATGCCAACTACATCAAATCCACTAAGTAGTGTTAACAATCCGCATGGAAAATATACTAAATTTACAATTAATTATGTAGATAGAACCTTTCAAATTAATAATATATCATTGCTTGAATCCGGCTCAGTCCTTAGACAAAAAATAGATGAAATAACTGGCTGTAAGGTCGGCGCTATCCTTAGATTAGATCATACTCTGTTAGATGATCAAAAATTACTTAAACAACATCAATACTGTGAAAGGTTAAAGATGCTTAATCGTTTAGAAACGCGAGTACAATTTAAACACAATTAATTTTAATCACAATTAAAGTTGAATTCAAACAGACTCAGAAGATTTATTCAGCCTTTCAAATCCTGAATATTCAGGTTCTTTTAGGATCACTAGTTTCAAAACTTAATGAGCAGAAATACTGTTGTCATAAGACCAAAGTTAAACAAAAGGTTAAGTTGCACTAGGATTAGCAATAGGTACAACCACAAATCTGGTCAAGAAGGAATGTCGTCTCTAGACAGGAAACAGTTCAAACTGGTCAAAAGATGAATAACAGCTTAGAAGCTATGGACTTTTACTACTTTAGGAAATAGCTTATTTTAACAAGATGGCTATCTGGCGCCCAAATGAGTTTCCAAACTCAACCAAAAGAGAGACAAACACGAAGTGTAAATTTCAATGATTAGAATCAGCACAATCAGAATCAATTCAAGGGCTTTGATTTCTATCATCACTCGATGATAATTAGATGAACAAATAGACTTAAGTCTTTAGGAATCACGATTGAAGAAACACATAAGATAGTTTTACAAACTAAATTAAACACCAAATTTATTACAAAATTAAACCCAAGAAAAGAAAATTGAATTAGATGAATATGAAGGTTTAGAAACCATAGATGATCAGAATCAAGAACATTAATCAAAAAGATAGATCAAGAATAGACCCAAAAATTAGACCAAGGATAGACAATTAAACTGGAGTAACCTAACCCATTATATATCTTACATAACGGAAGGAAAGACAATAGAAAAAGGAAAAGGAAAAGTAAGAAAAGCTTAGAAGCTATGACAACGGTAAACAGTTATTGTGATGTCATTGATAAGGGATTAATTCAAAATTACAAAACCAATTTTTATGTTTAAACAAAAGATAAGCTTCAAAGCTAAAATAAAGTTAAATGATTAAATGATTAAATGATTTTTATCAAAAATGAATGATTGGGATTGATCTTGGGCAACACTACCCTTCACATCCCCTCCTCGATGACCAAGAACCCAAAGATTAATTCCATTCATTATCATCAGGAATAGCTTGAAATTGCATTGATTGGTCAACGAAAATCACAGTATTATCAGAGACTGCACTTGACTTTGAAGTTTTAGAACTTTTTGAAGAGTTGGAACCAATTGAACTTCTTCTTGAATTATCCTTTTTCGGTGAGGTAGGATTAGCATCCTCTTCGGCAGCTCTTTTAGCATTGGCAATAGTTTCAGGAATGGATTCATATCTCTTTGCATCCTTAATTGCTTGATACATTCGTCTTGAACGAGCTTGAGGTGATTGAGATGGCAATGTCTTGTGACTTCTTAAAATATCCAAATTAATTTTGCATTGATCTGCAGTTTGTTTTAGCATCTCTTTATCAGGTAATATGCAGTTATTATTGAAAACAGGAAATGGGATTCTTTTCCTTCGATTAGGATGATTGATCCATTCAGTAGGCCAATTACAGATACCTTTTTGTACCCCTTGATCAAATTCATAGAGTAATGCTGAAGTAACTCTATTTCCACAAGTTAATTGAACGTTTTCATTGTGGATTCCATTGCAATTATGAGCAATTCTCTCGATCTCTTCCCATTGCAAGAAGTAAAGTCTTAAGACTGTAGTTGTTTCAACTGCCGGGGAATGAGCAGTTACTGGAAGTGTGTAACCAGTGAACCATAGAAAACTAATTGCATTTAGATGCATGGGATGCTCGACGTATGGCGAGTAAAAGTTATTGACATCGCGTAACTTGGGATGCAATATGCGAATTTCTTCGATAGTTAAGCCAAGGTTGATGAAATGGTTTATTAACCCGTATCCCACTATCTTGTTAGCGCAGGCCAAATATTTAATAACTTGATCCCGTACAGTCCATAGATTCCGGGCGTACTTGAGATCTCTAGGGCTTAGACCATGCCAAGTTGAATCAATGTATTCAAATTCTCGGTATCGCACAAAAGTTTCATAGATTACTTCCATATTTCCATCCATGATTAATACCCAGCAAGGACGAGGTCTCATTCTTCCATTTTCCCAAACTGAGATGCAAAGCATACTGATGGAGAAAATCAGTCGCTTATCAGCGCATTTACTTGCACAGTCATTGATGACTTGAATTTGCGATTCCAACATTGGAGGAAGATTGGCCTTTGGCCTATTAATAAAACTATCAGCTAATATTGCACGCCTTGTTTCTCGATAGTAAATAGTACTTTCTTTACTTGATGTATTCGGCTGCTTATACATAGAATCAGGATTTGCACAAGAAGGAAACGATTCTCTTAATAAGTCTTGTATATTTTCGGCATCCGCAGGAGCTAAGCGTTCAAAGGGATCAAATCGGATGAAGGGCGTTTGTTGATCTTCAACATCAATAGCGTATAAAACGTTTGTAGACGTAGTTGAAATTGAATCATCATCACGAGGTTCAACATATCTTGACCATCTCTTCCAATTTAAAGAGTAATCAGTTAAATAATTAGGTACCCGAGCGCATTTAGTTGTTGGCCATCGTCTTTGGACGTCAGGAATAGGGACCGTAGAACAACTGGGAAATCCAATTGCTAGAGCGAATTGTTCAGCTTCATCGATTGGCTCGGTTGGATCTCGTTGTCTCTTGACATTGTTCCAATATGCAGAACTGAAATTATTCTGAGCTCGAATCATTTCGGGATTGAACTCTTTCGGATCCAATTTGAAATTCTTTGTAAAAAATGCATATCCCAATGCTTTCTTATGCCAACGTTGCTCATGACTTTGCGTTGGTTCCTTTAACTTAAGATGTGCTGGCAAAATGCTTTTCAGCGAAACAGTTTTTCGGTTCAATTCCTCTCGAACAGGGCCAGACATGAAAGGTAGTTGAAGAGTTTTGTCAAACTCGTACTCGATAGGGCCATTTCTGCATCTTTGCAAATGATAGAGGAGTTGATTTACACCTAATTGTGCATTACAGAATTGTCGATGACATGTAAAGATGGCTTCTCCGTAAAACTTTTTGATTTCCTCATTCTCGACTTCGTCGTATTTTGGATAGCCATTAAGCTCAATTGAAATTAAACAGTTTGCATTTATACACATAAATTTATCAGCGGCGGTGACTTTTGTCAATTGAAGGTCACTCGGCAACGACTGTAACCATCGAATGCAACCAAAACAGTAGATTCGTGTACAAACGGTACAGCATTTTGGATTCAAGGCGATTTGCTCGCATAACTGGCATGTGATAAGTTCCTTTAGTCGTCCCAATTCAGAGTGTACGACTTGACTTGCAGCCAAACCTTTTCGAAGGGAACCAAATTGTATGCCATCCAGATTCGTATCTACAACATTATACTGAATCTTTTCTTTGATAAACGATTCGAACCATAGTTTATCATTTTCCGATTTCTTGATATCGGCTTCTACCCACTCTTGTGCTTTGAGGAAATACTCAACTCGATGATACGGTGGTAGATCTTTTTCATCAATTGGCTTAGGAGCCGGGAATGAACAATTGAATCGAAGTTGATTCTCATCAGGAGGAGGATATGGACTGTAGTCCTTTGATTTTCGATCAATAGTGCATAACCCAAATGCAGTAGATTCAGGAAGAGGATCTTTTAAATTCATTTTAGTATATTTATTACCTCCAATTGTTAACTGTGGATGAGCTTTGTAGGATCTCTTTTCATCAGACCAACCAGTTAACGTTTCAAAACGTGAAACTTTATCACTTTTGCGACCATCAGAAGTCGTCGGTTTATCCTCATCAATTGTTAATACAGGAATACTTGATTCATCACGAGGTGGCTCAGGATTTGCCAGAATCTGCTTGAGCTTGTAAGCTAATCGTCTACCGAAAGCTTCTGAAGTTACGATTGAATCATCATCGTTCATTGAAACATAAGAATCCGAACTGGAGTTGGATTTTTGAGAAGAAGGCATTATAATCACTTCACGAATAATGAAATTTCTTTCAAAAATAAAAGTTGAAACACGATTAAGTTTATAAACTGAAGTTCCAAAGGCACAAAATTTAGTCAGAAGACTTTCACGTTTACCAAGGTCTGTTGAATGATTCTTCCAAAGTTCAAATTTAAGATGAAAGTCACAGTTAATGTTCGTGGAAAGTTCAACTTTAAACAATGTTAGCTTGAAATAGCTTAATTGATGATTCACAATTTGCTTTATGAAGCGTGATGAACAGTTTAGAAACTGAAAAGGGAACTCAAAATTTCCGAAGACACGAAATTCGAAAGAGAATTTACTGATTTGATTTAAATCAAATTTACACAAAACGAAACAATTCGAACTGGATTTAACTAAATAAATTGATGATGAATTAGAATTCAATGAATTTATCAGGAATTTTTCAGAATTGAATAGAAATAGTTTAGAAACTGGACGAAGGAAATTAGCAGAAGGTAACTTGACCAATAAGTCAACTTGAGACAAAGGAAGTACAAGTGAAAGTGACGACACTTCTTCTTCTCTACACAGTAACTCCCTCTTAACGGTAACAGCACTTTGAGCGCGAAACAATGTTAAAGGCTTATCAGCGGTAAATTCAAAAATTTTAAAGTTTCCAAACTTAATTAAGATGATTAGATTTACTGGAATTATCTTTCTTTTTCTTGTTGTTGGACCAACTAATTCAGCATCTTTGCTACTTATAACTGGATTGTTCATCATCTCTCGATTAGCAGTTTTATATTTTCGTCTTTTTTGTATCTTAACTACACTTAAGTTAAGAGGCTGATTGTCATCAAAAATAGTTGATTTCTCCGAATCGGAATCAATTCCTTTGGCTTTCTCATTATCAGCATCTTTAAAATTGTTTGTAATAGTTGCAAAACGTTGATCACAATCATTAGATTCACTTGATTCACTTGAATTTAAAGTTAATTGTTTATTCAACGAAACACTTAGTTGTTCATCATTCACATCATTAGCATCTGCATCACTTGTGTTGCTTATTATCTCGTCTCTTAACGTTTTCAATGATTCAGGAATAATCCCCACATGTGGCTTTGTAAGCTCTAAGTTAAATGTAAATCTTTCTTCATTTTCCGGATTAAGCAAAAGGACCGAACCTCTTTTTACCCCTAATACCAAATAAGGTCCAAAAAACTTTGAAACCAACTTTTTAGTTGTACCAATTGAAGGAGCACAATTTTTTATATAACACAAATCACCAATTTGGTATGGATTCCTTTTAGTTGTAGACTCTATTCTTTGTTGATAGTACAATTGTTGTTTCATTAATCGATCTCGAGCTAATTCTCTGCATTTTTCAATTGATTGGTTAAATGTTGAAGTTTCTAAACTTAATTGCAAATCAATCGGCTTCTTCAAAAATTTTCCAAACACCAAATAGTAAGGCGAAAACCGATGAATTTTATGAATTGAAGCATTAATTGCTATAACTGCATCCTCTAATGATGTTTTCAAATCAAATTTATTTTGATCATCAATTGATGTCCTTAGACGTTCAGCAATCGTCCGATTCACTCGTTCAACAGTGATTTCAGGGAATCCAAAAAGACTAAAAAACTCGTTTAGAAACGTAATCACTGTTGTTGCATGTTGATTAGCATAAACTCGAGCATAAACATATCTTGATAAAGAGTCGATTAAGACTAAAATTACTTTCTTTGCACTGTTCTTGTAAGGAATTGGTCCTTGTGCATCCATCTCAAGTCTTTCAAAAATTGTTTCCGGAATAGGCTTTAGAGCCGGTTCAGCATATGTTACATTGGTTGATTTACCTACATAGCATTTGTTGCAATTCTGACATAAGTCTTTGACTTTATTGTATAACTGAGGCATCCAAAACCTCCTTGCAATTTGCAAATATGTCTTCTCGACACCAAAATGTCCACCAATAGACGATCCATGTTCTTCTTTAAAAACTTTTTGCAACACTTCATCATTAATGACTACACGATTTAGGTCGTGACCAATCGTAGGTTTACGATACAACAAATTGTTTATAAACAGATAACTTTCATGAAGTTTTGAATTCGGTTCATTTGTTAACTGATCAATAATGCTTTTAATTTTTTCATCTACTTGTTGAGCTTCCATCAACTTGATCCTCCATTGATCATCCGTTTGATAATGATAACAAGTTTCAAAACTTTTTCTTAACAATGAATTCAGCATTTGAGCTTCTTTAAGAGCACAATTTTCACTTGATTGCACAAAATATAACTGTTCAATGTAATCTTGCTCTGGATCAATTGTCTTTCGATGATCCCATTCGTTTTGATAACGAGATAAACAATCAGGTCCATGTGATTCACCCTTCGTGTAAATTACTTTAAACTTATAACTTGACAAAATTATTGCCCATCGATTTAATCGTTGATTCTTGAATTGAAGCTTGGGAAGCTGACACAGAGCGTGATGATCAGTCTCCACCAGAAAGATATCACCATCCAAATAATGATCAAACTTTTTAATTGCAACCAAAATTGCGAGACACTCTTTCTCACTGACTGAATAACTCAATTGATGTTTAGCTAACTTCTGCGAAAAGAAGTATAACGGTTTCCAACATTTCACTTTCTCAATTGGAACGTGTTCTAAGGATTCGAATCCATCAGGAACTTTTTGATTTGCGTCTTCTTGAAGCAGTATTCCTCCAACTGCAATATCACTAGCATCAACGCTAAGTTTCTTCCTTAATTTCGGATTGAAATGCACTAGCATCGTTGTTTCAATCAATGAGTTTTTTAACTCATCTAAAGCTTGATGATCCTGTTTCAGCATTTTAAATTTTCTTTCTTTCGATACCAATCGATACAATGGTGCAGCTAAATTTGAATAGTTTTTGATATATCTGGAAAAGTAATTATAGCACCCTAATTGCGATTGCAATTGTCGAACACTTGTAGGGTAAGGCAAACGCTTCAAAGCGGCAACTTTATCAGGATCTGGTCTTATTCCATCACCATTCACCAAATGACCCAATAAGATTAATTCATTTACACCAAACTTGCATTTATCAGTCTTGATTTTTAGATTCCAATCTCTTAATCGTTCAAGAACTAAACTTGTGTTTTGCAACAATTCTTCCCAAGTTTTTCCAATCACTGGGATATCATCAAAATATCCCAAACACTCAGTGTAATTAAGTCCTTTCAATACGGTATTCATCAATCTTTGAAATTCAAAAGGAGCACAGGCTAACCCCATCGGAAGCCTTTTATATTGGTATTTGCCATCAGGCGTAACGAACACTGTTTTACCTCGTTCACTCGGAGGTATTTCGATCTGGAAATAACCTTGATAAAGGTCAAACATATTGAAAAATTTAGCATCTCTTATTGCTTCTAAGCAATCATCTATTCTCGGCATTGGATGATAAATCACTTTTGTTAGTCTATTGACTGCACGTAAGTCGTTCAACAAACGAAATGAACCATCAGGTTTTCCAATTAGCATTGCAGGTGAACCTCCCTCAGAGTTAGATCCATCCTCAATAATATCATTTTTCAAAAGTTCAGAGATTATTTTTTCGTATTCCTTGCGTTTCTCAACCGTGCAAGGATATGGCTTTTGAAACGGTACATGATTATCTCCAATATCGATTTTAATCGGCCACCTTTGCCAGGGAACTAAACCTAGATCAGATTTGCATTGGCTAAATACTTCAGGAAATTGCAACAAAACTTTCAGCAATTCCTTCTTCTTTTCATCCTCCAAATCAGGATTCATTCGTTTCATAAGTCTTTCAGCTAGACTCAATTCTTGTTTTTCATTATGAAAATAAATCGGAAATATGTTTTCAAACTCTTTAGTTTCAGCTAACTCCTTCATGAAGTTTTTCCTTTCTTCTAACTGCACAGGAATGTTTTCCTCTTCAGAATACGGTGAGCAAGGCATAACAGAAAGATAATTGTCTCGTGACTTTCTTTCTTCAGCATAATTTACCATAGGCACTTCAGGTTTCCCAATTAAACCAATTGATTCTTCTGCGGTACAAAATCTAAACATTAGCTCCGGAGTGAGCCATTCACCATCAACCGACTCTCGTAAATTAAATTGGTACCGGCCACCATAATTAACCATACCAGCAAAGTAAACATCTGCAAAACGATTCCCAAGAACCATCACAGGCTCCAAATTCCGCATCACTTGGAATTTGATTATCCTTGATGTCTCCATCTTAGGATGCTTGAATATCGCGAAGGCAGCACCTTCAACAGCTTGAAAGCTATTAGCAATTATACCACGTACGGCTACGTTGGAATGCAAAGTAAAAGCTTTAAGCTTTATCGCCAGATTTAAATCTATACACGCAGTACATGCTCCAGTATCAACTAAAACATCGCCGACTTTAACAAAGTTTTTATCAGGATAACAAAATGTTAACCTCACCGTAGGAAAATTCCTAATTTCATCATCGATATTTGTTATAAGCTCGACTTTTTCGGTTTCACTCATCATGTAAACCACTTCTGGTGCATCTGGTGCTCTTGCTAACTTCCTCGATCCGTTAGTCCCATTAATATCTGGTTTTCTTTCACTTGCAAAGTTACTTGCTTCTTGCTTATTAGCATTTGATTGACCTTGACCAAACGTCGGTTGAACTCCAGCCATTCTCAAATTAGCAGGTTGAAAACGACCTTCTTTAGACTGACTGCTACCACCATGATTAGCATCAGTATTTCCATTAGATTTTCTCGGTTTGCGACAGTCTCTTGACGTATGTCCCAAAATTCCGCAGTTGTAACACCTGAAAGGTGTCTTCCGTGCATGGAAGGAGTTGGAATTCGTATTCCTCTTTTCATCCTTCTTATCACCATCTTTTCTTTCCACTCGAAAAGATTCACGCCTAGACTCACTTTTCTCGTTGCGTTTTCGCATCTCAATATTGTACTCATTTACTAACGCAGCAGTTAATTCTTGAATATCGTGAACAGACTTTGACCGAATCAAAGTATCCTTTACCTCTGTAGGTAATCGTATCAAAACATCTTGAATAAATTCACTTGGCGATGGTTCGCCTTTCACTTTGATACACATCATTTCTAACTTCCGAATGAATGCTTCTGGATTCATATCGAAGTTCCATTTCAAATTATGAAAATCAGCAGTAGCTTGAGAAATTACAGCAGGATTTCTCAGCTTCTTCTCCAAAGCAGCGATATAACTTTTGCTTGTATGCTTTTCTTTGTCTAATTCTTTCGCATACTGCAAAAACTCGTAAGCCATAGCTTTTTGTAGCACATATAGCTTATCGTCGTCGTGACATCGTTCTAAGCTCAATATTCGCTTAATGGTTTGCAACCACATCCAAGAATCGACAGTACCAGGAGTATAGTTTGGCAAAACTGGAAGCTTAGGTTTGCACCTATTATAAGCATTGATAGTTAGACTTTGTCTTCGTCGAGGTTTTTCATCCTCATCATCGCTTTCATCATCTATCTGGTCTCTTGACTTCTCTTTATAATGAACTTCTCGTTCTTGACTTCGCATGCTTTCATCAGCACGTTGTGATGTGTTAGGTTTATAAACCAATGTCTCTTGTTCATCAAAAACTTCGTCTTGAGTATTTTCTGAATTCAAAATATCACGAAGATCAGTACCAGGATTAACTTTCGCCTTGGTACTCGGTAATTCAGATCGACTCCATCTCTTTATTATTGTTTCAATGATTTTCTTGGCAGGGGAACCAATTCCCAATTTACGGATATAGCTTTCACTAGCTAAACACATTACACTTGGTTCGATACCAACTCGAGAAATTATTTCTCTAATGTCTTGTTCAGAAACATTATTTTCTCTTAATTCACATACCCAAGAAGGGATCTTCAAAGTTAATAATTGATTCGTATCAATGGTTTCCATTATATCTTGTGTTACATCAGGCACATTGTTGAGGGCAAATAAGGTTTTAACAGCGTCAAAAAATTTCATTCTGATAATTGTATCATTAACTATGAATTTAATTTTCCAAGACCGTAAATAGTTTTTCATTGATGCTGTGTCGATGGCTTTTAAGCTTAAATCTGGTTCATCATTTTTATCACTTCTTGTTTCTTTTCCCATGAAACAGTAATCTGATTCATTTGTTGAATTAAATAGCGATCCTGCCGTGGTCGCCATTTGAAAGGTTAAAGATGCTTAATCGTTTAGAAACGCGAGTACAATTTAAACACAATTAATTTTAATCACAATTAAAGTTGAATTCAAACAGACTCAGAAGATTTATTCAGCCTTTCAAATCCTGAATATTCAGGTTCTTTTAGGATCACTAGTTTCAAAACTTAATGAGCAGAAATACTGTTGTCATAAGACCAAAGTTAAACAAAAGGTTAAGTTGCACTTAAGCTACGGATTAGCAATAGGTAGAACCACAAATCTGGTCAAGAAGGAATGTCGCCTCTAGACAGGAAACAGTTCAAACTGGTCAAAAGATGAATAACAGCTTAGAAGCTATGAACTTTTACTACTTTAGGAAATAGCTTATTTTAACAAGATGGCTATCTGGCGCCCAAATGAGTTTCCAAACTCAACCAAAAGAGAGACAAACACGAAGTGTAAATTTCAATGATTAGAATCAGCACAATCAGAATCAATTCAAGGGCTTTGATTTCTATCATCACTCGATGATAATTAGATGAACAAATAGACTTAAGTCTTTAGGAATCACGATTGAAGAAACACATAAGATAGTTTTACAAACTAAATTAAACACCAAATTTATTACAAAATTAAACCCAAGAAAAGAAAATTGAATTAGATGAATATGAAGGTTTAGAAACCATAGATGATTAGAATCAAGAACATTAATCAAAAAGATAGATCAAGAATAGACCAGAAATTAGACAAAAGACAATTAAACTGGAGTAACCTAACCCATTATATATCTTACATAACGGAAGGAAAGACAATAGAAAAAGGAAAAGGAAAAGTAAGAAAAGCTTAGAAGCTATGACAACGGTAAACAGTTATTGTGATGTCATTGATAAGGGATTAATTCAAAATTACAAAACCAATTTTTATGTTTAAACAAAAGATAAGCTTCAAAGCTAAAATAAAGTTAAATGATTAAATGATTAAATGATTTTTATCAAAAATGAATGATTGGGATTGATCTTGGGCAACACTACCCTTCACATCCCCTCCTCGATGACCAAGAACCCAAAGATTAATTCCATTCATTATCATCAGGAATAGCTTGAAATTGCATTGATTGGTCAACGAAAATCACAGTATTATCAGAGACTGCACTTGACTTTGAAGTTTTAGAACTTTTTGAAGAGTTGGAACCAATTGAACTTCTTCTTGAATTATCCTTTTTCGGTGAGGTAGGATTAGCATCCTCTTCGGCAGCTCTTTTAGCATTGGCAATAGTTTCAGGAATGGATTCATATCTCTTTGCATCCTTAATTGCTTGATACATTCGTCTTGAACGAGCTTGAGGTGATTGAGATGGCAATGTCTTGTGACTTCTTAAAATATCCAAATTAATTTTGCATTGATCTGCAGTTTGTTTCAGCATCTCTTTATCAGGTAATATGCAGTTATCATTGAAAACAGGAAATGGGATTCATTGTAGTCACCACAATTTTTTGATCTTGCTTCACTCATATTATTATTGACGAACTCACGTAACTTGGGCCAAGTAGTTTTAATGTAGTCTAAGTATTGTTGCTCATCGTAAGTTGGGGTGTCAATTGGTACGTCTCTTTCTTCTGGAGTTATTGATTTACGACCATAAACGAGTTCAAAAGGAAACCTTGTGCTTGAATGAGGTGATGTATTATAAGCAAACGTTATTTCTGGTAGGAATTGATACCAGGAATTGGTACTTATTAACGTACATTGATAACATTGTTGCGATTTTAGAATTGACTCGCTCAACTTGACCATTAGCTTGTGGATGATAAGGAGTGGTAAACAAATGTTTAATACCATACTTGCTTGTCAGTTCTTTCAACAAATTGCTAGTGAAATTCGGGCCATTGTCTGAGATAAGAAAATGTGGTGCTCCATGTCGACAAAATATGTCTCTTTTTATGAATTTTGCCGTATTTTGTGCTGATGTTGAAGATATCGCTGCAGTCTCCATGTATTTGGTGAAAGCATCAATAGCAACAATAATGTAGGATTTACCATGAGCTTTATTCATTGGACCAAGTATGTCAATGTTCACTCTTTCAAATGGATAGCTGGCGGAGATAGGTTGTAATTTACCAGCTTCTAGCTCACGTGAATCTTTTTTTGTTTGACAAAGAATGCAGGAAGCAACGTATTTAGCGATGTACATTGACATGCCAGACCAATAGTATTTTTCTCTTATTCTTACGTAAGTTTTTCCAATTCCTTGGTGACCAGCTGTCATAGCGTCGTGATGGATTGTGCATACGTCTTTTCTTAAGCTCTTTGGAACAAGTAAAAAGTTAATTTCATTTTGAAGCTGCCAAACCTTACGATAAAGGAGTCCATTCTTCAGAAAGAATTTCTCAGCCTTTTTCTTTTTCTTTTTGGATAAATTTTGTAATTTGTCCAGGGTTTTAATCGCTTCCTAACAGAATTTGTCCTTTTGTTGTTCTTCTTCGAACCTCTCGGTTGTTAACTCAACTTTGGTTGTAAAAACATTGATTCTGTCTTCGAATTCAGAAGAATCTTCGAGTCCACCAACCGGATATCTAGACAAACAATCAACATCTGCATGGTGTTTGCGACATTTATACTCGATAGTCATGTCAAATTGTTGTAGAACTAACGACCATCTAGCTAAACGTTCGGGTAATTTTTGCTTCTTTCTTAGACAGACCAAGGTAGAATGGTCAGTTACTACTCTAAAAGCTTTCTGATCAAGGTAAATGAAGAATTTGTCAACAGCAAAGATAATGGCGAGACATTCTTTCTCTGATATGGTGTAGTTCATTTCATGTTTGTTCAGTTTCCTACTTGCGTAAGCTACTGGTTTCCAATCTTTTTCATGTTTTTGAAGTAAGGCGGCACCGATACAAAACCAGATGCATCAGTTGCAGCTTATTGCAGCTGCTTCTTCAGATGCATCATGCACGATGAGAAATGCATTTAACGTACAGTAGGGTTAGGTTAGGTCAGGTCAATAGAACAACTTACCCTAACCCTACTGTACGTTAAATGCATTGCGGATGGCTTCTCTAGCGTACTATGCATTTACATTCTAACCTAACATGCCTACTGAGATTGACGACATATAACTTAATCGTTGGTTGTCAAATTAGCAATATTTGACATTATTTCTAGGAGTTTTATAAGGATATATAGAGGTTTTATAAGAAATATCTGACCCTATGCTTTCATATTTTTGATTTTACTCATAGTATTTGTAAGTAAACCATTCTGACGTAGTTCATGATGTCTGCGATTCAAAAGTATGTAATTTATATAGTTTATGATAACTACAGAGAACTTTAGTACCAAAAACATCGAAAATGCGTGTTTTTCTATAGTTTTACCTGTGTTACTTTACTGCGCATGCGTAAATTCTTTTGAAAATTCATACGTATATAGAAATCGTTACGGTCTATCGAATTATATACTAATTGTACCCTTAACTGTTATGAATCGTTAGATATGAGCTACTTCCGGTATCTCCGGAAGTAAACATTTCCGCATAACCAGACTTCAACAATTGACAAAAGAAGTATGTACACCAAGTTTCATCAAAATCAAGGGGGGCTAATATGCAGTCTTACCGAAATTTTTATTATAATTTATTGCGTGATTATTAGCTAATTGCCTATTCTGATTTATTGACTTTAATGACCAATTACAGCTTTTCAAGAAAAAAATTTTCAGCCAGTTCATTTTTTCATGCTGTTACAAAGATAACTTCGATATTAGATTGAGAACGATGTGAGAACTGGATGTTTCATTGATTATGACGAGTATACTTCTAGAGATTTGGAACATTGGAGACTTGTCAAGATTAGAAATACAACCAGCGCTGCAAATACAACATAGAAGGGGAATCATTTACTAATTTATTTGATTAAATAATAAAAGAAATGCCATTTTCAGTAGAGTTTGCAAGTTGGCAAAAAGCTCCCAGTAAAGTTTGACTCAACCAAAAACATACTACACTCGAGAAAGGACTCACTGACTTGATCTTGATAGTTGCTTCTTGATCTAACAAACTTGATTCATTATATTCTGGTTTCAAGTTAAAACAAAAACTTTTTGTTGAAAGTGTAAATGAATTTGAAAATTAAATATCGGATAAAATGCAAATAAATTTATTTGTCTCAATATCAATTATTATTGCACGATTATACATTAGACTTGAATAAGATCTTTAAGAGCCGTTCCAAGTTATACATAAATGCTATAGTTTAAAGACTAAAGACCAAAAGATCATTTAGCCAAGTAAAAAAGTTGTCCGTGAACATAACTGTGAATGTCTTTTACGTCGTTAACAGGAACAAATTCAGTGGCAATCGGATTGGGTACAGCACCAAACTGTTGTGGCTGTCGTTGGATTCTGAAGAAGCCTGTAGACAGAAAGCGACAGATTTGAATGATATTTCATTTAAGTAATGAAGGAAAATAAAAAGACAATCTAAACTAACCTTCTTCACCCCATTGAGTTCCCCATGAACCAGCTGCTAACCAATAATCGACACCCTTTTCAGTTCCCCAACCGATTATTTTCATATTTTGGACTCCCAAATAGTTTTTAGAGGAACGTTTGTAAACACCTGAAAAGAAGTTGATTTCATTATTATTGATGAACGGAGGTTTGCCTAATAGCTTTTGTCCTGTCAATTAATTTATATCAATCTTACCTGATCTGTAGTTGAGAAAATCTGAATACACTTCCATGTAAGCAGATACTGACCCAAACAACGTTATGGATTTCATTAATTCAGTTTCATTATCAATGCATTCATTTTTTAGTTTGAAATATTTGGTTATTTTGATTTCGTTTGGTTGACATTTTTGTGAAAAGGGTAAGCAACTTGATTCTTTAGTTAATTCAACTGCGAAGATTCCATTTTTGGACCAATATTGGAAAGCTTGACCAATGTTTGCACTGTTATTGTAACTGTTTGAACCAACATTCCATTCAGCCATTTTCTTTACAGTAGCTTCAACATCAATCTGAATACCATGTCTGATGCAAAGGCGATCAGCAATTGTACCGACAGCCGTGTAGATCCATGAAGGGTAACCTTTTGTTTGGTCATAAATCTTACCAATGGAAGTGCAGTTAAGCCAAACTCGACTAGAATCGAAGTTAACAGGAAGTCTGAACGATCCATACTTTCTCATTGGAAAATCAGCCTTTGCAGAATATTTCTCTTGAGTCGGAACCAGAGTATCTATCTCGACTGAGCTTGATCCACCGAAACTTTTACCTGCCTAAAGTGTTTAAATAGTCAATTTTATCATCAAATGAAATAAAGCAAGTGTAACAATAAATGTATAAGTTAATATTTACCTTCCATGTTGTGTTCAAAGCGTTGATTGCATTAACGATTTCATCTGTAAGTGGTTGCAAACCATCAGATATATACTCGTCACCATTAACGCAATAAACAAAAAGAGCAACAATCAAAAAGAGTTTCATTGTTATAACTATTTCAGTTTCCAGTGAATTTAATCAAATGTATTATTAAACGTTTTCAAGTGAAATAGCAAGAAATTATGGATAAACTCGTTCAAGATTCTCTCCTTATAAAGGGAAAATGGAAATTTGTCATCAAATAATCAATGTCAATCAATTGAACCCAAAAACACCAGTTAAACCAATTCTCATCAAAATATGCCAAATGAACAATAGATCATCTTCACTAAATGTTTTGCTTAATTGACATTTGAATAGTCGAAAGAAGCATCTTATCATTGCACAAATTCATCGCATGAAACCATCATATGCAACTTGCTTGTTCAAGGTAACATTTTGAGACATATTCATAAGAAGGTGCATTTGATTTCATACTGAATTCATGACAAGGGAATCTTTGTTGATGTTCATCAAATTTGGTAATCAAATGATTGCTGTGAAGCAGTGAAATTGAATTATAAATTTATTATGTATTAGAGCAAGGTTTAGAGCTCAAAGATCTTTGGAGCCGTGTTATTAGGTTGAGGTGCAGAAATCACTGAGAGCCTCGTTTTTACGTTTATTCAGTGGATCTGTGAAAGCAAAATAAACTTGCTCTGGTGTTGATGGAACTCATAGCAAATTTGCAATTTAAAAGCGAGTCAATTTTAGCAGGTTGGACCATATTGAACTTCCATACACTCTATGAGTATCAAATCTATTATATTTTGCTAAATA
This sequence comes from Tetranychus truncatus, assembly GCA_028476895.1. NCBI lineage: Eukaryota > Metazoa > Arthropoda > Arachnida > Trombidiformes > Tetranychidae > Tetranychus > Tetranychus truncatus. The sequence goes on from CM052061.1 coordinate 14,028,781, forward strand.
TGATATTTTATATGCGACTATGTTGGTGATTCGAAGCCATTTCGAAGCCGATACTTGTTATTTCATTTCGAAAGTATCAATATTTAATCTGCTTTAATTAACGCGAAACTGAAACAGCACTGACACTTTGTGAAAACTTTGAAGATGCATTGAAATTTTTACCTGCCTAATGAAACGAATCTTGCAAATCGAGCAGTTTTCACAAAGTTTCAGTGCTGAAACTTAAACATTGCTTTGTAGTTGCAATTGTTAGAATTTTCGATAATTGAAAGTTATACCACTGAAACTGCACTGACACTTTGTGAAAACTGCTCGCTTTGAATTTATCAAATGAAACTATCATATGCAACTTGCTCGTTGAAGGTATCTTTTTGCGACAGTAAAAAGTAAATCCTTTTTGATGATGTTCATCCATCTTGGCCATCACGCGACTACTGTGAGGCCGCAAAGCAATGTTTAAGTTTCAGCACTGAAACTTTGTGAAAACTGCTCGATTTGCAAGATTCGTTTCATTAGGCAGGTAAAAATTTCAATGCATCTTCAAAGTTTTCACAAAGTGTCAGTGCTGTTTCAGTTTCGCGTTAATTAAAGCAGATTAAATATTGATACTTTCGAAATGAAATAACAAGTAATGATGAATCAACTCGATGAATATTCCCCTTATAAAAGAAAGAGTCGATAGTCGTCAGCAAATAATCAATGTCAATCAATTGAACCCAAAAACACCAGTTTTACCATTTTTTCATCAAGTATGTCAAATGAACAATAGACCATCTTGATCTAGGTTGTGATGTTGAGAAGAGTAGGTCTTTGGCGTTTTGCGTTTGAATAGTTTAAAGTGTGAATCGATAAAGTTTCTCAGCTTGACTTGGCTTCGAATCACCAACATAGTCGCATATAAAATATCATATTTAGCAAAATATAATAGATTTGATACTCATAGAGTGTATGGAAGTTCAATATGGTCCAACCTGCTAAAATTGACTCGCTTTTAAATTGCAAATATGCTATAAGTTCCATCAACACCAGAGCAAGTTTATTTTGCTTTCACAGATCAACTGAATAAACGTAAAAACGAGGCTCTCAGTGATTTCTGCACCTCAACCTAATAACTCAACAGCGATTGCACCAATTGAATCGGCATTACTATGCGGTGAAAGGAACTCCATTCAGTGAAAATTGACATCTTTTAAAACTTTGAAGATGCAATGACATCTCTTCGTTAATGTATTAATGATTTCGAAATCTTAGCTTATTGGTAATAGCCTTGAAAGGACTTGCGAACTAATTATTATAAAAATTGCAATCCAAATGTTACTGCATTTTCGTAGTTGATTCAGTGCACAAGAGTAAAAATTAAAAACACAGACATTTAATATGAAAAGCTGCTATGAAACCAAAAAGCTTGAAAACAAATTACATAAATAAAATCGATTCACTGTACTCAGAATAACACGGCTCCAAAGATCTTTTGAGCTCTGAACCTCAACCCTATATAATAATTTCCCTGCTTCACAGCAATCATTTGATTACCAAATTTGATGAACATCAACAAAGATTCCCTTGTCATGAATTCAGTATGAAATCAAATGCACCTTCTTATGAATATGTCTCAAAATGTTACCTTGAACAAGCAAGTTGCATATGATGGTTTCATGCGATGAATTTGTGCAATGATAAGATGCTTCTTTCGACTATTCAAATGTCAATTAAGCAAAACATTTAGTGAAGATGATCTATTGTTCATTTGGCATATTTTGATGAGAATTGGTTTAACTGGTGTTTTTGGGTTCAATTGATTGACATTGATTATTTGATGACAAATTTCCATTTTCCCTTTATAAGGAGAGAATCTTGAACGAGTTTATCCATAATTTCTTGCTATTTCACTTGAAAACGTTTAATAATACATTTGATTAAATTCACTGGAAACTGAAATAGTTATAACAATGAAACTCTTTTTGATTGTTGCTCTTTTTGTTTATTGCGTTAATGGTGACGAGTATATATCTGATGGTTTGCAACCACTTACAGATGAAATCGTTAATGCAATCAACGCTTTGAACACAACATGGAAGGTAAATATTAACTTATACATTTATTGTTACACTTGCTTTATTTCATTTGATGATAAAATTGACTATTTAAACACTTTAGGCAGGTAAAAGTTTCGGTGGATCAAGCTCAGTCGAGATAGATACTCTGGTTCCGACTCAAGAGAAATATTCTGCAAAGGCTGATTTTCCAATGAGAAAGTATGGATCGTTCAGACTTCCTGTTAACTTCGATTCTAGTCGAGTTTGGCTTAACTGCACTTCCATTGGTAAGATTTATGACCAAACAAAAGGTTACCCTTCATGGATCTACACGGCTGTCGGTACAATTGCTGATCGCCTTTGCATCAGACATGGTATTCAGATTGATGTTGAAGCTACTGTAAAGAAAATGGCTGAATGGAATGTTGGTTCAAACAGTTACAATAACAGTGCAAACATTGGTCAAGCTTTCCAATATTGGTCCAAAAATGGAATCTTCGCAGTTGAATTAACTAAAGAATCAAGTTGCTTACCCTTTTCACAAAAATGTCAACCAAACGAAATCAAAATAACCAAATATTTCAAACTAAAAAATGAATGCATTGATAATGAAACTGAATTAATGAAATCCATAACGTTGTTTGGGTCAGTATCTGCTTACATGGAAGTGTATTCAGATTTTCTCAACTACAGATCAGGTAAGATTGATATAAATTAATTGACAGGACAAAAGCTATTAGGCAAACCTCCGTTCATCAATAATAATGAAATCAACTTCTTTTCAGGTGTTTACAAACGTTCCTCTAAAAACTATTTGGGAGTCCAAAATATGAAAATAATCGGTTGGGGAACTGAAAAGGGTGTCGATTATTGGTTAGCAGCTGGTTCATGGGGAACTCAATGGGGTGAAGAAGGTTAGTTTAGATTGTCTTTTTATTTTCCTTCATTACTTAAATGAAATATCATTCAAATCTGTCGCTTTCTGTCTACAGGCTTCTTCAGAATCCAACGACAGCCACAACAGTTTGGTGCTGTACCCAATCCGATTGCCACTGAATTTGTTCCTGTTAACGACGTAAAAGACATTCACAGTTATGTTCACGGACAACTTTTTTACTTGGCTAAATGATCTTTTGGTCTTTAGTCTTTAAACTATAGCATTTATGTATAACTTGGAACGGCTCTTAAAGATCTTATTCAAGTCTAATGTATAATCGTGCAATAATAATTGATATTGAGACAAATAAATTTATTTGCATTTTATCCGATATTTAATTTTCAAATTCATTTACACTTTCAACAAAAAGTTTTTGTTTTAACTTGAAACCAGAATATAATGAATCAAGTTTGTTAGATCAAGAAGCAACTATCAAGATCAAGTCAGTGAGTCCTTTCTCGAGTGTAGTATGTTTTTGGTTGAGTCAAACTTTACTGGGAGCTTTTTGCCAACTTGCAAACTCTACTGAAAATGGCATTTCTTTTATTATTTAATCAAATAAATTAGTAAATGATTCCCCTTCTATGTTGTATTTGCAGCGCTGGTTGTATTTCTAATCTTGACAAGTCTCCAATGTTCCAAATCTCTAGAAGTATACTCGTCATAATCAATGAAACATCCAGTTCTCACATCGTTCTCAATCTAATATCGAAGTTATCTTTGTAACAGCATGAAAAAATGAACTGGCTGAAAATTTTTTTCTTGAAAAGCTGTAATTGGTCATTAAAGTCAATAAATCAGAATAGGCAATTAGCTAATAATCACGCAATAAATTATAATAAAAATTTCGGTAAGACTGCATATTAGCCCCCCTTGATTTTGATGAAACTTGGTGTACATACTTCTTTTGTCAATTGTTGAAGTCTGGTTATGCGGAAATGTTTACTTCCGGAGATACCGGAAGTAGCTCATATCTAACGATTCATAACAGTTAAGGGTACAATTAGTATATAATTCGATAGACCGTAACGATTTCTATATACGTATGAATTTTCAAAAGAATTTACGCATGCGCAGTAAAGTAACACAGGTAAAACTATAGAAAAACACGCATTTTCGATGTTTTTGGTACTAAAGTTCTCTGTAGTTATCATAAACTATATAAATTACATACTTTTGAATCGCAGACATCATGAACTACGTCAGAATGGTTTACTTACAAATACTATGAGTAAAATCAAAAATATGAAAGCATAGGGTCAGATATTTCTTATAAAACCTCTATATATCCTTATAAAACTCCTAGAAATAATGTCAAATATTGCTAATTTGACAACCAACGATTAAGTTATATGTCGTCAATCTCAGTAGGCATGTTAGGTTAGAATGTAAATGCATAGTACGCTAGAGAAGCCATCCGCAATGCATTTAACGTACAGTAGGGTTAGGGTAAGTTGTTCTATTGACCTGACCTAACCTAACCCTACTGTACGTTAAATGCATTTCTCATCGTGCATGATGCATCTGAAGAAGCAGCTGCAATAAGCTGCAACTGATGCATCTGGTTTTGTATCGGTGCCGCCTTACTTCAAAAACATGAAAAAGATTGGAAACCAGTAGCTTACGCAAGTAGGAAACTGAACAAACATGAAATGAACTACACCATATCAGAGAAAGAATGTCTCGCCATTATCTTTGCTGTTGACAAATTCTTCATTTACCTTGATCAGAAAGCTTTTAGAGTAGTAACTGACCATTCTACCTTGGTCTGTCTAAGAAAGAAGCAAAAATTACCCGAACGTTTAGCTAGATGGTCGTTAGTTCTACAACAATTTGACATGACTATCGAGTATAAATGTCGCAAACACCATGCAGATGTTGATTGTTTGTCTAGATATCCGGTTGGTGGACTCGAAGATTCTTCTGAATTCGAAGACAGAATCAATGTTTTTACAACCAAAGTTGAGTTAACAACCGAGAGGTTCGAAGAAGAACAACAAAAGGACAAATTCTGTTAGGAAGCGATTAAAACCCTGGACAAATTACAAAATTTATCCAAAAAGAAAAAGAAAAAGGCTGAGAAATTCTTTCTGAAGAATGGACTCCTTTATCGTAAGGTTTGGCAGCTTCAAAATGAAATTAACTTTTTACTTGTTCCAAAGAGCTTAAGAAAAGACGTATGCACAATCCATCACGACGCTATGACAGCTGGTCACCAAGGAATTGGAAAAACTTACGTAAGAATAAGAGAAAAATACTATTGGTCTGGCATGTCAATGTACATCGCTAAATACGTTGCTTCCTGCATTCTTTGTCAAACAAAAAAAGATTCACGTGAGCTAGAAGCTGGTAAATTACAACCTATCTCCGCCAGCTATCCATTTGAAAGAGTGAACATTGACATACTTGGTCCAATGAATAAAGCTCATGGTAAATCCTACATTATTGTTGCTATTGATGCTTTCACCAAATACATGGAGACTGCAGCGATATCTTCAACATCAGCACAAAATACGGCAAAATTCATAAAAAGAGACATATTTTGTCGACATGGAGCACCACATTTTCTTATCTCAGACAATGGCCCGAATTTCACTAGCAATTTGTTGAAAGAACTGACAAGCAAGTATGGTATTAAACATTTGTTTACCACTCCTTATCATCCACAAGCTAATGGTCAAGTTGAGCGAGTCAATTCTAAAATCGCAACAATGTTATCAATGTACGTTAATAAGTACCAATTCCTGGTATCAATTCCTACCAGAAATAACGTTTGCTTATAATACATCACCTCATTCAAGCACAAGGTTTCCTTTTGAACTCGTTTATGGTCTTAAATCAATAACTCCAGAAGAAAGAGACGTACCAATTGACACCCCAACTTACCATGAGCAACAATACTTAGACTACATTAAAACTACTTGGCCCAAGTTACGTGAGTTCGTCAATAATAATATGAGTGAAGCAAGATCAAAAAATTGTGGTGACTACAATGAAAGACATTCCAATAAAGAATGCAATGTTGGTGACTTAGTTTTAATCTACTATCCGAACCCATTAGTAACAGGACTAACAAAAAACTCCTCCATAAATATCATGGACCGTTTATTATCGTAGAGAAAAAGTCTCATCTGGTCTATTTGGTTAAAGATCCGTCTTCAAAGAAAAGCCCTCAACTTGTAAACATTCAAAGAATGAAACCATTTTAGGATAGAAGCAGTCTAAATCTGGACAAGGAAACAGTAAGTAATAATCGAATTCCGATTTATTGTGAACCAGTTTGGGAGACTTCGATCTTAAATGGCTTGACTACAAACCCGATTAATACTAGTAATGGATCTAGTGACGAATGGCATGAAACTATGGACACGATAGGGTTCCAACCAGCTCTGAGAAGTTTACAACTTGGCCCGACTACAAGCACTCCGATCCAAAATCGGACTTTCACAGTGGAGAACCCAAAGTGGTTAGTACTTAACCATTCTCCAACACAGGAGAATTCCACAGAATCCTTGTTACCTGATTCTGTTCAATCGCCAAGCAAACTTTGTGATTGTGGAGCTTCACTCACACGATGTGAGTCTACATCGGATTCAAACACATCCGAAGACCATAACTTGACTTGTAAACAAAAAGAAAGAAAGCAAGTGAGATTCAGAGACACGTCTTCGAAGAACCAAGTCAATCTAGTAATACAGGAAAAGATGCTGATTATATACCGCAAAAATCATCTGCGAGGGAATATGAAGTGGAACCTAGGACCACCAGGCCCCAAACAAAAAGAACCGGTGTGTCAAAAAGCATTTCAAGTTTACTACTAACGTTGCTTGTCCTAGTAGGACCCTCGAAGCCAGACTTGTTGTTGTTAATCCCCTAAATTGGCAACGGTCTGTTCGACCTGTTGTAGAGGTGGAAGGAGATATATCAACTACAGTATGGTTCAATAATACCTTTGCAATATTGGCTAATTCACTAGTTTTACCGGAAAATCAAAAAGAAAAGTTCAAAAATTGGTGTGATCACAAATATGAAGACATCATGCATCCTTACTCCAATACGTTATTGCAAGAAAGAGATTCAGAAGAAGCACAAGAGGGAAATTACAATGGCTGCTTTATCAGCTGTTGTATTTGCCGGCATAGCAACATATGGTACTATTAGAAGTCATCTGGATCGGATTTCAAAGATCGAGAAAACTGTTACGAGAAGGGTCCAGGAATTGGAAATGGTCAAGGATAAATTGAATCAATCCATTCTAATGATCAATAAAAACATTCAACGATTGGATAACATTGAAAATAACTTACTAGCAAATATAATAACAACCACAGGAATAGCCAACAGATTCACCAACATCAGGAATCAATTGATTGACATATTCAAAGAAATGCAGAGTAACAAAGTGAGCCCACAACTCTACCAGTTGGTAAACATTTCTATGGAAGATGAGTTAAAATATCCCCATGACTTGATGTCAACCTACGGATGTTCTTTCGATGCTGGTGACAGTTCTATGCATATGAAGATTCATGGCTTCAGACGTAATGAACATTATCTCCTAGCAGAAGCTGACCCATTTTGGATGCGGTTAAACTTAAAGGAATGTGTTTATTACAATGGTCCAACTTTTGTGCTCTTTCATTCAAAAAGTAAGAACATGTGTCAGATTACACATCGAGCTATTCAAAAAGGTCCTTTAATTGTGAACCACAATTTTGTGTGTAAAAATCAAACTAAGGACATTGAAGAGCTCTGGATTCGAAAAGATTGTAAATCTGAGACATCTGAATCAGATCTCCAAATCAAATCGGCAGTAAACCGGAGGCTTGTGTATTGCTATGGGCATAGTACTGAAATTGACAATGAATTATTCCCATGTCCAAACTGAGTTTTCTCTTTCTCAACATCAATACCTTTAGAAATTGACGGAGCAATCCATGAATACTTTAACCTTCATCAAAATTTTCAATAAAACTTACGAGATACAGACTTCGACATAATAAATCATTACCTAACAGCTGGGCAAAGTCACTCCGAGTTGTTAGATTTGCTCGAACAGTCCCCGTTAGAAAAGGCCTGGATCACATTCACCGATATGAGTCCCTTCATTTCTGTCCCTCTCTTAATTTGCTTCCTATTCTGCGTAACAACTACCAGTTACTTTCTTTACCGATACCTAGCAAAACAAGAAGTAAAATTTAGACGAAATAAAAGAACCAAAAAGAAGGAGCAAGTGCAAACAGAAGAAATCCCTCTTAAAAAACTTGAGTCTGTTATAATACAAGACAACCAAACCCAGGCCAGTCAAATCTTAGATAACCCCCGCCAGATAACCAAGCTTCGAATATACACAAATCCTCCACTTCGAATGCATTAATTTTTACTGATTAAAAAAAGGGAAGATAGCTAAACTAACTATTATTATTATCTCTTTATCACTGTATCCTTAGCCGTTTAAAGCTAAACCTAATCGTAATTGTATTAATATTTCTAATAATCACTACTGATTTGGAGAGAGCATTACAGAAATTCAATTATCGAATAAACATTTAATTAGATAAACAACATAACAGTTGGTTGGTTAACATTAAGTGATTGAATTGATTGATAAAATTGGTTACAAAAAAAATGGTCCAGAAATAAGAAAAGATATAGTTAGTTAAGCAGCAAGTTAGTAATAAAGGAAACAATAGAAAAAAGTAAGAAATATATGGATATAGATAAATACTGATTAAGGCTGGAGATAAGTTTTTCGAGAAAAGCGGAATCGATGTGTTTCCCCATTGGTAAATTCCAATCAAGTAGCTTCACAAAAAAATGGTCATAAATGGTCACACCTTGAACTTGCGATAAACATTTCACTACCTCTTCGTAGCCCTTCTCTTCACCTGGAAAACGCGTCCCCGAGATTAGTCGCCAATTCCTCAAAAACATCCCGAGCGATACTTTCCCATCCCAAATGACCATCCACTCTAATGAAGATAGCAGACATCTGACCGCAGTATCTAAAAAAAATTTGAACTGTGAAGATTAGGACAATCAAATACCAGTACATATAGGATAACTTACCGAATTTTAGACCTGCCATGATACGAGATTATAATAATAAGGTATAGAGATTAAGTAGTCAAAGGAGAATGTAGCCGAAACCAATAAACTAAAAATAATGAACAGTAGAATGAAAAGTTTCCTTTTTATATAAATATTTTCGTTCTAAAAGAATCACCACGAAAAATTACACAGGAACTCAAGCTAAGAAAAATCGGAAATCATTAATGATATTTGCAAGTCTGTAATATCGAGTCCCCTGTTAATCCCCCTCTTTATTAATGTTTCTCATCCTAAACTAACGTATCTAACTAACGCTAATATAATAGTCAAGTAAAACAAGAAAATATTCTTCTTTCCAAATATCACCTTTTTTGCCCCGCCCTGGCAGCCCAGGTAGACAAATTAAAAAACTATAAAAAAACTTTATAGCCCCTGCAGTCTTTTGCCTTTCTCTTGATATATTGGACATATCTGAGAGTTGTAGATAACTCGAGATAAAATGGCCTGAAGTTGTCTCGTTTTGGTATATTTTCAAATTTCACTCACCTAGTTTTCAGCTTGCACTGAAGTATCAACTCCCTTTCGTTTCCTTCCCCTACGTTTTCCAAGATCGTTAAGACGTTCGTCTACCATGTGTTTCTCCCATTGAGACCGAATATTATCTGGAGCATCGAAGATCTCACGTCCAGTGGCAGGGTCAATTGTTGTTTCAACGAGCCCTTTTCCAGGCAAGACAACTTTGGCCCAAGGAAACTTCTGTGGTCGTTGAGTTTGTCGACAGCTGGTACCTTCAAAACCTTCATCCTTGCGTGTATGAAAACAGCCGAATACCAATTTGCCTCGTGACTCTTTACTCGATAAGTAAGTTTAGCTGATTAGATAATTGTACAGATTTATAGTAATTTTTTTTTTATTTGTCTTACATTTCAGATGACCATTTATGGCTTCGATTACCCATCTAACCTTAGTGACTTTTCTTGTTAGATTCGCATCTTTATCAGTGAGCTGAGAATTGCGGCCTGTTATAAAAGCTGAAGTGAAAGGGTGGAATCCAGAGTCTCGCAAATATGCCAGACAGTCTCTAAACCCACGATCGAGAATAAACACATCTCCTGGCCTAAAGAAACTCATCGCTTCAGTTTGGTTTGATAATGAGTGCTTCAAAATTGTTGCATCATTATCTTTCGGGGAAAAGGCTGTTATAATATCAATTATATAACCATCAGGAAGACAGATAATGAAAGGCTTCATCAGGGGCCTCTTCTTATGGTCAGTGTATGAATCCCTCATCACCTCCGAATTCATACTTTTTTGGTGGAAAATATAGGTACCATCAGCAATTACTATCACTGAATCCGAAGCTACATCAAAAAGTTTCTCAGCTGTATAAGTGTGATGCTGAACAGCTTGGTTACGGTCGATGTGTGAAAAATGTAGATGGTTTGGCACGAATTTCTCCATCAAAAGTTTTTTTGAACTGTCTTTTTGCGGTCGATGGGCTACAGTCAATAAGTGATGCGAGATGCGTGAATGATAATCCCACTCTCAGTTTCATTAGTGTCATAAACATATATGCAACAGGTTTTGTTTCCAGTGGTAAGTCAATATTCGTCATTAAAGAACGAAACTGAGCTGGCTCAATTCCTGTCCATTGTGTATAGAATTTATCATTACAATCAAGTGGCGATTTGACATTCATGTTAAAATTTTGCTTCTGGAGCTCAACACGCAAAAGATTCACGACCTCATTGAGTTCTTCTTCTGTTAGTGAAAGACCATCAACAAAAGAGACATCTTACCATCTTTGAGGACCTTCGGAAATGTGTAGCTCACAGCATCGACTACCTTCAGGGATGAAAATATTACGCGCCATGATGACAAAAACTCTTTCTCTTCTTGGAACTCGTGCAAGATCTACTGAAGGGTGACAGCCGAATAAAAAGCTGGAATGACCTGATCTAGACTTTTTCACAAAGGATGAGGCTCGAGATGGTGTGATATTTTCACTATCAAGTGCGTCAACTTCTTCAAATTCAGAGTCTGTCTCTTCTTCAATTTCGAATTCGCTAGCGTCATCATTTTCAGATACCTCCTCGGAACTAGAAGTTTGTCTAACATCATCTTCTTCTTCAAAAGTGACACTTTCTTCATCATCATCGACTTCTTCAACCACAGCAGTATTTTCAGCTTCAATATAATTATCATCTTCTTGAACACCTTGAACATCTACATTATCAGCTCTAGAAGTGTTAGCAACATAGGGTGAATCATCATAGTTCATTGTGTACTCAAAGGTGCCATCAAGAAAATAATCATTGGAATCTTGAACATTCACTTCAAAATTTGGACGAAGAGGAGAAGAAGTTGAACACTCAGGATTATTTGAAAATGGTTCAATTCCATCATTATCGCTTGAAGAGTCCCGTTGCGATCGAAGATCTTCAGGCGGAGAAATAACTGGAGGACCTTTTTGCATATGCTTATATGCTTTCATGTAGCATTGATGACAGAATTTGTCTCCTACTGATATATTAAAAACTGCGTTTGAGCTACCTTGGTGTTGTGAGACGAAAAAGTTTATTGTTTCACAGTCTTTAACACTATAAGTTTTCAAACGTCTATCTTTTCTTCTTTTTCTCAAATTTTCAAAATTAACACAACAAACTGAACAGTTTGGCATTTTATTTGTACCTGAAATTCGTAAGACAGCAAAAAAATAAAATAAGTTCTTTCTATTAAGTAGAATATTCATTAATCAGTATAATCATTTTAAACACGAGACTTACTTTTTATATTGTGTTTGTTAATATAATCAAATTTTATTGTTTTTAAACCGAATGGCCTAACACTGATTAACAAGTGTCACTATCACGATAATCCAATAATTTGAACTTAATTGTATTTTTAAATCCGTTGGAGATAATGATAATGATGATGATGATAATGATGATAATGATGATGATAATGATGATGATAATGATGATGATAATGATGATGATGATGATGATAATGATGATGATAATGATGATGATGATAATGATGATAATGATGATGATGATAATGGTGATAATAATGATGATAATGATGGTGATTATAATGGTTATAATAATGGTGATTATAATGGTGATTATGATAGGCGTCAGATAAAAAGATATACAGGAATTTGTAACACTAAAACAGTGGTAAAAGCGGAAGAAAATACTAAACTACAACAAAATCGATCTTTTCATTGCTTATATCATTCTCTTTGAGACACAAATCGAACTATTTCCCTCAGATATTGCTTTTTCGAAAGGTGTTATACATCTCAGACCCTTCAATTTCAATAATAGATCAGAATGTAATATTAAGATTCATGTATTGCGTTCATTATGCCTTTCCATGCAATACCTGATGAGATTTTCAGACTTCCGGAGATTCAATAATAATCAATACAAAGACATTAATAAAAATCCGTGTAATCGGTTAAAAGTGGTCCCAATCAGTTCGACCGAACAACTCATCTTAATATACATTTGCTTATACAGTTCAGTTTATATAAAAAGTCACCAGATGTCTCTGATGACTAGACCATATTTAGCTCGATTAACACTATCACGTGCAAATGGAGTTTGATTTTAGTAAAGAATCAATCCCCCTTGTGGTGATTTATGCCAACTAATTGGTTATTTAAAATATTTACAGTATTTACAAGTTCTGCCATACGAGGTACTGAAATTGAGATTCCTCGGCTGCTTCGCTCGTATGGCAGAAATCACTTAATCTAATTTTTTTTGAAATGGAATAAGTGGCACATGCTTTTATCCAGAACTGTCTTCCAGAACTGTGGAATAACCTTTCAGGGCAACTTCCGTTGTTAGATACCAGGAATGCAAGAAAAACCTAGTTTTGCGCCTGTTTACATGATCATGCAACCTATCATATCGAAGCTCTTCTAGTCAACAATAAGAAAATCCAGGTTTGGTTTGTCTTCCAGAACTGCGGAATAACTTTTCAAGCCAACAATTCCCGTTTTCTCCATTTCTTGGACTTTTTGCAAGTTTTTTCGGTAACTACACGACACACAGAAAAACCGTTTGCATATTCATGATCAGCAAGATGAGTTTCATCAAAAAATAATTGTTTAATAGAAAAAAAAATTTAAGGCCATTATTACGAAAACGGCTTCGAATATAAATAAATGGTTTATACCAACGCTCTTTTCATGCGTTTTTACAAAGTATTATTAAAAAAATCTAAATTTAGGCCGTTTTGGTCCTCATCCTTATCCACACAGGTTATTATCAGTTATTAGTTGGAATCACTTTCGTTGCAAGAATTGATTAAGAAAATGTTTTGCTTAAGCTCATTTGAAGTCTGCAAAGACGAGAAATTATGAATTGCTTAGAATTGAAAAGTGCTTTCTCTTTCTGGGTATTCAACCGTATGAAATTATTTTGCAAAAGCTATTAGGCAAACCTCCGTTAATCAATAATAATGAAATCAACTTATTTTCAGGTGTTTACAAACGTTCCTCTAAAAACTATTTGGGAGTCCAAAATATGAAAATAATCGGTTGGGGAACTGAAAAGGGTGTCGATTATTGGTTAGCAGCTGGTTCATGGGGAAATCAATGGGGTGAAGAAGGTTAGTTTAGATTGTCTTTTTATTTTCCTTCATTACTTAAATGAAATATCATTCAAATCTGTCGCTTTCTGTCTACAGGCTTCTTCAGAATCCAACGACAGCCACAACAGTTTGGTGCTGTACCCAATCCGATTGCCACTGAATTTGTTCCTGTTAAAGACGTAAAAGACATTCACAGTTATGTTCACGGACAACTTTTTTACTTGGCTAAATGATCTTTTGGTCTTTAGTCTTTAAACTATAGCATTTATGTATAACTTGGAACGGCTCTTAAAGATCTTATTCAAGTCTAATGTATAATCGTGCAATAATAAATGATACTGAGGCAAATAAATTTATTTGCATTTTATCCGATATTTAATTTTCAAATTCATTTACACTTTCAACAAAAAGTTTTTGTTTTAACTTGAAACCAGAATATAATGAATCAAGTTTGTTAGATCAAGAAGCAACTATCAAGATCAAGTCAGTGAGTCCTTTCTCGAGTGTAGTATGTTTTTGATTGAGTCAAACTTTACTGGGAGCTTTTTGCCAACTTCAAAACTCTACTGAATATGGCAATTCTTTTATTATTTAATAAAATAAATTAGTAAATGATCCCCCTTCCATGTTGTATTTGCAGCGCTGGTTGTATTTCTAATCTTGACAAGTCTCCAATGTTCCAAATCTCTAGAAGTATACTCGTCATAATCAATGAAACATCCAGTTCTCACATCAAATATAATGTCGAAGTTATCTTTGTAACAGCATGGAAAAATGAACTGGCTGAAAATTTTTTTCTTGAAGAGCTGTGATTGGTCAGATGCGTCAATCAATTAGAATAGGCAATTAGATAATAATCACGCAATCGATTATAATAAAAAATTTCGTTAGTTTGATAAATCGAAAGAAAAAAAACCTTGAAAGTCATTTAGAGGTCAAATGTAGGTTTGCCCTTGAATAACCTTGAACGACCTTGAAATTATTTTAATAGCAATTATTTTTCAAAAAATATAGCACCAAAGCAATTAAATTAAATCAAGATTGGTTAATAGTCGATTGGACCAATTGTGATTAAAGGACCAACTGGAAGTAAATAATTCGCAAGAATATCTTAATAATCGTCTGGGTTCATTTCCCCTGACAAAAAGCAATTTCAGTCTTGACACCGCTAGCGAAACCTGCCCAAACCATAACGCCTTTCCCTCTACCTTGTCTTCGCGAGAATATGGTTTTTTCTTTCCGTATATCATACCAAAGCTTTTAAGTCCATCAGGACCATCAAGGTTCCATTAGTTAAAATGATTTCATTCCATGTAGATAAGTCAGCCAATATCATTTCAACAGCAAACTCTAACCTTTTTTGCTTATGAGTTGCAGTCAGAACTGGCTTCGACTCATGTTTTCCAAATTTCGTATTTTGATCTAATCTGAAACTATTGTAGACTGTACTGTTACAGCAATCAAGTCCAAGTTGGTTCCCAACTTGAACACAACTCAACTTATCCCGTTTTGCCAGCCTAGCGATCTCTCTATCCACTGTTCAATTGTAATCTTGGGTCTACCAGTCCTAACGCCTTTTCAGGGTTCTTGAAATATTTACTGATGGTTGACCTATTCCTATTGATAGCCGCGGCTATTTTTGCATGTGACCAGTCCTTATGCAGATCACGCAAGAGATCGATTTGCGATTTCTCTGAATCGGTCAATTCCTTGACCTTTCGCATCTAAAATTTATGCAAAACACAATCAAATGACAATCTTGATCTAAACAAAGCTTGATGATCATTTTTATCTTGGTTCCAAATTCTGCAAAAATCCCGAAGGTGATAAAATTTTTGAATAATCCATTCAATGATGTGATTGAGACGTAGAAATCTAGACCACTAATAGAAATTGACCAAGCACTTAATAACAATTTATTTACTGATATCAACAATTCATGCTTATCGGAATATCTTGCCATAGTTTATTCCCTTGATTAGTAACCTCAAAACGCGAAATATTCAATTTATTTATGATTAAGTGATGATGATAAACTTTTTGGATTGAGTGTACTTTATTCCTGCTTGATTGAACCAATTGAACACACAAACACTAGTTCAATTAATTCTCAACATATTCCCAAATTGATTATACTGGCGTTTGGCAAGTTTTTAAATTCGCGAAATTTGACTTAAGATGCGTGAGATAAGTGAGCTCCATGGCAAGAGACAAGCTTATACTGAATAAATCTTCACGGCTGTTAGTACAGTTGGTGATCGCCTTTGCCTCAAACATGGTATTCCGATTGCTATTAAAGATTAGGTTTTGTAATACTAGTGAATGAAAAGAAACGTAATCAGATTCGTTACATTTTGAAAGATCAAGTCTTGAAAGTCATGGAGGTTGAAGCCTTGAAGGTCTTTCAAGGTTATTCAAGGGCAAACCTACATTTGACCGCTAAATGACTTTCAAGGTCGTTCAAGGTTATTCAAGGGCAAACCTACATTTGACCTCTAAATGACTTTCAAGGTTTTTTTTCTTTCGATTTATCAAACTAACGAAATTTTTTATTTTAATCGATTGCGTGATTATTATCTAATTGCCTATTCTAATTGATTGACTCATATGACCAATCACAGCTCTTCAAGAAAAAAATTTTCAGCCAGTTCATTTTTCCATGCTGTTACAAAGATAACTTCGACATTATACAGGGCATTTCAGCTAATTTTACCGTCGTAAAACGGCTATTAGCCGGCTTCTGAGTGACCTTGAGGCTGGATATTTTTTTATGACAATTTCGCCGATACTCAATTGTCATATTTCAAGGTCAAGGTCATTCAAGGTCATTTTTCGGAAATCTTTCCTAGTGATATTAGAGGTCAAAAAATCAAATCATAATTTTCAAGGTCGAATAATCATACTGCACAAGTTTCAGCATTCTGTCACAAGCACTTCGTGAGATATCTGCATTCAATTTTAAATTTTTCATCTTCCAGCAGGATGGAGCACCTGCTCACTACGCAATTCAGGTCAGGAACCTCTTGGATGAGACATTCTCCGAGTGGCTCGAAAGGAGAGGGACTTGGGAATGGCCACCAAGATCTCCTGACCTGACTGTCTGGGACTTTTACCTCTGGAGGCGACTGAAGGACAAGGTTTTCTCGAGAAATCCTCGAACCGTAGATGACCTGAAAAAGTTCATCTACGAAGAGTTCCAAGAGATTGATCAGGAAGAGATCCGAATGGCTTGTGCTTCAGTTGCTGTCAGGTGTGCAGCATGCGTTGCATTGGAAGGTAAGCAACTGAAGATGCACAAGGATTACAGTTAAATAGCTGTACCTGGTAGGCAAGGGCGTCCGGGTAAACAAAACTGCCCGAAGGTCATTTAAATGCAACTTCACCTCCACGTGGTAATAAATGGGTAGCTAAACGACAGCTCTGCATTTGTCATGTTCTTTTAAGAGTTTTTTGTTTAAATGAAGTTATCTCACGAAGCGCTTGTGATAGAATGCTGAAACTTGTGCAGTATGATTATTCGACCTTGAAAATTTGACTTGATTTGACTTTTTTTTGACCTCTAATATCACTAGGAAAGATTCCCGAAAAATGATTTTAATGACCTTGACCTTGAAATATGACAATTGAGTATCGGCGAAATTGTCATAAAAAAATATCCAGCCTCAAGGTCACTCAGAAGCCGAGTAATAGCCGTTTTACAACGGTAAAATTAGCTGAAATGCCCTGTATTTGATGTGAGAACTGGATGTTTCATTGATGATGACGAGTATACTTCTAGAGATTTGGAGACTTGGCAAGATTAGAAATACAACCAGCGCTGCAAATACAACATGGAAGGGGGATCATTTACTAATTTATTTGATTAAATAATAAAAGAAATGCCATATTCAGTAGAGTTTTGAAGTTGGCAAAAAGCTCCCAGTAAAGTTTGACTCAACAAAAACATACTACACTCGAGAAAGGGGGCACTGGCTTGATCTTGATAGTTGATTCTTGATCTAACAAACTTGATTCATTATATTCTGGTTTCAAGTTAAAACAAAAACTTTTTGTTGAAAGTGTAAATGAATTTGAAAATTAAATATCGTATAAAATGCAAATAAATTTGTTTGTCTCAATATCAATTATTATTGCACGAATACATTAGACTTTAATAAGATCTTTAAGAACAGTTCCAAGTTATACATAAATGCTATAGTTTAAAGACTAAAGACCAAAAGATCATTTAGCCAAGTAAAAAAATTGCCCGGGATTATAACTTTGAGTATCTGTTACGTTAACAGGAACAAATTCAGTGGCAATCGGATTGGGTACTGCACCAAACTGTTGGAATCTGAAGAAGCCTGTAGACAGAAAGCGACAGATTTGAATATTTTATTTAAGTAATGAAGGAAAATAAAAAGACAATCTAAACTAACCTTCTTCACCCCATTGAGTTCCCCATGAACCAGCTGCTAACCAATAATCGACACCCTCTTCAGTTCCCCAACCGATTATTTTCATATTTTGTACTCCCAAATAGTTTTTAGAGGAACGTTTGTAAACACCTGAAAAGAAGTTGATTTCATTATTATTGATGAACGGAGGTTTGCCTAATAGCTTTTGTCCTGTCAATTAATTTATATCAATCTTACCTGATCTGTAGTTGAGAAAATCTGAATACACTTGTATGTAAGCAGATACTGGCCCAAACAACTTTATGGATTTCATTAATTCAATTTCATTATCAATGCATTCATTTTTTAGTTTGAAATATTTGGTTATTTTGATTTCGTTTGGTTGACATTTTTGTGAAAAGGGTAAGCAACTTGATTCTTTAGTTAATTCAACTGCGAAGATTCCATTTTTGGACCAATATTGGAAAGCTTGACCAATGTTTGCACTGTTATTGTAACTGTTTGAACCAACATTCCATTCAACCATTTTCTTTACAGTAGCTTCAACATCAATCTGAATACCATGTCTGATGCAAAGGCGATCAGCAATTGTACCGACAGCCGTGTAGATCCATGAAGGGTAACCTTTTGTTTGGTCATAAATCTTACCAATGGAAGTGCAGTTAAGCCAAACTCGACTAGAATCGAAGTTATCAGGAAGTCTGATTGATCCATACTTTCTCATTGGAAAATCAGCCTCTTCAGAATATTTCTCTTGAGTCGGAACCAGAGTATCTATCTCGACTGAGCTTGATCCACCGAAACTTTTACCTGCCTAAAGTGTTTAAATAGTCAATTTTATCATCAAATGAAATAAAGCAAGTGTAACAATAAATGTATAAGTTAATATTTACCTTCCATGTTGTGTTCAAAGCGTTGATTGCATTAACGATTTCATCTGTAAGTGGTTGCAAACCATCAGATATATACTCGTCACCATTAACGCAATAAACAAAAAGAGCAACAATCAAAAAGAGTTTCATTGTTATAACTATTTCAGTTTCCAGTGAATTTAATCAAATGTATTATTAAACGTTTTCAAGTGAAATAGCAAGAAATTATGGATAAACTCGTTCAAGATTCTCTCCTTATAAAGGGAAAATGGAAATTTGTCATCAAATAATCAATGTCAATCAATTGAACCCAAAAACACCAGTTTAACCAATTCTCATCAAAATATGCCAAATGAACAATAGATCATCTTCACTAAATGTTTTGCTTAATTGACATTTGAATAGTCGAATTAAGCATCTTATCATTGCACAAATTCATCGCATGAAACCATCATATGCAACTTGCTTGTTCAAGGTAACATTTTGAGACATATTAATAAGAAGGTGCATTTGATTTCATACTGAATTCATGACAAGGGAATCTTTGTTGATGTTCATCAAATTTGGTAATCAAATGATTGCTGTGAAGCAGGGAAATTATTATATAAGGTTGAGGTGCAGAGCTCAAAAGATCTTTGGAGCCATGTTATTCTGAGTACGGTGAATCGATTTTATTTATGTAATTTGTTTTCAAGCTTTTTGGTTTCATAGCAGCTTTTCATATTAAATGTCTGTGTTTTTAATTTTTACTCTTGTGCCCTGAATCATGCTTCAATTGAATTTATTGTAGTTTTGGATTCCAAGTTTTAATTTGTTTTCAAGTTTTCCAAGTCAATTTTTCATTAAACTACGATTTCGAAATCATGAATACATTAAAAAGAGATTTTGTTTCATTTTCAAAATGTAAAGGATGCGAAAACGTTAAAGTATCAATATTTATTTTGAAATCAAAACCTTAGCTAAAGATATACAAAATGAAAAGGTTCTTTCATTTTCTGGCAATATAATATCAAAAAGTTGTTTTCCAAATCAATCTCGGCATTTCAATGACAATAGTCAATATTAACAATTCGAATTGATAGTTATTATCACATGCAACCTGCTCGTTCAAGGTAACTTCGTGCGACAACATGTAGGTGATTTGATTATGCTGCCAACTATGAACACTGAATTTTCGTTTATATTGCTAATGGAGTATTGTTGTCACACGATTGCTACGCGTCCGTGAAATGATTAGGTTAAGGGGCAGAGATGACTCAGAGACTCTTTTTTATGGTCATTTATGGTACGTCTATTTTCAATGTAACTGTTGACAAATTTACAATTCAAATTCAAGTCTTTAAATCAGATGATTGCAGTATGGACCTCGCTTTGAATCAACTATATTTCATTGCAAAGGCAACTTTAGTAAATCGACCCATTTCAGCCTTTCATGAATTCATCAGTGTTTCATGCAGTATCTTTCCCTAGATGCGCTATTGGCCCAGCGATGTGAATTTCATAAAAGTTTGTGTTTTTTATATCTTGATTGGAAGCCAAGCCAAACTTCTGTTCAATCTTGAACTCAGCTTTGATTCATGATCATTCAAAATGTTGATTTTGAGAGCAAATTTTCGTTGCCATTCAAATGTTAATTGAGTCCAGAAGATATATCATATTCATATGGTAATTATCATTTCAGTCAACTAAATGCAATGATTATAATAATATCTTAATTATGAAGCAGAAAGAGTTGATTCATTACCATAATGATGTTTGGTTAAAAATGTGTGCATTTATAAATGATTTACAATAATGAAACAAAAGAGAATCAAAAAGGCTTTGACAAAATATTGTGTCTTTGCGGTTCAAATTTAATTTTATATCAACAATCAATGAAACAGTTTCTCAGTCATTTTATATAACTTTAAAACAAAACCTGAAAAACGAAACCTTCCCTCAACCAGCATTCACTCTATTCATTGTCAATTTTCAATGAAATTTCCATAGAATGGTGAAAATGATAAAGGATGAGAACAGGGAAGATAAAGCTCCAAAATCTCCATATCAATTTTCAATATTCATTGAATTAAACAAAAATATAACATAAATGTTGCTAAACCAAATAAACGTTTCCAATAAAACTATTTTCGTGAAAAAATTTACAATCGAATAAATAATAGTAATAAATAAATAAATAATAAATGATAAATCCAATACCAGTAATGTACCATAAATGTCAATCAACAAGTGAAAGGTGTGAAACATTTAATGCAAAAATGTCTCTTGGTTTGCGATATAAAGTCTCAAATGATTCATTAATGTTTTGAAGAAAATATCAGACTTGGAAAAGCGATTTACCAGAAAACCTAAAAATCATTGTTTTTAATACCAAAATCAGCAAAATGATAAGTTGCTCTTTATTTTTCGTCCTTTACAATATTAAATTTGATAATTGAAAATGATCGTACAAGCAAGGGCACTTCCCTTGCAAGAGGGTAAATATGAAAAATAATAAGCACTGAATGGAACTATCCAAGTATAATTCATCGACTCATTTCTATACAATTGTAAGATGTACCATCATATTGGTCCTCGCCATTGTCATCATTGTCATTATCGCCAATTTGATAGTCCAACTGAAAATTACAATTTTGCTGGATGAACATCATCAAAAAGAATTTACTTTTTACTGTCACAAAAAGATACCTTCAACGAGCAAATTGCATATGATAGTTTCATTTGATAAATTCATGTAAGGATAAGATTCTGTTTCGACTATTCACATGTCAGTTTTTGACCAACTTTTTGGCCCTTTGACCTGACTGTGTGTCAAGTTAATGGTGATGAGAGGATGATGAAGATGATTATAATGTGTGTGATATTGAAAGCGGATCAGCATCTATTGAACCGTTAATCTTGTCAGTCTCTAGTAAATGTAAGCTTATTTTGGTCTTTCATTTGCAATATTTTTCTTTTCTCAAGGAATGTCAATGGAAATGGTATTTCAACAGGCAATCCTTGAATTAAAATAATGATAGTGATTTGTAATGGTTTTTTTGTGTTCCACTGAAATGCCAGTTCAGCTAAATGTTAGCATTTGTAAAAATTAATTTTAAGTTCATATTTCATGTTAATCTTGTCCTCGTTGATTATATGGAAGATTAAGATGAGCATTTAAATAGTGATCATCTTTGTCTTTCAGGCCTTGTGTCCTTTCACTTTTCACCATTAACTTGAGAATAGTTTGAATGTCAAACTGATTCGCTTTTTTCTGAGACAGTTTAATCATTTACATGATTGATTTAACTCACACTTTAATGATACACTATCATTATTATTTAATAATATTGATTTATTACAATGTTCATCGATTCAGTAAGAGATAATCAGAAGGACAGAATTAGATTCACTAAATTTACTGAAATCACTGATTAAGCTGGTCGGTTAAAGTAATTTCTGACCGAAATCACTCACTATTCTGACTTAAAAAAGGATTGAGCTTTGATGTGACGAAATTGAATTTTCTCGAAGTACCTTTCAAGCGATGTGAAGATTTGCCCAGCTTCAGAATAGGTTTTGTTAAATCTACGTTAATAAGGTGAATTAGTCAAGGTAAATCTGGTACAGTTGAATAAAGATGAGTTCTGTGAATTGAAATGAATGAACGAGTGAATCAAAAATATATTTAAAAGCGATTTCGAGCTGGAGGGGTTTGAAATGAAAAATGCTTTTCTTACATAGAGTATTTATACTATGCCAATGTATATTTCAGAATTGATTTTTACTTGATCAATATTCGCTCGTCATTTTTCTTTTAAACTTTCAACTTGATGCTTAATTGTAGATACTGAACCTACAAAAATTTACATTATAAAGTCATAAAGAAAGAAAGCGAAGAAATTATATCGCAAAAAGAGGAAACAGCAACTTTATCAGAGTTTATATCATCGACACGCGAAAGAAATCGTCCCATTCACTGATGCACCATTCATTACCTTTTAAGCTTTCAACTGCTATTTTCGGTGAAGCAATTGGCTCGATTAATCCACACTTCACAGTGTTAAGAAGAAACCGTTTCGTGCAATAAACTATAGAGGTGGTCAGATTACTTTGACTACTTCGCATTATGGAAAATGAAGTTTTTTAAACAACACTCTCACTGAATCTTTTCTGTGATTCCTTTTGACCAGAAATAAAAATTAATATTCACATCAATGATAATCAAAATTTTATTCCACAAAAAGTAACCAGTACTTAATGAACTTTATGCAAAATAATGAACATCTTTTTCTAGTTTTTCATTTTATATTGAATTCACAATGATAAAATTTAAAAAGACGATAGATCGAGTAAAATAACCATTTAAGCCAAGTAAAATAATTGATCTTGCTGGTATGCTTTAGGAATATCTGATGGTGTGTTTACCAACTCGAATGTAACGGAAGGCATGGACGATGCTTCACCGAAATCAGCATGTTGTATACGAATTCTGAAGAAACCTGAAATATATAGTGAATAAAATTAATAATTATGCTATTCATTGTGAAGTAAAACGAGCCTCTAAAACTTACCTTCGTTACCCCATTCAGTGCCCCATGAGTTAGTTACTATCCAATAATGAATACCGTTTTCAACTCCCCAACCAATCAGTTTAACATTATGCATTCCTAAAAATCTGCGAGAAACCCTTTGGAAAACACCTGAAGAGAAAATTATTTCATTATTAAAACCGATCTTTAAGTAGATATTTTTTGTTAACTTTTACCTGATTGGTAGCTGGGAAAATCTGAATAAACTTCCATGTAAGCAGGTAAAGGACCATTGATCATTATATCTCTCATCTTGTCAAGCCATATATCTGGTGACTCAACCGTAAGTTTATAATAATTATCTAATTGGAATTTGTTTTGGCTACATTTTGAGGAAAGAGGTAAGCAACTTGAATCTTTGGATGATTTTACAGTGAAAAGCCCGTTTTTAGACCAATAATTAAAAGCTTGGCCAATGTTTGCACTGTTATATTTACTGTTGAAACCACCATTCGATCTGATGATACGCTCTACGGTAGCTTCAACGTCAATTTCAGATCCAGTTTTGATGCAAAGACGATCAGCAATTGTACCGACAGCCGTGTAGATCCATGAAGGGTAACCTTTCTTTTGGTCATAAACCTTACCAATGGAAGTGCAGTTAGGCCAAACCAAACGAGCATCGAAGCTTTTCGGCAAGTGTTTGCGTAATTTTGTAGGATACGTTTTATTGGTAAAATGTTCATTGAATGTTTCATCTTGAATGGCAACCAACTTATCTATTTTGATTTTTTTGGACCCATGGAAATTTGGACCAGCCTAATGAGATTAAATATATTTATTAAACGTCTCGATTGATAAAACATAAAAAATATTTACCTTCCATGTTGTGTTCAAAGCGTTGATTGCATTTATAATTTCATCGCTCAATGGCTCCAAATCAGTAGATATATTCGAGGGTCTAGAAGCACTAACGGAATAGACAAAAAGAGCAACAATTAGAAAGAGTTTCATCTTGAAAGTTCTCAGTGAAGCAAAATTGATTCAAGAAATGATGGCCGAGCTTGCTGGTGATTCTGATTTTATACAGGATTTCAGTTTATAATCAATGTTAAGCAATCGCTCAAGGCTGTTTCACTAATCCTAATATGTGGAATGAACAATTGATTATCTTACATATCTTTATCTAGAATAAAGGGTGAAAAATATTTACCTTTTATTTCGTGTTGAAATCGATTATTTCATCTATTGATACTCATAATTTGTTGCATGATAAAGTTGGAGGATAACAGAAAAATAAACTATTGTTAGTTAGCAATAGTTATTCCATATATGGTTACCGATAGTATTCAGCAACAAAAGAAATACATAATGAACAATGCTAGCAAGAGCATAACTTTAGGGTTAATCAATTTTTGATCAGAATTTGAGAAGATAACAAAATCAGATCTGGAATGAAAGAAAAAAAAAGAGCAAAAACTGGGCAAAAAGGGGAAAAGGGCGAAAAATAACTAAAATCACGTAGTAAATACACTTGACTTACATCACTACCAGTTTTTGCCGTTTAGCTCCCAGCTGAAGCTAGTAGTTTCATTAGCTGAGTCCAAACATAGCTTTAAGTTTAATGTTCAAGAATTTCAATCACCTATCCTTAATGAGATTATAATACGAATTCAACATCACTCATCATAATATTAAAATTACTAAAAGTGACTTAATTTTTGGTATTTTTAGCCTTCTTTTTGCCTTTTTGTCTTTCATCCCGCATCTGAATATTATTACATTGAAGATAACAATGACTTACTGGGTGGATAAAAAATAAAGGGAAAAGGGTTTACCAAAGAGACTAACTTTACTCTTTGGTCACTATACAGTAACTAGAGTTGGACGATAACAATAAAAATATCGATAGTTATCGAAAAATTAGATGTAACAATATATCGATAAACATTAACATATGTGAACAGGTAAAATAAATATCGATAACAATTTATGCAATAACAATATCTATCGATATCTCATTTTTCAGTTATCATCCAACTCTAACAGTAACCTACCAGATACTGCACCACTCGCAAAATAGCTTATCTACACTATTTGCCGGTCAGCGTAATTCATGATTTTCAATCTTACTTAAACTTAAACAAAGATGTTTTTTAAATTGATTTTCAGAGTTTTCGGAAAGAAATTTGAATTACGCCAATTGATGATTAAAGAAATCGAATCGAAATCTGACTAAATGCAGAAGTAGATACAATCCCCCATAACAGGGGCCATTGAAAAATTTATGTGGTAGGTGACTGTAGTTAAAATGCAAACCAACCAAATTTGTCTTCTGACAAAAATCTTTCCCTTACCTACAATTTTTTATCCACCAATCGCGTTTGTAATTTGTTATCGATCATTGAACAGAGTTATCGATGTATTGTTTTCGATAACGTGTAACCCTGACATGCAATTTTTTATTATTATATTATAATATTTTTATATATTCTTCTTGTTTGTGTTCTTAACTTCGTAACTTTTTCTTAAATAACGATAATCATTTGTGCTAAAACTGTTTTGGACTTTCCAAGTTTTAAGGACACAAGCATTTCTTTGTTTAATTGAGCTTTAACACTCTCTTTAAACTGAATAATTTTTTGATGAAAGTGAACATCATGTAGTATGCTTTTAACATCAACTTGTCTCAACAGGATTACAGGATTATATAACAGACTCTGAAAATGGTTTTACAAGTTAATTTGTAATTATGAAAGAGTCAAATCACCGAATAACTTTGATACTGATATCAGAAAAATTCACATGACAAACAAGGATGCAAACAAATGTGATGTCTATTGTTTTGAACCATCAACGAATCTGACAATCTGTTTAGTCGACAATTTATCAGAAAAAAGTACAGTTCATTAATTAAGCACCCGAACCACTCATATCACTCATCAATTACGTACGATTGATACACAACATTCTACACAACTGGGTGTCAGAAAAACTCTGGAGATTTTGATTTGAATCTGAATAAACCTTTAGTGTCAAGTATTAATAAATACAATAAACTTGAAAAATGGTGAAAATAAAAGCAGCTTTCACCTATTCAGAATGTTACAGATATGAAGAGCATGGTCATTATGAGAAATAATGTTTGAAACGAAAAATACTCTTCTCGATAAGTCATTGGTTTGGTGGCAATGTATCTCTAAATAAATTTTTACTTGATTAATATTCGCTTGTCATTTATCTTTTAAACTTTCAACTGTTACACTTGATGCTTAATTTATGCATCCAGCTATTTTATTTGTGGATTAAGAGTTGGTTAACTTGAAAATGATTAATGATTTCACAGAGACAAAGTAATGTTGGTTAAAAGTGTCATTTTCATTTAATCATCGGCTCACTTAATCCTTACTTTACAGTATAATTAAGATGAAACTGTTCATTTAATAAACGATAACGGTGTTCAAATTACTTGAACTTTTTTCCATTATCAAAATTGATTACTTTGAAGTAAAACCACCTTTTTATTCAGCAATTGACTTTCCTTTAAGTTTCATTTTAGCGAGAAGCAACAATTTGTTCAATTCAGTCTATTTTTGACACAGTCTATGAATGATGCTACCAAACAATGTAGATAAATACACTTCATTGCTTTACTTGGAACTAATCAGTGACTATCAAATAGATATAAATCTTAATCAGACAAATTGTAACAATTTAAAAAGGTTACTCCATAGTTTGCTCCGTTATGGTCAATAGTGGATTTTGAGCAAGAGAAGAAAGAGGACAAAATGGTTAACAGATGACCCTCTGGATCAAAATTAACCTATTATGGACTTTCATTGTTGATTGGCAGGAGTTGAACAATTGATTAAATGGAGCAAAATGCATCGTCACCATTACAATTGACTTGGATTACAAAATGAATGGACAACAGAAATTATTACAATAAAGAGCAAGAGTTAAAACGGTGAAAATATGAAGTGAAATGAAGGTTGTTTATTAGCGGCGTCGATAGATATAAGGGTGACTTATTAATACCAAATAATACAAATAGATAACAGCAAAAAGGACTAAATAATGCAAGACAATGACCCAAATTTTCGTATTTAATACAATTATTATTGTTATTTTCAACAAAAAACATAACAGGAAAGTAATGCCATCTGAATGTGCAATTGTTAATTCAGCATAAGAAGCAACTTATTTGTCATTCAATAGCGCGTAGCTGAAGATTTGTCAATTGTTAACAGTAAAACTTTGCCTTTGTTAATATCTTCATCATTTACACCCTCGCTTTCTTCTAGTAACGGGTTAATAACACAATTGGAACAGTATTTACTAGTGACATAAAGAGGGACAAAAGGACAAAGGTCACTAAATGACCTTAATTTCATCAATCGACCATAAGAAAGCTTTAGAAAGGAATGGGTAAGAAAACAAAGGAAACAATATGTTTATCTTTCCACTTTCTCTGCTTTCTCCTTTCATCATATATCTAATTTTAAAGGTAATTTATCTAAATTAAACGTAAATTAATGCAAAGAAGTCAATTTAAGGTAACTTAATTTGTTCTGGTCTCTAATAATCCAGACAAATCTACCTAAAAATACATGAATGTAATTTAAAAAGTCTACATTTTTCAATGTACAGTATTTTATTCCCTTTCATCTTTCTTTTCTAATAGTATCTACTTGCAAAGGATATAAATATTTTCAAATGAAATGGATGCTAAAACTGTTAAGGTTCGATCTAATATATCTAATGTATCTACTGTATCTAATGCAATTAAAAGCTCTGGGGTTGAGAAGTCGACCTTTAGTACTGCAAGTTCAGAGACGATTCGTTTAAATGAGCTGCTACCCCGTTTACCTGAACTTTATGCCCGAACTAAACCAAGGCATACTAAATCAAGGCCTATTTGTTTCTGTGATTGGAAATATCTCACTTCTTGCCTAGCAAAATGTTTAATGATTATGGTTGCCGAGTGTGTTGTTGCTGCTGTCATTCTTGCAACTTTACGACCTCATTGTAAGCGTAAGTAGATTATTAAATGACCAAAAATTTTACTAAGGTTATTTTAGTCGATTAACTATTCTAATTATTTCTCGTTTTCTTCTGAATCAGGTACTGCTGATCCCATTACACGAGACGAATGCCTTTTAAGAGACATTTATTTTTACCTTTCATCAATTGTTGCAGGACTCAACACATTACTTATTTTATTATATACTTTTCATGTGATTGAAAAATTTCATCAAAGCAGATGGTTAAGATTTGAGTTAATTTATCATTTATTGTACACAACTCATATGACAATAATCTCAAGCTTAACTTTAAACAAGTCAACCTTTCAAGTTATCTTACTTGGAGTTTTAGGTTTAGCTGTTGTTTCTAAAGGAATAATCATAATTTTTGATCGATTGATAAAATTGTGTACCGGTAAACCAGCTCAAGAAGCTTTCGATGATGATGATGGTAATAAAACAAGAATTGGAATAATGAAGTTACGATTTGGAGTTTGATTTATTTCACTTTCTCAACGAGACAAATTGTTGCTCGTACAAATTTATGACTATTTTAACATGATCCAAGATTTCAGCAGCTATATTGAACATTGATAGTGATTGAATTACCGTGTAATGGCTTTGTAGTTACAAGAATCACATCAAATTTAATCTTAATTTGCTGCAATCAGCAAAAAAAATTTCAAGGACTAGCATCGCCATCTATCGTGGTAAAAACAAGTCTGCCGGTTTTTTTCTGCCGCAGTTTTCATATTTTAATTTTTAACTAAATCCATCAAATTAACCAAGACATCATCACAACTTGTTAAGAGATCAATTTTTCTTTATTTATCCCTAAATAGACTCTAATTTTCTTTGGTTGAAAATGCAGATATTTATTTTCATAATTGGTGGAAATCTTATATGAAATCAATCCAATCTCAAATTTGAACTTCTATTCAAGGGTCAACATCAATTTCAGCTGTGTATATTAAATATTAGATGGAAAATTTATTATAATTAAAAGGTCAGTTGGGAAAGATGATTGAGATCGATCAACCTCTAAGCTACATGAATACAAAAATTCATTTATTTATAAGGATTATATTATGATGTTGATTGTTATCAGTTCCACACTTATTCATGTTGAAGTGTCGATTGGTAATAAATGCCCTTTGCCATTGATTTATTGTAATGACTTGGGTGTAAAACATGGGCACACAATGGGATGCAATAATCCGAGTTGATAATAGATTATGAGCGAGAATTATGTTTGCTTGATTTTAGGAATTAGCTTGAGTAACCAACGAAAAACAAAGAAACAGACAGAAATTTCAAAAAATAAAAATATAACCATGACTACATTAACTGTAGCTAGGAAGGGTTTGACGGTTAATGGACTTGTTCTCATCATTAATTGAACAGGAAATTGAATGAATGTTGTCATTAGCCAGAAACAAAGTATATGAGGAACCTTTTTAAATAAAATGAGAGGAAAACAAATTTGTAAATTAAATTTGAAAAATAAATGTTCCGCGATATGTAAATAAAGATTGAGAAAACTCAATAAAGTATATCTCATCTGAAATATTGATGAATACACATTGAAAATTGTACAATCGCTTACCCGATGCGTATAATTACCGGTATAACCTAAATACAGTCTGGGTATCTCAATAATGCTTCCAATAATGAGTAAAGTTTTGGTTAGAAATACTTCCATTTCTTTCAATTCATCTTCCTAAAAAGTAAATCATCAAATCGATTAGTTGTAACAGCCATTTCCTTAAAAATGTAATAAAAAGCTATATTTGTTAATATTTACTCACAAAACGCTGGTAAGAAAGATAAAGGGTAATGAAGTAAATTGGCGAAAAATATATGTTGAAATAAAGAGATATTTGAAGCATCAGGCAACTTTTGGCAATATTTTTACCTGTAACAGATATAATATAATTGGATCACCTTGTTCAAACAATTGGTAGATTAATAAAACAAAGCTTACCAGTTAATCTAATCCTTTCATCCGAAAACTCATCGCCTGATTCCTCAGTGTTTCTTCTGCGAGTAGACATGTTGGTTTTGCCCTGCTGGCTATTTCAACTTTTGGTTTAAGACTTGATCAGTTTCACTAATCAAAGTTTAAACAGAATGAAACATTTGCACCGAAAAAAAGCCAACTTTTCGAGAAATTGAGATTTGTTTGTATTTTGAGAGGGTTAAGGTAACCAATGGTAACTCTGTTTTGTACTGTTAGTTGTTTTGGTTGACCAAAAATATCGTGATAGATTTAACATTATCAGTTTAATGATTTCTCGTTGCTCAATTCAATCCATGTTACATGTAAGTTAATCATCTATTATAATATCTGTTCAATAATTTAAAATTGATTTCTCATGATTCATTTATAAAATTGAACAAAATGCCTCCAACAAGTCAAGCATTGACACTTTGGTTACTCGAGAGATCAATGTTGATTTTATTGATTGGTAGATTGAATCAATCTTATTTTTAATATCTTGATTAACAAATATTGTTAAAATAAGTTTGAATTGAGTCATTAACATGTTAAAAATCAAATTATTGTGTTTATTCAAGCTTAACCATTTACTGAGTCTCTTTATTAGCCAATAAAACTGGTTAGTTGGCCTGATTTGTTAAAGGTTTGTGGGAACAATTTGGTTACACTTTTGGGTTGTTTGTTACAATTAGAAATAAGACAATAAACACAATCACATTTAAAATCTAGAATTTTTAAGGGCAATTTAGGGGCCGCTCCTATTAAAGGTAATTTTACCGAAGCTAATCAGGATTGATTCAATAATTTTACAATAGCAATGAATAAAAAACTTGATGAAAGGAGAGAATAAAAAAAAGGAAATGAACATTTCAAATGAACCGCTTTTGTGTTGCTCATATTGTAAGTTTTGTCTATTTGTTAGTCTCCATCTGGTGCATTAATAAACCATACTGGAAATGAAAATGAAATGTAAACTGTATAAGTTAAATATGACGGTTCTTGTTTTTAATTATAATTATTTTCTTTAAACAGTGGGAAAGTGGCTCTGTCCATGGTATTTCAAAAAGGGTAATTACCAAAGTTATCGTTGTTATAATTTAATTTTTTTAAACTTGTACCGTTTTCCAATATTTTATATCATATTTTTATCGTACGTTTTGTTTCTCAATCGTGAAAATTATTAGTTTCTTTCTGCTACTGTGATAATGTTACTTGATCTTTCTAACTAAAGGCTGTCATTTTTTTTCTTAGGTGTATTGCCTTAAATTTGATCGCTTTTTTTCACTCTGACAGACCGAGTCACTTTTCCTGCTGCTTATGTAAACCAAGTGAAATTTCATGGTTAACCATCATCAACACCAACGGTCACAAAGTTTCTTTAGCCGTTTGATACGCAATCTTTCTTCTCATTCACTCTCTAACTCTTCGTACCATAATGGAAGTTCCAATGTCGTTGATCACCATTCCAGCCATCACCGTCAAAGCCGAGAAAAAAGTAGTACTCTTCGATCTAGTAAGAGACATCCAAGACATGCCTCAACTTATGCAACTGTGCGACATCAATTATCATCATCTCAATCAAGCCAAGATGTTAGTTCCAAACTTATCAGTCCATCTCCTTCAATGCCACAACCAATTGAGTCTAAACCCTTGGCCATTTGTGGTATCAAAAACCATGGAAATACTTGTTTCATGAATGCAATTCTTCAATGTTTATCTAATACCGATTTATTGGCTGAATATTTTGTTATGAGCCATTATAAAATTGATTTGGTTAAACATAATCAATTAAACTTGTGTAAATACGGCTCTCATGGTGAAGTAACCTCCCAATGTGCCCTAGTTTTTAAATCTCTCTGGACTAACTCTTACTCTCCTGATATTTCTAATAAGTTTAAACATCTTGTTTCAAAACATTGTAAACAATATGAAGGTAGTGATCAACATGATGCCCAAGAATTTTTATTCTTTCTATTGGATATTTTCCATGAAGACCTTAATATTGCAACCAAGAAAAAGTCGAAAAAGCTGAAGGTATTTATCTCATTTCTTACAGTTATTGTATATAAACAATGTAGTTTTATAGCCATCTGTATTTTTTTATTCAACTCAAGTTGTCAATAGTGATGATAGAGAAGGATTTATGTTCACATTTCCTCCTTTTTGTTTTTATTTGTTGTTATCAGTTCAAATATTTATTACTGTAGCAAGAAACTTGAGAGCTTTGATTAGCTATATTATAACTTAAAGAGAATCAACAATGTGACATTATTTATTCTTGAAGAAGCAGCAAATATAAAACAAACCCGTAAATATAGCAATTATTTGTTATTATAAGCTAAAATTACTATTCATAATTTAATGAGATTTAGTTTCAATTAACCTAAAAAATAGCACATAACAGTGACAAAAACAAAACACGTTTCACTCTAATTGATAATTAGCAAAGGCAGTGAGACAATTAAATGTTGCTGACAACAAACAGCGATTATCTTTAACATTTATTTTACTCTCTATTTTTTTGGTTAATCACACTTATAACATAGAAACAGCAACTTATTGATTGAATGCATTCATTTTCACTAACAATTTTATCATCATGATGATCTGTTGAAATCTATGCAGTTTTACTTTCTTTTCTATCTCATCTTTCATTTTTTCTACTTCTCATCTTATTATTTCATTCCATTTGATAATAATTAATATTCTTATTTCATCTGTTATTACTCAGCAAATCCAGAAAAGTTGGAACAAACCAGACGAGCTTGTTGCTGCCGAAACATTAGCTTATCATATGCGATGTGATAGCAGTTTTATTCATGATTTATTTCAAGCTCAACTCTGCTCCTCTCTGGTCTGCCGATCATGTAACAATTACAGCAATACCTTTGATCCCTATATGTGCCTTTCACTTCCGGTACCTATCAAACGCACACACACTGTCATAATAAATGTTTCTTATTTAGATGATGTTACAAAAATTGTAAGTTTCAATGAGAATCTTTGTATTTTGCTTCAATATTATTATTCTAAGAGAATAATTATAAACAATTATACTAATTACTTCTTTACTTTTCCTTTCTTTTCATTGTTAAGGTGCGGATGGTTGTTGCCATTGAAGCTCAAGCAACTCTTCGTGAATTGCGAGATAAAATTTCACGATTGGTTAAAATTCCTGAACGTCAGTTGGTTCTGTTGGTTAAAGAACACGAAGCTGGATTGAAAGAATTGATCAAGGACAAACTTACCATGCATGAGATCTTGGAAGATGTTAATGAAGTAGAAGTAGAAGCCATTGAAACTCCTGCTATTCCAGACTGGACATCTGGAGTATACTCTTCCACTGGTATACCTAACATAACACCCTCGTCATCTCCAATTAACTTTGCCTCATCTCAACCTTTGACACTACTTTGGGTTAATCGGGTTGGTATTGGTAGCGAAAGCAAAGTTTTCGGTCCATTCTTTAGCTGCACTCTACCTCGAGAGTCATCGTTCAAGGAAATTCAACATTGGCTTATGAAATCTATGTCTCCGATTTTGAGAAAAACATGCGATCTTGCAATCATCAAAGATTCGACACTTTTCCGCCTAAAAGTTGTCGATGGATTACCAGGTTGGCTTATTTTTATTTTTAAATCTGAATTGAGTGCAACTAACATTTACATTTTCTCATTACTAGGTAAATGTTACCTTCCTGAAGATGTTGATCATCCTCTTTATATGCCAACAGTTGATAAGGCTTTGTCTCATTGTGAAGAAAGTGATTACCGAGGACCGATCCATTTAAAATTAATCATTGAATGGGATCTTGATTTGAGACAAACACTTTTAGTGGATGATGATGATATAATAACAATAATTGACGATCCCAATATTGAATTTGTTAAAGCACGTAATGAAATGGCTAACACGGCTTCTTTGAAAGACTGCTTCGAAATGTACTTCAGAGAAGAACGATTAGGAGCTGATAATGCATGGATGTGTCCAGCTTGTAAGCGGCGTCAACAATGTATAAAGAAGTTATCTCTTTGGTCAACTCCAGATATATTTATAATCCATTTAAAGCGTTTCCGTCAGGCATCCAATTCATTGAGAACCAAATTGACAACTTTAGTTTCTTTCCCACTCTCTGGCCTTGATATGAATCCTTATTTGAGCAATCGTAACAATAATTATGGCGATACTGTTGATTTTGTCAACAACAATAATTTGCGTAACTCCTCGTCTTATCTCCCTTCGCCCTGGCGCCGACCATCCCACAGTAAAGGTTGTGCCTCTCGGTCAGAGGATAATGTCTACCACCTCTATGCAGTTTGCAATCATCATGGCAACATGCAGGCAGGCCATTATACGGCTTATTGTCGAAATATTGTGGATGGAAAGTGGTACTCATTTGATGATCAAAACGTTTCTCCAATATCAGAGAAATCTGTTGTCACCTCGGACGCATACATTTTATTTTACCAAAGATCAACTCTTTCATTTATCTCTCCAATAAATTCTTGTTCAGGCTCATCAAATGGTTCATCATCAACGTACAGCACAATCAGTTCAAACAGACCATTCGACCATTGGACTTATCATCTTTCATCTTCAATCTCTAATCGAACATCTCCAGGTTCTTGTAATAGTCAAGATAATTTATCATCTAATAGTCATCCTAATTCAGGTAGAAAAAAATCATCACTTGCATTACTCATTTTGTTACTTTGGTGATTGTTTCTAATTTCAACATATCAATGTAATTTCTTCCCTCCTTTTGCCCTCAGATTCTTCATTACATGGGAAAAAAAGCGATCACCAAACTGTCAGCAATTATAATCAGCCTTCTCGTGGAGCCCGAGCTTATTCAACTTTACCCTCGAGAGGATCAAATGACGCAACTAAAGCTTTATTAAAAGATTCTCGATCAGTTTCACCTCCGGTCAAAAGATCTCAGATAAATAGTTACGAAAAAAGCAATTCTAAAACAGCATCTTTACCTCGGAATTTGCAGTCTATAATCCCGCCACAACAAAAGCAGCTAATACAACCAAAGAACGATCGAAATCATTCAATGAGTAATGGACGTTTGACATCACCAACTCACAAAGAAATTCATGGTAAATATGAGGCTAATTCGCCAGATCAACCTAACTGTCTGACTGATGAGAATCAACCTCTACGTTCTCCCCCTTTACAAGAAAACAGTAGATACTGGACGGTCACCTCGGTTTAAAGACGATTTATTTTCATGTTTCGTTGGCATCCTAAGCTGAGGAAATTCAAGTAACAAAAGCTCTCTTTTTCTCTGGTCAATCACATTGTGGCAATTTAAATTTAATACATTCCTTTTTGGTGCAATAACCACTCACCAAAGAACTGAAAGCAACTCTGGTTATCATTTATTCTATTGTTATTGCCAACAAAGAAAAGCATTTTTGGTCTCCATTTCGGATATTACATTAGTTTGTCTTTTTTCAATTCATTAACCCTTTTTTGCTCTTTCCTTTTATCCTTTTTTATAACAATTGTTATTATTAATTTTTAGCTGGTTTACCATTTCGCCAAAGTATAGTTTTGATTTTATGTTCTGTTAATATTACAAGTCATTGTTTGATTCAGAAAGAAATAATGATGACAAGCGTTCAAAAGCTGAAAAAAAAACAATGGTTCAACACCTTCAATATCCTAATCGTTATGATCTGCCTGTGATTTGATGATTCAAACAACATTTAAAGAGTGACAACCATAAAGGAAAAAATTATGGCGAAGCACACAAAAAGGCTCAATTTTAATTACAATCATAGCCATTATTTGGATTATTATAAATTAATATTTTATACCCAGAGATATACCTGTTATGTTATGCCATGAAAGATGCCTGTCAACCCAATAACCCTTTTTGAGACAAAGAAAAGCAAAAACAAAAAGAAGTGACTTGATCAGCATGAAGATCAAAAAAAACACTCAAGCCTTGAGATTTTTACAAAGTGGATCTCCTATTTTGATGGATTATCCAACGTAAGATTGAAAGATGGACAAAATTTCTTCTATCAGAGATTCAAGATTTTATCGAAAGTTTTATTTAATAATGTTAATGTTTATAATCTTCATAAAACCTAACAGAATAATCATCACGCCATTTAATATCGAATTTTTTGTTAAATTCAATTAAATCGACATTTTGAGAAAATTTTGAAATATTTTACCAAAAAAATACATTTACCAAGATTATTTTACAAGACACCATTCAAAATTTTCTTAATTTAATCCAGCTTTTCAGTTAATATATTTCCAGTTTATCATTTCCTTAATTTAAATTTGCTATTAACTGTGTTAACGTACTTACTTTAAATTGTTCACATTTATAAAACATTTAACTCTAACTTGTTAACCTTTCATTGTTACATAACCAAGTTATGATTGTTATATCTCGTCTAAACCAACTTGTTTATCATGTCAAAACTGTCATCTAATTGTCATTCCTTTTATCTTAAAATTACCGATTTCCTTTTCTTAATTGTGTTTTATTCATTTTTCATATTCTATTTTGTTTTTTCCTCATAATTTCGACTATTACGTTTTTATTACGTTTGTCTTTATTTAATTTTATGTTCATATTAATATATCATTCGAGAGATAAAAACCCTGATTTTCACCTGACTCACTTTGTATTGCTTATCAAAAGCTCATTTTAATGTTATTATTTTAAGTCAATGTTATACAGTAAGAGCCAGGGTTAAGTTAACTTTTTGCTCATGTGGACCAGCCAGTCGCAACAGCTTTTAGGTGCGTCTACCCCTTGCTAACTAGGTGTCAAACCGTTTTACCTACTCATAGGCACTAAGCTTTATCCAACTTAGCTGGGAATCCACCAGGAAGGGAGGATGGGATAATTCAAGGGATTTAACCCTGAGTAAGCACTTTTGTATGTCGACCTAAGTCAACAAAATCGGATATGATATTCGCCTTCTAATAAATCAAAGTATCAATAAGATCGAACTTTATTTTGTTTAGTTTTCATTATATCGTCCCTACAAACTAGATGGCAATAACTCCAGACAGTAACACCTAAATTGACTCATCCGTTTTTGTTAACTAACCCTGACTACTACTGTGATTGGTATTAATCTGTTGATTGTCAAATAATGAAATTTGCTCTGAACACTCGCTGTCAAATTTTTGCTACTTTTTCAAGTTTGTTACCAAAACATTGCTAACTAAATTACCATTAAAGTGCTCGATAATGACAAAATTTGATTTTAACTTGAAAGCTGGTTCTAATTGAAAGAGTGGCTGAATTGCTGAACTCAAAGTAACATTAAAAATCGATTTAGTAAAACATGAAATCAATTCATTAATGGTGATTAAGATTCACCTTGATGAACCTAATAGCCATTCTAATTTTGATATATTTGTGGTTAATTAATACTATTTATCTGCTAAGTATGAGAAAATGAGAATTGATTATGATGTTGAAAAAATGGTAATACAAAATAAAAAATGAAAAAAATAAAGTTTAACACTTTTAGTGCTTTCATTTGTTGGAATTGATTAAGAAAGTAAATTAAGTGACCTGAAAATCTCTTGAAGAGCGTAAAACTCATCAAATTACAATTAGCTCAATGTCAATGTCCAGTTGTAATATTGTTTCATTCCGTTAGTCAGCTTGATGTAGACTGATCCATGAAAATATATCATTATATTCAACGAACCATAACTTGCTAAGATCACAAATTCACAGGCTTGATCACATTTCATTACATTTACCATTTCAAACTGTTGACATTTTAATGCAACAATTTAATAGCAGCATCAGTCACCGATTGATATTTACCGAATTTACCATTTGCTATTTATAATTAGGTAAATTTACTTCTAACCTGGTTCAAGTATTGATACAGCTGTTTATCTCAATTCGATTCACCGGTAATATTTTATCTACTATCTAAAAAGCTCTAATTTGACTGGTACAAGTTATAGTCTAGAATTAACTGATTAATAGGAAAATGTCACTAAATTTACTAAAATAGCTTTAAGTTAATATAATAATATATATCATTTGAATAGTCAGGCCCTAAATATGGCGCTTCTATGAATAGAGCTGAGAAAATGTATTACATTGTTACATGTACAATATAAATGTATATAAAGTTGTATTGGTCATTGAGAAGGTCGAATGTACAGATAGCTTACAATTAAATCTCGATACCAATTTATCAATTGGTGAAGTTTCTTGACTAATTAATACTGTTACTCGAATTGAAAATGGCGATTTGCATTAAAAATGTAAGTATTAAGGAAGATTATTAAAATGAAGAAGAGAGTAAGTTATTATTGTAATAATAATGTTTAATTTTCTGTCCCTTTTTGTCTTTTTTAGATACGCTTTGTTCCAGCGAAATGGTTAGTCTATCAATTGTGACAATCTGTTTTTAGGCTGATACTGGCTCAAGAGTCAAAGTGACCATCGGATGTTACCGAACCAGAACCAAGATGAGCTTGGGACCTACAATCAGCTCAGGTGAATGGGAAAAAGCTTAACGGGCCATTTTCATATAAAACATAAGCTTCACTGATTGTGCCTCTCATTTAGACGCTTTATCCTTGCAGTTACCCAGTTACAACTTTTTGATGTCTTCGAAGGCAAACATCGTCCATTTTTATGCAGCTTAATCTCAAAATCAAGTGCTACATTTCGACTATTGGGCTTCAATTTTCAAATCGCTTGTTCTTTATTAAGAAAGCTACACCTGCAAATAAGTGTTGAATATTTTATTGTCAATAGGATTGAAGCTGACCATTTGTTACAATGCGGATTAAAAGAGTGTTTATTGTTCTCACCTTTATCGCCACCATAATAATCTTAATCTCATCAGCTGAAGGATACCACCGACTATCTGGACGTGAAGCTCGTAAACTACTTAAACTGCTCATAGGAGCCGCTTTACTTGCTCCACCAGGATTCGGAGTTGTACCTATTCCTGTGCCAGTGCCTGTACCATTTGCAGTGGAATCGGTCAAACCACCAATCATTCATCCTTTCCCTCTTGGTCATCAACATCATCATGGGTTTGGTGGGGGGTTTGGCGGAGGGTTTGGTGGAGGATTCCATGGTTAACAGATGCTTTATTACCACTATTATGCTCGTTATTTTGTTTCACCATTAACGGTTCCAAGTCCATCGTCATTCCAACCATTAACTTTTTTACTGGTTACACGATTTTTTGTAGTGTTTACTACTTCTTGCTTTCTATGGTCAATTTAATTGTAACCTTTCAATTGATTTCTAGCAATGACTGAGATTTCTTTCTCAAATTGTAATTTATAATGTTATGTCTTTTTGATTTACAGAGTATGCTTTGTATCAACGGAAAACACAGAAAGTATTGATATTTGTCAACATTTCGTTGTTACTTGATTTTTGTACTTAACAAATAATTATACACAAATAAACATTTTGAAATTAATCAGATTAATAAACTTTGCTCGAAATTTTCCTTTGATTGAAAAATGCTATCACTTAAGACACCGCAACATACGCATCAGTGATACCAGAAAAAGATCTTGATCATTTGAGCCAACCGGGGCTAAGAAATTCGCGTTACTCAAAGTTTATCTTCCGATTCTCTTTCAATCTTCTCATTATTTCAATCCGATGACCGCGCGGATCGTAAATTTTCCAATTTTTATGTCATTATACTAAAAGGGCCGAAAATTTACTTAAACTAACTTAAGTACATGGCTGTGTTTCGAAGTAATCTCAGAATAATTTGATGTGAGAATAAAAACAATAAAACAACCGTTTCCTTACTTTCAATATCAAAAAGCTAAAAGTTCATTTAGAAAAATAAATTGCAGACATTGAAATTCAAAATGAAATATTATTTATTCATAGTTAAATTATTTCAAAGATTACATATTAGCATTTTAACCAACACGAGCCTTAAACATGTCCATGCCATTCATCTTCACGTTTGCACCAAATAAGGACTTTGATTCTGCAAATGAAGAGAATGTAATCACAAAAATAAGAAAAGAGAGAATTAGTTTGATCATTTTGGAATCCATTTTGGTTGAAGTTAACTGAAAAGATTGACTTGGATACAACTGAATTAGGGAAAGTTAAAGACAAATTACTGAGTATTTATACCATTGCAGACAAAATGAATAAACAATGAAATAATTTACAAACAAAAATTTAAATACTCGATCTTGGCTATTATTGCTCATTATTTAATGTTGCTCAAGATGATTAAACTAAAATGATCCCCAAATCAAATGACTTTTTTGTATGCCTGTCTTTACTTTACACGTTAAACTTGAGTTTTAAATTCAAATGAACATGAATTTCTTGCTTTTAATTGACAAAGAATTGGTAGTGATAAGGGATCGGGTTATCAATTTTAACCAATTCAATTAAATATTGATATTAGTAAAGTCATTTGATTCTGGTATAATTTAGGTTTAGTCATCTGCAAATCGTAATCTAAGGCTTACAAATCAATTTAACCAGTCCTAGGGTGAAATCCTTGAAAACCTTACCGATCAATGAATCGAAATCTCATTTGTAGCTATCGGTAAATTCGTCCTTCTTAAAGACAAATATATCGGAATTGGCTGTCACCTTTTATCGCCTTTTTCTAGAGAAATTTGTTTTCTTTTCTATCGTGATTTACTTGTCAGAGCTCATTTTTCATTTGTAAAATGTCGAAACAAAAAAAAGGCCATTCAGCAGTTGCATCTAATATAGCAAACACGAATCCCATGAGTTATAATATCCATAATAACTTCACCCCTGGACTGATTAAATTGATTTGAAAAACCTTAGATAACGATATGAGATGATAAAAGTTAAATTATACAGAATTGAATAGAATCACTTTGCTAATGCCAATATTTAATTTATTTGATTAAAATTGGTAGTAAGATCCTTTGTTATTGTCAATTAAACAACAAACAATTCCAGTTCTTTTTGATCTGAACCCAAGTGCAACGTGTAAAGATTGGCATCTGAGTACATATTACTTATTTGTATAATACTCTGGATTTTATCTCCAACTTAACATAGCTCACCTCAAATCTACTGGCTCAGTTATATTCAAGTCATTTTTAATCAACTTCAATTTGCGCAAACAAAAAACGAATCCAAAACAAATCCGAACAAATTAATCAAACTAATTTTCTTTCATTTAAGCATTATCATTACTGACAGAACCGCAGAGAGGAATCGCCTTATCATCACTTATTCCGAATGTCACCAAACCAAATACTAACCTTTATCTTCCCTCTATTGGTCATTCTGTTCATGATTATTAATCAGTATATAACATTCGATCAGGAATAAATAATATTTTGAATTCCGATGTTTTCAATTCATGTCTCTGAATTCGGCTTTGAGCTTTTTGGTTGTATTGATATTGATAACAAAACGATTTTATAGCAATCAGATTCTCTTTCCAAATATCCATTTTATTAATTAGTTTCACAAACTTAACATACATATGGTTAGTTTAAAACAAAGGATAAGCCTAGATGAAATTCATACTTTTTGTTTTTGCTGTTGATACAATGAAAAAACTGTCATGTCTAGAAAACAAGGCAAAGATTTTTGGTTAAATTAATGAGTTGATTGAAAAAGCGTACTTTCTCTCAATTCTGTTGATATCAACCGATAATTATTTTTATTTTGTAAACAATGTGAATTTAAATGACTGCTTGCACATTTGATTTGATATTGTCTTCTAAATATTCATTGAATTCATTTATTAATAGATTTTAAAGAAGAGTTCAAATTTGATTGTAAGCATAGACTTTGAAAGGTGTAAATGAAAATATAAATCTTTGGATAAGTAGAAGACATAATAGAAAAATAATGCAAAAAGCTGTAATCTAAAAAGCAAACAACTGAATTGATAGAATTTCACCCTCATTCGGATAATGATATAAACTTTGAAGAATGTAACTGTTAAATGAAAAAAAATCAAATATGCAAAATGAATAGTAAATAGTGAAT
Source organism: Tetranychus truncatus (assembly GCA_028476895.1). Lineage (NCBI taxonomy): Eukaryota > Metazoa > Arthropoda > Arachnida > Trombidiformes > Tetranychidae > Tetranychus > Tetranychus truncatus. The sequence continues at coordinate 14,071,217 of CM052061.1, forward strand.
ATCGAAACGATGAAAAAGTGATCGTGATTAAGTAATAATAGGGCCAATCAACTTTTAGGTTGCCAAAAATTCCTTCATTTCAAACAAGTATTTTGCTGTGGACAGGTTTATAAGAATCGGCGTTGCCTGCAAATGTGCATAAAAAATTTCTATTGCTCGTTGAATATTCTGTTGGAGATAAAAAAATAAAGAGAATTAGACAATGAAAATGCGGTAAAAGTCATTAGCTTACCTTTTTCTTACTCAGATTTGAGCCTAGCGAAGGATAATTTTTGCCCCATGTACAGATAAATTCTTCCCAGTAGTCATTGTTATTCATTTCAAGTTTTCTCAATTGATCTATTATCATAGTTACCTGATTATCTTTGAAGAAAAAATTCACATCACAAAAAAGATCTAATAATATTCGCTTAAATAAAGTTTGGAATCTTCTTCTGTGCAAAATAAATGACTTTGGATACACAGTTTGAGTTTGTAAAAATTGTTTCATAGCTTTATCAGGATTTTCAATTTCATTGAATACTGCCAGGATTTCATCGATTGGTGGTTCACCAGGTATCTGTGGCACCTGAGCACGATTAACAAGGTTTGTATTATGTGGCTTTAAATGCGGAGAATCAGAATGTTGTAATCTTGATTTAATTGAATTTTCTGTTGAAGACACATTAGGCTTAAAATTGCTTGTATTTACTCTATCAGAAGGTTTCACTTTTGGTTTCTCTTGTATTGCATCATCTTTCTGTTTTGGTCCTTTACGCTTGAAATTTGTTTCATCATCTGAACTCTCACTGTCAGATGAAGGTAAAGATTTGGTACTTTGGTTAGGAGCATCATTCGATTTCTCGATTTCTGAAGATTGTTCTGGCTCTGACTCTTGTTCCGGCTCTGGTTCAGCTTCTGATTCTGCTTCTACCTCTGCTTCTGCTTCTGCTTCATTAGATAGACCAGAGTTTTCAACTGATCCTGGAATAAATTCTTGTTCAGGTAAATCATAAATATCAAAATCTAATGAAGGATCTTCTGTTGCAAGCAAATCAAAATCCTCTCCATTATCTGTAGAGAGCTGTGCTGACTTAGATGATTCATTAGGCTTTGAATTTATTGCATTTAAGCTCGTTCTGCTAGCTGGTTCGGTGTTTACTTTTGCTTTTCTAAAGGTAGCCTCCTGAGTCTCAGTCTTCGATTTTTTAGGTATTTTGAAATCGGAGCTTAAAACTTTGGGTTTATCATGCTTAATTTTTTGCTGAGAGTTAGAATTATCTTCTGTTCTAGGTACCTTTTTTGAAGGATGATTAAACAATTTTCTCGATTGAACCAATGATTTTGAAGCTCCCGATGATTTTGGCGGGACATTTGATTTAGTTGGTGTAGTCACATTGGATAAAGATGATTTTGATGAAATAGATGCATTAGATGTCGGTGTCTTTGATGGAGTGGATACATGAGATGAAGATGCTTTTGATTGAGCAGAATTGTTGACTAGCGATGACTTGGATGGAGTAGATAAATTTGATGGCAATGATTGCAATGATAGAGCTGAATTTTTCGATGAAACTTTGGTTGGTGTCAATCTTGGTTTACTTTTTTTATTTTCAGCACTTGGAGATGTTAATGGTTTACCAGCAACCCTTGGCGTTGAGGTGAAAGGTTGTCTTGAAGATGGTTCTTTAAGAGTTTTGACTCCTTTCACAGTTTCCTTTTTGAAGTTCGGGTCATAAGGCTTTTTATCTTTCGAAGATCTGATCAAATATTTTCTCAATAGAAGAACATTTAAAGGCTTACTGTTGTTCGCCAAATACCGACAAATTTCATCACTTTTCATCATCATTTTGATGTTGGTAAACAATATAACAATTACCGAGACACTGATAGTACTTAAATGTCCAGTTAGTCTTGCCAGTCTCGGTATGATTCCAAAAAGCTTATTATTGCGCCATCTCTTTTAACTTAATTTCAATATAATCAAATAAGCTTTTATCTAATCTACAAGATGGCGCTTCAAAGAAACTTCTGGAATTTTTGACTTGCACAAACATAAACACTTTGGATTATATTTTGTACACATTTAGTAAATTGACGTTTTAATAGTTCAACTGATTCAAAATTCTGCTCTGTTTATTTGATTATTTATAAAATTGTTTTCAAAACACCACAATGATGGACGATGACATTTTCCGTCATTTTGACAGCATGATGCGAACATTTAATAGAATGGATAGTTTTTTCGACTTTGGTACACCATTCCCTGGGCCTGGAGGTTTTGGTAGTTTTGGTGGTGCTCATCCTGATCCATTTAATTCAGGCTTTTCTATGTTGGAACCTTATCCTAGAAATAGGTCACTCCGGGATGATTTTCTGGAACCAGGAGGTCAATCCAGGGGTCAAATGGTTCCCTTTAATAATGACCACAGGATGGTACATAACTTCGATCCAAATGCTGATTTCTTTGGTAATAGACTTGGTTCAGATCAATCTCCTCAGCCCTTTAAATCTTTTTTTCAAGTTAAACAGTTCAGTTCTGTCATGAACGGCGATGTAAGTATGCATATTTAAATATATATCATTGTTTATGAGCATCGTATCTTAAATATCCTTGGATGCCCACACAATTGTGTTATTTACTAAATTTTTGTTGTTTTACAGAAAATTGAGACCAAACGTATTGAAACCGATTCAAGTGGAAAACGAATTGAGTCTCATACAAGGACTCTCGGAGATAAATCCTATACTGTGACCTCTAAACGCGATCCAACTGGAGAACAAGAGATTGAAGAAGACCTTCTTAATATGGAAGAAAAAGATTTATCAGAGTTCGATAAGATGTGGAAAACAGGTTTTTCATCTGATTCATGGTTTGGGCCTAGTCAGCGTCAGCTTCCCCGATCTCCTTCAACTCCTGAGATAAGAGCTATCGAAGATACCCCGGTGGCAGAAAATAAACAAAAAAGTTGGAAAGAAAAGCTACGATCATGGCTTCCATTTTAATTCAACACCTGTTTGTTTAATAACTCGATCATATTATTTACTTTTGCAAATTTTCATTTGAAAATATATTTTTGTTTCTGTTATAGATGAACCCTTTACATGTTGTAATGTAGGCAAGTCAAAATTGTTCATAAGTTTAATAAAATTACTTGAATCTCATGATCTGGCCTCATTCTTAACGCTTATCGTTGTAATTATGCAGCGTATGTGGCTGTTTTCTTATGGTAAAATTATTATAATAACATCTAGATAAATGGAAATGAAAGGACTTAAAGTTAAAGTAGCTTAATCAAACCTGATTGACAATACAAATTACCTTGCTATTGTTTCTAACTTTTTTCATCTGTTGCTGTTAATGCTCAAGAACGCTGAACAAAGTAAACATTAATTTATAAAGAATATTCTTAATTTCTTGATTTGCTTCATACACCGAAAAGTAAAATTATATTTCGATCCAATCACATTCTAATGAAGAGATTTGAATCAACATGATTTTTGAAATAAACAAGAATTAAATCTTTGAAGCTCAATCATCCCGGATAGATAAAGTTAGTACTCGATTGTACCGATTGTATTAAGTAAGGTGTTAACAATAAAATATAATCAATGTTGATGAAGCTAAAATAAAATTTTATAAATTATAATCATGTTTCAACCCATTGTTTTTAAAATGAGAAGTAATTTTCAAGGCCATGTTGAATAAAAAGTTAAAACAGATCATAACAAATGATATTAATGATTAGGAGTGGATATCTCAACCAAAGAGTTTTACTGTGGTAGTCCATGGTTTTTGCATCAAGAATGTTGTCCAATTGAAACCAGCTGTCCGTGGTCATAAACATGCTTGGAAATTCACGAGTAAAAGTTTAGATGAACAGTCGTAGTCTTCTTGATTTGATCCGAAGCCTCAGCCAATGATGAACATCGATGGATGTAAAATATATTCTGATAAAATTATGAAATATTTTGTTTACATCTTGATTTTGAAAAAGACAATCTTTACAATTAAACTGAATATTTATGAAAATTTGACTTTTTGTCCAAATGCTTCTTTCGGATTAGCTCCATCGTCAACCTGCTTGCACCAATCTTTATACTGTAAAAATAGACAAAGAAAAAGAGTGGTCAGAAAATTAATATACGAATATTTTGAAATTCCATTCGCGACAATTTATTCTCAATAAGAAACAATAAGAGAAAAAAGTTGCAAAGATTAAGCGACCGTGGTATTTAAATAATGAAACTTACCGAATCAAGTTCTTTTTGTAATGAAAAAACTGCCTTTTCTCTCTTATTTACCAAATCCTCAAGATATTGATATCTTAATTTTTTCCGAGCTCTACACTCACGAGCACTTTGACGACTTCTTTCTAATTTGGCATTCATATCAACTCGGGTAGATTTTTTGCCTCGTTTGCTTTTTTTGCCACTTGATCCCCCAGCAGATCCAGCAGGAGCAGATGAAGAGGGTGATACTTTTCTGGCCAATTCAACATTTTCAAGGGTAGTTTCAGAGGGCTCGGAGTTTCTTCGAGTCCCAACAGATTCATCACGTTCTAATTTAATTTTTTTATCTCTACGAGTTGACCTTACATAATTTGACTGCTGTGGTGGTGTTGAATTTTGCTCGCTTTGCTGGTGTTCCTCGCCAGATTGACCCTTCTCATCCTGATTACCATGATTATGGTTCAAGTGATTACCAGTATTTTGCATCGTAACGAGAAGCCATATAAGCACTGTCTGTTAATAAACAAATTTTCAAGTCAAACGGAGCCAAGAAATTTAAAAGCGAGAAAAAATTGTAGCAGCTGAAATATAAAACAAAATAAATTGGTTCATTAATATTAAACTTGGCTTAAATCAAGCAATGATTGGATGAATTAAAAGAGTGAAATTTGTATCAGAAAAAAAAGAGCAGCAAGAAGGGTTTACGGACCAATTAAATATGTTAACAGTTTATTAAACGGTATTCAAAGGCATTAATTTGCAGAAAACAGCAGATACTTGGCAATAATTGAGAAAATTGAATAATAACAATACACAGGACGAGAGTGAGATGAAAGTGAGAAAGAAAGAGGGAGAAAAAGATGGTAGTCAAATGACAATAAACAAATGATAAATGACAAAGGGTAAATAGGAATTAAGATTAATAAAAACTTACCTCAATAGAAAACACGACAGGGTCAGGATTAGCTGATGAGCTTAAATCGAATAGCCAAGAACAAAATTAAATAACAGTTAAATACAATCAGATGAAATTGTTTGATAAATAACCGATTGCGTTTACTCAAATGTTTCACTTGTCTTTGAAACACGGATTGAGTCATGATTAAAAACTGTTTACGTTGTAGTTGTAAAGAGTGACGATAGATGTCACTTTGTAATTGGTAATAAAAAAATTTCGAGACGGTTCTTGATTCATCTTTAAAATCGTTTAATTATTCAAAAAAAAATTATTTAGTATTAAAATGTGAAGGTAAAGACCAGATATGTCATTAGCTTGGCAATTTCGATCGTGGAAATAGATTGACCAATGAACTGTCACCGACATTATATTAAAATATATATATATATATATTATATCTAAATATTATCTAGAATAATTATTTAACAGATTGATTTTGCACTTAGTTTTAATTTTTTGACCGTTCATTTAATGTCCAGATCTGTGACTTAAATAAGTCAAATAAAATTGACTATATCACGTGAATTAAAACAGTTCAACTCAATTGAACATCGACTATCCTGTTAACTATTACTGGAGGCCATTGTTAAGCTCTAGCCTCTAATAATATCAATGATGAAGATCAATGAAAGTGTTGTAGAAGTGTGATCATCTTGAAGATTATGGTAAGAAATTGACAAATCAAATCATGAAATGACAGATCAAAGATGAAAAATTCCTTGATTTTAGTGTTAATCTTCTGTCTAAGGGTGATTCAGTCCATAACATTTTCGTTTAAATTCATTTCGATGTAATGCAAGGTGGAAATAAAACAATAGCAAAATGATCTCCAGAATCAATCCTCAAAGAATGCATGTTGAAGCCTAGACTAGAGTCTAAGCTACATTAGACTTTAAATTCAGAGCTGATTTTATAATCTAGATTTGATATCATTGATTTGATTTTCAAATTCATTAGTCTTGGCTATGAGTCTAATCAGACATGAAGCGTCCAGTCTCAGAACTTCTAATCAAAACTGATTATTGATTTTTAAGAGGTGGATAGTAATCCGAAATAAATAGCTGATTCTTGTTAAGATATCTTCTTACAGATGGTGACAGTTTACGATTCATCGTTAATTTTTCTTCGATTTGAACAAACAATATTTCAAAGACAATATTATTGATCTTGTGAATCATGCTTCTATGCTCTAATCACCAGTCTAGTATTAATTTTTTATCAATGTTGTTCAGGCTGTGTTTACAAGGATATAGCACTTTACAATTCACTACTTCGCATTACTTTACCTTCTCGTTGAACAGCAAATCCATGGCAAATGATCCAGAGATTAAATTCGCACGAATACTATCAATTCGCTGATTGAAAAGTTTCCTAAATTCTGGAATCACAAAGGTATAAACAAATTGTGCCGATACAAGGATTTTCTGTAGGTACATTTTTTCCTGATGACAGTCCACCTTATCAGAGACAATTTATGATATCTTTGACAATCAAAGAAACTGATTGAGAAGTAGTTTCAAAAGTAATCATTTTGTTTCTTATGAGTTGCTTGTTATTTAGTCAAGGTAATCAATTATTGCCTATAATTTTCATTGAATATTTTTATAAATTTAGAAGAATCAACATTTGACTAACATTAGCTTTATGTTAAAATATTATTAAATTAATCATCTTGATTCAGGTAGCAGCCATGAGGTAATAAGGAAATCAACTTGAAAAGCTATAAGGCCATTGACAGATTTAACTCATCCATCAGAATACTTAAAATATACAATTTAATTACATTAATTTACAATTTTACAATGTCAGACAGCTTAGACAGCTCATTCATTTTAGATTGTTAATGAAAAATTCAACTCATCCTTTCGGATTTATTAAAGCCAATCAAATACTGGTCAAGTACAAAAACTAAAAAAGCAAAATGCAAATTTATCTACAAAACTGTTAGCATTGTAAAAGACAAATTTATTTTGCTTAATATTTAATCTTTAATGCAATAGCAATTTGTTTATTTTTTTTGTAACTGACCTTCAAACATGCTCTTGATCAATAACAATTTAACGAACCAAATAAACGATAAAAAGATGATCTTTCCTGGATAATCCGTCTCGTCCGTAAAATGTTCAACGTCAGTATGTAGAGTAAACAGATTTGATTAAATCGTCAGCATTTTATTCATGTGATTGCAACTTGATTGGATTGAAATTTGTTTTCGATTAGAAAGGGATAATTCCAATGACTATGAGTTAACTGAATTTGGAAAAAAACAAGAAAAAAGTAAATATGAGAAACTCTTTTTTTTTCATGAAAATGGAACCTCTATTTGAGTTAATTTGGGAAAATCATTATTACTTTACCAGATTTACTTGTTTTCGTTCATTCTTGCAGACATCTAAAGTGCAGTAACAACAATTGAATCAGTTGAAGGCAAGCTTTTAGCATCAACCTTGACCGAAATTAACGTTTCCAGGTTGTTTTTAAGAAATGATTAACTGGTCACTTTTTTCATCCAACAGAAAATTTTAACTTTGTTCCAATTTTAATTTTAATTTTCCATTGTAAATGTTGCTTTCCCTTAAGTTGGCGAGGCAATTTGGCTCCTTATTTATCCAGTTAATTACGCTTTTTGAGGGTTGATTATGTTTTGTCCATCAATTTAATGGTAAAATGGTGAAGCTTAATAATCATGGCCAAGGCTTTTACATTTGTTGTTTATTTTGTTCATTTTATTGTTCCTCTTTATTACCCTCTAATCAAATGATGGGTTTGTTGATATTCTGGTTATAATGTGCTTCAGTTGACATGTGATCATGATATTGAGTACTTTTTTCAGTCTCAGAATTACATTGGCCGCAAATGGAGGACAAGATCAATAATCAATAATAAAAGTCCAGTTAATGTCCAATTATTACAAGAGGAGTCTACAATATAAAGTCAAAACAATGAATTTTTGCCTCAAAATTGTAATCAAACTGAGCGGGTTCTAAACAAACTGCATGAAAGCCATGTTTGGGTCCAACAAAAATAGTCAGAGCTTTCTCAGAATTCAAGTTTCTAAGAGATTCATGCAAAAAAACAAAATTAATTTAAAACCGGTTTCCATTTCATATTTTCGTAACATACATACCTTTTTGTTATCTTTTTTTTTGTTTTTTAGTCATTTTTAAGCCTTGGTGCTTATCACAGAGTTTCAACAGTAAATCGAAAGTGAAATTACTCACCGATAAGCCCGGGGCTGGAGAACTCGCGGAAACTCGGTAATGTTTCTAGGAAATCGGAAAGTTCCAATCAACAAAAGATAGTCGACAAATCAACTATTTGTGCAAGTTAAATAGCGAAGTCAGATAGCTGAATATCTTGATTAAAAGTTTCATTTATAAACTCTGGTTGATATGAGATAAGTGCAATATTCAAAGGTTGGTTAGATAAAGCTAATGCTAGGCAGCTAATAGCTTTTTGATGAATACTGGTTAGTATTATGATGAAACATTGTTCGATTAGTCTTCTGGTAAAAGTATTCCATAATAATCAATCTGCAACTAAGATTAGAAATATAGAAGAGATTACAAGGTATCAGATAAAATAGAGTGAGGATAATAATCATTTATGGATATTCACATTGAATAAAGGGAGAAAGTAGACCATGTTTGCGATGTTTTTTCAAGCGTTTGATACTTTCCCAATTGTAACCAACAAATCTGGGTTGTAAATCTCAAGTTGAGGGAAAATGCAAGATAAATGAAACCAGATGATAACTAATAATAATTATATTCTTGATTAAACGACACATATAAAAACTTATTTTCGTGAATCTAGGTAACAATAATCTGACTGTGTGTTCAGTGTGCTCGAATATTGCATCGTTTCCAGTTTTTTTTCTTCCTTACTGAACAACTTTTTAAGCTAAACTATGGATGTGAATGAAACTTTGGGCTATTTTCAACAACAAACTTCATCGACTGAACCAGTTTTTCTGGAGCAAAGGATGGAAGAGTTAGCATCTTTGTCAACATTCCCATCTATATGTCCAAACGAAGTGGAGAATATTTTAAATTCACTCAGCCCAACTGAAGATATGGTCAATAATCATATCGATAGTGCAGCAGAATACACAGTCTATAACAATGGTTATAATATGGATTTGGGACATGATTCGTTCGAGCGATTAAGAGAAACATCTCCGGAGTATAATAATCAAATCACCTCTAATGATGTCTCTCAAAATTATCAAAGTAACAACTTACAAAGTGATTCAGTTCATGATGACTTTCAGCTATTTTTGCCATCGTCAATCAGCGATAATGGACCAAAATCTTCATCTTCATTCTTTTCTGATATTTCCAATGCTTCTACTCCAATGGAGGCAAATTTTTCACGACATTTAACACAAAACAGTACACCATCCACAAGGGAACCTTTCAATTGTTTAAAGAGAGCTGCATCGAGCTCGCAACTTCATTTGAATCCCACTTATCATCAATCCAATAAATCAAATACAAAAGATCGAGGCTTTAAGTCAATACTTTCACTATGTACGGAGACTTCAATTGTTAAAGAGCCATGGAGACCAAAAGTGGCAAAAAAAATTTTGGCAGCTTATTATACGCCAATAAATCTGAAATCAGAGTTCTTGGCTAACCAAATATCTCTTGATGAGTTCCAATCAATTGCAATGCAAGAAGCGGTTGTAGCTTTTCATGCTTTAGTCCTTCGTGAACCCGTCTGCTATAAAAAAGGTGAAAATGATGATGCTGCATGTCCTGGAATGCTTGCTCTTGCATGTAAAGACGTGAGAGCGTACAAGCGATTGCTATTAGAGGACAAAATCACTCTTATGTCGAGCATATTTTTCGATATAATCGCTTTGGAGAGTGTCCTCACCTATAATTATCTAACCGATAGCTGGAATGTAAGTTGACTTTAGACGGACCATTCAAACAGTCGCTTCTGTTTTAATCTTTTCCAATTAAATTATTTGCTATTTATTAACTTCATCAAATATTTGTTTTCCAGTGTTCAGGTATTAAGATCAGCAGAAGAGACGTTTTCCGTATGGATCCTTCTTTGCACAATGGCATTGTTCGTATTATTGAGACTTTTCCAGATCGATGGCGGAGAGATTTAACTATTAGAGCTCTTCTTTACTTGATTGTTATCTTCAATCCAGATTTACCTGATCTCAAATTTAAAGAATACATAAGGTTAATACAAACGTTATGTTCTAATCAATATTTAATAATATAATATTAATTTTATTTTCTTTCGTAGACTTGAGCAATATACCTACATTTATCTTTTACAACGATATTTGGAAATGAATTGTAAATCACCATGTGTTGCTTCAGACTATCATTATCGATTGATGGCCAAAATTTCAGATATTCAAAACTTGCGACTGCAAATGCGATACTTTTTTGAGATGTTCCTTATAGATTACTCAACAATGGATTGTATAATAGAAACATTTAAAAAATGGCAAATGTCCTGATAATGTCCTATTCCTAAAGTGTCCCATTTTTATAGTTACGAAGTAAACAGAATTATTATTCATCATATTTAACCTGAACACTCACAAGTTGATAATTTTATTTTTGAATCCACTTTCAGATTTACCATAGTCTCGAAAACAATTGTTGAATTTCAAGAATCATCCAATGTCAATTAAATCAACTGGGCAGTAATTGCAATCGATGTAAGGCCAGGAATAAGGCTATCTTAATCTTAATATCAACAACAAAAGCTGATCGAAAAAAGAAAGAAAAAAAATTGAATGAAGTACAAGAAAGAATGCAATTGAAGAAAACAAATACGAAAATTACCTTTAAATTAAGAATTGATAAAAATTGATCTAAGGACGATTGGTCAATGCTGAATTCGACCATGAATCAATCAATAGTTGATTGCAAAATAAATAATAAAGCCAACATCAATAGTATAACACTGGCGCGTAGGAGAAGGCTTGACGAAAACAAAAGGTAACGGGCTTCCATATCACAAGAGCTTTTCAAATCTCTGTTCTGTCTCTTTGTGATAATCCAATGCTATTTTTAAACAGAATCAAAACAACTAGAAAAACAGGTTGAGTTAATTTTGAACAAAATAAAGAGGTAAAAATTAGCAATTGTACGAAAATTGATTTAATGTAATGATAATTTCAATATAAAAAGCTGAAACGGTAACCATAGGCACCATTGTGAGCCTCCATTTTTGAAAACATGTCTCGAGGGTTTGCACTTTTGTGGGCTAACATTTTGAATTTTTGCTGAAAAACGAATCATCACGATTTTCAGGCGAAATTATTACAAAAATTAATTAGTAAATTATAAGAAAAGGTTGCAATTGAATTTAATTAACATGATGATGGCTGCGATTAACAATAATCAACGTCAATTGACTAGATTTTTATTGACCATAAAAGCCTTTACTAAGGCAAACAGGCGAAAGTGATTTAAGAAAAGCTAAAAAAGCATTAATAGTGATGATAATAACTTTGAAAATTAGCAAACAGGTTTTAATTTAGGTACAGTCTGATTACTGATGATTAACCTTTCCCTTCAAATCTCTCCATTCAATTAATTTCAACATTCTTCTCCTTTATTTACCAAAGTTAGAGTCAACAATTAAGTGCGAATGAAGAGAGAGATTGATGAAGATGAGAGAGTACAGGGTGTCCTGTTTAATCCAATCCAAAAGAGGCGGAGAAAAGTGCTGAATTATTCGCCAAAGTCAGTGCGAAAATGTTGATTACTTGGTCACTTAGATTAATATTGATCTTTACCATCTTAATGGAAAGCTAAGTGACCAGATAATGAACGTTAAATCATTGACGTTGGTAAATAAACAAATGTTTTTCTCCTCCTACTTTGAAATAAATAAAATGGTATACCCTTTAAATTGAAGAGAAAAGATGAGAAAGTAAAAAATTAAGGTGAAAGTTAGAGAGGACATGAGGCGGGATCTAATTCTGATGAATCAGGGCCTTTTTGTTTTTGTTGTTGTTGTTGATGATGATGATTGTACCTTTTATCGCCAATGGTATGAGAAATAAACCAAAATTTTTGTATATAAAGGTTCACGAAATGTCTGAGAATCATCACATTCGTTTACCAACTTGAACAACAAACAATCTCTTCAATTTTATCATTTGTTGAATTTATTCTACTCTAACTAAAAAACCAACCATGAAAACCATGTTCATTGCTTGTGCTTTCATCCTCATGCTGACCATTGCATCAGTCTACAGCGAAGAAGATACTCTTCAAGCTGCTGAATCACGATGTAAGTATTAATTTTGCTCGAACTTCTATATCCATACCATCTATTAACTTGTCTAACACTAATTGATAATTTATCAACAGCTTATGGAGGTTCACGCAGCTACGGCGGTGGACACGGAGGTTCCCGCGGCGGATATGGTGGTGGATACGGCGGTGGACACGGAGGTTCCCGAGGTGGATACGGAGGTGGACATGGTGGTTCCCGAGGCGGTTATGGTGGCGGACATGGTAAGCGAGGAGGCTACGGAGGTGGCTCACGAGGAGGTTACGGTGGTGGATCACGAGGTGGATACCATGGATAAACTTTGATACTCAAATTCTGACATTGCTGTTATTCACTTCCACTTTACCGTTTCCTATGTTTATGTCTCCTCGATCCTGTATCCTGGGCTTGTAACTGCTTCCGTCCTTACCATCTGCGATTACATGATAAGAAAAACAAAACCATAAATAAGCGGATAAACCTGTTTACTTGATCAGAGTCATTTTTTCTTACCCTCTATTCCAAACGAATTACTCGTCAGATGCTCATACCTTCAAAAAAAGTATATAGCTGTTATATAAATAAGAATGAAATTCTTTAACTGTTGATATATGCTTAAAAACATTTCAATACCAAAAAACCAAATAAACTGAAATCAAAATTTAAATCAAACTTTTTACCTTTATTTCAGTAGTTTTCAAAATTAATACGAATGGTTGAAATTTCCAGCTTTTTTCCACATCTTATTCAAAACAATACGAAACATCATTATTGTTAAAATTAAAATTTCTAAGCGGCTTTCTAATTTCTATTTCTTTCTAATTTTAAAGTTTAATATTGTTGAATCTTAGGTTTAGATTTACAAATTACAGGTTAAGTTTTTCAAATAAATACATGTATTTACATTGAAATACATTGAAATGCATTGATACAAATCAAGCAATAAACTATTGATATTTAATTTTCCATCAAATAAAGCTTCCATATTTGTTTTCCTGTACTAATTCACCATTTTACAGCTTATTTTACACGTACATGTACTCTGTTTTGCTTATTTGATTTTAATATGGTGTTTATATTTTTCGACTGATATTATTAATTTAAAGGGTGCACATTGAACCTTATTGATTACTAGCTTTTTAATCAAACCACCATGCCAGTTGTTCACTAATTAACAGTTCTTCGATACATCTCTTATGACTCAATTCTTTCTCCTTTACATAATACACATCAACTTGTATAAATCATTTTAACCACAACGATTTATTGAAAACGCATACAGGTACATATACGAAACCTTTTACAGATTTTGCCTGTTACAATTTACAGGATGGAGCACTTGATTATAAAGTGGGTCCGTCAAACATGTGGCAAGGAGTGTTTCTTTTACATCTCCCAGGTTACATATTATCAATGGCTTAGTCGACCATTACAAAGGTTTCAAATGTAGGGGGAAGGAAATACAATAATTTGTAGATGACTCTTTTACTACTTTTTCTCAACGAGATGTCTCTGGTTGGTATAGGAAAAACCTTAACGATCCAAAACTAAATGAGCAACTCAATGATTTGGCTATCTAATCATCTTTCTTAAAGAAAACTATTGTGATATTAATTACCCTTTGATTGTGATTCTACTTATTTGATATCGTGATACTTTGTGAAACCCAATCTTAACCAGTTAAATATGCATCTCATATCCAAAACCAGCCTTAAAGGTCGAAGTCTTACCGTGTTGATACCTGCATACAAACGCTTAAAATCACAATTACTATCTGATAATTTCTGCCAGTCATTTTGTTGATGGTTGTCTTGATATGATAAGCTATTGGTATCGAATAAAGATATTGACGTAATGTCCAGTGTATGTGTCTGTCTCACTACGCGATCATAATTTCTCCAGTTAATACGTAAAAATCAAATCAACATCAAACTGTCATTGACAGCAGATTATTACAAGTCATAAAAATTGGTCTTAATCTGTCCAGCAAACTAATCCGTTATATTATGACTAAGCTAATATTCAGGTAAGAGATTGATACCCTGGCTTTTTTCAAGTCTGGTCTGAAGAATTTTCATTCTCACAAATGTCGTATCTATTGACTTTGACTATTTTCAAATTCATTTCAAATTCATTTGATCTACAAGCGAAAAAGTTCTTTGACTGCAGACTTGTCAAAAATTTTTTCCTTTGTCATAATCATGTGAATTTTTGTGCCGTTTTACAATTTTAGGAAATGCTGCTCAATGAGTGACCCAACTAAACTTTTAGTGCAAGTATGTTTGACCTTTTTCATTTTAATATCAAATGTTCGTGATGGTTTCTGTGATTGCGGCTGTTCCAAGTTATCTCGTACGTCAAATAGTCCTCTTGAAGAATCTTGCCGGGAAGATAGCTCAAATAACATGTGTGTAAAGCTAACTTATGAAGATAATGTCACAATGGTGGTACTTGAAGGCGGGATATTTTTAATGGGCACTAACAACCCAGAGTTTCCAGAAGATGGAGAAAGTCCTGAGAGAGAAGTTGCAATTGATCCTTTTTGGTTGGATAAAACAGAAGTCAGTAATGAACAATTTCAAGCTTTCGTCGAAGCCACTGGTTATGTAACTGAAGCTGAGAAGTTTGGAAATTCGTTTGTATTCGAGAAGCTTATTGACAAAGAAACTTTAAGTACAATAAACCAGGCAGTGGTGACTGCACCTTGGTGGCTACCAGTCAATGGTTCTAGTTGGAAGCATCCTGAAGGCCCTAAAAGCTCAATTAAGACTCGAATGGATCATCCAGTAGTTCATGTTTCATGGAACGATGCGCTTGCCTATTGTAAATGGTTAGGTAAACGATTACCGACCGAAGCAGAATGGGAATATGGTTGTCGTGGTGGACTGTCTCGGCGTCTATATCCATGGGGTAGCAAATTGAATCCACACGGAAAACATTATACAAACATTTGGCAAGGAGAGTTTCCATTCAATGATACAGGTAATACATATGTATTTAGATGCAGATATTAATAGATTCGAAGAGCCCAGTTTGCGTTTCAAATTGTTTGTTGGACTATCACAAGCCAATTTAAACCAAACTTTCGTTTAACTAACTCAGCAATCTTTCAATAACACTCATTTTTGGGCTCAACTTTTAGGTGAAGATGGTTTTAAAGCAACTGCTCCGGTTGATTCATTCCCTGCTAATAAGTATGGTCTGAAAAATATGATTGGTAATGTTTGGGAATGGACTAATGATTGGTGGTCAACTAAATTTAGTACTGAAAAAGCAATTAATCCAACCGGACCTCCAGAAGGAAAAGATAAAGTTCGCAAAGGAGGCTCTTTTATGTGCATTAAATCTGTTTGTTATAGGCATCGTTGTGCTGCTCGTCAATTCAATACTCCTGATTCCAGTTCGAGTAATGTTGGCTTTAGATGTGCTAAAGATTTTTCTTAATAACTATTCATTTTTTTAAATAAAGATCTCGAAAACTGAAAATGTACAAGAAATGTCATTCATAAATTTTGCGTAGAGGCAGCTTTTAAAAGGGAAAAATAAATAAAATCTTCGACCTTTTGTTCATTAAATTTGTATTAAGCAATCTGGTAGTTTTTATTAACCCAATAGGTAGAGGATCGGGTCACCAAAATATTTTATTATCGTAACAAATTCTAAACATACGAAACGTTTTATGGGCAATTTGTAAGACAAGAGTTTAATCAATTTTTCTCTTCTTTTTTTTCGGAGGTGCTGTTTGTTCTGGCTCTGATTCACTATCTCCTTGATCTTCGTCGTCCTCGTCCATATTTTCATCGTCATTATCATCGTTATAGTTATCGTTATCATCATCATCATCATCATCATCATCATGGTTTCGCTCAACTTTTGATTCAGCTTCCTTCATTTTTCTCCATTCTATTAAATATTTAGATAAAGGCGTTCCTTTATCCTTAATTTCACTTTGCCATTGATTCTAGAATAGTAAATAAGTAGAAATTAGTAAACTTCTGAGTGGAGATCCTAAATTAATTACTTACAATAGCGTTATGATCTTTCAACGAGAAATTTACATGTTGCCTTTTTCCCTCAATTAATTTTGAAGTCTCTTCGATTTTTTCAGCCAGCTTTTTCATCATTTTTCCATGCGAAGCAACAGTGCATTTCTTGACAAATTTTTTTACCTAGAATTTATCAAAGACAAAGTAGTAAGTTAGATTAGTAGATTAAAACTTTTAGGCCTAACTTACTTTACGCAGTGTGAAATATGATAGTTCAGGGAAAGCAATAGAATGAGATTGATGAGAAAGGTATTCAAGCAATAATTCGTGAGATTGGTTGATAGACCCATCCACAAATAGTTTCTCGTCCGTTAAATTTTGGGAAACTCTAGTTAA
Organism: Tetranychus truncatus; assembly: GCA_028476895.1. NCBI lineage: Eukaryota > Metazoa > Arthropoda > Arachnida > Trombidiformes > Tetranychidae > Tetranychus > Tetranychus truncatus. The sequence continues at coordinate 14,088,029 of CM052061.1, forward strand.
ACAATCAAAATCGATTTTATTTTTCTTTTGAGTAACTTTAAACTTCTTGTCGTAATTGGTAGCATCAAGGACCTAGATAAAGAAAATAAAAATATCATGCAGCCATTCTTGACAATATGCGCTGACATAAAAGTATTAAGACATTAACTTACATCAGTAATTAAGGGTAGAACAGGTATAAAAGTGTTTGTCGTGGTTGATAGTCGGATCAAAGCTTTCACAATATGTAATCTCAAAGGAAAATAGCGAGCAACTGACAAATGCCTGAGGAAACAAAATTAAGTTATTGAGAAGATGTTGATTGATAATCCTAAACATAACTGGACAGATGAATATTACTTACTTTATAGTTCCCATGAAAACTTGGACTAATGGATGAATCAATGGCTTTAAAACTTCACTAGGGTGTAAATTCGTAAGCAAACGTGACCAAAGAAGTAATGATTGAAGATATTGCCAGTTATATACAGTTTTAAATGCATCCTGCAATAAACAAAAAAAATTAGCAAAACTCACTGATGGTTGACCAACAGCTTCTATAATTACCTGTTCGGTTGATGCAGAAGCATTTCGAAGAGCAATAGCACATTGTCGGATGAAGATGAAGGCGTGTTGATAAGCAACCCCTTGATCAAGAGAATATAGCTCAACAAGAGACTGCTGCATAAAATTTATCATAGGCCATGTTTCTTTGGAAACTAGTTTGCAGTTTTTAATGTAAGCCAGGTAAAGTTTCTAAAACGAAAATATTGGATTTGATCATTAGTTTACTAAAATATTGAATCGTTGACCACGATCATCCATACCTTCATAATGAAACTAATCATTGTAGAATCATGTCGTCTAATTATTCTTAGAATGATCAAGAAAGCTAGAACCCGGTTTTTCTCATCATCTTGACTCCAAATGATCATGACTCTCTGTAAGCAAAAAAAATAAGTTAGATCCCTGATGAATAGTTTAGAATAGTTCTACTTACTTTGAGCAAGTTTTTAGAGAGATTTAAATATTGCGAAAAGAACGGTATCAAATAGAGTGTATGACGGAGTAGTTTGGTCAACACAGAATCTTGGGCGACTGTGTCCATCAACTTAAGCAAAGAGCTTAAATAAACTTTCATACATCCGACCATCTTTGCCCATTTTTTGCTTTTTGATGGATCTAGAGGTTTAGCATCAGGACTTTCTTCATTTTTAGCAGTGGGTGAGGGTAATCTGAGAAATTTATGAATTGCTGGAAGAAGGTCAACAATACACATTTGAATAACATTTTGAAGTAATTCTGGGTTTATTGGTTCATCCTCATAATCATCGCTACCAGCTTCAGAAAATTGCGCTACACATTGTTTAAACAGTTGAACAGCAGCAGCAATAGTTTTAAGGTCAGCTGATTCCTTGATCTAAATATTTAAAATGCAAAATAAGATTAAAAATTAGAAAGATATAGCAATAAAAGATGAGATACTTAGATTCATTATAAGCAGAGAGTCAGACCAGCTTTTTCCACTTACCAAATTTTTATGGACAATTTTATACTGTTTAATCATTAGCTTGGACATTTTGAGCAATTTATCTTGTTAAATAACTAATAAAAGTTAAAATCACCAAAAAATAAACAGCTAATAGCAAAAAGACACAACAAAATAAATAAAAACTTAACTACTGGCATTGAAGCTCATTTAACGTGTTGACAACATGGTGTTGTGGTGTGCTTGTCACGTGATAAAGTGATTTTGGCTCCAAATTTGATTTTTTGGTAAACTCAGGTTTTTCTGAATGTTTTGAACCTAAAGTGATTAAAGGTAATAAATATAAGTTCTTGGTGTTTTTTATTTGAAAATGTATTAAAATTTTAGCTACACAATTTTGATCAGTCTAAATATTTCCATTCAAAGTAAGCTCTGGGAAACTATGCAATTCTTTTGTATTTTATTGTACATTTGATTTCAATTCTACCAATTAAGCTACATCAAGCATGAATCAAGCTAACTACCGATTCCCTGAAAAATCGCCTTCTATTGATTTAGATTTAACAAGATCACATTGAAAAATTAAGGCAACGGGTTGAAAAGGTAGCCTAAAATGTTGGAAACTCATTAATCAATTTCAATTCAAAGATTAAAAATAATACTTCGAATGTACGACATTAAATACAATATGTAATGTTTATTATTATTGAAAATTATTTTCTTATTATTGGAACATCTAAACTAGAAAATTATTTGATTTAAATGATTACAAGTTCTGAAAAAGGCACACAGAATGCCCTGTTACACAGAACTGGACCTTTTTTGGCATGCAAGCATGTCGTCAAGAGCTTCTACAAAACTCTAGTTATTAATTAATAATTATTAATAGAAATTATCTTATCAGAACTTTATCTCTTTATTAATCTTTCAGGATCTTTATATGTTACAATAAACCCATTTCACAAAACAAATACGTTTAAGCTAACATCTGACTGTTGCAATTTTAAGGATGCAAAAATTGCTTACATTTGGACTTTGATGATTCATTTAGATAAAATGTTCCTCGTCCTTGATTTAGAAAGCTATATTACTCATATTTTACTCCTTATGAACAATAGTCATGTGCAGATTACTCTGCATATTGGCTTATAAAAAGTTGCCGTTTGATTAAAATATTACGTTAGTCGACATTGATCAGTTCAAATGAACTAGTGTTGAAATAAATTTACGTTCAAACTAAATATGCCATCTTACAGTTTTCTAGTGACAGCAATCGATGCGTAAGTATCTTCAAATTTGCATTTGTTAGACAATAATAAAAACAATATATGGAGACAATAACTTAATTTTACAGTCTAATTAATATGTTTCTCAATATAATTATTGCTACCATATCAACTTATTCTCATTAATATCTCATTCGTAAGGTTTTAATCCATTCTTTAATTCTTTACCAGTGCTGGACACATCAATTCAGTTTTAGGATTTTCTGAAGGTTTGAAAGCTGCTGGACATGAAGTTTGTTTTGTTCACCGTGAAAAATATCGACATATGGCTGTTAAAAGAGGATTTTCATTCATTCCGTTTGACGAAACACTATGGAAAGTAAAATTAGATGAAATAACGCTCACTTGGCTTGATGTGCTCGCTGACAAATTTCGCAAAGATCCAGTGAAACGTTTCCTTACAAAGTCTCCAAATGAAGATGAAGGTTTCAAAAATCTCTCTGTTTATTACGATGTAATCAATCAAGCTGTGGATAGAATAATTTCTGATGAAAGTGTTAAATTTGATGCAATAATTGTAGATTTCGTGTCCCCATCTCCACCTTTGTATAATAATCCAATCCTTTGGTTTCCACTTTGCTCACTGAATCCATTGGTTTTATATCCATTCGGGCCTCCACCGTTTTCTGGTTACTCTGTTAACAGTGACAAGTCTAATTGGGATGAATTCAGAAAGATCTATCGACAAGGCCATTCCGAGCTTATTGAAAATGTTAATAGAGATTTGGATGCTGCTGGTCTTAAAGAAGCTAGATTTGATCCATTGAGATACGTTGACAAGCCTCAAACCATTGGCTTCTATCATTATCCAGCAGCCTTAGACTACACAGAATGTGGACCAATAGAACCCAAATGGGTTCGAGTTGATTCATTCATCCGTCAACCTGATTCTGATACTGATTTTGTCATCCCAGATCCGCTGAAAAATAAGCCTGGAAAACTTATTTACTTCTCTTTAGGCTCATTGGGATCAGCTGATACAGTCATGATGCAAAAGTTTATTAATATTCTGGCTAAATCACCACATAAATTTATCATCTCTAAAGGTGCGCGAGGTGATCAACTCAAATTGGCTGACAACATGTGGGGTGAAAATTTTGTGAACCAACTTAAAGTAATTCAAAGTGTTGATCTGGTTATAACACACGGAGGAAACAATACTTTTATGGAAACACTTTACTATGGAAAGCCGATGATTGTATTTCCCTATTTTTACGACCAATTTGACAATGCACAAAGAGTTGTTGATAAGAAAATCGGTTTTCGCGTCAATCCATATGATCTTGATGAAGATTATTTTCTCGATTGCATTGAGAAAATATTTGCTGACAATGAAATGAAAAATCGAGTTGAAGCTATTTCACAAAGCATGAGGAATTCAAATAGTTTGTCTGAAGCTATAAAAATGATTGAAAAACAGATTGAACTGAAAAAAACATCTGTACACTAAAACTGGTTTCGTTTAAAATTGATGTTCACGCTTTCACTAACAATCGATATTATATTGTTATATTTTTCTCAATGTTGAAATCTTCCATAATTTAGTAAAATTAAGTTTAATTAAGTAAAATCCTGAGCTACAAAATTTGAATTGTAAAAGTATAGTTTAATATTGATAAAGTATGGTTACAGTTCGAATAGAATTTGCATACGCGAAAATTGATTTTATTGCACTCATTTACATAATATAGAATCTAGCTTTTTAACATGCAGTTGTTGGTGAATTATATTTACATGATTCATTTGAAAAAAATGGTCAAATTAATTGGATTATTTAAGAATAAAGAAAGTATGGCGAGTAAAATTATATACAATGATTGCATTCGCAAAATAAATCAACTAACTGCTTCAAGTTTGCGATATTTCTTCCTAAAATTAGATACAGGATCTTTAAATAAAACTGGATCAAACCTCATTTGACTTTTGATCAAAGGAACATAGTTGAAACTTATATTGTACAGAAATGTGAAACATTCCTGTGAGTTTAAAGGATTTAAATTGTAAAGAGAACTGCTACTGTTAGAGGTTCTTTTTCGTTGTGTCACTTTTATTGGTCCTTCACGGGTTAAATGTGAGATCAGGAAATTGAAAATTAAATCCAAACAAAGCTCGTCGTCCCAATTGTTGAAATTTTGGGCAAAAAATTTGTTATTAGATATGTAGTTGGTGTAAAGATTATTATAATATCTGTAAAATAAGATAAATATAAATATGATATATAAGATTAGCGAAACATCAACATCTGAAATCAACAATGATTTGTAATAACTGTCAATTCATACCGATGATAAAAAGCCGCGTCCAATAGAATAATAGAATAATAATTTGTCCATTTGGAAGTATAATACCATTGATAACGATCCTCATCATAATAGTGATCTCTTGCAGTAAAACCGATGATACGGTGAGGAAATGATAGCCATACAAGGTATGCAAAGTCGAGCTAAATTATAATTAAACTAATTAGATTCGGAAATAACAAGATTAATTTAATTTTACTAACCTCTTCAACAGTTATGGTAGTATCAGGCTGTAAACTTAAAACAGCATAAGTATTAATATCCTTATATGGAAAGAGTTTGGCGTTTATTGACTGAAAATAAAAAAAAGTCTATTTTATAATAAACTGAAATCATTAAACGTATTTCTAATAACTTACTTTGCTTTCGGGTATAACCACAGAGACTAGAAAAGAATCATAGAATGGATTTTTCATCAAGAAAGACGGTGGATCACCGGGTAAGGCCCAAATTATGATTATCTAAATATTGAAAAAGAAAAAGTGTATCAATGATTAAATACTGTACGAAAAATAATGTTATAAGTTCTGATACTATTACCTTTACAAGATATTGAGATTTTGTCAATGATTTGATCAGTCTATGTATTGTGCTTGGCATGATTGGTTTGTTTATGTAAATAATAGTGGTATAACCATTAATTGTTCCTTGAACACGAGGAAGTGATTTTAAATTTGATGTGGCAGATGATGATAAAGGAGATGATCGTGATGGCGAGTAAGAATCACTGAGTTTTCCATAGCCTGGATAATCTTTCAGATCAAAACTATATTCCGCATCATACCAAATGGCACCAGTGAAGCTAGTGAAACTAGGGTTGACCAGATTCCATAAAAATGTTGTAAAACTCAAATGAGTTTGAATTCTTTCATTGAGTATATCTATTGTTGTATATACAATTTTTTCTACACTTGAAAAATAGGTTTCATAAACAGCCAAACTTTTTGCTGCCATTTGCTGTATCTTCTTCCATTCGTAAGATCTTATAATTTCTGGAAGCTGTAAGAGATTTCGCTCATCTCCTTCAACTAAAATTTCTGACCAATCGATTACATCTTCAAAAGGTTTGACCCAATTGTTTGACAATAAAACAGGAATACAGCCGTTTGCCAAAGCTTCCAAAAATCGGAATGAACCAAGCCTCCGACCTCTTGGAACAAGACAGAATGTTGAATTGGCCATTAATGTGCTGTAGTTAAATTTTTCATATTCGAGATTGTCTTTCGAGCATCTTGAATCTTTAGAATCTTTCCATTTTTTACCGTGTTTACACGTAGTATAAATGAGTATATCACGATCATTATGTAAATGATGAAGAGTGTTCCGGGTTTCACTTCCAATTCCATGAGTGTATCTTTTTCCTTTGAAAATTAAAAGATTCTTTCTATCACCATCTAATCGAGCTGTATCTATTTTTTCAATAACCACATCATCAATTATCTGATATTCGGGTCCCTCTTGAAGTTCAATTAAAGTTTTACCACGAATAGGATGGTTTTTCGAGAAGAGAGGAATTGATACATCAAAACCGGGTCTGTAATTTTTATAGCTGAAACTTGCTTTGGCAAGTATTGAGTATCCCAGATTGAATCCATCGAGATCAAGTTCTCGATAATCGGGCCAAGTTCCAGAGTAGAGATTAAAAACTACATGATTTTGCCCATAGTCTAATGGCAGTGAAGCGGGCAAATTTTTTTGAAAATCTGGACTCAGATGATCTCGATCAAGGTAATCATACCTAGTAACAAACAAGCAAGCTTTGCTTTCATCAGGTTCATAATAAATACTTGATTCAATAATTTGAATAATTTTTTGGTAAGTTGATGATATGGAGCTAGATGATATTTTAGATGGCTCTGGGTAGATATGTATTTTCAGTCGTTCACCAGGCTTACATCTATCAAAATTGAAGCAATTGGTCAAACGACAGTCCGCTAAAAATTCATTATGTTTTTTAGTTTGTTTAGGTAAGTCTCTATGCATAAGATTTTGGTCATAAGCTTTGGTCCATATTTCTGAATCCTCTAAATAACTGGGTAGAGTCCTTTTAACTTTGATCCCTTTAGGTGCAGGCGAATGAGAAACAGGATTTGATACAAAAGTCCAATAAAAAGACAAAAAATTCAGAAATAAGGCACAATTAATCAAAATTATACTGCAAAAATTCACTTTATTAATTGATTGTTTCATGTTGCTCCATTACAGAGAGTACATTGCACAGAAAGTTCATGTGATGGGCGGAGTATCAAAGTGCAATCGCGGTTTTTTCAAATTCTATTCAAATTCTTCATTGTCTGACTTCTCTGAAAATTCGAGTGAATGCGAAACTATTGCATTTCAATTGAATTTGAGTATCAAGAGATACTCTTATTGGTACAACTTGAAGATGTTGATATTGGCAAGTTATCTGTGATTAATGAACCATTAATCCATTGAGATGGTCTAGATGAAGAGTAACCTTTCATAGTAGATTGTTTGAAACTAAATGCACCTGGTGTCGCTACACTTAGACCATCATCAGACCCATTTGATGGCACAGTTGATTCAGTCTCTTTTAATGTTATCGTTGTAAGTTGTTGAGCGCCCATTCACAGCCCAAATACCATAATCCAAAGGATAATGATGAGTTATTGAATCGAATTGTTTTATGAATTGGTGATAGAATGATGATTGCAGGTGATGCCATTCTCTAAAAATTGAGGTATATTGAGGATCCTTTTTTGGGTGAAGCCAATGATGAAAAACAAAATGAACAAACCATGAATTTATGGGTCAAGTGTACTCGCTAGCAATTCAGTGAACCCGGCAATCGTCTAAATATATCATAAAAACTGTATTTGTTTACATTTCATAACTGAATAAGCTATTTTGTAGTGTCAAACATGGAAATGATAGCCTTGAAATTGTGCAGGTTGTGTGTACCTGCAGCTATGTGAGCAAAAGCAATGGCTTGGCATTGAAGGATAGGTACTGTAGAACCAGAATAAATCAATAAATGGATAATCAACTGAGATAATCAACAGCGGTTTGGACTAAATAAAATGAGTTATAGAATGGTTAATGATAATCTCCCCGCAAATGTAACACCAACCAATAATCTTACCAGTTGAATGAAAGATAACCAGCATTTCAATGTTTTATCAAAATAAATAGAAAAATTTGAGAAGCAGTTTGATTTGGCTGTTGAATTGGTATTTCCATGGAATTGGAGTTAGTTCCATGTATCGAGTTTGTGGAGATTATTTTCCCTAATGAACAAAGTTATGATAAAGAGACCTAACACAATGATCAATGATCTTGATCCAATGTAAATGTAAAGCTACGATATCGAGATTATTAACCTTCATTTTGAAATAATCTTTCAATCGAAATTTTCATACAATGGTTAATGATCATAAAATAATTGCTACATGAAGAGTACAATAGAATTCCAAATAATTATTCGGATCATGTGAATATCACAATATGCGAATTTTCATATCTACACATTTCTAAATGATCGATTTTCGATAGCCTTGAACAGTTGAACATGGGATTGTGTATATTATCAAATAATGATCAAAAAAAGGTTCAGAAAAGGCAAAGAATTCGATTTCAATCAGTGCAAAGTTTAATCACGATTGGATAAAATGGTAATTGAATAGTGGGACGCAATATTTGTACTCAATTGTAAACTTTTATCAATTCAAAAATGCACTGAAAAAAGGTTTGGTTGAAAAATTGCTATATAAACCAGATGAATTGGCAAACATAATCATCAATTCAATTTTATTACAGTAATAATATAGTTAAATCTAGTATTGCCAATTCTACTTTTAATAGTAAACTCTTGCGTTTCATTTAGTTTCAAAATGAATAAATTAGCTTTGATTTCCTTGATTGTTCTCTCATCAACCCTTTCTGCTTCGGCTTTACCAAACATCTTTAACTTGAAAGCCTTGAAGGATAAGATTCCTCAACTCTCTGCAGTCGGATCAAGCTTCTGGGTTGGTCGATGCCCACAAACCACCGAAATTGAGGGAGGCTTCAACCTTACTCAGGTAAGTAATTGAATTGACATTTAGTTCATCTCATGATAACTTAATTCCTACTTACTTCCTCAGTATCTCGGAAAATGGTATGAAATTAAACGAACTGGTTTAGTCTTTGAATTTGGTCAACGTTGTGTTAAAGCTGAATACAAACTCGACTCAGACGGTAATGTTGCTGTAAACAACAGTGGAGTGAACTTGGTTAATTTTGAAGTCTACAGTCTTGGAACTGCTAAGCCAGGAACTCAATCAAATGTGTTTGCTGTCACCTTCTTCCCATGTAAGTATATTTGATTAATGTTTAGCTTTATGAAACATTCAATGAAACGCAGTTATAAAATTGAAATTTCATTTTCCTTAATATCTTTAGTGTCTCCAGCTGCCCAATACTGGGTTGTTGATACTGATTATGAAACATACTCTTTGGTTGTTTCTTGTAATGATGTTGTTGGTTTATTTAACGTCAGTAAGTATTAATCCAACTTTGATATATCTACTGTAATTGCAATACAATTAAACATTTCATTATTCTTTATTGCAGAGGACGCTTGGATTCTATCACGAAAACCAAAGTTAGATGAAGATATTGTAAATCGACTTGTTGGTAAACTTGACACTCTTGGAGTGCCATCTTTCCTCCTTTCAACAACCACTCAAAATTGTGACAATTAAATGCAATTCAGTCATCAAGGAGTGGAAAAAATCAAATTTAAAAATGCACTAAATTATGTTTATTTTTGAAAATTAAAGTTGAAATTCAATGCTATAAAATTTTGCAATTCATTTCATTGACTCGTACTTTGTCAACATTAAATATTGAAATCTCACAATGAAGCTATCGGTTTTAGCATTCAAATTGTTGCTCCATTTGTAGCGACCCTTAGCATTAGAAGCAAAACACCTTCAAGTAGGACCTAGTATTGAATGAATAAATGTAAGCATGAGATTGAAAGATTTATTTGAACTTAAAATACATTGTATTGTAATACTAACCAAGCAATCGCTGATAAGTACCAATATATACAAGTATTCACCCATGTATCTGTATTATATTTTTGTGCCTGTTTCTGTACAGATTTTCAGCTCGATTTCCGATCAAACCTGATTCTTCTACGATAAACTTAATCGAATTAGCCATTTAAATTGAACTACACACTGTAAAATGAAATAATATTTTCTCGCTTCATTTGCTCATTAATGGGCTGTTAATACTGATTATGAAACATACTCTTTGGTTGTTTCTTGCAATGATGGGTTTGATTTATTCAACGTCATTGAGTACTTACCCTCAAGCAATTGACTTGTTGAGTATCGCAATTCAATTGACGATTTCATGATAAATTATCACAGAGGATGCTTGGATCGTATTTTGTTGGTAAACTGGATTTTCTTGGAACAACATCTTTAATCCTTCCAACAACCATAAAAAATATACTATTAGCTTATTAATGAGCTGAAAAAATCAATCTAAACATTCACTAAATTATGATTACTCCGGGAGAAAGAGTTAGTGTCATTGACAATGAAGACTATTGCATTTGAATAAAATGTGAGTTATATGAGATTTTTAGGAAGGTAAAATGCGATAAAAAAGCACTTGAACCTGGAAATGTAAACAAAGTACTCAAGAAAGAATGTTGAAACCAAATTGAGTTAGAGTAACAGTTAAATATAATTTTATCAGAGATGACTTTATTGCTCGAACTACTTTTGACAATTACCCTCATTGTTGTGTGCGATGGATTTCAAGTTACATTGTATTCGTCGACCCATCAATCAGGAAAATTGAGAACCATTGATGTGAATAGCTGTGTTAATCTCAATGATCATAAACTATGTGGTTATTTCTCGTATAATCTGTTCTCTGCCATCACCTGTCATTTCGAATGCTGTTCCTGGTTGGAGGCCGCGGATAACGTAGAGTCAATCGATACTCATAATAACTGCGTCCGTGTCTACCGTGGCTACGACTGTAAGGAAATGGTCGGGCCAAGGATAGAACCAGGATCAGATTGCCACAGCGATTGGGGTGACAGTGGCTGTGGTTTCAAGAATGACATTCGGTCAATCAGTCCATGTGATGGCCATTGTATCCATCCAGCTAGCCGACTTACCCGAAGGTCTTCCAATCGATGTGAAGTGCATAAACTTCGCGATGACAATCCAATTTACGTCACATTTTACAATGTTCAAGGAGTCAAAGTTCCCGAGTTCCTGGAAACGTACTTATTCAATACATTTGACGGAAGAACTGAATTCCAAGGAGGTTATTGGGCAATGCGATTTAGATCTATGTTTGGTCGTGCGGGCATAGACGCTAGAGGACACTTGTTAGCTTCTTCTCTCGGAGGTAAAGCTGAGGACTGGAATTTTGCCCCCCAAAGAACGGAGATCAATAACGGCGATGGAACTGGTCAAGGATGGAAGTCATTGGAACTCCAAATCAGGAACCATTTGAAGGCAGAACCATGTAATTATGTGTACTGGCAACAGGCTATTGAATACTTCTCAATACCCCGACCGGAAGCCTTCTTTATTACAGCCCACTTCTTTGAGACCTGGTACAATCAATTGGTTGATGTCAAAAAAGTTACCGTACTGTGCCACAACAACATTGACATTTACCCCGGCGTTAGTTTCTGTGAAACAAACACTCAGCCATATCCTGATGGGAGACCTTAAGGTGGCTTCATTGATGCGGCTTAAATTAACCAGATGTAAATGATACTGGATTCGAGCATTAAGAGTCTGATATCAAGATATCATCGCCAAAGCAATTACACTCAAAGGAAGGTTTGTGTCTTGCTCAATTAAAATACATGAGCCTTACAGTTTTCTTAACTTTATGAATTAGTCTTCATGGTTTACAATAAACTTACGAGCATTTGAAAGTCTTCTGATTTAAACAAGAGGCTGGTGCAATCATGGCTGGTCGCAAGTTGTTTTCCACTGAGTACAATAAATTAAACCCACATTTACAAACTCTGATTTATAATGAAAATATTACGTCTAATTAAATAAAATTCGGTTTCAAAACTGGTAAATGAAATGAAATGAAAATGAAATGGAATCGAAGTTTGAACTTAAAACGTGATTTTTTTAAAAGCCTTCGATCAGAGAAATTTTTTGTTTATATTAATATTAACCTGTTATATAAATGGTTCCAGCTCTTATATTGCAATAAATTCATCAGATCGCAACTCTTTACAAAAGTTTCAGCACTTATCATCCAACAATGAAACACAACGATACATGGCCCATTTTCCTAAAACCCTGAACATGATTTTCACAAGAATCTGAGTTCCTAAAAAGCTCAAGTATTTTTTGCTCTACTCAAATCATGGTCATCATTTGGTCGTGTTTCGTTAAACTGGATCTGCTAGCCCTCCACAGGCAAATAATCCATTTCTTAGTGTTTGTGGCTTTTAACATGAAAACGTGTAGTTGAATGATTGCCTTGAGCAGGTTGTGAGTACCTGTAGCTTTGTAGGCAAAATAGATAGCTTGACATTGAAGGATAGGTACTGCAGAACCAGAATTACTCAAAAAATAGATAACCAACTGAGATAATCAGGCATTGATTCTTGACATTTAAAATTGAGATAGTGAACATTTCGAGCTATGAGTTATTCAAATTAACATGAAATTTCGTCGATTTGGTTTCATTTTCTGAACTCTTACAGTAATCATTGTAAAATATTTTGAAAACATTAGTTGGATTTCAATTCAATGCTTTAGTCTATGTCTTTCTTTCCTCTACTATGGACAACCATAAAAATTATTTATAATTATGTTTCCTAATGGAGATACAATTTGAATCAAACAATAGTTTTGATCATGTGTACATCACAATGTGGGATTTTTACGTATCACTAGAAATATTTGCGGTTGATAGATTTTTTGATACCTTGGATAGTTAAACATGAAATTGTTAATAATCATAAAATACTATTAATATATTGCACCAAAACAGTGAAAAGGGCAAAGAATTTGATTGTGATCAATAAAAAGTTGATTTGTAGTTGAATCGGAGGACAATTCAGGTGATTGGGTGAAATATTTGCACTTAACAGTAAGACAGGCATTTATTGATAAAAAATGATCTGATTGAGGTGTGCGGGTTGGTATATAAACCAAACTAATTACCTGAAATTATCAAAAATTACTATTCATACAGTTAATTCAGATTGCCAACAATAGAAATTTTGTTAATAAACTCTTCAGTTTTAACACAGTCCTAAAATGAATCAATTAGCCTTAATTTCATTGATTGTCCTCTCATCAACCCTTTCTGTTTACGGTTACCCTCAACTTGGATCCAGCTTGTCCCCTGGTCGATGCCCACAAACCACCGAAATTGAGGGAGGTTTCAACCTTACTCAGGTAAGTAATTGAATTGACATTTAGTTCATCTCATGATAACTTAATTCCTACTTACTTCCTCAGTATCTCGGAAAATGGTATGAAATTAAACGAACTGGTTTAGTCTTTGAATTTGGTCAACGTTGTGTTAAAGCTGAATACAAACTCGACTCAGACGGTAATGTTGCTGTAAACAACAGTGGAGTGAACTTGGTTAACTTTGAAGTCTACAGTCTTGGAACTGCCAAGCCAGGAACTCAATCAAATGTGTTTGCTGTCACCTTCTTCCCATGTAAGTATATTTGATTAATGTTTAGCTTTATGAAAACATCGAGGCAGATTCAGTTGGGGAATTGAAATTACATTTTCTTTTATCTGTAGTGTCTCCATCTTCTCAATACTGGATTGTTGATACTGATTATGAAACATACTCTTTGGTTGTTTCTTGTAATGATGTTCTTGGTTTATTCAACTTGAGTGAGTATCAATCTATCCTACATAAATCTAGTGACTATATAGACACAATTAACCTTTTTATTACAATTGCTCACAGAGGATGCTTGGATTCTATCACGAAAACCAAAATTAGACGAAGAAATTGTTAATCGACTCGTTGATAAACTGGGCAAGCTTGGAGTTCCATCTTTCCTCCTTTCGACAACCACTCAAAATTGTGACAATTAAATTCGATTCGGCCATCAAGGAGTAGAAAAAATCTTCAATTGTTAATTGAAAAAATTTTTAAAACTCACTAAATTATGTTTATTTTTTGAAAATTAAAGCTGCAATTCAATACTATAAAATTTTACAGTTTATTACAACGACTGAATTGAACTTTGCATTCAACACCAAATATCATTGATGTGGTGACTACCAAAATAAAGCTCTCGGCGTTTGTATTCAATTTGTTGCACCATCATCAGCGTTAAAAGTGAAATACAAGTATTATATTATAGATTGAGCAAACCAAATCGTGTAAACACCCAATTAGGGAACAACGTTTAAAGAGTTCTAATCCAACTTTTCGGTCTATCAATGATGAGAAAATTTAAATTTAAATTTTCGCGATATTCGAGGTAAGTAAAGTTGGAAATCAACCAATAAATTTTATGCTATAAGATTTTAATCTTAAAAAATAGTCATCATAAAGTGAAAGTTTGTATTGTATTTGTTCTGCTTTTGATTAGTTTTAAACCAACGTCCTCTAATTGTCACAATCTTGGATGGTTGTTGAAAGTTTATCGGTTTCGAAACCAAGAGTCTTCAGTTTAGCAACGAGTCGATCTACAATATCGCTTTCTAATTTTGGTTCTCTCGACAAAATCCAAGCATTCTCTGTAATAAATGATCATGAAATTATTAGTTTTATTACAATTATCAACAAGCTCATGAAGGATAGATTAATACTCACTCAAGTTGAATAAACCAAGAACATCATTACAGGAAACAACCAAAGAGTATGTTTCATAATCAGTATCAACAATCCAGTATTGAGCAGATGGAGAGACTAAAGGCGAAATGGAAAAACATCATTTCAATTTTACAGTCAAGCTTAATTGGCTCATTTGATTAAGCATAGGCTCTATCAAATATACTTACATGGTAGGAAGGTGACAGCAAAAACATTTGATTGAGTTCCTGGCTTAGCAGTTCCAACAACTGAAACTGGAGAGTTAATCAAGCTCACTCCACTATTGTTTACAGCAACATTGCCGTTTGAGTCGAGTGTGTATTCGGTTTTTACACAACGTTGACCAAGTTCAAAGATGAGATCAGTTCGTTTAATTTCATACCATTTTCCAAGATACTGCGGAAATCAGTAGGAATTAAGTTAGACTAAGATGAACAAAATGTCATTTCAACTACTTACACGAGCAAGGCTCAAACCTCCATCGATTTCAGTTGTTTGTGGACATCGACCAGGAGACAAGCTGGAACCGAGTTGACAAAGGGCTGATGAGAGGACAATCAATGAAGTTAAGGTTAATTGATTCATTTCAGGAATGAGGTAAAACTAAAGAGTTGTTAACAATAGGTTTAACTGTGTGAAATTGAATTGATGATTATGCCTGCCAATTAGCGCGGTTTATATAGTACCATTCCCTTTCACCTCAATCAGATACTTTTGTAATCAACAAAAGGTTTAACCTTTTCCAAGTATAAACATTTCTGGGAAACATTATCTTTTATTCCGATTGTATTGTTAACTATTGTTATATTATGATTACAAGTGTTTGTTGTGATAAATTTGACTTAAACTTAATTAATTGCAAGTTTGTTATCTTGTATTTATAATGATTACCGAGAATTCTCATGAAAATAAAAGGAGTACGACGAAATTTCATGTTTAATTTTGATAATTGCTAACTTGAAAAGCTCTTATCTTACTTTTGATCAGAGCCAGATTTATCAATATTACAATATCTCAGTCGATTATCTATTTGTTCAATGATTCCGGATCTACCTGTATGTAGATACGGTATGTACCTGTTCTTAAATGTCAAGCTATCGATTTTGTCCTCAAAGCTAAGGTACTCATAAACTACACAAATTCAAGACTACACTGTGTCAAATGGCATTAAGGCCACATCATTATGTCAGTATATAATTGTATCATCATTAAATGAAAGTTACAAACACAATAAGACTGATACACAATGCAAAGTTTAATTTTCTAAGATAACTTTATTAGGCTGAACTTCCGAAAACGCACCATTGTCAAACGTCACCGCAACCCGTGCCCATATAGAAAAAATTATGACGAAAACGAATATCATATCGAAAATTAGCTCAAGAGTTATGACCAAAAATAACTACAATTGTTGTAAAGCCTTTTATATTGAATGAACATATAAAAAACTGTAAAATATAATACTATTAAATAGAATCGATGGATTAATGTGACGATTTGTAAGTCAAAATCTAACCTAACCTAACCTAACAAACGGTAACGCAAATGGTAAAACTTCTGCAAATTATCAGGTTGGCTAGTTCAAATGCCTTCCGAAAAAAGTTGAAAAATGTTTGAACCTCTTTCTAAGCAGACTAAGTAAACCGAGCGCAATGGCGAACAGAACTAATTCAAATAATCCGAATGCAGATTTTATTGTCATGAAAATGTTTGATTATAAAAAAGCACTATTTTTTATGAGCTGTCAGTTCCCGAGCAGCTTTCTTCAGGCTTTTGTGGAAGTCCTGGATAAACATGTCTGATATTCATTATTAATGCTTTTAAAGGATCAGCATTCAACAATCGATAAAAACTCGCAAAGATGAAGATCCAAATTTTCTTTCACACCGCCCATTGACAAACGTTTGCGAAGAGATCTCCAGCTAGATTCCACGTTTTGCGTGTAGGCGCCAGCGTTTGGGTCAAAAAATTTTTGACTATGGTTGACCGTTTTATGGACATTTCCATGTTCCGACAGATTTGAGTAGCCTTTCCATAAAACTGTATGTATTTCTGTTCCGGTGGCAAAATGTTTTTGTATGAGTGGCAATAACGTTTCTTGACTTCTGCAATTCAGGCAAATTTCCGGCCGTCTCCACCAATTTTTCCTTCTGCAGAGTCGAGAGTAGCCATGCAAACTTCACGACAGAATGTGAATAAATCACTAAAATTTCAGATGAAACATTGGTATCTTTAATACTGCACTCGTTTATTGTTTGCTGGAACGAAAATCCCGAGGAAAAGCAATATGTCATTATCAGCCTTTGTCTGATGTCGATATGTAACCGTTAAAACCATGTATTGGTGGCTGCAGCGTTTTAATGGTCAAATGATCGACCTTTGTGGCTTCCACGGGACCTGAAATTTCCGAACAAAGGGCCTGGTGAGATCACATTTTCTTTTTGATGTTTTGAGCATCAAGCTTTTTTCGGAACCAGTCCACGATTGTGAGCCCGATTTCGAGCAGTTTGCTCATCTGGAATTTCGCTCATGAGTCGAAACAGATTATAAGGTTTATCTGTAGCTCGAGAACTTGCCATTTTTATTTGGAAAATTTGAATGAACAAAAGAATGAAGTAACTTTAACAAGTTAAACAGAAGGAATAAATGTAAATTTCAATATGACGAAAGTGAGCGTACAAATAAAAGATGATATGCACATGCGCAAGTTACATACAACTTTGATTGGCTTTTTTAAGCTAAGGGCAATCAGGATTAGCCATTAAAATCAAGTTATTTGGAATGTTACTTAGTCTGCTTAGAGAGAGGTTCAAACATTTGCTGCTCTCACGAACTGTAAGTCGGGAATATGTATAAACTATATATCAATGGAAAGAGGAGAAAAAGTTATGTTTGTTTATGTGCGAAATAGGTGCCAACGTGCTGATATTCAGTTGATGAAGTTATTTTAACTTTGGATGTAGTATTTGCATGTATATAATAATTGTAAAATTGGGTAATCATCAATGTATCTTTATTGTCAAGTATGTTTTAGTGCAAATGGCGGTCAAAAAAATGGGTTAGACAAAAATGAGCTTTACAATAAGCACACATAATGAAGGATGCATAGTTGCAATTTGATGAGCTACAAAAAGAGCCTGATTCATCAAAGATACTATCAGTTAAAGTGTTATAAAATGTTTTCTCAATCGGGTAACCTGCTCGCGCCCATGCATTGAGGATAAGAGGCTTGAAAAGAGGGGCTGAAAGTTGGTTATGAATTAGGCGATGAAGCTTGATAATTGTGTTTCGATTGTGTAAATCAATGTCAAGGCCATCTAGGAGAATCCTCTCGGAAAAATTTTTATAAGAATCTGAATATGAATCTAGAGTCTGAATATAAGTACATCCAACGGCTGAATAAGTGGATCGCTGGCGTTGATCCCGGAGGAAAAATCTGAACATTTATCTCCTTGTCTGGTAAAGTAAATATCTCATTGATTCTATGTGAACTGAATGAATCAACCAGCAAACAGGCTTTGTCCTTTGGAGATGTCCTTTGTATCTCCTAACATTTGGAGATAAACATTTTATGGTCCAGTTGCGGAGTGTTGGTACATCAACTTTACCAGACTTTGTGCACGTAATAAAAATATTTCGAGGCTGTATCGATTTCTTTTTCACGAGCATCAGGCTCTCTAGAAGGCGATGGAAGGTTAATTTCCTTAAGTTGATTGAGAATAAGTGTTGTTGAAACTGGATACATTTTAATTAAAACAGAAAAAACACGAAGAAAACTGCTGAATAAAACACGTAAATTTTAAGGCGAAAAATTGTTGACACAAAATTCAAAAGACCGAAAAACGGTTGAAAGTTTGAAAAAAGAACAAAGAAAATGCGCAAAACTGGTCATTATAATGATCGCGCAGCAAACCTTTGCGCATGTCCAGCAAGCTGCGGACTTAGCGGTTTATCATATTTTCTTCAAAGTGAGATGCATCCTCCAAATTGAGACTGAAAAGACATTATGCTTTTACGCATGTCCAGGGACTCATATTTAAATTTAGTGCCTTAATTAAGTCTCCTAAATTTTGTACCTTTTAATTGTGTTCTAATTAAGTTATTTCTCTAATTAATGCTCTAAGTTGTTAAGCTTGACAAGCTGAATCTAAAGATATGACCATCGAGGTTATTGATAGTGAGAAAAGAGCTCTAAAGCTCGACAATCTTTTCACCACCAAACAGCTAGGTGAAGAAACACCTGAATACCTCAAAAACAACATGGCGGTTGACTCAACATTTGTGATAAACTCGTTCAACCTAATTTTTGATCAAATGGCCTCGTATATGCGAGTTAGTGATAAAAAGAGGATGGAACATAACTTCCCCATAATTAAAGCGATTTTTGCGGAGGCAGTTAATGAGACAATCAACAAAGACACGGATGGCAACAAAATAAATGGTGCCTTGAAAGCAATTCATCAAGAGTTGAAAGAAGTCAAACAACAAGTTAAAGAAATTAAATCAAATGAAGTTCAAGAGAAAACTACTTACGCCGATATGGCCAAGAAAAAAATCACGAAATCAAATATGTTTTTCAAACCAGCAGAAGGTCAAACGATCGATGAAGTGGCGGAAGAAGTCATTAAGATTATCAATCATGACAAAGGATTACAAGTGCAAGATATCGTCAAAGCAGGTAAATCCATCAAAATTACCTCAACCCAAGAAAACTTCAAAAATAAGGTAAATAACGCTCACTCCACCTTGGGAAACAAGGCGGACATTGAGGAGGAGAGGAAAAAAGATCCAATGATTAGGGTAATAGTTAGGAAAGAATCAATAGAGGATGAACTAACATTCAAAACAAGAAACAATTTAACCTCGGCAGATAACATTAGACTAGTATATAGCAAAGAATTTAATTCAAGAAAAGGAGTCTCATTATGCAGATTGGTATACAGAATCTCACCAAACACACTCAATAAAATTTCAGCTCAGAAAATCTTATATTTCAATGGCGAAGCAGCCAAATTCAGAATTCATTATATGTTTTCAATTTGCACTAATTGCTGGTCCACTGGCCACAAAAAGAGTAAGTGTGAACAACCGACCTTTACAGCACAAGACAAAAATGGCTGTTCAATGTGTCAGAAAGTGAACCAAACTCATGATCACTCTACCTTCTCCAAGAACTGTCCCCTGCTCTCGAAGCTAATTACAAAAGAACGACGTAACACTCAGTTTAATGTTTAATTTACTAAACCTTAACTGCCAAAAATCTCAAATCAAAACAATAGAAATATTTAATTTAACAAGATTAGAAAATAATACAGTTCTTACCCTTCAGGAGTACAACACTCCGATCCTTAACAACATCAAAATCACCTCAAAAAGCTGGACAATATTTGAGAAAGGTTATACAGCAGTAGTAACCAGCAATAACATGAAACCCAAATTAATTAAACAAACAGATAACTTTACTTTAGTAACAATTTCGATAAATAGCCACAGAATCTTTCTTGCATCCCTCTATTTACCAACACCAACAGTCTATCACGAAGTCAAAAAAATAATCAATGAACTTTCAGCAGCAATTACAATAGTCCAACATTTACCAGGCATGATAAGCGGGGACATGAATTGCGAAAATGTAGAGTGGTCTTTTGAACCAAGAAATTACTGTCAAATTACCTCACGATTCATTGTAGATCAACTCTCCAATTATGACTTGAAAAGTGTGGTTCGGCCAACTAAGGAGAACTTCACATTCAAACGTAATGAAAGCGTCTCATGGATTGATGTGATTTTTAGTAATCCAAAAATAATAACATCAGAGTATAAAGCTGAATTCGTCCTTGATGAATCTGATCACAAGATACAGTCGGTAATGGCGAAGGTTCAAACGAGCGATCTGCAAAGATCCTCGACTGCGAACTCGACCAAGAAGATCTTAAACAAAGAGCTTTTCCTCAATGGCCTGACTGAAAACTTCCCTAAGCGTGAAATAGTGAGTGTTATTGAAAGCAAACCTAAGCTTGATGAAGTTATTACTGAGTACATGAAAACAGCTATTAAAATAAGAGAGGAATCGATGATAGAGACGACAAATCGCACTCCTGCTCTAAAGAAACCGCCAATTACTCGACTTCTTAAAAAGTTAGTAAGAAGGAACAAACAATCGCAACTGAAAAGCAGAGAAGAAGCAATTTCAATTCTCAAGAAAAACCTAAAAGAATCTAATATTGACACCCATAACTCCTACTACAAAGCGGATGATCCAAGAATCTGGCGTAAACTATCAAATCTTTTAGTTGAAAAAAGCCCAGAGACGGAAGCATTTGAAAACAACAAAAGGAAAATATTAGAAGAGTTTAACAATGAAACAGAGTTAAGTAACCTTGACTCAGTCATGAACATCACATCATCTATTCCTAACATGAAAATTAACCTAACTCGCAATGAGTTTGAATCAGCGGTCAAAAAAATAGCCGTCAAAGCAGCCCATGGGATTGATTATCTCAACAAACAAACGCTAAACTCATTACTTGAACTCAAAGGTGACGACGTCTTTGAGCTGTACACCAAAATATTTGAACTAAGTCTTTTTCCAACTGCATGGAAATTGGCGAGGGCAACAATAATACCCAAATCTGACGGAATACGCCCCAGAATAATTCAAATACAGACGATATTCACTAAACTGCTTGAAACGATTATTCTTGAAAAACTAGAAGCATTCACACCTCAAAATTTCTTCACCAACCAATTTGCCTATCAAAACAACAAAGACACAGTTGATTTACTACTGCAAATTAAAGATCAATTCCTATCAGTTAACCCAAGAGTAGTCTGCTTTCACCAACTGCTGATCACTGATGTCGAGTCAGCCTTCGCAAAAATCAAACATAACAACATAATCAATGCGCTAACCTCGATCAATTGTCCAATTGCTCTGATCTACATGATTGTATCTTTTCTCTCTGACCGAAAGGTTGGACTGATTGACAACTTGACTATCAAATGGAGAAGAAACATTGGAGGAGTTCCAGAGGGCTCAGCTCTTGGTCCAGTCCTCTATGCTTACGGGTTCCAACAAACCCTGAACGAACTCCAAACTGTTGGTACGAAACAAACCAATGACAAAAGATATGCACACAAAGTCAACGCATCAGCTAGAACATTAGCATATGCTGATGACATCATTAACATTGTCTACTCAAATACACTCAACAGGAAAGCTCTCATTGATGAATGCTTCAAACAAATGAAGCAAAAAATTAATAATTACCAACTCGATGTCTTACCAGCCAAGTCCAAAATTATCCTACGAAAAATTCACCCTCATGAACCATCAGTCCCTCAAACAACTAATGCGAAGGTACTGGGAGTCCCAATCGAAATCAGCCAAAGATTGGTAAATTATGATGAATTATATGAAATGCTAAGAAATAAAACCAGCTTTCTCATCAAAAAGAAAAACATTATCAAAATGATGCCCACAGACACACAGAGATTGATTATAAACTCTTTTAACAACTCCCACTTCATTCGCCTAGCACCATTAATTGTTGATGATCTAATAAAAAACTACAGCCTATGTAAAAAATTTGAACAATTATACAGTAAACTGTTCAGAATTTTAAACCGTATACAATTCACAAAAAACAGAGAGTTGTACGGCTTCCTGACGAAGAATGGCTGCTTGATATCAAGACT
The DNA here is from genome assembly GCA_028476895.1 of Tetranychus truncatus. Classification (NCBI taxonomy): domain Eukaryota; kingdom Metazoa; phylum Arthropoda; class Arachnida; order Trombidiformes; family Tetranychidae; genus Tetranychus; species Tetranychus truncatus. Next base: position 14,110,585 of record CM052061.1, read on the forward strand.
ACTCGAAACTAGTGTCAAAAAAGGCTTAAAGGAGCTCATCAGAACTGGAACCATTCCAGCCTTCTATCAAAGACTTATCGACATCGACAAAGACCTAGGACCTACCATTGTCTCAAACTCCATCTGGCATGGAATCAATGGAATGACTCAAAAAATTGTTCATGATTTCATGACAAAAAGAATACAGAAAAAACTCAAAGGCAGAATATCGTACTTATGGCCACCCAAACCTTTTAAAAAACATGACATAATTGACTGGAAACTCAATTTCCTCACAGGAACTTATGATTTCACCTTTAACCCAAGGACTATGTGTGCATGTGGAACCGGATCTGCGATTCCACAACACATTATACAATCATGTCCACTCTTTTCATCCTGGAAGTACTCATTATCATGTATCATGGGCACTCCTGGCGAATTCTCATGGATATTAACCAAGACCAACAAACCACAAGTCTCTAACCTAATCAAGAAAATGTTTCAAAAAATTCAACGGATTAAGGAAAGCAACCTTGCTCAACAACCAATACCTGAAATCTAATAAAAACCCATTATTCCCCTCCCTTATACATCCTACAACTATCAAACGGAAATAATTATTCTTTGAATCTCATTACCTCCTTTCCTTTCTTATTTCTATCTCTTTTCCCTGAATATATAAAATCATTACCTATTAATAACATACACTATTGTAGTTCGTGAACCGAAGCGAACATCCCAATCCCACCAATAAAAATTTAGCGTTGGCACCTAATTTGAACGTAACTAAATATAACTTTTTTCCTCTTTGTGATGATATATAGATTATGTATATTCCCGACTTACAGTTCGTGACCTTCCCTTGTTAGTCTGCTTAGAGAGAGGTTCAAACATTTGCTGCCTCGGAAGACATTGGAACAAGGTTAGGTTAGGTAAGGTTTTGACTTGAAAATCGTCACATTAATCCATGGATTCGATTTAATAGTATTTTACAGTTTTTTACATGTGAATTCAATGTAAAAGACTGTACAACAATTGTAGTTATTTTTGGTCATAACTCTTGAGCTAATTTTCGATGTGATATTCGTTTTCGTCATAATTTTTTCTAACTGGGCACGGGTTGGGGTAACGTTTTGACAATGGGGTATTTTCGGAAGTATATCCCTTTATTAAGTTCAACAAGAAGATTGATACATGTTAAAAAACGCTGAGGGGTTTTTTCAGGCAGTGTACTGAGTATACTGCCGTGGTCGCCAATAATGTAAGCTTGTAACGGTTGGAGTTGTAATTTAATTAGTAACAGTTATGAAACAATTATCAGGTGAGGAAATTCAGTTTATTGGATGGAGAACCGGGTGAAAAATGTCAGTCAATGTGGTATTAGAGTTGAGGTCAGGCCTAAAGTTGATGTGGAGCACAATTGATTGAGATTCTAGAAGATGGTTTTAGTTTAACGCATTAAGTACATTACACTACGGACACAGGTTATTATACAATTTATTGATATTTAGTAAGTTTATTTATTGAGATTCAGTTTATATATATAACTCCTAAGGTACACATATGGTAACACAGATTAGTTAATACACATTAGGGTAATACATGTAGTTGGTTCAAATAGTTTCACAGTCCTTGTTAGGTTAACGTATATTATTCAGTAGGTACACCTTTTAAATCATAGTTTCACTTGTAGGTATTACAACTTTAAATAATCATTTGAACATTAAATACAAGACACTAAATATCTGGTTGAGAATGAAAATGAGAAGGGCTTCCGCAGGTGGTCAATCCGACGACCAAACAAAGGATTTGTCGGCCATTTTATGCACCGTGAGGGAGAAAATCTTCTCCCTCACAAAATGGTCGTCCTACCAAATTTTAACCAATTGTGGCCTTTCCCTACCTACTTGAGGTAGGGAAAGGTAGTTACAGAAGGAAACTGGTTAGGACCAGTTTTCCTCACACTGATTACTAAACTGAACTGAGCTGCCGAGTGTCAATGAGTTCTTTTTACATACCAGTAATGAGTAAAGCAAATTAAGGTATATATTCTTATTAGGGTTAGACAAACGCCATATTCGGTAATCAATACTGAAATGAAGCACTCCTTATTTGTATTACTGAACCATGAGGAAGGAAGTTTTTCTCCTCACATCACCCTACGCTCATCATGAAATTGGTCCCCAATTTGTCGCATTAGTTCCTGTGGACATGACAAGATAACCGTAAGAAGGATCAGTACCCAATGAAATGAGTAAGATAAGAAAAGGGAATTGCTGTACAGAGCACTGGAAATGATTTGTATGGCTTGAATATGGCGCCAACACAAATTTTTGTTTGGAAACGATTTCTGTGTTCCAATCATATGTTCAAGTTAACCAATAAGAATAATGTAAGGTGATGAGTTGGTGAGGATAAAGGAAAAAGAAAAAAAGGGAAAAGGGAAAGAGGTTGATATTAAAGTAAAACCTATCGTAAAATAATAAGAAAAAGGTAACTTCATTTCTCAGGTTTACTTTATTAATTCACTTTAAGTTGATTCACTTTTTAGTTTTACAACTTTACTTAATAAAGCTGAGTCCAAAATCGTCTGAAGATTAGGTCTAACCCCTTTTTGGCCTGACCTGGTTTACGTGACCTTCCATTTTTCCTTTCCCATTCTCACATGATTTGTATTTATTTTGCGCATTTGTCTGACAGTTTGTCTCTTTTTTATCTTTTTCAACTAAATTTGCATCTTTACTTTGTTTGGACTGAACCTTTGATCCCGATTTCTGGGAATCATTTGATATGAAAAATCAGTTTTTATGTTCATGCCAATTTCTTGGAAATCATAAAATTTCTCAATTCTTACATCTTCCTCTTTCGTCTATGATTAAAGCATCATTTTTGTTTCATATATGATAGTAACTTTCTTTCGATGTTTAAATTTAGTGCACTTTCATCTTTTACCATAAATTAACCAAGGGTCACTAGATGGCCTATACTGTACTGGTAAACCATGTTGGTCAAAGGTCCTGACTTCTAGCCCTTCACTTCCGTTGGTTTTTATGCTTTTTTTCAATATTCAACATTTAACTTAACAACTCCTATATAAATTAATATCGATTTGCATTTTTTTTAAAAAAATGGATGAAGTGAAACAGGTAATTCTAACGGATTCATGTTTTTGTTTTTCTTAGCTTCATTTTTTTTCTTTATTTTTCAGCTCTTGGCTAATCTTGTAGGTCTGACGGAATTCGAACAAGAAGCAAGACTTTTAGATTATGTTTCACTGGACAAATTAGCCCTCACACCCAGATCGGATGTGGAAAATTTGGAATTAACTATTAACCAAATGAAGGAAACAAAAGTTCACGAGTTTCTTTTTCTGGCTAATAAGATGGAGGCAAACCCGGATTGGGGCATTTTGAAGGGATTTGATGCAAAAGATGAACTTTTAAAATGTCGATGATGTAACTATTCTTGTAGCTGCAATTTAACCAAACGCTGGTCAACATTTGGCTCGGGTTCATCCCTTCTGAATTGGCAAATATAGAGGGCTTCCTCAATGCGAAAAGTTATCTGGTTAAAACGTCTCCGCAAATAATAACTTGAATGACTCTTTGTCGAAAATAAAGAATATTTGAATTAAAAACACATTTAAAATTGTTACCTTTATTTCTTTTACTTCATTGTTTTGTGTTTGTTTTTGTTTTCGTGTCGATATTAGATCTAGATACTGATATGGATCCCGATATAAATATCGGTGTTCGATGGTTAATACATTCGATTATCGAATGAAAAATATCAGATTTTTCGAGTTTTAACTATTAATCATGAGTTTATTTGATTAAATAAAATTATTAAGGGGTTAATAAATCGATATAAATATTCCTTAAGTGTTAAAAAGGTAGCCGATAGTAATCGAGGTAATAATTGTGTCTCACTCCTTAACGAAATTGTAAAAATGGGTTTGTTGACCATTTTATATATTTGCCAATGTAACAGGCAGTCTGAATATATTATTTTAATCATCATCACATCGAATTACAACAGTGAAAACAATTAAATCATAATCAAATCTAATTTTTCTTTAAAGATACTGATATCCGATCTTGATCCTGATATGAAACCCGATCTGAGTCCGATTTTCTTATGCATTCGCTGATCGAAAATTTAATTTTTTCTTAATTCCACTGTTTAAAGGCTAATTTCTGATCTTAGTGATGGTTTTTTACTCAAGGTTTTAAATAATTCACCAATGCATTCAGCTGTTGCTAGCATAAGCTATGATCATTCAGTACGCTTTGCCTGAAGATTTACATAGTTGAGTTTATACTGGATTAGCCCATAATGTTTTTTTAACTTTATGGGCTGACAGCTACAGAAAATCTGATTTTTCTGTTTATTTCCGACCAATCCTTTCAATTAACCTCTTAAGCATAAAAATTGCAAAGTTTCAACTCTGCAATGCATTTAAGACAGAAAAATTTGTTCTTTATTATCAAAAATACTATAAAACGATGAACAAATCCTTGAAAATAACTTATTATTTTGTAAATTTTTGCTCCTTGTTATCATGAAAAGATGTTTTGAAAATTTAGTTTAACAAGTTCTTGAAGAGTGGGACGGCAAAAACATTTGATTGAGTCCCAGACTTAGCAGTTACTGTAAGTAAGAGACTGTAAATTTCAAAGTTTAACAAGTGCTGGTCTATAGTATAGTGATTAGGTATCAAACTATTGGTTGTTTACGGTCAATATTTTGACATTTTTTACAATTTAATGCTGTTAAAACAATGATTGTCAAAGGGTCATGATGAGATTCAAGAGGTTCAGGAGCAGAAAAGAGAATCCCGTTTGAAATGAGGTTCAGAATTGGCGCTGAGATTCTTGGATGTGATAAGAGATTCAACTGTTTAAAACTTAAGCCAGCAGAGTTTTACCCTTCACTTAGGTATTCACAAAGAGATATATGTATTACTAGTAATCACTTATCAGTTACGTATTACACATTTAAGCAATACTCTTTAATTGAGAAGGTCCAATCAAATCTTAGGTGATGATACGAAAGATACACTCAGTAGAGTTGAACATTACTTAAATTTAGTCAAGGGTCCAGTTTTGTTAAAGATGAGATGGTCAACAAAGAATTTAGATGAGGAGTAGGATTTTAATATTACACAAGTAAGAAAATAGTTCACATTTTTAGCTAATAGTTTATCAAAAAACACAACGTTAGTTAATGAACCACCTTATGTTGAAACGTCACTTCAATTCAAATCAGATTTTTGTCAAGTCCAACAGGGCTTCCGCAGCTGGTCCATCCGACCACAAAACAATAGAAATGTCGGCCATTTTATGCAACCTGAGGGAGAAAATCTTCTCCCTCAAAAATGGCCGACCCGCAAAATTTTAACCAATTGTAGCCTTTCCCTACCTACTTGAGGTAGGAAAACTTAGTGACAGCCAAAGCTGGTTAAAAACAGTTTTTTTTGTTACACAAGTAATTAGCTTTGTTCGATTTGCTTTTTCCTGCGCATTTTTTGCTTGATGGTTCAAAATTTGGCTTTTTTCAATAAATTTTTGAAAATGTCTTTGCGTGATAATAAAAAGGAGCAAAAATTAACAAAACGTTTTTTATTTTCAATGATTTTTTCAACCGTTTCATAGTTTCTAGTATCAGATATTAAATATTAGAAATTAGATCCTTAAACGAATAGACAGTCAACTGAGATAATGTAATATTCATGCGTCCGGCACTGATCTGTGGCATTAAAAAGCAAGATAAAGAGCCTTACAAGCTATCAATTATCAAAATTAACATGAAATTTCGTCAAATCGCTTTTGTTTTCAAGCGAATACGGGTAACTATTATAAATACAAGATAAGTATCTTGTGGTTAATGAAGTTTCAAAGGAAATTCATCACAACAAACATTTCTAATCGTAATATTTCTGTGCTAACAATACAATTGGAATAAAATAATAGCTGCGATAATGTGAGTATCACAATGAATGGATTTTATGTTTCCGAGAATTTTTATATTTGGAAAGGGGTTAGACCTTTTGTTGATTACGAAAGAATCAGATTGAGGTGAGAAGGATTTGTATATAAACCGTGCTGATTGAAGGAAATAATCATAAATTCAATTTCACACAGTCAAGCCTGTTGTCAAAAATACTTTTGTTAATAAACTCTTCTAAGTTCTGAGTTCTTATTTTAAAATGAATTATTCAGCCTTTATTGTACTGATGGTCCTGTTATCAACGTCTTCTGCCGACGATATAAACGATTTTGATTTATCGTTCGTTGTGTCGATTGATGGATGTCCCCAACCCGTTGAGATTGACGGAGGTTTGAACCTCGATCGAGTAAGTAATTGGATTGAAGTCTCACTATTCTGTTCATTTTAAATTAACTCAATTCCTAATAATTTCTTCAGTATCTTGGAAAATGGTATGAAATCAAACGAACCAATTCTCTTTACGAATTTGATGAACGCTGTGTAATAACTGAATATAAACTCGACTCAAACGATAATGTTTTTGTAAACATTAGTGGTATAAAAGAAGACAACACCAATGTTTGGTGGGGTGGTAGTGCTGAGAAAGGATCGCTATCAAATGTTTTCAATGCCACTTTCATCTTTTGTAAGTGTACTTGATAGATGGTTAGCTTCATCAAATCAGCCAATTGAAATCAACTATAAAATAATATTATTATTTTCCTTTTCATCTCAGATTCTCCAATCGCTCAATACTGGATTGTTGATACTGATTATGATACATACTCTTTGGTTGTTTCTTGCAATAATGTTAATGATTTGCTCTATGTCAGTAAGTATCAACTCAATTTTTCTAAATTATTCGGTTTTTGTAATACAATTAACCATTTTATTATAATTTATTACAGAGAATGCTTGGATTTTGTCACGAAAACCAAAATTAGAGAGCGATATTGTAGATTCACTCGTTGCAAAACTTGAGACTATTGGAGTTGGTTCCGCAAACCTTAGAACAACCACACAAGATTGTGACAACTAAACGACGCTAGTTCAAAGTGATCTAAAAGCAAAACAAATTACAATTGCAACTTCAACTACATTATGATTATTCTTGGAGATTAAGTCTTATATAATAATAAAATTCATTTGTTGGTTCAAATGTGTTCATCTTCATTATCTGTGAATATTGCAAAAATGAATCCTTTCAGTACATAAATGGATTGAACCTTTTTCACCTTCAGTGAAGTAATTATCTATTGATAAATTCTGTCTATGTTGAATTAACACGAATTCGTACAATTTTGTCCAATATATGTGAAACTTCGCGAAATTAAACTAACCGGATAAATCTGAATTTGATTAAATTTGATCAAGGCTGTGCTCAAGCCTAACTTCAACCTGAACGCTCGTTAAACTTTGAAATTTACAGTCTCGCAACTGCTAAGTCAGGAACTATGTTTATGCCGTCACTTTCTTCAAGAACTTGTTTAACAAAGGACGGTGTCAGATTCTGCCTGTTCTTGAGCCAGAGATTTTTCAATGCCAATCGATAGAGCACACTTGATTCTATAGGAAAAGTTCAAAACCTTATAAAAAATTTCGGACTTAAGGGACAAAAAACGAGTTCAAAAGTCGAATTTTTTAAACTTAGTTTTCAATGAAAATAAATGTTTTTGAGGACGAAAAAATGTCAAAAGGCTTGAAAAAGTTGTTTTCAATGTTTTTTTATTTTTTTAAGCAAGTAGAAGTAAATGTGGTTGGTGTTGACAAACTACATGCAGAATATAATTTTCGCTTTACATTTATTTATTGCTTTCATACTGAATTCATATAGAACAACTGATCTGATGACTAGATATCCTAAACATAACAGCCATGACTTCGCGCATACGCTAATGAACTGGTTAGCATGACCTGTTAGCGTTAGTTTTTCAGTTGACCTGTTAGTTTGTATATCCAGCAATCAAGTATTAAATATGCGATATTTTAGCTGTAAAGTAAGTGGTATTCGGTTCTTTCGTATTTCTTTCCTTTCTTCATTAATGAACTAAAACATTTAAATAACCAGAGCTCCGTTAGCACTAACCAGCCATCACCGCGAGGAGGAGGAGTTGGATTTCTGATGACCACGACTTATCCAAACGTGCGTGAAAACATCACGTTGGAGCGTAACATAAACTATCTCATGTGGGTACTGAAATTGAGATTTAACTCGGCTGCTTCGCCCATGAGATAGTTTATGGATCCACTTCAGAGTCAGGATCTCTCTCATCCACACCACCAAGTTTGATAGCAAACGAATCTAAATGATTTGCTGCTTGCGGCCGAATGGGTGAATGTCGCCCGGTGGACAAATACCAAATAAGGCATGCGACATGTGAACAGCAGCCAACTGTTCGCATGCCAGAATTGCACTGGCAATAATATGCAATTATTTTGTCCAACAGGTGAGCACACTTATCTATCAGAATATATGTTAAATATTTCCCTGTCGATTTGTGTGCAGAGATGATCTTGGCTCTGAATAAAATTGGATCTATTGTTGTCAAATCCGGGATTGTGATTGGTTGACAAAATACAGAAATTGGAATTTCATTATCAATCATAGAGGCATTGATATAAGAATGAATATTTCGAATTTGATAAGTCCCGAGGGTTAAACTGTAAATGTCATCCAGAGATAATCGTGGAAACTCTGACAAGTCATCATCAGAAGCTTCAACGAAGTTTCTCCTTTTGGCATTCAAGTTATTCTCGGGGTCCGAGGTGAAAGTTGAACAAATCGGAAAATACACGAAAGTCCGATTTGACACTCTCCAAACATATCTCAGATGAAAGGTCATCTGAAAAAACCTATAAAAATATTATCAAATCTCTGGCTCAAGCAACTTAAGGAACGGGCAGCACCGAGGTGAAAGTTGAATAAATCGGAAAATACACGAAAGTCCGTTTTGACACTCTCCAAACATATCTCAGATGAAAGGTCATCTGAAAAAACCTATAAAAATATTATCAAATCTCTGGCTCAAGCAACTTAAGGAACGGGCAGCACCGAGGTGAAAGTTGAATAAATCGGAAAATACACGAAAGTCCGTTTTGACACTCTTTAAACATATCTCAGATGAAAGGTCATCTGAAAAACCCTATAAAAATATTATCAAATCTCTCGCTCAAGCAACTTAAGGAACGGGCAGCACCGAGGTGAAAGTTGAACAAATCGGAAAATACACGAAAGTCCGTTTTGACACTCTGCAAACATATCTCAGATGAAAGTTCATCTGAAAAAACCTATAAAAATATTAACAAATCTCTGGCTCAAGCAACTTAAGGAACGGGCAGCACCGAGGTGAAAGTTGAACAAATCGGAAAATACACGAAAGTCCGTTTTGACACTCTTTAAACATATCTCAGATGAAAGGTCATCTGAAAAAACCTATAAAAATATTATCAAATCTCTGGCTCAAGCAACTTAAGGAACGGGCAGCACCGAGGTGAAAGTTGAACAAATCGGAAAATACACGAAAGTCCGTTTTGACACTCTGCAAACATATCTCAGATGAAAGTTCATCTGAAAAAACCTATAAAAATATTATCAAATCTCTGGCTCAAGCAACTTAAGGAACGGGCAGCACCGAGGTGAAAGTTGAACAAATCGGAAAATACACGAAAGTCCGTTTTGACACTCTCCAAACATATCTCAGATGAAAGTTCATCTGAAAAAACCTATAAAAATATTATCAAATCTCTGGCTCAAGCAACTTAAGGAACGGGCAGCACCGAGGTGAAAGTTGAATAAATCGGAAAATACACGAAAGTCCGTTTTGACACTCTTTAAACATATCTCAGATGAAAGGTCATCTGAAAAACCCTATAAAAATATTATCAAATCTCTGGCTCAAGCAACTTAAGGAACGGGCAGCACCGAGGTGAAAGTTGAACAAATCGGAAAATACACGAAAGTCCGTTTTGACACTCTCCAAACATATCTCAGATGAAAGTTCATCTGAAAAAACCTATAAAAATATTATCAAATCTCTGGCTCAAGCAACTTAAGGAACGGGCAGCACCGAGGTGAAAGTTGAACAAATCGGAAAATACACGAAAGTCCGTTTTGACACTCTCCAAACATATCTCAGATGAAAGTTCATCTGAAAAAACCTATAAAAATATTAACAAATCTCTGGCTCATGTCTATTGTTTTTCAATCTCTCGGTCATATATTTATTGTTGCACTCAAAATGAGATTTAATGCGAACGGAGTAACTCGCTCGAAAAAAACATTCAATAACATGTATATTTATTATTCATCTACCCTGAATGAGCTTCAAAAATCGTTATCAACGTGTTATTTTTTTCGATCAATAAACACGTTTTTCATGCCTTAAGTCCGAACAAGGAAATTCATGCCTATGAGGACTTTTGCTCATCATTATGTCCTCTACCGAATGGCATTATCAAATCGCTGGCTCACGACGGGCACTTTTACATAGGCTTGCTGTCACCCTCCTTTTTAAAAACATCTTTGCATGATAACAAAAAGGAGTAAAAATTAACAAAAATCCTTAAACGAATAGACAGTCAACTGAGATAATGTAATATTAATGCGTCCGGCACTGATCTGTGGCATTAAAAAGCAAGATAAAGAGCCTTACAAGCTATCAATTATCAAAATTAACATGAAATTTCGTCAAATCGCTTTTGTTTTCAAGCGAATATGGGTAACTATTATAAATACAAGATAAGTATCTTGTGGTTAATGAAGTTTCAAAGGAAATTTATCACAAAAAACATTTCTAATCGTAATATTTCTGTGCTAACAATACAATTGGAATAAAATAATAGCTGCGATAATGTGAGTATCACAATGAATGGATTTTATGTTTCCGAGAATTTTTATATTTGGAAAGGGGTTAGACCTTTTGTTAATTACGAAAGAATCAGATTGAGGTGAGAAGGATTTATTAATTGTTATTTCTTAATTGATAATTATTCATTATTTTATTTCAATAGGTTGATGTATGATTTCCAGAAAAATGATCCATGAAGCAAAAGCGCAGTTTAAACACAGGTATTCAAACACTCGATAAAGCTCTAACTGTAAGGAACATGTTATTCAACTTTTGAAACATTCAACTTCTTAATAGATTTTGAAAGGATCTTCCAATGGAAATTCGTTGTACAACAAGTAACACAACGATATTTCTACCTTGGTTAAGTAAGTGATTAACAAACAAAATACGAAAGGATTGACTTTCTTTAAAAGATCCAACGGTTATTAATTTCACTAAGTTGTGGCCATTAGTTTCATATTCAACCTTGGTTGAGTCCAAATATTTATTGTTTACTGATGAGTGCAACTTGAATGTCTATGAGAGAGAGAGAGAGAGAGAGTTAGAGCCTTTGACAATGAAAACCATTGCATTTCAATTGAATGTGAGTTTAACGAGATGTTGAGGAAGGTACAATGAGTGTAAAATGAGTGAGTTAGGCGATGATGCGATGGTCAGAGAACTGTGTTTGAGAGAGAGAGGTTTATCCATAGTCGCACAGGCGCTCGATTCGCGCCTCCTGGTCCTCAAACGACCTGATCTTTTCGATCGCCAGCTCGATGGTTCGGATGATGAAGGAGGGGACAGCGAGCATGACGGACTCGAGATGGTTCAAAACTCTTCGGAGTTGAACATGAAGGGGAGATGATTGACTGAAAAGAGAAAAAAGGTTATTAAAAGGTCAAAAGTGAATTAAATTAAAAAAAGTACTTACCCTCGGGTTGGCATTTTAATTAAATTAAAGTTAATTTTAACAAAAAAATAAATAAACTAAATTAAACTAATTATAATAAAGATGAAGGCACGTTGATGGTGATGAAGACTAGAGATTACGTTAGAATGGGATTGAAATCGAACTTTCCAGTTATTTTCAATTTATTTTCAGCTATTTACCATTTATTTCCAGTTATTTTCCATTTATTCAACATGAATTCATCCGTAAGTGTGATTAATTTTATCTTTTAATTGTGGATCTCCAGAATTTTGCTTTCTTATCTTTTCAGACTATAACTATTCCTATGCAATCTTCTTTAATTCAAAAAGATCCAAGGATAAGGAAAGATGAAGCCATTGAAATCGATTTGCCCGTTCCTCCTTTTGCCTTGAAAGATCCCAGGACTGGAATCATCGATGTTCCAAACGATTTTTCTCTGCTTCCATTCACCATTCCTGAAAAGATGGAAATTGACGAAAGTTTTCCGGAAATTTCAAGGCGTCAACGGAGAAACCAACAAAGCAATCGGCGAAGAAAGCAACGTAAAGCCAAAATCGTCTCTCTTCCTGATAACCACCAGGAAAAAAAGCTTTATTACATGCGACGAGGCAACAAGTTGAGGAACAAGTGGCTCAGAAATAAAATGAAAGCAGAATGGTGGTTCAATCGATCCTTGCAGAATAACGAGCACAATTCTGGTCCTTACTATACTAATTATTTAAAATATAAGGCAAAATCCGAAGCCAATCAAAAATTGTATAAAGCGTTTTTTAAGCTTGGCGGTTGTAAAAACTAATTTTTCTGCCTTTTGTTACTAACTTTTTGTTCAATATTTCTGGAATTTGTTATCATTGTTGTCCCATTTGTTAAAACTTTTGTATTTGTCAAAGTTTTGTTTGTTTATCAATAATACTCATTTATGCAATTTAATTTTTTTTTTGGAGATTCACTTTTCTTTATTATGTTAGATTGAATCTTATCTTAATCTTATATAATCTTATTTTCTTTACCAGATATTTACTTGTCCATGCTGCCAATACAATTCTCTGACATTGGCAGATTACCTATGCCATTCCTGTACATCAAATTGTTTGGTTGAATCTTGCACTAGGATGGATATTTTCGAAGGCCCACCACCAAAAAGACCAAAGACGCAAGCCACTCAAACTGTCCAACCACATTGCAGTTCTATTTGCACATCTTCTTCAAAATGTAACCGTGGTTCAAGGTGCTTATTTACTAGAGAAAATGCTGCTGTCCAACAACAATCATTAGAACTCTTCCCTCAGCCACCTCGAAAGATTTTTTTGAAAAGATTTCTTGAGAAACCACCATCACCAGCTCCTATTGAGGTTATTGAGTTGTCATCAGATGAAGAAGAAACACCTTTAGACTTGTCAGTTCCTCACTATTCATTATCTCCACCTCAGTCATCACCTATCAATTTAACTTCACACCAGATTAGACCCGTTATTCCACCAACTGTTGAATCAGATTTACCAGCAGCAGCACAAGACCCTTCAGATTTGCCAGATCCTGAACAAGAAATTTATGACCAACCAACGGAGAGCGAAGATGAACCTGTTAATACGTTGAATCAACCCATCCAACAAAATTCGCCAGAACGTAAAAAGGGTTCCTTTAAATGTCATAAATGCGGTAAAGATTACGTTCTACAGCCATGCTTTCAGAAACATCTACTGATATGTGGTGTTCGTATGTGTACAGCAAATCCAGCCGATATACCAGCAGAATTCAATGGGTACAAATTAATTGAAAAAGCATTTGCCAAATATTATTTGATTTATAGATTTAATAACACAGAAAAAGTTGACCTTACTGTTCTTTTCGCTAAGATTCATCACGTTACAATTGGATTATTGAATATAATAGTCCGAGAGTTTAAAGCAATGAAATATTTTTTCAATTTACAAACGCTCTTTACAGACGAAATATCAGGCAAATCAATCAAACTATATTTCCAGTCAAGCATATTTGCAGGATTAATTGCTGATATTAATGAAAACTCTTTAGCAGAAGCATTGGTTGAACTTGATGAAAGAATTGATCAATTTACACAAAGAGGAGCAGGCTGGACACTCGCTAAAATAAATCACATTGACTTGGCGGTTGGCAAATACATACCACATGCTGGTGGCTGTATTAGTCATAAATTACCTCCTAGATTGAAGAACAAAAAATGTCTAATCTCACCAGCTACTGAAACTGACTGTTTTATGTACAGTGTCTTAATTGGTTTACATGAAACTGCCCACCATCGTGAAAGAGTCGATCAATATTCGACATTCATCTCCAACTATGACTTTTCAATGCTACGAGGTATTGTTCCTATAAAAAATATAGTAAAGTTTGAAAAGACAAACAGAATCTCTGTAAATGTATACACATGTCAACATTTTTTTACTAAATGAACACTATTATTACATATCAGATTTTTGTAGACTTGTTAACACTGCAAAATCCAGATCAAGATTCGTTTGTTATCGTTGCATTAGATCATTCAGACTCGAGGAGCAACTCCAGATACACAAAATTGATTGTGGTGTCAAAGTACCTCAAGCTATCGAAATGCCCAAAGGTGATCGTGCAGTCTGTAAAAGATGGAATTACAGAAAAGAAGTTAAACACCCTTTTTGTATCTATGCTGATTTTGAGACTTTATCTGTGAAAAATACCGAATCGGATCATGTTCTAACTGACCTGGTGCCTTGTAGTTATGGATACGTTATTGTTGATTGGGAAGGAAAAATCATTTACAATGATTTCTATCTTGGTACGGATGTTGGCAAAAAATTCCTCGAAAGCTTGAAAAAGAGTGAGAGCTTCATGAATGATTATCTTGAATCAAGAATTAAGCGTAATCATCAACTCTCCCAATCTGAAGAAGACGCCTTCAAGAACGCAATTAATTGCCATATTTGTAACAAAGCTCTTGGTGGAGATAGAGTCCGAGATCATTGCCATCTCACTGGTAAATATAGAGGAGCTGCTCATCAGCAATGTAATCTAGAATACCGTGTGCCTACACAATATCCAGTTATTTTTCACAATTTGAAAAACTTTGATGGTCACATCATAATTAGAGCACTTGATGTAAATTTTTGTGAGCAACCCCCTGTGATAATTCCTCATAATATGGAGAAATTCATTGGTTTCATACTTGGAAGGTTCAAATTTCTGGACTGACTCCAGTATATCTGATGAAATGTATCAACATTTACAACAAGTTTGGTCCAATTTTAACTGTCAAACACTGAAAGATCTCCATGACATCTACTTGAAGGTTGACGTTCTCTTATTGTCAGCAGTATTTGAGAACTTTAGAGAAATGTCCATCCACAATTTCGCATTGGACCCCCTTCATCAATTTTCTGCACCTGGTCTTACTTGGACAGCTGCCTTGAAAACAACAGGAGTAGAGCTTGATCTATTAACTGATGTCAACATGTTTCTGATGATCGAAAAAGCTATTAGAGGTGGACCAACAGTGGTAACTAAACGTCATGTAAAGCCAATAACAAATACATGCAAGATTATGACCAGAGTAAACCAACATCTAATTTACTCTACTTGGACGTTAATAATCTATATGGCTATGCCATGTCAGAAAAATTACCAGTGAAAGGTTTCAAATGGTCCAATGTCCCCCTTGAACAAATATTGAATACTCCTGATGACTCTGATACTGGTTACATACTGGAAGTAGATCTTGAGTATCCAGAAGATCTTCATGATTTTCATAATGATTTCCCTCTTGCTCCTGAAAAGATGGAAATTAAACAGGACCTGTATAGTCAATACCAACAAGAATTGCTGGCTGATTTAAAAGAGAGAGGCTTCAAACCTTCACATTCAACAAAGCTGGTTACAACATTCACCAAGAAAGAGCGATATGTCATCCATTATCGAACTCTGAAATTCTATGTTGCACATGGTATGAAAGTTAGTGAAGTACATCGCACAATTGAATTCCATCAATCAGCCTGGCTTGCTGAATATGTCAAATTCTGTACATCTAAAAGACAAGCGGCAACATCAGATTTTGAAAAGGACTTCTGGAAACTTCTAGTTAACTCCATTTACGGCAAGACAATCGAGGACAAACGAAAACATCGTAAAGTTTTTCTCGCACTTCAAGATATTGAAGCTCAAAGACACCTCAGAAAGGATTTATGTCAAAAATTCATGATTCTTGATGAAAATAAAATGCTTTTTTGGATGAAATCGTTGCGAGTTAAAATGGATAAACCAATTGCAGTCGGATTTACTGTTCTCGAGTTAGCAAAACTGAAAATGTATCAAATACATTATGACACTTTCAAGGTACACTATGGTGATAATATCAGTATGATTTATACTGATACTGATTCTCTAATCTATGAAATCAAGACTGCAGATATTGTAACCGATCTTCGACACTTTTCTAACATCATGGACTTTTCCAATTACTCGAAAGACCATCCACTATATTCCAACGCAAACAACAAAAAGATTGGGTTCCTCAAAGATGAGATGGCAGGAAAACAAATTGTCGAATTCGTTGGTATTCGTCCCAAGCTTTACGCACTAAAAACGGAAGACGAAGTAAAGAAGAAAGCGAAAGGAGTCCCAAGAGCTGTACTCAAAAATAAAATTACTTTCGATGATTACATTGAGTGCCTGTATCATCATACTGTAACCCGTGATAAAGCAACATCACTTCAGTCTGATCATCATAATATTCAAATGATTAGAAGGACAAAAGTCATGCTTTCCCCTCTGGATGACAAACGTTATTGGCTGGATCGACTAACTTCTTTGGCATACGGACATTATAAAATAAATAAATAACTAATTTTTCTATTTTTCCATTTCTTTTGTTTCATTTGTTTAAACCTTTTTGTTTTTGTATAAATAACTCTAGAATTACTTTTCAAAAAATTTATTCATATTAAATATTTTTTCAATTGTTTAAATAATGTCTTTTCATTACTTTCGTGTTTACATTTACGGAAAAGTTTATAGAATGAGTTTAGAGAATTAACTGATAGAACAAATAGAATACAAAAATACCCACAAGCAATTGATAAATTGCCTTGATACTTGATAGGATTATAAATATAGTAATCTGAATTAGCTTCAATAAAAGTAAGTATGTTTCCTTGTGGTCGTCTTCCAAAAGAATCAAAGTAATGAGCTACTTTATTCTTGTCAAAGTAAACGGCTACCCAATGACTTCCAGGTTTATAGCTTTCATCGAGGTTAATTATTACTGAACTAGAGGCGAGTATCCACCGTGGTAGTTGATCAAGCGCGTAAACTCCATTGAACCAAGGAACATCTTTCAATAAGTTTTCAATTTCGATAGTAGTTAGCATTTTAGTAATCTAATCGTACAACTCGGTCTTTATCAATAGTGATCAAATTATCAAATTGTGCAAACACAATTGCTTTAATTGAAACATCAAGTTTAGCTGTAAACTTAATATCAAGTCTTATATTCCCTCTTTTAATTAGAGACAAGGTTCCATTTTCAGCGCCAATACTTCCATCAGGAGTTAGATCAAATGCAAATAAAGTGGAGTTTGTTAAATAAGACTCCTTAGATAAGTTAAGTTGAGGGACTCCTTCATCTTGATTGAAACATCGATAAAGGTTAATGAATTCCCTAGCAAATAAATTTTCGGCAAAATTAGGAGTATATGGAATACTCGGGACAGTATGTCCATCAACTGATAGAGCAATATAGTTAGTTTTAAAGTTTTGAAATTCGAATGGGTTCTCTTTAATAGAACCTGAATGAGCTGAATCTTTTACAAGACCAATAAGGATCCTTCGTGGTAGAACTCCATTGAAAATGTTTTCAATCGATACTGATGTTTGTCCGGATGAAATAGCAAAACTTCGAGTGTCATTTCTGGTAATGAAATATTTGGCAACACCTTTATCTAATCCTTGCAGTAAACTCCTATGTGCTTCGGGGAAAAGTTTTACTCTTTTAATGAAAACGGAAAACTTTTTGATTGTAAATTTATATTCAGTCATATCATTGGACAGTAATGGAAAACCTGATGGACTTTTAGTGAATCTAAAAGTTAAGGGTACACCGTTGAGTAGTAATTTATCCTGTTCGCACATTGATGAATGTAAGCGGAAAAATAGATCAAAAGGTCTACGTAAATCAGTTTCTGTTACTTGACTTCCAGAGTCACAGAAATTAGGATGTCTGAATAATAAATCCTCAAGGTGTGCTTGGTAATGGTACATGTTATTTGCTTGGACAGTATTAACTGAACCGAGAAAAACGTCGATCTGTTCAAATAACGCATTTCCAAAATTCTCAACGGCTCGCACGTGATTTTCTTCTGTTAATGCTAAATGCGTATTGGTTGTAACAGAAACAGTCAAATGAATCATTGTAGATGCTAGATCAGTAAAGTCTTCACTTGAAGGGACATTTATTTCATAGAAATTACTTACCTTAATTAATTCAAGACTAGAAACCGGTCGATATTCGACTTCATAGCTTGATTCAATAGCAGTTTGAGTAGGAGGTATATTAAATACCTGTAACTCCGATTTGCTTGAAGGTAGAGAAGATTCATGTAAGTATTCCATCATGAGAAAATATCTTTCTTTTTAGTTTTTAGTTTACGACGTTTTCGTTTTCTTATACCAGTACCGACTTGATCAACTAGTGAGTCAAGTTTACTTAATCCTTCTTTAGCTGCATTTTTGAGTCCTTGTCTTCCTCTTGCTTTGAATGAAGATCTTAAGTTAGCGCCTGATAAGTAATCATTACCCACATCAACGCCAGTTTTAACAAATTGTTTACCAAGAAATTTAAGAATTGGTACTCCAAATCTTCTAAAAACAGAACCAAAACCATATCCTCGCTGGTAAGGCTGTCCTCGATATAACGTAATATCAGAGTAACCATTGCCTGCTTGAGATCGGTAATGTTGAGTGAAATCACTATCACACGGACAATAAATTTTACGATTCATTTTTTTTACCATAAAGATATTTTATTTATTCTTATACAGTTTTCTTGAAATGTAAGCTGAGGAAAACGCGGCCAGTTTTGAATCTGATCTGATTTCCGGTTTCATCACATAATACAATGCTTATATCTTCGATTTTGTTTGATCGTACAGGATAATAATAAGGTGAAGTGAAAGTCATGTGACCAAGTCTATCACTTGGTTCACGATTAAGAGGAACTACTCTTAGTATTCTTGCTGAGATATCACCCAGTAAATGTGCATGGATAATATCTGAATAGATGAACATCAAATGTGATTTTGGTCCAAGATCAGGCTGGTTTGGGGCTTTAATCTCTTCCCAACTTTCGGCAACAGCTCTCTGCATCTCGCTAGCGAATGTATTATTATCGAATCCTAAAGCTCGTATGAAGGTGTGATCTGAGAAAATAGGGTAAACTCCTTTTTCAGCATCTGGGATTCTGCCGGCTTTGATAACTACTTTCTTCTTTTGCTTAGAAGCTTCTCCTTCTGTTATTAGAACTAACTCAGGGGGTTTATAATCCTTTTGTTTATTTATACCAGCTAAACCAATTTGCAAATGTGAATCGGATATAGTTTTATTCAACTTTTTTAACATACCCTCAATATCATCATTTTCTTGATAATCAAAGTCTATTGATACTGTTGGTCTCCTTCCTCGATAAGAGATGAAATAATTGATTGATCTCTTGATTGGTTTATGTGACAATGGGTAAAATACTTCTTGAACTGCTACTGACCAATCACCATCGAGATGCAATGGAGTTGCAAGTCGATTGACAAATTTGGATATTGTGTTATCAGGGTAAATTTCCATACTTGCATTTGATACAACATCAACAAAGTATTCACTCGACATTTTCTACCCAGCTATTGAATTTATTAGGATAACCTAACCATTTAACGAAATATTCTTTTTTCTTTGTGATTGGATTCATTCGTTCTTTTATGATTTTTTCAATCTTATACAGATTGGGTTCTTTAACAGGAGATATCTCATCATGATAAAATACAGATGTTATTGGTTCATCGCTCCAATCAACTAATCTGTAAATATATCCTTGAGGTGTTTTCTTTACTTTGATTATTTTGAATAATTCTTCTGTCCAATTTGATGTTGCGCCTTTTTCGAAAATTGATTTAGCTCGAGTGATGCGTACGAAATCGCCAACTTTATATGCACTTTGTTTCTTCAAGTTTTTCTTTTGAGCTTTGAAGATATTACTTATGGCTTTGTTCGGATAAAGTAAAGCTTCTTTAGGTGACATTTTGATTGTTCGATGGTAAGATGAATTATATGCATGGATAATTTCATCCAAAGCATCAATGTATCGTTGACTGTTTTTGAAGTGCATGTATCTGTAAATCCTTGTTCTTAGGGTGCGGTTGAATCGCTCAACAATAGCACATTTAATCACATCATCAGTTGATGTGAAATGAGTAACATTATTATTTGATAAGTATTCCTTCAGATAACGATTCTTAAACTCTTTTCCTTGATCAGTTTGTAGTTTTTCTGGTTTTCTTTCAATTTTTCGGAATGCATTGATAACCGATAAGGCAGATTTATCTTTTAAAGGAATACTCCACGCATATCGACTAAGGCAATCAATAACATTTAATAAGTATTTAATATTATTATTTGATTTAGCCAACCAAGTCATATCCATTATATCAGCTTGCCATTGCTCATCTATTCTGTCAACCGGAATAGGCAATCTTGGGAAATTTTTAATCGATCTTCTAAATAGATTATATGTATCTTGATCTCTAATCCAAGCATCAACTTCTTTGAACTTGATTTTCGGATTGATTTCTTTTGCTACTTGATACAATTTTTTAACTCCACCGAATAAACCGGGCGATTTTGGATCGAAATATATTTTGCTTAACTCCATCTTTGAGCGTTTACAAGACTAAGCGCATTCTCATTTCTAATATACTTTGCTAATTTTGGATATTCTCGTCTTATCCTACGAATAACGTGAGCTGCTCCGTTAGGCATTCTGACGCCGGGATCTTCAGTCGTTAAGTGTTGAGCAATTTTCTTTAATTTACTACCATGTATCTTATTACCTCCAGATCTCAAAACTTCACCTCTCTTATTGAAAAGTCCGGGGATATTTCTCAATGCCATTTCTAATCTCTGCGGAGTACTAGGTACAGGCGTTGAAGGTGCTGCCCATGCAGATCCTTGTGGGGGAGTTTCATATACGCTTTCTGGAGGGACATCTTCATAGTCTTTAGGTTCATCTTGGTAATGAAATGAAGTAGCTGGTCGATTCGGAAAATTATCTTTTGTTCTTGAAACAAAATCATTGAGTAATTTGATTTGTGTATCAAGGGGGATGTTTTTATTTAACATCCGATTAGTTACAGTCGGTTTTTCACAATTACGTCTAAAGTAATCTTCAGATACCATGAACATACGTGTAACTGAATTCATCTTGCAGCTAAATTTGCTAGTAAAGTGATTGCTGGGACAAGTAAACCAGGCAGAAATCCACCTTGTTGATTAATAATTTTTCTTTTTAGTAGTAGTATTAGATTTTCTTGCTAATACACGTAAATTTTTCTTATATGGTTTTAGTTTATTTTTACGTTTTTCTGATAAATCGAAAGTACCCTTCAAGGTTTCTTTTGCGCTTTCAGCGATAACACTGTAAATGCACTTGTTGGCGTGATCAAGAATTTTTTTTCTTTGTTTGTTATTTTTGGCTTTCGCTAGCGCTTTCAGGCTAGGTAAGCATTTGATTGCAGTCTTTACTGTCATTTTTAATAAAATGTAAATAGTTTCATTCTTATACTAAGTATGTTGTAATGTAGTCCTTTTCACCTAAAACATTAGATAAAAATCTAACTTCCATTGGGGTTTCAGGTTTCAAGTCGACGAATAAGTATGAGTATGGTGCTGAGGTAGCATCTTCATAAATGGCTTGTAATTTACCAACTTTACCAGGTAACATTTGTCGTCCGATACTAGTTATGATTGATTGATCTCTTGGGTTTTTGAATAATACAATGTATTGTGAATTCAAAGATATGTTTCTACTTTCTTTACCTCTTGTAAAGAAATTTTGAACAATGAGAATAACTGAAAGATTTCGATGATAGAACCTTTAGTGAATAGTTCACTAATTATTTTAGAGTTTGTTGACTCTGACATTAGATCATCGATGATAATCCATTCAGGTACTGTTCCGTCAAATTTTTCGATCAAGTTTTCGGGTAAACCTTTAATAAAGTTAACCCCTTGAATTGAACCAAATATACTTTGGTATTCACCATAAAAATAAGTTATTTTTTGTGGTGGAGGAGATGAGAATTTATTCGCGCCTGAAATTAATTGCATAATCCATCTGGTTTTTCCCGAACCAGTTGGACCAGCAACTAACATTGTGAATGGGTGGTGTAAATAAATAAAGTAAGGCTTCATTTTTCGAACTTAAACAATTTTATTAAATTTTCTTAAACAAATTAATCAATTTCAATTCGACCTAAACCAAGATTATCGATGAAGGCCTTCATATCCTGGACAATATTAAGTGAACATTTGAGAGAGGGATCATCCCTATTGTGATGAGTGCATGGTAATTGGTTTCTATGGATCTCTTTATGAGTTGCACCATAGACTGTGAGTATATTGAACGCTGGTAGACTCAATGAATCAAGGTATTTCTCCGCTTCTTTAGATTTACATGCGATCCTATATTTACTTCCATCTTTTGCAAAATAGTAAAACAATTTGATGATTGTTTTAACATAGTCCTCATTGATTGCTTTTTTGGGACACAAGCTGAGTCCATGAAACTTGTTGGTTAAATACTCGTTTTGTAGTTGTTCTTTTTCTGTAGGTTCACAATCATTTTGATTAACTAGAAAATTCAAAGTAAGATAATCACTTAACAAACATATTTCACGAGGTTGGAAAACACTATTAATAGTAAAGCCTTGGATATCGAAGTAAGCACAAATGACTTCCATGATGGTCGAATGATGGATGAGAGTAAAGACACGTCTATTTATACATAAATGCGACGAGGGAGCTGAAAAGCTCCTTGTTGGATCCGATGAATCGATTCAAAGAATCGATATCGATCTTTCTGTCCTTGAAATCTTTGGCTTCAGCTAATCCTAACTGGTAAACAATTGAACTATCTGGATCACTAGTCAGGAATGTATTGGTTGGCCATTGTCTTGTTAACATTTTTTCGGCATCCATGGTGAATGAAAGAATATATAAATCAATGAATTGATTAACTGCTATCTCCTCGTATACCAAATAAACTGCAAGAGGAACGAATGGCTTGATTTTATCCCAGAGTGATAAATGCGTAATAACTTTGGAGCCATTTTTTTCTATTTCAAGGGAATTGTTCGAATACTTTCTCACTGTCACATTGAAATACTGGGCTTGCAAAGGTCCATCCGAAAAGTTTTTGTAGAAATTGTGAATGTATAGTAATTCCGCTCCTGTTAAAGATACTCCATATCTCGATGGTTTATCATTAATAATCTTGCGTATATCTATACGTTTAACTTTAGCACCGTAACAAATTTTGAAAGTAGTTTCTCCATCAAGGAGAGTGAAGTTTTTCCAAGTAGACATGTTAGTAGGTAGAGTTGAAATGATCTTTAGCTTCGATTCTTCTCTGCTTAAATACCCATCTGAGCGGTTCTTCTCACAAATTGAACTAAGGCGCCATCTATCTGAGAAATCTCTTTGGCGCCAGTTATGATTATTGATCCGGTTGAATAATAGATCAGAGTTAATCCATTCAGTTTAATGTAAACTGCTGGATAAATCTCAGGCTCATACGTAGTATCCTGATAGGAGTCTATCATCTCACGAATATTGAAGGTATAGGGCACGAAACTATGTGCTGTAATATTAACAACTTTTACAAAGCTGACATGATTGTTAGGATATAGTTCTTGGAGAATTGAACCGGCTTTAGTTACATCTTTAAAGCCTGTAGCAACTACTTTACCGGATGCAAAAACAAGGAATACACCTTGTTTTCTTATAACTTGAGCGTTGAATTTCTTCTTACGTTTGGAATTATCGATTTCTAATTGTATTTGTCCGTCTATTTTCCATAGACTTACAATATTAGCTATAGTAAAATTAAGCGAGTTTGATGACATATTCGCTTGTTGGTTGATAGAAGGTACGAACTAATATCACAATGATTATAATTATGATCATTAAGATCCCGACAACTTCACTGGTTGAGAGCAATTCCATTTTTAATTGTTCATTTGATTGTTACTCCCTTATATAGTCTTCAGGTGATAGAGTTGTACTAGAACGGACAACTTTTTTTAGTTTAGTTAGAATAGCAATGATTGCAAATATTGCATCATTGCAATTTGTGCTAGAGCGGACAAGTTTGTTTGGGGGAAGGAAATATTAACTTAAGTTAGTCACACTGTATGATGGCATTGAGATACTGTAACATTGAAAAAAAAACTGATACCGTATGACGGTATCATTGGCCTAGAGGCGGACTGTCTCAGAAGCGGACAGAAAATCTGTCCCAGAAAAGCCAAGTTGTCCCAAAAAAGGACTTTATATAACTACTTGTCTCCATGAAATTCGAGTCATTTCTACACAGCATTTGTAAGTTCATCTTTTCCTTTTAATTTCTCACCCTCAAAACCTGTTTCTATTTGAGTCTTTTTAATTCCGTCCATAATCAACTTTATTTGTTTTTGGTGTCAATTTTTCCACCTTTGGTCAGTTATAGTTCATATCGACATTTTTTGAAGGAAAATGTGTTCTTGTTACAGGCTTTTCTGGATTCCTGGTCAAAGTAAGTGAATACGATCCATTCTTTCAATTTCGACCTTATCAACGGAGATGCAATAATCGACTGTATCTTTCAATTACCTTTGAGACTTTGCTGGCTGATAGACAGGCAAAGTAATTATTTGCCAGTTGTAATAAATCAATCAACTAACCATTATTAACTCAAGAGTATCAAATGTTTTTGCTCAACAATTCATAACTGATTCAACAGCTAACCAAATATTACGATCATCGAATCTATCACGATAAACGTTTTGTTGGCACAATTAATCTGATTGATGTCTATTTAGGTTTTTATCTGTTCTAATCTTCTTCAATAGTTGGACTAAATTTGACTTAATCGTTTTTTCCCAAAATTATTTCATTCCATATCAGGTCCTAGTAGCCAAACTTATTAAAAGCACGAGAGTGAAAAAAGTTTACGTCTTAATTAGAGACAAGAATGGTGTCAACTATAAGCAACGGACAAACAAATTATTATCCAGATTACCTTTCACGGTCGATAAAAATGCCAATGTGAGCTATTCGGACCGTGTTATACCAGTTAAAGGTGATCTAACTCATAATGGATTGGGAATCAGACAATCAGAGCTCGATGTCTTAAAAAAAGAAGTTTCCATCGTATTCCATTCTGCTGCCGAGGTCAGATTCAATGTTGATCTATCGTAAGTTAATCAACTAAAAACAAAAATAGTGGAAGCCAATAATTAGTTAATACCAACCTTTAATCTTGTGTTCCAGGACAAATTATGTTCAAAATGTTGAGGGAACAGCAAACCTGATCAGAATATGTCGAAATTTTGATAACATTGAAAGTTTTGTTCATATATCATCTTTGTATTCAGCTGGTCACCAAACAGTCATAGAGGATGATCTTAAACCATTAGACTTTGGGTACAAAGACATGAAGAAATGTTTGAGGTAACGTAACCATTGAAAAAAACCTACAATAATCTAATACTTTAATCTTTCAAAAATAATTGTAAAATCAAAAGAGTAATTTATTTCCAAAATCAGTTTGAATTAAAATAAAACAATGAAATAAAATGTGATTTTATTGGATTTGTGGAAAGCTATTGTGAGCTTGAAAGCTCGTTAGCTAAGTCATCAGTTCAATGAGTTGCCTTTGTTTACTAATGAAAGGATAAATTATTTTTAATTTCAACTCTTTAATGTAGCGGCGATTACTTGGAACTGAATGATAAGCTGAAAGAAATGGAAGCCAAATTTCCAAATTCTTATACTTTGACAAAAGCTCTGGCTGAGGATCTTGTTTTGCAAGAGATGGGTGACATTCCCACCGCCATTATCCGTCCATCCATTGTTTTTGTAGCTGTTGAAGAGCCAGCTCCAGGCTGAGGGGATACTTTACAAGGAATCCAAGGAATAACTATTTCCGCAACAACTGGACTTCTTCAGACTGTCAATTGGAATTGTGAGGAAAACTGGTCCTAACCAGTTTTCTTCTGTAACTACCTTTCCCTACCTCAAGTAGGTAGGGAAAGGCCACAATTGGTTAAAATTTTTCGGGTCGGCCATTTTAGAGGGAGAAGATTTTCTCCCTCACGGTACATAAAATGGCCGACAAATCCTTTGTTTGGCGTCGGATGGACCAGCCGCGGAAGCCTTTTTCAAAATTTTATAATCCAAGTGTACATTTTTGATTGAATTTGCCAATTGTTAACGCTCACCATTAATAATTGTAACTCTAAGTCTCATTTAATTTGTGTATTTACCGTAAATTAAACCAAGGATCAGATTTAACACTTTGGATCGTTTTGTTTTTGTTTTCCTTCTCATTCTCTTGCTATTCAATCTTTCCTTCTCTATCTTTAATCATCATCTCCTTTGTCAAAATACTTATATTATTGTGACATTATCATCCTCCGCATCATCATTATCATCATCATTAGGTAGTGTGTCAATCAATTCAATATCTACTAGGTGATTTTGGACAATTGATATTGATTGATTTGTGTTTAATTTTTCTTGTTGTAACTGTTTGCCTTTACAACATACATTAATTGTTCTCTGTTTACTGTTTCTGTTGACTCCAAAATGATGGTGGAAACATTTTACACCGTTATTATCTTGAAAACACATCATTAACCTCAACTGTTTTCCATTGTGAGATTTACTCATCTTTTCATTATCAAGGCTACATTTCGAAGCAACATTAACCATTTTAATAGTGATTATCGTCAACAACGAAAATAAAGTCAACGATCCTTAAATATCTTTCCAATTTGGCACCCTTGCGGGGATTTCTTTTGATTGGTCGTCATTTGGTAGAAAGTTAAGTAATTTAAAATATACTTTCTTTATGGATTGCTCTTTTGTAATACCAAATGTATATGAAACATACGTTAACTTCAATTACACCTCTTTTACATCTTATTGAAAGATAACAAAAGTGAACATGATACATGAATTACCTTGAAAAAAAAAAAATAAAAAAAAAAAAAAAAAAAAACTAACTTTAACAGCAGCTTACGAACCTTATTAAGTAAATGATTGGATAGTTACCTTAAATGGTAAATATAGAAGTGAATAAAAGAAAATCCGGTGACTGGATTGAATTGAGGCCAAATAAAGACACTTATTCATAACTAGCTGAACTAGATTTATAACCTCATTTAGAAAATTCAATTGAACATAAGCCGTTCAAGTAAATGTAGTATTTGACCTGAAATTAACAGGATAAGAATATTGTGCTGAATTCAACTGAGTTAAATAGGTCAATTGAACCAAATACACCAACAAGCATTAATGCACTGACCTAAGTTAAACTGAAATGAAACGATTCGGATAGATTAACTAAAGTAAATTGATAATGATAGACTACATTAAACTAAACAAACGTAGTGTATTTATCTGAATTAATATGATTAACAGGACAATTAATAACTGAATTGAATTAAGATTAACTAAAACAGGAATAAGACAAGATTATTGATATCAAATTGAGTTTACTAATTTTTCTCTACTTGAACTGAATTAATTGACTCTATTGAATAATTATAATAGAACCAATGATAAACTAATCCGGATTAAAGCTTGATTGAACTGAATCAAGTTGATTAACTCATCTAATTAAACTGATTACAATTGAAGTGGATTAATACTGAATTGATAATTAAACTGAATTAACTGATTAAATGAAACTGAATTAACTGATAACTAAACTGAATTAACTGATTAAATGAAACTGATTTAACTTGAATTAACTGATGGTTAGTCCAACTACCATAATATTTTTCATTGACAACGAAATAGTTATTCAAGTATTTATACCTTTAAGTGTATTATTAATAATTTTGTACTACTTAATGAACTTAATTACAGTAGAATTAAATTAAACCCGGTGATTGGGTGCATTGTTTATCACTCGGTGATGAGTGGGCAAAAGTAAAATGTGTAAAACCTTTTGTTGTGTTATCATTTTAGTCTTTTGGATTTTAGTAGGAATTCTCGTATGGAGGACAAAATATATGAAATTCAACTGAATTCGTATAGTTCATTAGAAGATTCAGAAACTGAAGAAAACCATTTAACTTTTACTATTAATGAATCAAGTATCAACGTAATAGTTTTAATCCTAATAACTTCACCAATCTTAATACTTATTTACAAGATTTTTGCTGATATTTACTACATGTACACAGTTTATCATCAGCCAGCTTAAATATAACTTAAACGAAGATGTCAGTACCTCAGAACAAAGAGACGCAAGTGAGTAGCATGACTAAAAAGTCAAAAGAACGTCAACCTGTAAATCAATTTATACACATAAGTAACTTCTCTGGAGATAATGAGGGAGAAGATTTGCTCGAATGGTTAGAATCATTCGAAGCCTCTGCCGCTGCTTTAGAATGGGACGATGAAACAAAATTAAAAGCTCTTCCAGCTTATTTAACAGGAACTGCTGCAAAATGGTACAGATGCTGTATTAAAACTCTCGAAGAAAAGGATAAACCTAAGACGTTTGCTGAATTGCAAGCAAAAATGGTAAAAGGATTAGCCCCTTCAAACTACAGAAATAGCTTAATGAGAGAATTAAACGAGAAAAGGCAACAGCCTGGTCAGTCAGCTTTTGCTTATGCTTACGATATTAGAGATTTATGTCGAAAAATAAATCCAAAAATGGATGAAAATTTGGTTCATAGTTTTATCCATAGAGGATTGAATCCAGCAGTCAAGACTCGAATGGACTTATTATCAACTAACAATGATTTGGATTTCGACACTAAATTGTCCCATGCCGAGAGATCGGTAGGAGAAATAAAATTCTTAGAGGATAGTGGTGAAGATCACCCTCTACATAAACAAATCAGTTCATTAACTGAACAACTAACAAATCTAACTGAACAATTTGAATGTATTCAAATGAATTTAGAATCTAGAAGAAGAGAAAGAGATTACAGTCGAAACGATAATCGATTTCGACAAACAACCTACCAATATCAGGCCCCTCAGCCTCGACCAACCTATCAACTACCACGCTATCCAAACCAATCTCATTCAAACCAACCTTATCAAAATAGGTATCAACCTCGATATCAGCCTTCATACACTCAAACTGAACCCAAGAAAGTAAATTTTACTCCAGAAGAAAACTCAATGAACCTTAATCAAAGTTTACACTGTTACCAGTGTAATGGTGTAGGGCATAAAAAAGCTGATTGCCCAAGTAGACCAGTAGCACCTAGAAGTGCTGGTTGGTCAAGGGAAACCAATGTTGGAGAATCTTGGCGTTCTCCGCATTATTCTCGAAGACAAGCTTATGAAGAACAACCTCAGACTTCTTCTAGTTATCGAAGAGGGGGTTACACCCCTGATAAAAATTTGAGTAAATCTCCTCCAAGATCCAGGCGACCTCCAAGAGAAGAATCGCCTTCAACGTCTACAGCACGTAGACGATACCGATCGCCTAGTCCTAGAGCTAGACGTAGATCTAAATCAAGATCTAAATCTCCTACCAATGAAAGGAAAACAAAAGTAGTAAAAGCAGTTTATAGAGGATATTCAGATGAAGAAGATGATGATGACGGTGATGTCAGAAGACAAGTTTTGTCCATCATTAGTAAAATCCAAAACCGCAAGAGAGATCTGACTTTCGCAAACATGAAAATAAAAGGCAAAACTATTGAGTGCCTCGTCGACACAGGATCACAAATCACAATCCTCACTAAGGAAATAATTAATAAATTAGAACTAGACTATTCCAAATATAAAGGTCCAACAAATTTAACAGCAGGAAATGCCCCTTTGAATGTTCTAGGTGAAACATACCAGAACATCATTATTTATGATGCATTAAATGAAGTGGAAATAAAAACTCCAATAATCATTTTGAATCAACTTCCTTGCAACATCAAAGGAATAATTGGATTTGATGTTTTACAAACAGGTAAATTCTGGATTGATTGTGAACACGCTAAGTTGGTAATTAATCAAGCTCCAGCAAGAAAAATCAAACTGCTAGAAAAGGCCTTGGCTAAATTGTTAGCTGAAAGAGATGATAATTCCACAGTTTCAACAAGAATGAGTGAGAGATCAAGTATTACGTACCCCGGTGATTTTGGGGACAATTTTTCACTTATTAGTGAATCAAAACCAACAGTAAAAGAGTTAGTAGTTAGTAGCATGATAAAGGAATTAAAACTCGAAGTTAACAATGAAATAAAAAGAGAAACTAGAAGACAATTGGAAGAACTAATTCAAAAATATAGACCTGCTTTTGCAGCGACTGCAAAAGAATTAGGGTTTTCTAATGTTTTCGTCCATCAAATCAACACAGGTACGCATCCTCCGATTTCACAAAAGCCTTACAGAATGTCAGAAGAAAAACGGAAAATAGCAGAAGAATCAATAAACGAGTTAATAGATGAAGGCATCGTTATTCCTTCTTGTTCCCCTTGGGCTTCACCAATTGTTTTGGTTGCCAAAAAGGGAACCGAAGAAGTCCGACTTTGTGTAGATTACCGCAAATTAAATGAAATCACAGTCAAAGATAAATTCCCTTTACCAAACATTCAAGATTACTTAGATAGTCTTCAAGGAATGAAATACTTTACTCTGCTAGATTTAAGATCAGGTTACCATCAAATGGCCCTAGATCCCGCAGATCAACCTAAAACAGCTTTTGTTACACCTAGTGGTCTTTATGAGTACACTAGACTCCCCTTTGGTCTAGCAAATGGACCCTCGTCATTCATGAGAATGATGAGCATTGTCTTGGGAGGATTAATTTATAACACTTGTTTGATTTTCATAGATGACCTACTTATTTTTTCGAAAAATGAAGAAGAACATTTAGAACGACTTGAAACTATATTCAGGCGACTAATTAGGGCAGGATTAACTCTTAAACCAAATAAATGCTCCTTCTTTAAACAAAAAATACTTTACTTAGGACATATTGTTAGTGAACAAGGACAAGAAGTAGACCCCGAGAAAATCCAAAAGGTCCAACAGTTCCCAACTCCGAGAACTGTTAGGGACATTAAATCTTTTGTAGCCTTATGTTCTTATTATCGAAGGTTCATAAAAGACTTCGCATTGATTGCAAGACCACTTACTAATTTAACTCGAAAGGATTTACCTTTTGAGTGGGGTCCTGCACAGGAAAACGCTTTCAATGAGTTGAAAACTAGGTTAACAACACCTCCTGTTCTTGCCCATTATGACCCAAATAAGCAAACTCAATTAAGAGTCGATGCTTCAGGTTATGGTTTAGGAGCGATTCTTTTACAGAAAAGTGATAATGGATTTCATCCAATCGCTTTTGCCAGCAGAATCCTTAGAGGAGCTGAACTCAATTATCCAATTTCGGATAAAGAATGTTTAGCTATTGTATGGGCCGTACAAAAATTTAGAGTCTATTTAGAAGGGATTAAATTCGAGGTAGTAACAGATCATTGTGCACTTTGCCACATTCACTCAAAAAAGAATTTACCCGCAAGATTACAACGTTATGCGATGGCTTTACAGTCATTTGACTTCACTGTCACGTACAAATCAGGCAAAAAACATGCAGATGTAGACTGCCTGTCCCGTTACCCCATTGCAGACATTCCCATAGACAATCTTAAAGATGAATGCGAGGAATTATTTACTATGTTAGTTGAGGAAACTACTGCAGAAAATTTTGACTTGATTACGAAACAACGACAAGACCCTAGATGTAGTAAAATACTAAATCAAATGGAAAACTTAACTAATTTAGTCCCTAAAGAAAGAAAACGAATGAATCGTTTTAGAATAGAAAATGGGATCTTATATAGACTGACAACCAATCATTATGGAGAAACTTGGAACATCGTTCTCCCTAAAGAATTAATTCCAAAAGTTCTGGAAGAATACCACGATGCAATGATTTCTGGTCATCCGGGTCTCTTTTCAACATACAATAAAATTAAACAATTTTATTGGTGGCCACAGATGACGAAAGACATTACTAATTATGTTAAAAACTGCTTTACTTGCCAATTAGACAAAAGAGGAAGCGGAACTTTAGAAGCCCCTTTACAATCTATTGTGGTTAATAATGCATTTGATAAAATTGGAATCGACTTGGTTGGTCCATTACCAAAGTCCTACGGCCAACAATATATTGTTGTCTGTACAGACTACTTTACTAGATGGATAGAAGTAGAAGCTATCGGTGATTTGATGGCTGAAACAATTGCTGAATTTTTAGTTAATAAAATCTTCCTTCGTCATGGTTGTCCAAGAACAATACTAAGTGATCAAGGTAGAAACTTTATCTCTTCTATTGTTGGAGAAGTTAAAAATTTTATGGGAAGTAAATGGTCCTTCTCAACATCTTATCATCCAGCGACAAATGGTTTGACTGAAAAGGCTAATCAAACCGTTTGTACAATGTTAACGCATTATTGTCAGAACGAAAATCGTAAAAAATGGGCAAGACTAATTCCGGTGATGGGATTTGCTTACAACACCAGCGTGAATAAATCTACTAAAAGTTCACCTTTTTACTTGTTATATGGAAGACAACCTGTACTACCAATAGATATTATATTAAACACAAAAACATTCAAAAGTTTACCGAAAACAGTTAGAGAGTCCATTTCACAATGGCCCCAATTAAGAGATCAAGCCAGACTTTACTCAATAGAATCAAAAGAAAATCAAAAGATTCAACACGACATGAAAAAACTTAGAGACTTCAATGTAGGAGAAGAAGTAATGTATAGGATCTATCAAGGATCAAAGAAATTAACTCCTAAATTCACGGGTCCATATAAAATAATAGAAAAGTTAGGAAAAACAACCTACAGAATTTTACCATTAAGAGAAAAGGGAAAGATGAAAAGGGCTCATGGCAGCCAACTTAAACCTTACCATAGACCGATACAAAATTCACGAAAGATAACTAGTATTAAGAGAGTAGAAAAAATACAACCTTATCGCTCTTCTTTATCAACGTCATTAATACTTTTAATGGGACTAATTTGCTTAGTAGCAGGACAAATTAACCCTTTCATAACTGGAGATACAATTTTATGGAAAGAAACTGGTTACAAACCCAGAAAGACGACCCAAGAGATAAGATTGCTTTTGGCTTTCACGAACCCTTGTTCAGAAATGATGAACTTTAAAACAGATGACTTTGGTACTATAGTCAATAGGACACACCCTGGGAAGGGATGTCCTATCTTAAATTATACATGCGAAGCTACTAGAAAATACTTGTTTTCATTGCAGGATTACTGTTCGAACTTTATTGAAGAGAAATATATTAAGCCAATTAGATTTATCCCAACAATCAGAACTAAAGAAGAGCGATCTCCACAGTTAATAAAAAGAGAACTACTTACCGCATTAGCGGTTGGAACAACAGTTATTACGGTGGGCGGTGTAGTACTTACAGGAGTAGCATGGATCTATAAAACTATAATGACACCTGACATTGACTTCAAACCAGTCTTAGATGCGATTACAGCACAAAATGTCGAATACCAAAAAGCAATAAAAAAACAAAATGCTCACTTGATAGATATTGCAAAAACTCTTTATAATCAACGACAACAAATCGATTTGATAAAAAAACTATTACCAATTGTGTCCTTTCAAGCAGCTGATATCGTGACCTGTTCAAATGCTCAGCTAGTCACTATGCAAAAATTCAACGAAAGTATAACAAAACCAACACCAACAATAGATCCATATTTCTTTAAGTCCCTAAAAGTTGATTTAAATTGTGACGATTGTGACTTATCAGTGATTGAAAAAATCTCAGTAACTATTCACAATGAAGAAAGATATCCAGTTTTAAGTCTGAATTTCACGACATTTAGGCACGATCAAATTATGAAAATATTCCAAGCTGACCCGTTTTTGTTGTATAAAACCAATTTGACACATACATGTAAAAGTAGATACAAAGGACCAGAATATTTATTAGTAAATACCACCACATATCAGTTCTGTGAAATTGATGAGAGTGAGTTGAAGTCACCAAACCCTGTTTTCACTAAAGTGTCAACCTGTCCAAATAAGTTTAATAGAACACAGCTCTGGAGAGATGAGCATTGTGTATCTAGAAACGTGAACGAAACAATTGTGGCAGAAAAAATCCAAGTTAAAAATATGGGTAATCATTATTTGATTCATTGTGCGGGACACAAAATTGAAATATACTCAGGTATATATTCATGTCCGAATCAAGTTATCAAACTATCGAAATATACCAATTTCAGTATTGATGACATGAAGTATACTTCCAACAATTTTTTCATTTACGTTAGAGGTCCTAGAGTAACAGAACATACTCAAGCAATTAATTTAAAACTGTTTCAACCAGCTTACCAAGAAATCAACATAGCACCCTTGGAATTTGAACTCCTAGATGCAGCTCACGAGAAGGTACTTTCTAGTTTCGAGAAAATCACTCTTACTTGGAAATTTGATTATGTTAAATGGATTTCAATTTCACTGTTGGTAACCATTTGTTTCTTGTTATGTTCTCTTAGCGTACGTTTTATGTTCACACCGAAACGAACAGTATACTCAATAGTTTACGATGAGAGGGATAACAGAGATAAAACAAAAGATAAACGACAACCAGAGGTAATACCTTTACATAAATGCTATTAAAATAAATTATGGGAAATAATTATGGTGATGGGAGATGATAAAATTGAAAAAAAAAAAAAAAAAAAAAAATCATAAATACAAAAAACAAAACAAAAAACTAATAAGATAAAAGGTAAGAAATCGCCCGGTGACTGGGTTACAAAAAAAAAAAACTTGATAAAATCTATTAATAAAACAAAAAAAAAAATATAAAAATAAATAAATAAATAAATAAATAAATAAAAGGAAAGCCCGGTGAGTGGGCTGGAAAAAAAAAATGATAACATAAACACCCGGTGATTGGGTTGAAAAAAAAAAGAGAATTATAAATCTAAGTGCCCGGTGATTGGGTAAAGTCTAAAATGACCAGAGAAGGGTCATAAATAAAAGTCCCGGTGATTGGGACTGATTAATCATGTTCTCTTCTTCTCTTTTATCTAACAGGATGGAGAGAAGTCAACCGAGGTGGAGAAATCCTAAGTACACAGATGGAGAGAGAGAAACGAAATCAATTTTGTTGTATCAACATTATTTGCTCCTGTCCTGCTATGCTTGGAATTTCGTCAATAGTTATGGAGTTTTTAAGAAAAAGATAGAAGGATGTAAAATGTCAGGTACACCCCCCAAAATGCATCAATATACTAAATTAACAGTGACGGCACATACAAAAGGAGCAATAAATCGAGCACACAATTATTTGATTAAAGAAATCAGAGAGATAGCTAAAAGAATTAAGCAAAAAACAGGAAGACCTCGATGGATTTCATTGACTCCTATTCCCTTACTCCATTGCAGTTTATGCTTTAAATCAGACCACCATAAGACTAAGTGTGAAAATTGCTCCTTTTGCTCCGAGAACACACATCTTAGGAAAAACTGTCCAGAACTAATGAAAAGAGTAGGACAAGTTACTCTACAAATCCAGCCTGTTATCCAACCTGTTAATGCACGGAGAGAAGAGAGAAGACAATTTCGACGAAAATTAAGAAGAGAATTTACAGGTAATATTTGGTACAAGATACCCGGAAGATATGATCCGAAAATCTTAAAAAAATTGGTACCAATTGGTTCTCCATCTTTACCTACACTTTCATTGGACATGGAAGGAAATGGAAGTGGAGGTGTTGGTAATATTCACATATCTGGATGGTTTGGTAATATAATCCGAATTCAAACCATATATTATGTCGAAGTAAAATCAGAAAATTCATTTTACTCGAACACAAAAATAACTGGATTACAACCCAGTGACTTAGCAACAGGTCTGCCTTTTCATCAAGTCCGTGCAACCGTCCTTAATATATTACGAGGTAAACGAGTCATCACGCAAGGAGATGCTGATTTAAGATTATTAAAATTTACGCCAACTCATCTGATGGATAACGATATTACTTGGATTGATTTACAATCGCTATGGCCTGGACAACAACCGTTAGGGTTGACTTATGTTGATAAATTCTTTTTCCCTGAGAAACCTAAATTAAAACGTGATGATCCAACGAACACCATCGCTGGACATTCACCAGAGAGAGACGCACGAGTTACCCTTAGAGGATACATGGAGTATTTAAAACTAGCAGACTATATAAATTACATTCCGAGCTCAGAGACCATAAGACGAATGGTCAATTCCAATTTATCTATTAACGACTGGTGAAACACGATGAATATCGATCGCACATTTTCACTGTTTAACATATTATTTTCATCTTATTACTAATCCATATTTTAGTTTGTATTTTCAGAACGAGGACGTTCTTTTGGTGCCCCGGTCAACTGTGAGGAAAACTGGTCCTAACCAGTTTTCTTCTGTAACTACCTTTCCCTACCTCAAGTAGGTAGGGAAAGGCCACAATTGGTTAAAATTTTTCGGGTCGGCCATTTTAGAGGGAGAAGATTTTCTCCCTCACGGTACATAAAATGGCCGACAAATCCTTTGTTTGGCGTCGGATGGACCAGCCGCGGAAGCCTTTTTCAAAATTTTATAATCCAAGTGTACATTTTTGATTGAATTTGCCAATTGTTAACGCTCACCATTAATAATTGTAACTCTAAGTCTCATTTAATTTGTGTATTTACCGTAAATTAAACCAAGGATCAGATTTAACACTTTGGATCGTTTTGTTTTTGTTTTCCTTCTCATTCTCTTGCTATTCAATCTTTCCTTCTCTATCTTTAATCATCATCTCCTTTGTCAAAATACTTATATTATTGTGACATTATCATCCTCCGCATCATCATTATCATCATCATTAGGTAGTGTGTCAATCAATTCAATATCTACTAGGTGATTTTGGACAATTGATATTGATTGATTTGTGTTTAATTTTTCTTGTTGTAACTGTTTGCCTTTACAACATACATTAATTGTTCTCTGTTTACTGTTTCTGTTGACTCCAAAATGATGGTGGAAACATTTTACACCGTTATTATCTTGAAAACACATCATTAACCTCAACTGTTTTCCATTGTGAGATTTACTCATCTTTTCATTATCAAGGCTACATTTCGAAGCAACATTAACCATTTTAATAGTGATTATCGTCAACAACGAAAATAAAGTCAACGATCCTTAAATATCTTTCCAGAATTATTGGACTCGTTTCGAAATGATACCAGTTGATCAGTGTGCCAATTTAACCATTGCCAGTGCTTGGTATATGGCTGAGAAAAGGTAAATAGCTCTTAAATAAGAAAAAAATCTCTTGTTGATGATAGAGAATTAAAATTCTACTTTTATTTCCCCTTCTTGACCTAATCAATAGCCCAAACAAATTAAAAGTAATCAACTTTTCAACTGGACCATTCCATCCTGACTGGACTTTTGGTCGATTTTTTAGTGTTGCCCGTGAATTTGCTGTCAAATATCCAAGTTCAAAGCAACTTAGGCCCTTGATTGTACCTCCTAAGATAAAGAAGGCATCCATCCTTTTTCCAGTTCAAAAATTTATTTACCATACGCTTTTTGCGCTTTTTCTTGACCTTATATTGACACTTTTAGGCTATAAAAAAGTGTGAGTAATTAATTAAACCCAATATTATGCATTTCTTACCAACCTAAACTTTCTTTTGCTATTTACCAGTTTATACAAGTATGCTTGTAAATTAAATGAAGGATTGGACCACATTGTTTTTTTCGCTTCGCATCAATATGAAATCAAAACAGGAAACTACCTTGAGCTCGTGGAGAGTATGTCCCCTGAAGATAAACGATTATTTCCGTGTGATCTACGAAATTTAAACTTTATAAAGCAAATCAGCAAAGCACATACTTTGGATTCAGGAAATATTTCCTTGGTGATGATGAAGACAATATCGAAGCCAGCAGAACTAGATCCAAACTGTATGTACACTAACTGTTAATTCCGTATTACTAAATTATCGGCTCAGCTGATGGCTTGACTAGTCTTTCATGTTGAAGTTAGTGTAGAGATTTTTCAACCTTAAAGCAAAGGCAACTGCTAGTTTGAGTGGCTTTTCAATTGCTGATCATAGGAGGAAATGAGTTGTGTTGATTTATGTCCAACCATATCAGTTTCCTGGTATAAATATCATGTCAACCTATCATATTATACGTCAAAAAATTAGTCCATATGCTGATTGCCGTAATTTTCAAGTCTGTTCAATTCAAATTGTCGTTGAATTTTCTTCTAATCCTATTTTTATTCCATCTTTTGCAGTATTTGTTTCGTTTACCGTGCAACTAAATGGTCTTTCTTCCTGATACTCGGTCTGAGTATATTCACACTTTACCGACAAGTTTTCTAACACTTGACACTTATGGACTTTATTGAAAGAAGACGAATCCTTAGCAATCTTTAATGAGAACTAGAAAACTATGACAATTAGGAAATCATTTTTTTCTATATTTCAACATTAATTATACCTCACCATCATAACAATGTGTACTGTATAAATAGTCATCTGATGTTCAGGAATCATCTAAATTATGAGAAAAGTTGATGATATCTGTGACCTGAGAGTACATATTTAGGAGAATCAAGACTCACACATTTCATACTCATTCAATCAACTATAAATTTCATTTCAACCAAACAACACTAACTTATTTTCTTGAAGTGTATCAAAAAAATCACTAGAACGATAAGCAAAATTTAAATGTTACTACCCATTAGTAATCAATAAAAACGTAATTAGAGCCAAGCTTTTCAATTTTGATTGATAAATAATGCTAATGACCTTAACAATGAATTTAAATGAATAATACCGTTTGATTAACTTTTCGAGTAAAACTTAATTAACTTGACCTTTAAGGTTAATTTTCAGCTATAGCCATTACCAAGTTTAAGCTTCATACATTAACCGATATGACCTGAAGTAAGAGCCTGGAAAAAGTGAAATGGAAAAATAAATGACTCTTTCAGTTTTTCAAATTCAATACTTGAAATGTTTAAATAATCTACCATTAAATACTGGTTAGCATAATAGCTGTTAGTAATTAATCCGTATAATTTATCGGAAACTGATTTGGCAAATGATGAGTTTAAAAAGTGATAGTGTTTCATGCATTAATGACCTGTTTTCGGGTTTAACTTTCTTGATAATTTGTTTACGCACTTGACTAATTCCATTTCAATCACTTTCCATGATCGTTGAAGCAGTAATCATGGTACATCATTACTAACATCTTACTACTTCAATAGCACACTTGTCATCCAATCGTTAATCTTTTTAGTACAAAACAAGTCTGTTTACTATTCATTGAATTTCAAAGGTCCACTCTTAGAGTGGTCACTTTCAACTCTCTCCTTCTGTCTGCGTCCTCTTAATTTTTTCATTTAAACATTTTCCTTTTTCTGTAGCGCCTTTACTTGATAAAGGAAAACATTGAAGATTGATTTTAAAAGTTAAATTATCAAGACGTTGTGTTAATTTGTGAACAGAAAAGCTCTTTTCTAAAGATTTGCCATTGAAGTTGGATATTTGTGATCAGTTGTGTGCCTTGGACGCTTTTCAAAATGGAACCAAGTGATCTTAAAAAGTCTATTGAAAAACTCCGTAAAGCATTTCTTGATAGTTCAGATGAAGACCAATTTGATGCTCGGGATATTAAATTGGTCAAGTCATCTGATATACCGTGCATATCTTTTCTCGAGACAAATTCATCTTTATCGAAGGCTTTGGAGACATTAGTGAAACACTGCCAATGGCGTAAAAAGGAACATATCAATGATTTGAAAGCCACAGATTTTCCAGCTGAAGTTTTCCGCCTTGGTTGGATCTATCATCAAGGAAGTGATCTGGATGGTCATCCATTGATGTGGATGAGATTGAAAGTGCCGCTAGGACCAAGATCATTGCTCTTGAAATATTTCACTTATTCATTGGAAGTGGTTCGCAATCGAACCCTTGCCGATGAAATTAAGCCAGCTGTTATTTATGACTGCCGTAATCCGAGTGTCGATATAAATGCTCTTAAAGAGTTGGTTCATATTGGACTCAATCAATATCCACCATGGATTGAGTACATTGTCTTCCTTGAGATGAGTTCAACTTTTGCTTTCTTTTGTAAAGCTGCTCGCTACTTTTTCCCCAAACATCTTCGTGATCATATTAAATTCTTGTCAGCTTCACAATTAGAGAGTCTTATTTCACTGGATAATTTCCCTGATTATATGGGTGGAAAGATAACAACCATTGATACTCCAACTCTTCAACAGTGTCCATCTTTTTCTTCATTTGCAGAGACTCAGAACTTGGATAAATCCGAGATTGAATCGATTCAACGTTACTTTGATGAAAACATTGGCTTAAGGGAAAACTTGAATAATCCTGAATGCGCTGATTGAAAAGTGTACTTCATGGTAATCATCATCTTGATAAAGTTGCTGGCTCTTGAATTATTTAAATAAGCTGTAAATTAAAATGAAAAATTAATAAATATCGAAATCACAACCTAAGACAGAATTTGGTTTAACCTGATTAACCCAAACGACAAATTCAGCTATATTTTAGGTTGCATAAACCTTGGTTGTGGTCGTTTTGAAATAATCAGCATTAATATCATGCAAGGCATAAAATCAAAAATGATGCCTTGTACCAATATTAACTCAAGTCTCAAAATTTGCGATTTTGATCATTTCAACTTGTTAGTAGAAAAATAACGTTGGTAAGACGCGCGAGATACGCAAGATTAAATTACCATTTATTTTTATAATAAAAAGTTGATATAAAAAATGGTTTGATTATCAGCTGGAATCCAATAATTTGGCTACATCAGAATCATTGCCAATATCGTCATTAATGCGTACATGTTTCTTTTCCATTCCTGGTGTTAATATGCCATCAAAAGTATTTATTATTTGTGGACAGTTACCAGCTACATCTTGACCTGCTGTAGCACCAGTTGCAGCAGCAGCGGCAGCTTCATCTTCCTCTTCTTGAAGATCTTTCTCTTTTCTCAATTGTGATTTTAAATCATTGTTAGCTTCACGAAGTGATCCAACCGTAGACATTAAATAGTAAATAATCAAAATCATTAGCAAAATCAAAGGTATAACTGCTCCAGGTGACGTAAGATAGTCAATTATTTTGTTTACTCGATCAGGCAACGTTTTCTCGAGATATTTGGTAAGTACATGATAAACACGATGATAACCACTGTTGAATAAAAAAGAGATGAAAGAGGTTAAAATGTATCAAAAATAAAATAGAGAGAAACAAAAACAATAGATGGAGACAAAAACATTAAGGAGAACTTAAGAAATGTTAT
This sequence comes from Tetranychus truncatus, assembly GCA_028476895.1. Taxonomy (NCBI): domain Eukaryota; kingdom Metazoa; phylum Arthropoda; class Arachnida; order Trombidiformes; family Tetranychidae; genus Tetranychus; species Tetranychus truncatus. Next base: position 14,151,989 of record CM052061.1, read on the forward strand.
AGATTTATAAGTTTTCTTGGGATAATATTTAACCTGAAAGGTCCACAATGCCATGAAGGTTCAAGCCAAACAACTGCATAACCAACAGGAAGAATACAGATGAATAACATGGATAAAAGAATAGCATAATAAAAATTATTGTTCCCTGAAGCCTGTGAAATAAGAAACAAAGTAAGGATTAGATCGGACAAGATTAAGATGTTGATATAATAAAAAGGAATATGATTATAGATTTTAATCAAGTAAATTTAGTTTTTCTCTACTTACTTTGAAGACAGTTTCATGAGGTATATTTGAGGTCAAAACAGCCCAAGATTGTAAATACATTAATATACATAATCTAATCGTATTAATTCCGGGCAAACCAGGTGAGAAAAACATGCCTAGCCTAAAGATAACGAGAAAATGGTGCATTTAACATTAAATTGAATTGTATCAACTTCAAAATATTTGAAAAATGGTTAAAACACAATCTATTTTTTCATCGATAGACTTACCAAATATTAGCTTGATTATTAACAAGTGAGAGAATATTTTCTGCGATTTGAAAGTCAGAATAGCCAGGAAACTGTGTCTCCAAATCCCAAAAAATACAGCTACAGTCGTTGCAATATCTAAATGATAAAGAAATACATTAAATTTTAGTTGAGATACAAGACAATTACTTTAAAATTGCAAAAAAAAATGTTTCTCTTAAAATTTTTACCTAACAAACAAGGCTCTTCCATAATCGGCAACAATCGTGATAACAATCCCCAGTAATGTATCAGCAACCAAAATTTTAGCCAACTCCTGACCAAACATTGTTTCCCAACATAAATCTCGAAGAGACGTTCGTTCAGTTTCTGATAATTGCAGTATCTCATCTGCTGTATAAGTAAATATTGTGGTTGTCTCGGGTAAGCATTGGGTCGTCGTTTCAAAATAGGGTCGAACTGTTGTTGTTCCTGAAGCTGAACTTGCTTGTTTTACGGTCGATGAAACCGTCACTTTGGTTGTTGGCAGTTTAGTTACTCCTTTGGTTGAAGGGCGACTAGTAACTGGTCGAGTACTCTTATTGGTACGACTTGAAGGTGTTGATGTTGGCAAGTTATCTGTGATTAATGAACCATTAATCCATTGAGATGGTCTAGATGAAGAGTAACCTTTCATCGTAGATTGTTTGACACTAAATGCACTTGGTGTCGTTGCACTTAGACCATCATCAGACCCATTTGATGGCACAGTTGATTCAGTCTCTTCTAACGTTATCGTTATTGTACCATTTTCAGAGTCAGGATCTAAAGTACTACCTCCACCAGGATCTCCGTTAGATGAATTGCCAAGTGTGGTAGATGTTGGTGGAGAAGTAAACCTGAAAGAAAAGAAAATACACGAAACTGTATCAATTGATGAATGATGATAATAAAAATTCAAAATTTTCTCCAAATTAATTGACCAACCATCGAGATTCTCACACCAAAACAAGATTCCCAACTGAGAATAAACTTACACTGATAAATAGCGACCATCAATTGGTTCCTCATCATCTAAATCACTTCTCGCATACGGATCATAAGTGGTTGATTCAGTAGTCATAATAAACTCGACATCTCCTCGCGTTATCTTAATATCCTCTGCTTAAAGCAAAGAAGAATAAAGTAAATGTGAATAAACTGAATATAACTTCCATGCTGGTAAAACATCATAATTAAACCTCTCTAAAATAATCAAACAAAATTAAAAAAGACTAAATAATGCTTATTAATCACAAGTAAATGCATTGCACAACATGTGATCGATCCAAAGATACTGATACTGATACTGAATCTTTTGAATCAATATTAATATCTGTTTCAAATTATGGATAATTTTAAAAGAAGAAATGAGAATAAATAAATTCCAGACGCATAAAGGTAAATCAATAAACAATAAGGAATAAAATGAGAACCCAAAAGATTGTCAAAATATATGATATAAGGGAAAAAATAGAAAATGTAAAACTAAATTTATATTTGAGTAGGTTGCTGCAAGCAAGTAATACATAATGCCAATAAATAATGAATAAATGGAAGGAGCATGTTATTTTTGAATCCTCATTCAATTTTGATACTATTATTACCTGGAGGGTAAAGTCGACCTTCATGAGGTTGACGACGATTACGTTTAATTGTACCATTCTCACGAGGTTTCAGCGAATCGATGACTCTCAATGTTACAGTATCACTTTCAATGATTGGTGCTATTGTTGTGCTTAACCGTAAAGCAGTTACATTGCCCTTTATCAGCTTCTTATAATTCAATAGTTTCTCAGACTATAATAGAAAGATGAAAAAAAAAACAAATTAATTCACTGGTGATCATGAAGATTATGAGAGAAAGAAAGAAAGCAATTGGAAAAAGGAGAAGAAAACAGATTGAGAATTCATTTCATTATAAATGATCTTTACAGTTGAAATAATTAGAATCTCAGAGGAATCAGAAAAAGTTTAACCAACATCCGAAACAAGTAAAAACGTTTAAATTGATTTCTTTCTACCCTTTCCTTTCACCTTATAAAAAGCCTTTATCCTGAAGCTTTGTCATCTTCATCTTAACATCTTCATCTTAGATACTGTTGAATCTGACTCCGATTTTCATCCAACCTTGTAACTCTTTTTTTTCTCTTGCTCGTGACAGTACAATGATTTATAATGGCTCAATGCAAATGCTGCTTTAATGATAAACGGATAATTTCAGGGTAACTCCTTCTTATCCTGAAACTTCTTGGCCCAAAGTCATCCTCTTTTCCTCTTCTTAATCCCCATCTTCTTGTCTTCTTTTCTCGTCTCCATCTTCTTCCTATTTCTGCCAATCCTTAATATTTCAAACAGCAATTGTTATTACGCCCTTCTGTCAAGGTTTAACTCCATGTAACAATAATAATACAACACATAGTCAAACAAACTGCAATTCATCAATAGAAACAGCTCCAGAAACCAATGAATAAATGAATTTTCGTTCCCCGCATGAAATAAATTATCATTATTAATATAACCATTGATATCATTGTTTAGTTTCTTTGATATTTCACATTGCTAAGGCCAATTTTATACTTTTAAACACCTTTTTCCTCAGCCCAGAATCCAACATTGAACATACCCATATTGATGTATTGTACGGTGAAATAAAATTGGTAACCATTTATTTGGTTCACTTTGGTGATGGAATCGAGTTGAAACAATGTCAATACTGGTCAATTTTCAATTATTTTGAGTAAATTAAACCAAACCTTTAGTAACCAAGAATGTAATTAGATGGTAAACAGAGCAGTTTGTATTAATACTGGACACAATGAGAAGGCTAAGAGATGATTAGATGAAGTCTTGTGAAGAGATTTAAAAACGATGAGGATAAATGTAGACCTTCCACCGAATCACTTAGAGCTTTAAAGAAGTCAGAATAATTGTAGAAGTGAAAGGAGATTAAGAAATTAATGGTATTTTATCCTGAAATGATTCTGACATCTTATCCCTATTTATCAAGTGAAACAAACTTTACAGCAGCTCAATTAAAGGAATTAACTTGACAAATGTTCCATTGATCAACATTACCATCTCAACTAATCAACTGTACTTGAGAAGCAGACATTGAGGAAAAACGTACAAAACAAACGAGACAAATAAAATGAGAAAATTCAGTTTAACTGATAGAAATGAAGCACAAAATAAACTAATGATTGTAAAATTAAACAACAAATAGACTGTCAATAATCCAAAATATATCAATTGATTGATGAAAATGAAAGAACAGTTAAAATGAGAAAAAAAAGTAAACAAGCAACAGTCTCTTTACACTCCAATAGATGTCACTCGTAAAAAGTATCAAAATGATCAAACAAAATGATTTAATTGAACAATCAAGACATTAATTATAAACTTACCATTTCATCAATTTTATCAAAAGTTGCAAGTAAAAAAGCATACAAATTAAGCAAGTTGAGGACCAAAATTCTGAATAAGAAATGAAGAGAAGAGAGAGAGAGAGAGAAAAAAAAATGAATAATTTTGTTGATTCATTAAAAGTAAAACTAAATGGCTTGAATGAAAAATGTTTGATTCTAATTAATATTAACAGTTAACATAGACATTTATGGCGATTAGAGTTAAAACTAATTTAACATGTTCAAATACTTGTATCACTATCAAAATGATTAAAGCAAAAGAGAAGAAAAAACTTGGAAAGAAAAACTCGGATTGACTCCCTGTTAGCATTATTATTGATAACAATAACAGCAATAAACCAACAGCTATAATAGAGATTTACTAACGAGCCTTAATTAGTGAAACAAACCCATCAAAATTATTATCTCAACCAGAATTTATCAACAGCGAAGAAAATGTTGAATTTTTCTCTTCATTATTCAATGCTTATTAATCAGGAAACTTCAGACAATTTTGAAATTCAGTTAATAGCTTGTCCGTTGACTCAATTGGTTACCTTGCTAATTGCCATCTGAGTGCAATTCTTGGATGATAATCTTCCAGAGCAGCGATGATGTTGAAAATGTTTGGATAAACTGTTTGGATTCCACTGATAACAATAGTGACTTCATTTTCTCGGATAAATCCTGGATTCTCTGGTAATTTCAATGAACGTTGAACAACAAAAACAACAGCATAAGCAGATGAAATAAGCAACAGTAAAACTCTGAAAAGAATAATCAAAGAAAATTAGAAAAAAATTTTGATCCATTTTTCCATCTTCTTCTATCATAACTTACAAAATGTTTGCAATTACTCTTCGAACAATCATTTTCCAATTTTTTTCTTCCTTTTTCTTCTCCTTTTCCTCCAATATCACCTCTTTGAATCCCATTACAATGGATGCCACCTTATTGTAAGCAGTTTCACTGTTTCCAATCATGAAATCCCAACCTTAAAATAAGAGTCAATTTTATTTTCTCATCAACCAGTAAACTCAAGTTTTACAATTTACTAATTTTTAGACTTTTCTTGAAAAATGTTAGACTAAATTAAATATTGTTTAGACATTGAAAGGTTTACATATTGAAATTAGATTTAATTTAATGTCTTTGCAATCGAAGAATCATTTTTTTGCATTTTACTTTTAAATCTTTTCCTTTCATGATAGACTTAGCAATGTGGACCTTTTCATTCAACTTTCATGACTGATTTCACATATCGTGACTGACTGTTTGAATAAAGTTTATAATTTAAATTAATCCTAAAGTCGATCTTTAAATTGATCTAAAAAAATGAGAATCTCATTAGCTGTTCATTACTTGACAGTCAATCTCTTAGTTCACTCCGGCACATTTCCTTATTTCCCCAACAGCGCTTTCGATGATAAACAACTGAAGAAAAGATTGATTAACGGTGACCGTTAACGTTACCTGTGAAAAGTTTCCATGTAAACACATATTCATCATCCTTTGATCCAATCCGATTATTTCGAGCATTCTGAGTCATTCTGATATTCAATCCATTAAATAATGGAATTAATTGTTTTCGCTTTCTATTGATGGTTTAACTTACTTGTGAAGGATACAGAAGAAGCTAAAGGCATAAAGTAAAAGGCAAACACCAAAATAAACCAAAGGCAAACGATAACCTGCAAATGAACAAAAATGAATCAACTTTGCATTTCCTCGAAAATCTTTCTTATTTTGTTTTCTTATAAAAACTAACCAATACTTGTTGTCTCTTCATTATCATAATAACCATAAAAAATTGGCGAATATTTTAAATAGCCCTGAAAAAAGACGAAACAAGTTTATTCTTCGTTTTGTCCAATGTCAAGGTATAATCTTACATCGAAATTCCAAGCAGTGTTAATCATCTCTTTAAAGGTTAAATTTTTATTGGCATCTTCAAACTTTCTCATCTGAGTTGGATCCTTAGTGCTTCGAAGTATCTGTTCAATTTATTTCAACGTTCAACATGAGTAAAGAACAATACAATTGTCAATATCTTTCAAAATGATTGTAACCCTAATTTAACTTGACTTGTAAATGAAATTTTAAACAAGCTCGAAAGAAAAGTCAATCTTTTTTCCCGCAGTCGAGACTTGATGGGTTGAAGAAACAAAAACTGAGTCAATTAAGCTTTTTAATGAGCGATAAAGTTGAGTCAAAAATTGTTTTCAAGTAAAGTTGAGCAAATTGAAATTAGGTTTTCTAAACAACTCGATTCCACCTTTTCTTGATAGCTTTCTTTCTTGATGATAACTTTGTTATTTAAATCGATAGTGATTTTTGCTCAGTTTTACAGGTACAGTAAATCAGCGTTACAATCAAATTTCAGCGAAAAACTTTTAGCTTCATTTTACTCATTTTGAGGTGTAAATTGAATCTAGAACCAAAACATAAAGTTCAGTACCTCGGGAACCATGAGAAAGACAATCATTGAAATGCTGGTAAAAGTGTTTATCCAGAAGATCCAGCGAAGAAAGGTAAAATATGAAGCCACAACTGAACCAAATTGACCTCAATTTTTGAAAATAAACCAGAATAATAAGTTAATAGCATTTGAAAATTAGCATAATGAAAATCATCGAAAAGATGAACATTAATGAGTGACAAAATTTGATGAAACAAAGTCCCAAGAGCCATTCAAATTGACTGTATTATCATCATCTTAATCATAATTTTTCATCATTTCACTAAACCTTTCTATTTCCATCTAAACATTAATTGGCTGAAAAAGGAAAAGAGAAACTAAAAGTTGAACAAATTTTTTCCGTTCTCCCTGTTATTGGGAAAGATTAATGAACGATAAATTTATTAATCATGATTAACTCAAATTAATTAATTGATTGGACATTTGCAGATGCAAAGTAAAACCTTTCCAAAAACAAAAACCTTTCCACACTCTATCCTAATGTCACTCATCCTTTTACATTATCATTTTATATTTATCAACTTGTTCAACATTTATTATCATCACTCAATCTCGTTGCACTCCCTTCAACCCAAGCATAATGATAATTATCGTGAGCTTGATAATCTTAAAGGATAATAAAGAGAATAAAAATGGAAAAATTGATTATCATGATGAGAAACAATAAAGAGTTGAATATTAATCAGATCTTTTTTTGTCATCAGTTCATTATCATTTTCATCTTAATTAACAGATAATTTCCATTCTCAATTCGACTGTTTATAATTGAGTTAACAGAACAGGAGGACAAAAGAGCACAAAACATTTCCAACTTACTTTCAATCTTTTTTATCCTCATTTCCCAAGGTGTCAATTGGACAACAAGATTATCAATTTCACGTTTCAATCGGTTAATGGACTGAAGCAAAGAGAAAAGTTGATCATTAATATCGAACAAGAAAATGCTCTTTTACTCCAATTTTGAATAATACCTTTTCAAGATAAGTTCGGTATTTGGTGACAATATCTTTAGCTTGTTTACTCTGTTTAAGGTCTCCTTCGTGTTTCTTTATGTACATCTTGGCTCGACGAAGAATCTATCATTTTTATACGTTTAAATTGTCCAATGAAGACAGAGAGTTGATGAGCCAAAATGAAGAAAATGAAGAAGAAGAAGAAAAGGAAAAGAGAAAAGAGGAAAATGAAATTGATTATCACGTGAGTTGACTTTTATGCTTAGCTGGTATTATATTTATGTACGGAATGTTCATTAAGCTTCAGTTATCATCAATAGTTATCAAGAAGTGAGACTGGGAGTTGGGGTAGGCAGTGAGAGAAGCAAGATGAAGATAACAGGATAAATTTTGAAAACTGATTTCCTATGTCCATTAATGTCCCAAGGTTTTGATCCTTTTTTCCCACTGTCTGCTTGAATCACCCTTTTGCTTCTTTTGTCCAGACCTGGCTATTGACCAGGAAACACGCAATGACCAATCAATGTTATCAATAATGAGCCTTCCCAGGGCAATAACTCTGTTTTTCTTTCATTTCTATTTTTCTCTCTCTTTCTTTTTCTCTTTTTCTGGCTTTCACTTGTTTTACCATCCTTACCATTTTGACTATGTTCATACACTTGGCCCAATCATTTTCATTATAACTTTCCTTTTTTGGCCTTGTTCTTGGTTATTTATCAATATTCAAGTCAATAATTCATAACTTTTTCTTCTCTTCTTCTCTGGCCTAATCATGATTTTCATGTGACATAAAGAGACACAGGACATTGAAAGATATATACACCAATTTATTTGCCCATATTTGATTGGCTGCGAGAATGCAAAAGCAGCAAAATGAATCAAAATAAATGGCCACTTTTCCGGGCGAAAAGAATCAACCTACAGCTTGTCAAACTAGTCGATTCGTTAAGCCAATATCTTTAAATGGCATAATGTCCATTAAGCTACTCTTGGATGCAAATATGGATTCACAAGAAACTCGAAGAGAAACATTTTCTGTTGCTTCATTCAGTTTGTTTCCTTTCATTTCTTTTTGCATGAGATTTGCTTCTAAACCAAAATCAATTTAAACTCAAGTCAATTTAATTTCTTCTTTTAGTTTGATTTGCAAACACAAAGGAACCAAAATTAGTTGAAAAATGTTTTTCTTTTCACTTTGAATCAATCGAGTTGAACGAAAATAATTGTCTTTAGTTATTTCATCTTTAAGTTGAATTCGAAAGAAAAATCGAAAAATTGATCAGAAACAAGTCGAAAAACTCAATTTTCTCGAGTGCTTGACTTTTCTTTCATTTCTTTTTGCCTCTAGAAGGCTCACAAATTTATTGCATAATTAAAGTCGAGACTTCTCTAGCCTTGAGATAAATGGATTTGAGGGTTTGAATCGAAACACTGATTACCTTGAGTTTTCGGTGCATTGGCCAATTTTGAGTCTTTATGTTTGAAATTATCTGCTTGTGAGCTTTCAATGTCTCCACAATTTCCTCTTCAGTTAATGAATCATCTATGGTTATCATGGTTTCACTGTTGATCATTTTAAGATCATTAAGAATGTGAAAAGTGTTTCATCATTTGCAAAGATGTGCAAGATGATGATGAAGAGTAATAAAAAGGAAGAGGAAAAAGGAAGGAAAAAGGAATGTGAAGTTGAAAATGTTAAAGTGTTTTGAAAATTAGAGAGAGAAATGAATGAGTAATGAGAAGATGACATGGAAAAGGATGTTTAAATGTTTTTTTGAATAACAGGGAAAAAGTCACAACATAAATTCTTACTCATTAGATGAAGCACAGAATGATGATAATCGTCGTTTTCCCGTCTCTAGTTGAACCATTATACTGTCATCGCCCATTAAAAAGGTAGTCGATCCACGTCTAGGAGATCTTGAACCTGATCTGGAGCAACGAACAAAACATTTAGAATCACAAAAACGCAAAACACCTCGCATTACCTTGATCTTTTAGTAACTGTTATAAGCTCTGAATCTCGTGGAGCCAATGAAGAGCGTCGTCGGTCACGTATCTTTTCCGAGAGTGAAGGTGGTGACTGGTATGGTGAAGGTAAAGGCGATGTTGAGGCTGAGTGCAGTGAAGGTGAAGAAGCTGGTGATTTGGTCGGTGACTTATGATCATCACTCTCATTGCTTCCCTTTTTAACTTTGCTCTGTTTATCCTCACTTGCATCTCCATGATGGGAAGGTGAAGTTGAAATGGTTGCCTCTGAATCTTGTCCATGCTCATCGTCTTGATCAACGCTCGACGAGGCAGAAGATTCAGGATAGTTTGACCGTGATCGAGTTAATCCTCTTCGTATTTGCTGAGCATTGCTGTTTTCACCATTCTGTTCACTTTCGTTTTCATTTGATTCATTTCTGACTTCCTCTTCACCAATATTATCAGTGTTTCCACGATCTTCTTGACACACTGAATCCTCTTTCGTTAGTGCAACTTTATCCTCATCCATGGTTAGCACAGCACAAACACAGTTTCAACATTAAATCTGTACATTGAAAGGCAACTATTGAATGAACCAATGAAAGAAATGCTTTGAAATTTCAATGTTGCATGGTTGAAGATTGCCGTTGAAATGCACTCTCAAACTTGGGTGGGTCAGCATTATCTTTGCATCTTCCTAATCATCATTATATCAACTTTATTGTGAACTTTATCATGAATTTCTTCTGAAAATGGAACTGGCTGACGCCCTTTTAATCGATAAAACTTTTCCTTTCCAAGTCTTTTTCCATGTTTAAAGCTCTTCAAAGGAAACAAACTCATTGATGGACATTTTTAAAGCAATGGTTAGTTAACATGAAACATTTCAATGAATATTTAATCGGCTCTTTACTTACAATACCTTTGGGATGGATAAATGGTTGATAATGAAAAAAGTGCATCAAGTTTCAAATATTTTCCATCCATGAACAGGTCATAGAACAAAATTCATTGTCGGTTTTGGAAAGAAAAGCGCAAAACTGCATTTGCAAAAGCTTAGCTTAAAAAGAAATTGCTTTGAACTCTATTTCCCATTGATTAAACAGTCTTAAATGATTAATCAAAATCTATTTTCTCAAAACAATTAATTTACCTTCAAGATATCAGCCTTGTCAATTACAAGCATGATTAATTATACAATGAAAACAAAATTATGCGATCATTGAATAACTTGCAGATTCATCGCCGATTTACTTTCAATGCTTGCTAATTACCAACAGTAAATCAAACAGTGTATAAAAGTTTGCCAAAATTGAACCAGCATTATTATGACATTGCTAAAATACTGACTACGCATCACTGTAAACTCGAAAGTAAATCTCGTAATACAGTGATCCACAAACCTGTGGAATAGATGATAGTACAACACTCATAATCCAAGGTAAAATTTGTTTTATTAATTAGAGTTGAGCCAAGTTGCGTTCATAAACAGTTTCTACCAGAGTTAATCACTTTGAAGCTGAACGATTTTGCTTTTACAGTTTATAATGCAAAATACAAAATATTATGTTAAGCAATAGATTAGCATTGCTTTGAAGAAAGGGAAATGTCATTCTTTCTTTGTTTCTCGTAAAAAACTCTGATCGGCGAAACGAAAAGAACATTTTCAAACGTTAATATTGTTCCAACTGATGTTGAATTTATGTTAGCTCGTTGCAACTGAATCTTTAAACTGAGCAAAATTGAATGATTGTAAAAGTATCTGTAAAGGAACACGATTCCATGTATGATATGTAAACAGATATTTTGATGTAAATGTTTAGAAGAAACTACGTTACTCAGCAAAAAGAGGGGCGCAAATTTGCACAGTCTAATATGACATTATACTGTTATGTTTTATGCTTTATTTTGTTTGAATTGATAAGCAAAAAGGCCCGAGAAAAGAAAACAAGAAAACAAAGTTAACAAGCGAAGAGCAAACCATGCAAACCATCATCATCATCATTATCATCATGTTGTTTGTGAAAATGTTATTGGCTGCAAGTAAGAGTTTTTAAAAGGCAACAACAGGGAGGAATAATGTTTATCTAGAAATAAAATGTTACTCTGGATCATTGGAAAGTTATCAATGAAATTAGATTGTTGAGATTCAGCAAATTTTCAAGACTTTACTTTCTCCTCTTCTTCACTATCTATTGCCATCTCAACTCTACTTCGACTTTTCTGCTTGCTCTTAGACTTTGAGACGTTTTGCCCTTTTCATTTCTTATTTGATTTCGATTATTTCTCGTCTTTTCTGTAAACATTACCAAAAACAATAATATCAATTTGCAGTTGGCAAGACATGAAACTTCAGCAAGTTTGACTTCAATAATAGCTGGCCATCATTTTCATGAGAAAGACCAAGATTACCCTTGAAAGGCCATTTAACAGTTTACAAGTCTGTTAATGATTTAACCGTTAATACATCAAGCATCGAACTCACTTTATATTTTCTTTTCTCATTCAATCCAATTTTCCAATTGAACCATGTTTATTGCTCAACAATTTCAATTGATTTCCATTGCGTGTTCAAACCAATCAACAATTAATCAATAGAAAACGTTCAGTAGCAAGACTAATTGAATATCCATAGTCCATGTGACGAACTCTTGAGATTCAAATTTGAAGATCTTGCGAACAAGTTATTAAGAAGCTTAAGTTTCTTCCAATCAAGTAAACATGGATAATTAATAATGATTAATTGGAAAAACTTTTTACTACCAACTTCATCAATTTGATCATTGCAAGTTCCATTGCGATATTATCATTTACAACAATCAATTTTGTTTTCTCATTGTTTTCTCATAACTTGCATTCAAAGCTTCAATTGACTTGTCGATCAAGTTAATTGTCAGATGAATAACGATAGAGGAGCAACAGCAAAAAGTGGTAATAAAATAGGGACAAAAAGCATAAACAAAATCATTGATTGTCAATGGCAAGTCAATGAAAAGTAATATTATTAAGAGAGTAAAAAGAAGCCAAAAAGCAAACTGAGAAAGATTAATGTTTCCACAAATGTACTTTTTTTGCTTATATGAACATATTTATTGTCCAGTTAGACATGAAAATCAAGGCATTTGATGGGCAGACAATGTTGTATTGTGCACTTCAATAACAATCATTTTTATTCCCAAAATTGAATCATTTAATCGTTATCTGGTTTCATTGAATAGCGGCTGTTCAATTACTCTATTCAATGTTTACTAAACCATTGAAAATGCAAACAAACCCAAACAAAATGATACCTTTTCTACTTTGACTGAAAGGTCTTCTATTCCAATCAGAGCTGAGTCATTTTCACGAGTTTGATTTCGTCCAAAACATACTTTGAATCATTCATTTTTCACCTTTTCAATGTTGGAATAATAAAGATTATTGAAAAGAAAATTGGAAAATAAGATTCTCTTTTTGTTCATCAATTTTGAAAAGCTCAAGGCAAAGTTTGATATTTAAAAGACAATATCGTTATCCAAGTTATCAATTGGAGTCGTGAAATTGACATGAGTTAAACTGATGAATGATTCTCAATATGCAAAGTCACTTAGAACAGTTTTTCCTCTCAAAACGTGTTTTGGCTGAAATTGGGTTTAAATTTTTTCTTTTCACCGATTTTTGAAAAATGAGCAAACACTATTGTATTAAACTTGGAATGAGTGAAATTCATTTTGCAGGTAAAATTCACTTTACAGATGCTTCCCTTTGACAGTGCTTTGCTTTACAACAATTGATAACTTAGATTACAAAACAATATTTCATTTTAAGGTTAAATAGTTGATCTGATTGCCTAAAGGTTTTTAGTCAGGGAAACATGAAATTGATGAGCAAGAATGAGAGATTTGTCTCAACAGATTGAGAAGGAAGAAGAAAGCTTTTCCTCACTTTGTTTTGCTGCCACAAAAATTGAGCCTTTTCAATCTTCTTCTCTTTCATTTGTTTTCGCTTCATTTTTCGATGAAACAGCACTTTGGATGGAATGAAAGGATTGCCTTGGAGTCAATAATGAAAAGACAGAAGAAGGACGCATAAAATAATCAGACACATGATGATGCCGATTAGATGAAGGAATGAAATGATCAGAATAAGATGTTTAGTTGGTTGAATTTCAACTATGCTAAGTAGTCAATTGGATCAGTAGGTTTCAATTGTTTTACTTTTCTTTCCCTGTTTACCATTTACTTTTTTTCTTTATGCACATTTTTAGCATTGACAAGGTTTCAACCCTGTTCAGCTGAGTTGTTCATTCAAGTCAGGAAAATGAAGGAAAAGGGAAACTAAAATTTGCCAGTAAATTCCCTCCAGCTGAGGTCCTAAATTTTACCAATCAGAAGGAGACAGAAAGAGAAAAGGAAAGAACAATGTTCGACTTTTAGATTCTTTTAGATTCTTTCTTCAAGAGTATTAACCTTGAATAATGAGATGCAAAGAAATAAGATTGATAAGATTGTTACAATGAATGAATACAAATCCAAGAGTTGAAATAGTGTTGAATTAAAAGGAAAAGATCGTTGCACAGAAATTACCTGTTCAATCAAGTTGAACATTATACCAATGGAATGGTTTCAAGTCTTCATCAGTTGCAAAGTCAAATTGCATTCAAAGACTTGAAAAATGGTTGTCACATTTAGCACTTGTCTTCTGATGAAATGCAATTCAACAAAAATGATTCCATATCTTTCGACTCAATTGTCGAGGATTCTTTGGTACAACCAATGGCCAACATTTGTTACAAAGAGTTGCCAATGAAAAATGAATTTCAAAAGGTAACATTACTAACATGGAAAAGCTTTCTCCTTTAGTCTTTTATAAGATCATATTTTCTTTCCTGATTTTCCATCAATTTTTCAATCCTATCAAATGATAAATATTCAATTGTCAATACGATTATTCGATATAAAAGTTATAATTTTATCTGAACAAATATTCGGTACAGTTTCTAGGGTGAAATGTTTCCTCGCATGTGTGTTCATGCATTCAAAATTCTGAATTAAATCCATTTTTGTTGCTCAAACAAAGAGAAATAAAGAAACTCAAAAAGAAATTAAAATAATCCATAGTAGGGAGCCATATGACTTTATATAGCAACTTACTAAAGCTAGAAACAACTTACAAGTGGAGATGGTGCACATAGCTTTTGACCAGGGTGAAATTCAAATAACCTCTCCATCGATGCCCATCATGCCATGCCACAATGGATGAGCCAACATTTTAGGAGCATCTGTGCTCAGAAAAGTCGCTTATTACCCTATTGAACAAATTTAGTGACAGGGTTTTACCAACAGTGTCGAATGTTGTATTATACGGGTCTTAAGGTAAAGCATGTGCATCATGTTATGGTGTTTGGACAGGAAAGATGGTGCAAACTGCCGTTTCTAAGAAGAAACTCAATATCAAATGATATAAGCATAGTTTAATAACCAATTACAACAGTTCTATCTATTGTTATGAGATTATCAAATTGCCGTAACACAAATCTTGAGTCGTTTGAGGTGATACTGCTGCATTCAAATTGATATCAGTGCTACATTTGAAATGATATTAGTACTAATTCAGATGTTGCGAATGATCAAAAGGTTAACTCTGGTTGATAGCGATACTAACATGGCTGACCGCTTTTTCCTGGCGCGTACGGTTCCCTACTAATATCCAAAATCTCAAACATTTGAAAAACTTCTTTAGCACAATCGAGTTGATTGGTTTGTTTACGATATATTGTATCTAAAGCATTCAAATGACTCGGTTTATTCGGATAAATTTTGTGACATTCGGCATTTGAGAAAGAAAATTTGAATAGTCAAATTATGAGAATTCAAGTTGATTGAAAGTTTATTTAGCTTGACTAGAGAAACGTAAAATTCTGTTATCAATGCTCATCGATGCTAGCAGGGAGTGAGATGTGAATTTTCATCAATTCAAAGTTTGGATTTTGGTTTTGATATTAATAAAATAATATACAATAAGTAATATAAATGTTGAGCCTTTTTCTGTTCAATAGCTGTGGTTTCGATTCAATAGATGATCTCAATAAAAGGCAATATCAAGACAGAACTGAGAGGAAGAAAAAACATTTTATTATTATTGATACGTGATATAAAGGAAACAAAAAAGAACCAGTTTCAACAATTTTTGACAAGTTTTATCACGTTAAACTTTTCCTCCTTCCCTTTAACCTTGGCAAGGTAAAAAAAACTCATTTCACCATAAAACTTGATTTGTGATGACTGGGTGTTGGAAAGATATGAAAAAGTGACTCCCAGAAAAAAACAAGCATAACCACGAATAACTTGTAAAGGAAAAGTTGAGAGAAGAAAAAGTCATCGAACAAACAGTTAGAATGTTGATCAAAATGACCGCCATTATTGAGATAATTTTTACCTCCCAGTGGCTTGGGAGGTTAAAAATGCTCAGTTATCTTAGCAACAGGAATGACAAGTAATAAGATCGTCAAAGTCAACATAATTGCAAAGGAAATGTGAATAAACAAAATTGTTCATCATGAGCTGTAAAAAGCAAAAGGATGTTCAATAAACTGTTAATTTGCTAAAAGACCATTTAGAGGAGAAAAAAAATTAACCACAAAACAGCTGATAGCAATTTATTTCCATTCAACCTTCAATCTTGTTTACTATTATCTTTACTCCAACATGAGCATCATTTTGCTCTTTCTTCAAGTCTATTAAAGAAAGATAAAAAACTCACTCCCAGTTGATATATGAACGATAACTTGTTATCATGTGTAAACATAATGAGATAAATTTCGATGTTATTTATCTTCTTAATCAAAATGTTAAGCAACTCATGATGATAAATTCTGATTTGGAACTTTTCCCCAAAATCTTGTCATGGACCAACATAAATTCACTTGACTTACCTGAATCATTTTCCAGTTTCAATATTAATTATAATTATTGAGATTATTTTCCTTCTATTAGTTGGAATGTTATTATAACTTTTTTTTGTCTCTGATTTGCTCAACATTTAGCTTCACTTGGAACTAAAAACGATTTGTATTTGATTTGATTTGAAACCATTTGTCATTATATTAGTCGTGTGTTGATAATGATTATCATTATCATTAGCTCAAGCATCATGATAATCTGTATAATAATGATAATCGACGGAAAAAAACTTTAAGTCTTTAGTTGAATCGATTGATTATAATGACTTTTGTTGACTCAACTGATCTAATGGTTAATGTTTTGGTTTTTTTTCTTTGTCTTCATTTTCTTCATAAAATGAAATCTTTTTTCCCACTAATGATAATGAGATTCAGATTAATTCAATGTATTGAAAATGAATGAAATCGGTCAATTAAGTAAGTCGTTTCAAAATCGATATAAAATGGCGACTTTTCATGATTCATGGAAAAGTCGAGTTTCAACGATTAAAGTTTCGAAATCAACTTTAAGTTTATCAAAATTCGTCATTTAAAACGATTAATTTGCAGACAAATGATTCTTGATGCGTTTCCATTTCATCATTACTCTTGTTCATTAATTCATCGATATTTGAATGAAACACTAAAGTTGCCTCAACTTTTGTTCAATTTGAGTTTAAATGAAATGATTGATTTGAATGATGCTCTTTGTGTAATCACATTTTGTCCACATAGTGTCTTGTTGATGAGTTGCATTTTTCAAGACAAACTTGTCTGCGAAAACATGAGGAAAGATTAACGTTTTCAGACTGATTGATTGGTTTGTTAATGTGAATGGTGAAATGGTGCGGTTTTCAATCATGAACAATGGGCTCTGAAAAGGATGAGAAGGAGTGAGAGTGAAAAAGAGATTCTACTCATTTAGCTGTTGAAATGTTACAAGGGAAATCAATCAGAGTTTTTCACCTTTTCCAATGTAAACTATTATTACATTGGTGAAACTTTGACTTGACTAACTAACTGAAAACAGGGAAGGAATGAGCGAAAAGTAACTCTCTAATGACAGATACAATATCATGATGATCATGATGATGGAGTAAACAGCAATATTGGTCATGTTAAATTGACCAACAAAATGGAACCAAGTGACTCTTTTTGTTTGTCTTATTGTAAATCAAAACTTAATCAACCAAATGTAACCAAATAATGATCAATGAAAGAGACACAACAGAACAAAAAAAACTGTGAAAATGTCATAAATCAGCCAAATAGACATCAAGCAAACTCTTTTCCTCTTTTGACCAATTTTTCATCAATATTTTGCCTCATGATTCCATTCACTTTCAATATTGCCTTTTGTTGCCTTTCCGTATTTATGATTGAATCGCAAAAAGGATCAACCAATTGGTTAGAGGTGCAAGCCTTGAAGTTAACAAAGTCAGTCAAGGCTGGTAAATGAAATGAATACAGAATTGAATACTTAACTGGTGTGATTAAAGGAGAAGATGACAAATGAAAATGTTTAACCATAATGATTACAATGTTATTATTGTTATTACTTTAGATTGGGTTATGGTCATATTATTGGTTTACCCTTCATCTTCCTCTCACTCAACCTAAATGGTGATGCCTTGTTAAGTTTCAACAAGAGCCAAAGCAAACTCTTGGATGTAATAAGATCTTACAGTGAAGGCGATCAAGTGAAGGAGTGGAAAGAGTACAATGAAAGGCAAGATTACTTGAAGAGACTATCGAGTGAAGGAAGAGGAAAGATGATGATAAAAATGATGAGAATGATGGAAGGGATAAGATGAAGTTATTTCAAGGTATATTTAAGATTCATTGTCTATGAATCTAACAATGGGTTTAGACCAAGATGATCACACTTAAGCTGATAAGATGTGTCTTTACTGGTTTTAATGATGCCAAATCAATTAGGAAGAAAAGAAGAGGCAAAATGAAGAGACGTAAAGAGAGAGAGAGAGAGAGAGAGTCAAGAGAAACCTAAGTGATGACTTTCCCTTCCATTAAGGTAAAACGATGTCAAAGGCAATTTAAGGAAACGTCATTTTTGTTTTTAAGAGCTGCAATTTTGTTCTGGTTGGGCGAGAAAAAAAGTAATGTAAAAATGGTTGAAACTGACCCATAAACAAATTGTTTACTTATTCTAATCATTCATTAACTTTACCAACATTATTTTGTTACACACTTATTGAAGTATATCTTGCAACTTTACTCATCTTTTACCGGCTAAACCAACATGATGTAATACAATCTGGCACAGGTTCATTATTCATCATCATTGTATCAAAATTATTGCCTTTGGATGTAAATGGCTCTAATTAATGAAACACTTTCAAGTTCAACTTTTTGCTTCACTTGTAACTGAAGATATTTTTGCTCGACTTTTCATTGAACTTGATCAGATTCAGTTGAAATTTAACGATTCAAAGTTGATTATTTATCCCTCACGCTTTTAACTGATGAAAGAAAGGTTAAATTTTTGTCAAATAAATGGTTAAAGAAGGTTGAGAATTTTGTAAATGAAAAAGTTTCAAAGACTGGAAAGGTTCATGTTGGTTTAGATAGAAATTTCACTTAAAAAACTATCAGTTCTGTCAAAATTAAATTTTTCAAACACTTTTTTCTTCTCTCCTTTCTCTCTTATTTTCTCTCTCCTTTTTCATCTTCATCTTTCCTCTTGTTCATCATTGCTAACACATTTACAGTGTTTTGCTTTCATCAGAATCAAATTAAATTAAATCATCAATTGTATGCCTTTTGTTTGGAGCACAAGAAGAAAAAGAAATCTATTTTTTTTGGATGAAAAAATCAGTTATACTTTCTTGCTTTGCCATTGAACATTGATGGTGTCAATGGTTGATTCAATGGGTGAACCAACGAAGTAAAGGCTTGTTTGTCTGAATGCTTCAATAGACTTTCTCCGTCTTCTTTTTCCTCATCATAATCATCAACTTGTACTCTTTAACCACTCTTATTTCCTGTTAAATGTAAGTCACCAAGTACAATGTTTGATTTGATTTTTTTGCTCTCTTTGCGTCTTCTTTTCCTTTCTATTCACCAACTTTTCATGTTGATTTAATATAATAATATTTGCAGTAAGAGAGAGTTGAGTCGTTCTATTCATTTTCACTCATTCTTCAATAAACAGTAAAGGTCACAATTGAAATAAACAAGCAGGAAAAGATCAAGAGTCATTGAAGGTTGAAAAATTGAAAAAGGTGAGAAACAAGTTGAAAGATTGAGATTGAAAAATGAGCAGCCATTGTTGAAATGTGATGGAAAGGCGGTTAGAAAATTGAAAGGAAAAAAGTTGCAAAACATTTTCCCTCGAAAATGCTATCAATGAATTTCCAACTCTTTTTTTTCAATAATTACCATATTCGGATTTAAAAGAGTAAAACTCTCAATCAGGTAAAAGATAATTTTGCCCAAATTTTCGCTCAATAATAAATCTTACAAATGCTAATCATTTACTGCACATTATCATCTTTTAATAGAGCAAATAGTAACTGTAAAAGTATGAGTGAAACCGAATGCAAAAACTTAGATGGAAATTGAAATGAAATTTTCGGTGAATAATTCATTTGCTAAACAATGCTTGATAAGCTTGTAACAAACTAATTATACCAATGAAGATGTTTCTATGGTGATGTGCAATGATGATCTGTAAAGTGAGTCGGTTAGAGTAATAGAGAGAAAAGGGAGAGAACATCAAAAAGTCATTTATCAATTTATAATTATTAATACATTTATTTAGCTTTGGCATTCTAAAGGTATTGCTAATGATATGAAATGCAATATCATGATCATTATGATGGAAACGAGTGGCAAAAGTAGCAATTGTAAATAGCAATGAAAAATCAAGATGAGGAAAAAAAAGATATGAAAAAAAGCGATTATTCTTCGAGTTTTAGAGGCTTATATCTCTCACTTGTTCTGGTTAACTGACATGATGAAACATTGAATAATCCTGGGAGTGAAAACTCCCAGTGGTTAATAGATATTGTCATTGTTGGCATTTACCATTTTTTGTGGTACAATTACATTTCGCTTATTAGAATAACAATTGGGAATGAAAATTATTCACTGATTATGTGAATTAAAGAAATGAATCTGGAAAAGTTTCATTCCATTGTGTTTCAGGAAGCACATTTTCAACTTCATTGTTGCATTTAGAAGAAAAGATTTTTTTTATTATTAAAAAAAACAGTTTCTATTCTCAGTCCAGCCAATTATATTGATGAGTTATTTTGTTTACCAATGAGTAAAGTCAAGCTCAACTAATTGTTAGCAATGCAGGGTTGATTTATCGAAACAGAATGAAAGAGAAAAGTTGAAAATATTAAATTCTTGATATTAAAATGACATTTATAATAGCAATAGATAATGATGATAATAAAGAAACATTTTGCCTAAAATCCATTCACCATTTCATGAGAGAAGCAACAATTTTTTTTGTTTCACTTAAGTTCGTAAATTTTGTTCACTTCTCTCATTCACATTCCTTTATCATATCAACATTTTTCTTGGTAGATTTCACACCAAATATGCATAAGAATAAATGCAAATGCAAATGTTATCACAATAAAAGTAATAATCATAATATGATAATAGAGTTTGATATTAGCTAAAATAATCAAATGATTCACATACTTTGTAGCCAAAAAAATTATCACTATTTCAATAAACTAAATTCACTCCCTATCACTGGGAGTAATTTATGTGAAGCATTTTTTTATCATTTTATACGGTTCCATTTTTAGCTTGCAGAGTTTTAAATTCATTGTATCATTTCAAGTTCAATTGTGCTATTCTTGTTTGCCTTTTCAATTCATACAAAGATACACTTATCATATTTTATTTTCTTGCTCAAAGTTAAACTTGATTGTGTAAAGATGATTATCAAAGTTATTCAAAGCACAATCTCACCACTGTCTGAGTTCATAAATTTTGCTTAACCTCATAACTCGTTATTAAACTGGACACAAGTTAACTTTTTAATCTCATCTATCAGTTTTCATGATAAATTGTTCCATCATGTCACACATGTTTACATGCTGCAATTTTCCCATTATTTGTTTCTTTCAACATGAAAAAAATGATACTTTTTGCGTCAAAAGGTTTCTTCATTTTTCATAATAAATTGAATTTTTTTTCATATCTAAAGCTAAGATTGTTTTACAAGCATTTTTTCACACTTTAAACGTTCATTTTCAGTCGACTTGCAACAGTGCATTGAAATTTGAAACTCATTCAGATTCATTTATATTCGAGTATCGAAAAGATTTTTCTCTTTTCGAAAATGCTTTTTTCGATTGTTGTCGGTGAAAACTTTGATGAGCCACAAAGTGTTGTCATAATTATTCATAATAAAGATGAATGATGTTATCAGAATGAAAATGAAAAATGAATCAACACTGAACAAAAAGAGATATAACCATGAGAATGATTTAGTTGATGAATGAGGGAAATTTTCTTTGAAAAATAAGAGAAAAGTTTTCCTTGTAAACATGATAGATTCTCATTATTGAGAAATGATTATTGGAGTGATTATTGAACAGAAATGAATAGCGAAGAAAAATCAATTTTGTCAACCTTAACTGAAGCCCTAAATGGTAAGCTGGGATGTTTAAATTCATTCTTATCTTTATCCAAATTGACCAAAGCTCATCTTAACTCTCAATATTGATCCTAAGTTGGCTTAAAAATGATTAAGAATGAAAATATTAGCAAGAAAGAATCAAAGAACAAAAAGAGCAAAAAAGAAAATAATTTTTCCTTTAATCTGAGCAAAAAAGTTAAAAATGTAATTGATAACTTGATATTGATTTTCTTTCCCTTCAAGTTTTCACTTGACAGTTCATTGTTGTGAGTTGATTATTGCTCACAGCAAGGCTAAGATGGCTTTTAATCATTGAAACATTTCAAATTGAATTATGCTGATTAAACCGAGACTTGCCACTCGAGGCAACTTGCATCAACATTAAACTTTAAACCATGATTTTAACCAAGCAAACTATTGAATAATTTATCGTAAAATTGATGAAAGCTTCTCAAGACAATAAACTGCTTTCAATAATTAAGTTATCAGTTTGAAAACGCATATAAAATTGAAACGAAACAATGAAAAGAATATTCGAAAAACTTTTGAAAATTGAAACAACAAATTGAAATTGAAATCGAAGCAAGGCTGAAGTTGTAAGTCAAACTCTGAAATTATAAACTTTTCTCAAGTTCCAAGCAAAGATTTTTCCAAGTCGCTTTCCTTTGATGAAGTGAAATTGTTTTTCTCATCACCAACACTTGTTCAAGTTGCCATCTTTCACTTTCAAAGTTATCTTCATCGTGATCATTTTGCATCAGTTGAATGTTGTCATGTTGTTTATGCTTCAATGGGCGACCATTTGAATCTTGTTTTTTGTCGTTTGCAAATTGGTTTTTTTTTTCGTACAAGAAAAGGAGGAGAAAAAGTCAAAAATTTTCACTTTTTTACGACATCAAAAACTAAATTAATCATTAAAATGTTAACCACAAAATTATCTTTGGCATTCCCTTTCATCGTTATAATCATTTGTTTCACTGAATAATTTGCATTTTCAATTAAGCAAGGTAAATAAGATGACTTGAGTTTCAGTGGAAAATGACAAAATGCAACCTTTCAAAGTTTATCTAATAAAATGAGCAAATTTTTCGACTCAACAGTCAACCCTTTTTACCACCATAATCTTCCCACTTGCAGGCTCAAGTAAACATTCAACTTGAATAGTGGCTAATACAGGGCTTGCCTTGAAGATGACATTTTGTACTTGAAGAGAGAGAAAAGGTTGAAATTGATAAGAAAATTTCTGTCAAAACATGATTCTTAAAGTTGAGTAGACTGAGTAAAGAAAAAATTTTGTAACTTTTTTACGAAATACATAATGCTTTGATATTATAAGCTGTTGTAATTTTTGTCTTTTTTCATTAATTTTCTCTGATTTTGTCTGAGAAATGTGATTCAACAAAAAGTGTGCTGAGAATCATCATGTAAAAGCAAAAGTCAAAAAGGAAAATGTTATTAGAAAAAAAGTGAGGAGAAAAAAATTACAACCAAAAATGAACATGATAATGATGATGATGATGATAATGATAATGAGTACAAGATGTACAAGTTGAATATGAAAAAAGTAAATAATCTATTAATGATCTTGCAATAGTTCATTAGCTTGTTACCCATGTAAGTAAATATTGCTTAGTTGATGATTTAAACTTGTAAAATCATTTAAAAGTTAAAGATTGAGAGAAGAAGAAAAAAGTTGCATCAAAATTTTGAACATTTTTTCTGTTCGTTCAAATGGACATGCACCTCGACTAATTAAGACTCTTGATGGGCAAAAGGTTGCACACTACTGCATCAAATTGGATTAGTCACTGGCTGCATTGTACATTCATAATCAACTTGACTTGATTGGTCAAGACAATGCAATGTCAACCTGGTAACACTCATGAATAAGGTTGAGATGAAGAGTTGATGAGTTTAAACTGAAGTGCACTGAAGAGGTCTTCATTTGGATTGATGAAGAGTATCATAGGGGATCAAAAGCTGTCCTCTTCTTTTCATCATTACATTTATCCAACTTTTCATCATCATCATTATCATTAAGTAAGAGAAAGAGAGAGAGAGTGAGAAAGAAGCCAAAAACTTTTCTTTGTTCCTCATCTTCATTTTTCCTGATGATACTCAAGGTAAAACTTATCATTATTATTCTTGCTGTTGTTCAACTTCAAGATAAAGATGAAGATGACTGTGATGAGGATAGCGTTGGCTATAAATAGGATGGAAAAGTAAAAAAAGTCGAAAACCTTAATCACTCACAGTTTGATAAATTCTCATCATTTTCAAGCTAATATCATTCCCTGACAATTGTCTTAACCAAACTTTTCCACTCTTCTTTTTGTAACACTTCATCTACTTTTTATCCATTTCCACGAGCCCAATATCTAATAAATTGTTGACCATCCATTGTAAGTAAACAGGACTCATGTTTTTACAGTTGCAACCAATTTTGACCTCCCATACAATTCAAATATCTATCTGTATTTATAGCTATAACATTGAGAACCTGGAACCCATGACTATCAACATATCAAATAATTGCTTCAAGCTTGGTTGACTCTTGGTTCAACCAAAGCAGTAAAAATAGAAGACAAAGTGAGATGCAAAAAAATCAACACTTTATTACATTGACCACAAAAGGATAGAATAATCTCATTTGTCTAACCTTTAACCTTCATTCTTTTACTCTTAGTATGATTCACAATAGCTGTGTTTTGGCTAATTTTTGGTGCGGAAAGAAAGGAAATTTTGAATTTTTGTCAACTTAAATTTTGCGATTTTTGACTTGCGACTAATTTGACATGCATTGGATTCAACAGAAAAATAAAAAAAAACAAAGAGCAACCAAATTGACTGAACTTAATTGACTCAAAGTAAAGCAGATTGAATTGACAAACACAGATAAGTCAAGCAAGGATGACTCAAACACGTAGCAATCATTATCTAATAATATATTATTTATACAAAATATTTAGAAGAGAAAATGAGTTTCAATATTTTTCCATTTTTGCTTGAATAAAACTCGTCCTAATTGTAGCTATCATAATACCGTAATTTTTGAGCAAAGTTTGCTAAAGGTTGCAACATTCACACCAACAAATTTTGAAGGGCCAAATCTAAAGGATTTGACAAAAGTAAGGAGACTGAATTAAGATGCTGTTACTCATGGACTATGAGGTTTATTGATATAATTTGCAGGTTGATACAAAGAGCATGATTGAATTATTGAAATCGATATCAAAGAAATAAAAAGTGGTACTTCTCGGGCAACTTTGCGCAAGTTTCATGCAAGGCCGCTCATAAGGCTCTCACCGGATTCATTAGCTATCAGAGATTTTCTGTCAAATTTCACAGAAGTAAAAGAGTAACGAGTTACAGAACATCTTTTGGCGAATTCAATACGTGAGGGTACAATTTCTTCGATGCATCTCGCTTGAGACAACTTTAGGCTGAATCTTTTTTCTCCAATGAAACTTATTGATGCAATAGAAATAAGAAAGACGACTGTGGATTAGATTAGATTAGGCTGTTTAGCATAAACCACATTAGTGACTAAAATGGATCGATTGGATAAATAGCTGGCTTGTTGGCCCGGATTGCAGCAGTACCCTTAATTGGGCGAGAAATACTAATTGCTTGTTGCTGTTTGTCTTCAATAGTTAGGGTAAAGCCACTCAAGTTGCGATTACTGTACACGAAAACATATCTCATCATCCATTACAATGATCTTATTTGAAATTAATGAATTATATAACTTTCTTGCTCCTATTTTACACCTTTTACTTCTGTGCTTTTTTAAAATTAGGGGCCTTTTGACTAACAAATAATTTTAAACCTAACTGTTTTTTACCTTTAAAACAATTCATGAGAAATTCTGAGCTTCTTACCTCCAGTTCGAGTTGAAATTTTGGGGTCAGAACCCAGTGATTTGTCGATTTTTTCCAATATCTTCGGTTCTAAAGCATTTTTTGGCCTTCCTGGCTGCATACAATATTGTTCACTTCCCACATTCGGTTAATTCATTAGTTTGTAATTTCCTAAGATATAAACTGCGCGGCGGTTGTTGAGCGATTTTCGTAAAAGATTTTCGCCGCTTTTTTCATAAAAATGGCACACGCGGGAACAGAAAGTTCGTTTCTTTACGTTTTCAGCCATGTTTTAGGTCGAAATTTGAAAAAAATATTTCGGAAAATTTCACATTAAACTAAAGCTCAAAATCTGTTGCATTGATTAGTCCAAAAAACCTCTTAAATTTCAATTCTAAAAAATAGGAAAGCGCTTTGCAAATTGCGACCCTGCGTTGTTGACATCCTACAATCAAGTTGCGTACTTTCATAAAACGAATGTCGAGTCTATAGGTAACTCACGAGCTGAGTAATAGATGATTGACATCGGGCTAATTAGCTGAAATGCCCTAAAGAATGGAGAAACAAAACCAATTGGTTGCATTAACAACCTAACCTAACCTAACAAACGGTGGCGTAAATGGTAAAACCTTGACAAATCATCAGGTTCGTAGACTTTGAATCTGGGCTGAGAGCATTCGAACCTCTCAACAGACGGCAGTGGATTACATTGTGAAAACAAAAATTCTGACTAACTGATCATATCGCATGAGAGCGTTTCCTCTTTAGCGGAATAACCAATCAAAATGTCAAATGCAAAAAAAAAGCTTATTGAAAAATTTTATTAAGTAAATACAGGGCAAGTTCGCTGAAAGGTATGTTTTCTTTTAGCTGTTATTCAGCTCCTGGTTGACGCATCCACCCTAGATTGCGTTTATGTAAGTTTTGCCGATACTTATTTGCCATATTCCAAAGTCAAGGTCGTACAAGGTCATTTTGCGGGAATCTCTCAGAGACACTTTAGAGGTCATTAGGAAGTCATTTCATAATTTTTGACCTTTAAAAAGTTTCAACCTTCTGTAAACAGTCATTCTCAAGTTATTCTGATTCAAATATCCAAATCACATTAAGTTAAATTTTCGTTCACATCTTTCATTTTCAATTTATGCTAGGTGATTGTCATTTAATTATCATCCAATTTCAACAATTTTCATTAAATCCAATCTTTAACAGTTTTAATCATTTCTTAGTTCCGAAATTATGGCGCCTAGGTTCACAAAGAGCCAGAAAATCATCTGAAACTGGTTGAAACTTCATCAGAATGCTTTTTAAAGGTCAAAAATTATGAAATGACTTTCTAATGACCTCTTAAGTGTCTCTGAGAGATTCCCGCAAAATGACCTTTTACGACCTTGACCTTGGAATATGGCAAATAAGTATCGGCAAAACTTACATAAACGCAATCTAAGGTGGATCGGTCAACCAGGGGCTGAATAACAGCTAAAAGAAAACATACCTTTTAGCGAACTTGCCCTGTATACAACTCTATATTTTGTGTGTAAGCTCCGGTAGTCGGGTTCACAAAATTTTCGGAATGTTTCACAGTTTTGCGAATATAGCCGTGATTTCCTAGGCATTCAAATAACTTGGGCAAAGATCTGTGTGGATCTCTGTTTAGTGATAGGCAATACCTCCTTTCTCTATCATTCCGGTTATTCTGTTACCTTTCACCATCCGTCCTTTATTATATTTTCTTTTTCCAATTTTCTTTTCGTCATCTCGACGACAATGCCAGGACCACCAATCATACCAGAAGCTTGATATAAATCATCGAGAGCAGCCGTGGCTACCTCTCAACAGTAACTAAATGTATAAGCAACAGTTGCGCGTGATACTCTCGAGCCTTGATTCTTTGCCTGATGTCACAACGCAAATGTTTGAACAACGTGTCCTTGGCAACTGAACGTTTGTTGACTATTTCACGGTCTTTGAATTTCATTTGCAAATAAAATAACCGAACAAAGGTCGTTTGACCCAACGTGTTTCTTTAGCGTGGTCAGTACAAAACGCGGTCATTCTGTTCAAGCCTTTTTCAATGGAAAATGCTTTGGCGGCTTCCTCCCTTTGTATTTCGGGGCACAACTAAAAAGACTAGTCATTTTTTCCAAAGCATGCTTGATACGCATTCCATTCCAATGATGGAGCTGAAGATGACGCTTTTATGAGGTTTCGTGCTGATTTTTTCTCTCCATTGTATACGCTAGATATCTAACCAGGAGCAACGTCAATCAATTACAAGAAAACGAATATACCTGGAGTAATTTTGTAGGATTCTTTCCGACAGGATCTTGCAATATTTGAAACAGTACAAACTCTAGGAATTATCTCTCTGAGTGAGGCGACTAAAGGGCATTCCAGCTATTTTGTCCGATGTTTTGTGACCATTTCTCAGTTCGTAGATGATGACCTAGAGACATTCTCAAGATATTCGTATTTCAATGGGAGAGCTCACAAAAAATCAATGATGTTTCGATTCTCCGATCCATATTCACGATAAACTTTGTAAAGGTGTCGGAAAATTGTTGATGTAATTTTCAAAAACCCAGCATTTCTAGCCGTTCTTAGTGCTGGAACACAAGATTTTTGAGCCGACAGGTAAAACTCGAGAAGATCGATTTTTCTTTATGAGATATTATGACAAGATATTTTGATAATTGAATTGAGTTGTAATAAATTGCTGAAATTCGACGCGTTTTTTGAATTTTGTAATACGAGTATCAGCACCACGATAAAATTTGACCTGATTTTTTTAACTGCAAAAAATATTAAATGACTTTAAATTTACCTCTAGTGTCATTATTAGCGTTTTCCTAAAAATGACCTTGAATGACCTTTTCTTTGAAAGATAGCAATTGAGTATCTGAGAAACTTTCATAAAATTAATATCATGTCTCTAGGTCATCTACGAAGTGAGTAATTGTCAAAAAACATCTGAAAAAATATTCGGTCATCCAGAAAATCCCACCCCTAAGCATGAAGAAGTCAGTTTAGAATATTTTTAATCGAAACGAATCAGCAAGCTTACAGATATTACTTTACATATTGGTAGATACACTGTTTTTTTGCCAACAAGATGTTTCACTGTCATGTAAAATTGTATTTTAGCCCATTTATTTCACTGTATTAATTAACAACTCTTTATCTTAACCATGTGATTTGTGCAGAAAATTTTTAGAGCAAATATAAACACACTTTTTCATGTGGTATAAAGACTGGTAGTTGGGGAATAGCTCAAGGTGGTTAAATTTATTTAAAATGAAAGCTTAACCGTGAGATCAGAGTTGGGTAATGAATTGCTTATGATATACGATAAATCGATAAGTAATTTAATATGCGATGAAAATCTATTCAATGATTATTCCTGAGAAAGGACAATAAAAATTTTCATATTCTCATGTCTCACAAGACAGGTTAAGTAAATTGTGATGATCTTGAAGATAATGGTTATAATAGTGAGCATAAAAACCAAAATGAAAGCTCAACTCAGTATCAAACATGATAACAAGCAAATCAATAATAAAGCAGCCAAATTGAAGACAATAAATGGGAAAGTTGTATGAAAAAGAGACAGAGAGTCAAATGGTTAAGAGATGAGTTGTAAAGGTAGAAATTGGGTGAAAAAGCAAAAGAAAGAGAGATAAAGAGAGTCGAAAATAGAAAAGACTGGGAGTGAAAAAATATCAACAATTATGAGAGAAAAGAGGATTCAAGTTGAAATTGTATTTATACTCATGATATACGTGAATAAAAATTATCGAGTTACCGGTAATTCTGGAACGAGAAATGAACTCTTTTGAAAAAGACTTGAATCAGTCCATTAGTATGATTGATGAACCTTTTGACCATCAAAAATGACAGTATAAAAGGTAAAAGGGAAGGAACTCTGAAAATTTTGGATCAAAATAATTGAGTTAAATATTGTATACAGAAGTTTGCAAATTATCAAGAAAATGCAAGCGAATCGACAAAAAATTTCATTCATCGTGATGACACATCGAACTTTTTCAAAAAGTTTGTTTTCTGCTTAACCAATGTTGATGAGTAAAATAATTCGATCTAAATGGACAAGAACGTCATTTTACATTCTTTTGCAAGACAAAAGTTTATTGCTAATGTCTAGCAAATAGAAAGTCAATTGTCCTTTAAAAGCAGCAAATGATATTATTATAATGATAATGATGATTATTTCAATAATGATTATCGTGATTGTGTGACTTTCATGGTTGAATATTGCAAAAAAAGCTCATTGATCTTTACGCTCTCATTTTTATCTACTTTAATACTTTTATCATTCACTCAACTCTATCAACTGCCAATGTCAATTTACCATGTTTATTAAGTTAAAGTTTCTTCATCAACACGATAAACTAATGATTACCTTTGAATTTGATTAAATCAGAAATGAGGAGAAAAAAAATTGTCCAAACTTTTTTCTCTCTCTTTGCTACCTTTACAAGTTTGACTCGCTACTGAAGAGAGTAAAAATAATATTTAAAAAGAGCTTTACTAGTTTACCATTTAATGTTGAAATGAATTTGAAATGAATCAATGGTTCAGCAATTATGAACATGAACATTATAATAGTCATGAAATTATCATGAATCGTTTCGAGTTTACTTTCTGCTTCTCTTTCTTTCATTCAATTCTTGGACTGGATATTTAGCTGCACTGATTTACATGCATTTTATTACCGCATATTATTGGAGAGAAAAAGAGAATAAAAAAAAGTTAAAAGTTTTTCGTGATTCACCCATACTCATAGTTATTGAATCTTGATTGAAGATAATTATTATTGAATTTTTCTTTCTATTCAATTGCTTGATATCAAAAATTATCATGCGAGATAAGAGAGAAAACGGAAAAAGTACTTTTTCTGTTTCGACAATTTCAAAGTTGACTGATTTTTCCAAGTCAATAATGAACTAATTTTCATTTAGAATTGTCTGAAATTCAATTTCTGTACTTTTTTGGCTCTCCAACTTTTTTCGACTAATTAGCTTGAATTCTCATGGGAAGTTAAAATGTTGAACTGAGATTTTTCAATCTTCATTTTTTCGTGTTACTGATCATTCAAAGTGTTTTTTCAACTAGCCAAAATATTAATTGATCAAATGATGAGCAGAAAAAAAGTGTTCAATAAAAGGCAAGAAAAGGCTTCCCTGAACGAGATGAGATAAATATCATCTGATTGACAGTAAAAGCAATTGCATGTTACTGTCCAAATAAAGTTACAAATGGTTAGAATGTGATTACAGTAAAGAAAAAACAATTTATTTTCTAATTGAATAAAGTTTACTTTTTCTCTGTTCTTGTTGGATAACAGAAGTCTGGAAAGCGTGTAAAAAATGAAGATTGTATTTTCACTCCAAGTTGTTGAAAACTTTAGATGGGAAAAAACTGTGTTAAATCGTGCAACATTTTCTTTAGTAAAATATCTGAAATCGATCAACACTGTTTGACCAAATGAAGTTGTTAACTTGAAATTGATGAGGATAACTCATGATTAGCTGACAAATAACTAAAAAAATCAGCATTTTTCTTGTCAAACTTGGCATTTATCATATAACTACTCGTAAAGAGTGAAATTGTATATTTAAAAAGTGTTAATAAAAATTAATATTACCCAATTTGATTGTTATTTTTAACTTGAACTTACATCGCTTAATCCTTACGGATCTATCTGTCTGTATAAAAGTTTCCTTTCTTATCAACTTTATCATCATTTTCCTCTTCCTTTTCCTCATCATCATTATTATCGTCTTTCTAGTTTTTCTTGATTCTTTAACTTTCATTCACATTTCTAGTTTTACTTTTCATCAACTTTGCACTCTATTGACTTTTGTCAAAAATCATAATACACATCATGATTTTCAGAATTATCATTTATGCAAAAAATTCGTCTTTGACACTGGTTCTCATGCATAAATCTGGTCACCATTGGTCTTAGATTTGAAAAAGGACTTATTGTTGAAAACAACTTGTGTCTAGAAAGTCAAATCGACAAAATAGCCTTCACATCACTGATAAACTTTGCATTATAAATCTGACTGAGAAAAAAATAAGTTGTGAATAACAATAGATTGACAAAAAGTGTTTGCATTTACACCTTTATTGTTTAAAAGAAATCCGTATTGTACTTGAAATCAATTGATTTTGTCATTGATGTTGATGAAAATCAATCTCAATAATTTATCCATCATGAAACAACATTATTTCATGTAAAGAATGAGAGAGAAAAGAGAAAAGTGAAAGAAAATTTATTGTTTCTCGCTGATCTCAATCGACTTGAAATTTGTAAATTTTTTACTTTCACAAGTTTACTCATTTTTTCTTGATAAACAATGGTCACAATTCATCATGCCAACAGTTTATCAAAAATGGCAAAAATTCGATTCCTTTTTTGACTTGTTTTCCGAGTTTAACATTTTTACCTCTTCACTTGTTTTAGATCTCAATTTGACTGCACTGAACAAAGTTTACAATCAAACTGAATCAAAACCTATACAGAAAAAGGCAGCCAAAAAAATAAACGATTGAAACGTTATAAGTGAATATAGATCATGATGAAGATCATGCGTTCTGTAAACAGAGAAGTAAAAAAACTTCATCAGTTTACCATGTTCACTGTGTGTGTGTGATCAACTTATTATAACTTTAGTATCAAGTTTCCTCTCATTGAATGCAAGTTGAATGACTAAAAACTCAATTCTGTTCAATCAGTGAAACAAGCAACAGAAAGGAGAAACATAAAGCGATATTTCTTTTCAATTTATTAGCATTTGGTTCAATTGTCTTTTTTGTGCAATCAATTTCATGATTAACAACCTCATTATCAACATGGATGTAAAAGTGAAAGTTTGAAGCAAATTGAATCACCATGAAGGGTTAGCAATCATCTAATTTTTTGGAAATTTTAAAAATCGAAAAGTTTCATCCAAGTTTGACTTTAAAATTTTACTCTCAAAAGCCTATCAATTTTTTTGGAATATAATTCATCTTGAACAGTGAAATGCTAAACCTGAAAGTGACTTGATTGTTGGTTTTCAATCCATTTCCAACCATCAAACAAGGATCATTCATTGTTAATGTTACCGTGCATAAAGTTACATTATGATCAACTCTGCTAATCTATTTTTACTTCTCGCTATTTATCATGTTATTCAGGGTAAGTTTAACTTATTCACTGTAAAATTTTAGACTGGAAACTTTTTCAGTTTACAAAACTTTTCTTCACTTTTCATCCTTCTCTTGATAAGGTCCATA
Source organism: Tetranychus truncatus (assembly GCA_028476895.1). Lineage (NCBI taxonomy): Eukaryota > Metazoa > Arthropoda > Arachnida > Trombidiformes > Tetranychidae > Tetranychus > Tetranychus truncatus. Next base: position 14,185,000 of record CM052061.1, read on the forward strand.
TTGAGATCATTTAATTTTTACTCTAACCTTTTACCATCAACTGATTGATTGTAGATCATTATATATTCATGGTTATGTTTGTATTAATGATAATAATACATTTACCTTGACTACCGAAAAACACAGAATTGTAAACTAATATTATTAATAACAAAACTTTCTCTCTTCTTCTCTCCCTTTATCTCTTTTGTTTTCTGGTTTCATTATCTATTTTTACCCTCATAATCATGTACGATGGATACCCTTGTACATTCAGAGACCAGGTTGGTTACATCTTTACGATTGATTATGTTTGATTTACCTTCTCCCGTGATGCGTGGTGATTCAGTTGAACTTTCATGTATATATGAACTTGAAAATGATCGTTTATATTCAGTTAAATGGTACAAGAATAATGTTGAATTTTACCGATTTGTACCCAGAGATTGGCCACCTGGTCAGTTTTTACCTCATAAAGGAATTCGAGTTGATGTAAGTTAAAGTTTTTACACTTTGTACCGTTTCTTTCGTCAACTTAAGACAAACTGTTTGAACATCAACCAACAGTCAACAGTCACAGGTTGTAAGCTCAAGCTTACTCAGCCTTGAAACAAGGGCAAACAGTCACGAGTCGAAGGCTTGAACAGAGCTTTTGGTTAACCGCAAGACTCGACCGTCCAGGTTGAAGTATTGACAGTCAACTGAGGTCGAGCCTTGTTTGAAAATTTTACTGATAACTTTAACTTCACCTTTTGACCCTAAGTCTCAATCATTTTGAGCAAAATTCCTGATTACTGTGCAAAGTTTCATTAATTTTAGAGCAATTTCTATTAGTTGGCCTTACACAATTATACGTTTGAACCAACTTAAACAATAAGCTTAGCTTAATAATAATACTTTACCGTGATTATCATTTGCATAAACGGTAACAATGAAGATGTACGAGAAAAAAATGTAATGAGTAGCAAAAAAAGTATAGCATTAACAGTTGAGTAATAATCTTTTTAAGGTTATTTACTGAACCTTTTTTTGATACAATTGGTGTAATTGATGATGAAAAATGAAAGGATAATGAGGCAAGAAAAAAAAGAGTTAACAATGAATCAGAAAAACAGAATAAGCAAAATTGAGTAAATTATTTCATAGCTATTTCCACGTTGCTTGGATAATACCTAATAATAGACTCTGTTAAATACTCTGAAAACCACAGATAAATATAACAATAATTTTAATCAAGAAGAGAAAAAAAGAATCACACTTTTTCTTGATCATCATCTTGCATCTTTATCAATTAGACAATGATGTTGATGAACCCAAAATGTTTAACCAATTAACATTATCAGGTTGAGTGAAATGTTGATTAACATGCAATTCAATTGCTCTTTATCAATTAACCAATGCTGATTCACTGGGAATGGAGTGAAAATGGAAAGCAAGGAACACACAATTTTTACTCATCAAATGATATTATGATAATGAGATAATATTTTATTTTGATAAATGATAAACATTTACTTTTTTCATCTTTTCTTGCACTTTTTTCTTCCAAAGCCAATTCACAGAGGAAATTATATTATACCATGATATTTAAGTGGATACAAAAAAAACATTTAAATATCATCATCTTTGAACACCAATTTGAGAGGTAAAATTGTTTTTGTGTGTTTTCCATTTCTTTACCTTATGCTTTTTCACCTTATTCAAGTTTAAAAATGAAATTGAGTAAAACGATATTCAATCTCTCCATGGAATTGAAATTTTATTATTTATCAATTTATTATTGTGAGAAAAGTAAAGACAATTTTCGATGGGAAGAATTGAAAGAAAGTAACAAAAAAGTTCTTAGAAGTTGATTGATCATAATCGTATTGATCTATCATCATGACTTTAAAACGCAAATGTTCATCAATACTGAGCAAGATAATGTAATTATTTTTTTCTTTTCATCCAATATTCATCCAGTCAAGTTCAATGAGTAAATCATTATTGGCATAATTTCGTGTTAAATGAACTTTCTCAGAAAAGGAATAAGTTTTCGAAATTCAATGAATCAGGGAAAGATGAATATTGGATAATTTTACTAAAAAATGAGCAAAAGAAAAAAGCAATTTCCAAATGCATGGAACTATTTTCATTTTCATTACTGCAAACCTAGAGTTTGATTGCTTTATCGTTTATTAGTGGAAAAATATTAATATCAAAAATGGTTCAATTCTTGAACTTTTTTTTCCTTTAGCTTTTTTACCTTCAACTTAGCAAGTGAAAACTAATTTGAATTTATCTTTCATAGACAGATACAATGGAGCAAAATGTGAGTCGGGAAAAGCAACTGGCAAACATAATTGTCATGATAATGATAATAATAATCTTAATTTCATTCCATCCGACTGATTTTCAGATCATTTCCATTAGATTTAGTTGATGTTGGGAGAAGACAAAAAGAGTGGAAAAGGAAGACAAAAAAAACAAAAGAAAGTGAATTTTTTTAGCCAAACATTGCATTAATATCGATTGGGAGTTGAAAAAATATTATTTATATCAAGATACAGATATGTGTCTTTAATGTAATATGCACATGAAAATACATTTAGTGATAGAGAAAGTTCAGTGAGTTCAAGATACATATGAAGAGAAAAGAATCAAAAAAAAAGGAGAAATTATGAGTATTGATTATGACAACAATCAATGAGGCTAAACATGGTGAAATGGGTTCGATGCAAGAATAAAAAATGAATGGGAAAAAAAGTTTCGAAAAAATTGACAGATAAGTTCATTTGTTTATCAAAAGAGTTGCATACTTTTAAATTGTGTAAATGCTCACGCTAAGCATTTGATCAAAGGTTAACTCGATTGACGTTTGAAGCGTCCCACACTAAAGACTTAGCTTGAGTACTTTGAGAATCGTGATTTTACTTGACTTTTTTTCCTACTTTGCAGTTGAACTTTTGAAAGTTGAAACATGACTGAATGAGAAAGTTATTAAATCATCATTTTATGTCTTATTCAATTTTAAGGTTGAAAGCATGAACAAGGAAAATATTTTTACACATTAAAAAGGCTGATTCTTCATTCACCTATTTTGATTGTCGATTCAGCGATGTTTTTTTATTTGAAATAGACTTTGATTGAAAAATGTTTCGAGAATAAAAAAGCAATGGCAAAGTTAACCAGTCAAATGGTATTCAAGTCATGATTGTTTATGAATAGAGTATGAAAAATTATGAGGAGACAAAAAAATCTCATCAAAAGATAAATAAATAAATAGAATTTTCAATTTTATTGTTCATGATAACTTTGTTCATCAGTTTATTTCTTATTCAGATTCACATTTTACTGTCAACATTTGATAACCTTCAATGTCCAGTAACTTTTATTTTTCTATTAAATGTTAATGTTCCAATTCCTATTCAAATTGTTGATTCGTTTTAATGGTTCTTGACACAATTACTCTGGCTCTGTTCGTAAACACTCAACTCTGACATTAACTGTCTATTTTATTGAGTAAATCATCTTTAATCATTTGTCATTTCATCTTCATTCTTATTCCTTTTTCTTGAGTTTTCACCGCCACTTAACCCTCTTTTACCCATTGAGGCCAATTATACCTGGATTGCCATAATTTGATTAAATGTCAACCATGTTTTAAAAGATTTTCGAATGTTGAAAGGAAAAAAAGAACAAGAAGAGTAAAAAATTTCAACCCGATTTATCCAGTAAACGTGTTCAACATTATTCTGATGGATGATAACAGAGAGTGAAAAATGACTCCCAGTCTTTCTATTTACAATTTTTTTTCTTTGAATTCTGTCAAAAGAATTAGACTTTTAACTTTTCACAACAAAATTAACATAATATTTGTGTATAAGTCTTTGACTCAGTGTCTCGTCATTTCTCAAAAGTAAAGTTCATTCATTTATCTCAGAAAAGTACAGAATTATGATGAGTTTAACTTTTCTTTTCTTTACTTTTCTCTTTCTCTGCGAACAAATGATACTTATTCACCTTGAAGTCCATTTGGTTTGACTGTTTCAATATTTTTCCGTGTTCATTATTTTCTCCTTCCTTTTTAATGCTGTTCATTTTTATTCCAATTGATTCAGTAAATCCTTGAATTTATGTAACAAATATATTCAATCTGTATATTCATTGTTAATAATGCATTTTGTGTTTTTGCTCCAAGAAAAGGCAAAACAGAAAGAAGAAGAAGAGAAAATCATTTTTGCCTAACTGTATCCATTTATCAATCTTGGGATAACTTTAACAGTATTTTTCTCTACTTGTTACATGAATGTAATTCATAACCACATCATGACCAGAACTTTTCTCTCTCAAGCAAAAGTTAATGCCAAACAAATTCAATTTAAATGATTTTACTTTTCTACTCTCCTTTTTTTCCTCCTCATTCATGTTATTATTTTGCTTCTTTGTACAAAATCAAAGTACACTTACCAAAGAAGGTAATATTTGACTAAATCAGTACATTGTTCATGTAATTCAGATATTTGCTCATTATGATGAATACCGAGTTTCAAGAGTAAAAAATCAAAGATTCATTGGGAAACTTGCAAGACTCCAAGTTTTTCCACAATTTCCAAAAAAAGTACTAATTTTTTCTATTACTTTTCCATCTTTGACAGTTATCGAGATCGGGGAAAAATTCCGTTTATTTAAAAGATGTTGACCTCAACTCAACAGGAATTTACCGCTGTGAAGTTTCAGCTGAAGCTCCTACTTTCAACACGGCTGAGATGGAGAAAGAAATGAAAGTTTTTGGTAAGTTCAAGTAACCCGATGATTGATATTGTACCATTATGAAGTACTTGCAGGTACAATGATATGCAAAATAATCAGACATTTGATGAGAAATTGGTTCATCTTTAGTCCCGCAAAGGGATGAGTTAGTCAAGTTGAGTTAAACGTGATTCACTGGCAAGTTGTGAGTTTTAACCATTTTTCATCACAATAATAATGCAAAATAATGAGCTGATCTTGAGCTTCATTAAAGTTGGTTAAACTCAATGTTGATAAGGGAATATGTTAGCTAAATAAAGCACATTTATGTTTTACGAATTTTTTGTCACATAATGCAAAATAACCTCTTGATGTACATCAAGTTTTGAAATTTAATTTATGTATTTCACCTTTTATTCGCCTTTCTTTTCTCATCTGATAGTTTTACCTTCTGAAGGGCCAAAAATTACTGGAACAAAGCGTCAGGTAAAATTGGGTGATTCAATTAATCCAAATTGTACTTCATCCAAATCAAAACCAGCATCAACCTTAAGATGGTTTATAAATGGTAATGAGGTAAGTTCATTATATTATTTTTACCTCTACTATTACATTGCTATTGGTACTTATTATCTTTGTTAATATCAATGGCATTATCTTATCATGATAATGATCGTATTCCAGGCAATGGTATTTGTAAAAACAATTTTATCCTCTTTTCCTTTTTTGTTCATATTCATATTCCTATTATTCAGATTGTTTATTCATTGGGATGTAAATTTTGTTTTCATCATTTTTGCTCTCCTCTTGATTCTCATTGAGGACTCAAATGGTTATAAATATCAAAATTATCACAATCATGAAAGCCTACTCATTTTATTAATGATCATTATCTTTTGTAGTTTACTATTTGTCTCTCTATCAACCTGTTTACAATCTGATGTTTGATTGGTTCATTCTCATTCATTTTCATTCATTTCTTTATCAGGTTGGAAGTGAACATCAAACTTCTCATTCAACGACATTACATGAAGATGGACTGGAATCTTCTCATTTAGGTTTAAAAATGATTGTTAAAGATGAACATTTTAAGAATGGTCTGATGAAAATCAAGTGTACAGCAACCATATCAAGAATTTATATCATGTCCAATGAAGCAACGATACGAGCTGAAGGCTTAAGCCATCAATCATCAAGGCTTCATCTGAGTGAAAATTTGAACCAAGGTAAGGTTGTTTGATTGATGCAGGGAAGAGAGTCAAGTCAGGTCAAACTGTGAGGGAATGTAAAGGCTAGTCACGTAACTCAAAAAGTCCTTGACTAAATAGCTAATAATGCCCATTTAACTTCAACCCACCACAACTCTTGTCCGTCTTTAGCTTGACCTCTCTACTGTGCCTCAGTTTTTAGTTCATTGTAAAATCTCCAGTGAAAAAAATCCAAGTTTTTTAGAGGGGAAGTGATTTTTAAAATCGACGCCATTTAGTAATGACTTTTTTCAGCTTTATTCTGATTCTATAGTCATCTTTGTTTCTCCGTGATTCAATGGCCACATCAATTTCACATTAATTTATATTAACATTTTTCTTCTCTTTCCCTTTCTTTCTTATATGTTTGTTTTACTTCAACCCTCTCTTTATATGGAAACCTTTTTTACCTATTTTCACCATTTTATCCTGTGCTCGGGATAACAATCAAATTGAAACTTAATCAACTTGATTGAATTACAATTATAAAGCTGTTCAACCTTCTGCAACAGCAAGCTGTTTCTTACTAACCAATTCTCCGACACTCATCTCAATTATACTGATTAACCTTTTATTAAATCACTTGAAAACATAACATCAAAAAGTGCATCAAACTTTAATATTGTAAAATCAGCAAAATACGGTCAAGTTTCAAAACAAAAAACAAACTCTGTCCAGTTAGTCAGTACACTGGAAACAAGAGTTACAAAGTAAACTCAATTAGACTGGAGGAAAACTGGTGTAAACAATTGAATAGATAATTTGCTCAAAAGAAAGAAACAATCACATGAGAGAATCATGCTGTAAAATATGAAGAAAATGAAATTTATTTGAAATCAAAGATGAACCAAGTGTACTTTTGTAAAAGCAGATGGAGCCATAGAGATCGACTCTTCAAAAGTAAACCAGATTTAAAGGCAGTTTTACCCTGCAAATTGATACATCATTACAATAAGTGCAGAGTCAAACCATGTGTTGCGACTTCGAGGTTTAAACAAAAGACCATTAGGAACCCATGATGTCTACAGCATTGGCATCGACAATCAATAGATAATCAATCAATTTGCAGATGAAATCAATCTTTACATTCGTCTTGCTCTTCATTTGGCTCGATAACTTCCATCATTCATTGTATCAATTTTTCAAGTGGCTTTATGCACTCAATCAACTTGATTAGCCAATGGGTCTAGTCAATTAAATGGTCTTCGTTGAGTCAACAAACGTTTCTCTCTTGGATTCAGGCAATGATAATCAATTTTTTCGTAAAACAAAAAGTCTACATAGACAATCGATCCTGTGGTGACAATGAAAACTTTGATTCAACATGAACAACACTGTGAATCGATCAGTTACATCCATCAATGGACGTGAACCAACTTTTGCACAACATTGAACTGTTGTTGCATGAGTCGAAGGATGAAAGGGTGAAAAACTAAACAAAGTATTGTATTAATTGTAATATTGTTTTTATTTACTGCGGAATCAAGGAATGTTAAGACTGATTCCAAATTACTCAAAGTTGCTAACTCAACTATTATTTTTTAGTGAGAATGATCAAGCTTCTGGGAAAATTATTAACAATTAAAGATTAATTTATAACATTTTGTTGATTTTAAAACGATTTGTAATTATTTCAGGCATTTGGTGTATCAAAAAGTTCGCACTTTTAACGCTACTACAATGCAAGCGACCCTGATGATGACTAATCGGAAGTTCTTTTTACTGATTGCAACACATTTAAATGTACTATTTATGAAAAAACCGTTGAAATGAGAGAAGCTAAGGCATAAAATAAAACCTAGTTTCACAACTGAACAAAATACAATCCAAGTTTCAAATTTGAAAGCAATTTCATCAAAACAATCAACGAAATTTTACAATCCACCAATACGTTCAGTTCTTACATCTCTAAAAGTCTAGAAAGTTTTTCCACTTACTGAAACTACGAATGTTATCAAACTGCAAGAGATATTTGGCCGTTTTTAGAATGTTTGAGCAAACTGATTCGGCATTTCCGACCCATCCTTTTTCAAGATGAGGTTCTGATCATGATTACTTGTTTAGTGCAATAATTCATTTTAGAACACGCTCAGTTCGGGCCCGGCTACCTCACAAAAATTGATTGTTTGACTTTTTATTGTATGCTTATGAAACAAAAGATTAATGTGTCCATTTTCTCAGCCAGTGATTCATTTTTTTCAAAATAACGGTAACTATAACACAAATTTGACATTTTCGGTACAAAAAATGGTAAAATACTCAATTTTGTACTGAGCAGAAACATGTTGATTTTGTATGAAAACTTCAGTAATACTCTATTCTGAGAACAGTCACGCCATCTTTTATTGTAGCTGCAATCCTTCAAAATCCGGTTATACAGTGAAAAACTTGGTGCTCCATCTGCCATTAACTGGCCATAACTGGCCTGAAATTGCCTGTGTACAGTTAAATTGTGTGAAAAATTTGATGAAAATCTTGCTGATTTTTACTGTTTTCTTAAGATTCTCACGAATTCTTATCACGTAAGATAATGATTAATTTTTCTGACAATTCAACATGTTAAAGTTGAATCATGTATTTGATATCTGAGAAATTCAGAAAACAAAGGCCAATTCACAAGCATTGCTCATTGAGAGGAGAAAAAATAAATACAGAATCGTATGTCAGCTAACAGCTCAAACAATCTGCACCTTGGTGGATTTTTCCTTATTTATATTAGGTAACGAAAAAGTGATTTGAGTAAAAGCAGCACGCAAAGAGTAAAGGAAGAAGAGACAGCAATTCAATACAACATCTAAACGAAATTTTTTTTTGGTGACAGAAGATGGCGCGAGAAAAGCACTCTTTCTTTTCTCTTTCTTTTCAATTTTTTACTCTCTTTTTCTCTTTCATTTCTCTTTCTTTCCAGAATTAAAAATTTAATCAATACAATTAATTGATTTTGATGATTTCAATGCTTAGATTTCTTATTTCATGAAAATTTGTCAACCGGTAGGCTTTCCTAACATTATACTACAACAGCTTATCTATTGTTTGCACCATACAAAGTGTATTCCCATGAAATGAATGAATTTAAAATTTATTTGCAGAAAAAATTATAGAAACAAAAAATAGTCCCACAACTCGTAACATAGTAGTGATAATTACAATAAATTAATGATAAATACAAATGAATTTGTGATTGATATAATGAACTGATAATAATGTCACTATACTGATGACTGGATGTGTGACTAGATGAAAGAACAGGGTGATTATTATGGAACTGAGTTAATAAATAGCATTATTAATTGTTTTATGTGATTGATGAGACTCAATAACCGCTGACTTGATGATTTTGAGTTGGCGACCGATGAACATACTGTATGGTGGTCTTTTTGATTTCTTTCTGAAGACAGGATGGAATGAAGGAAAAATCCATTTGGTTGAGAGCTTGATGAAGTTGAAATTTGATCCCTCTGGTATGCAAAGTCTTTAGTGCTTCGTCAATTAAAACTTTTAAACATGAAGTGATTATGTTTATATATGGTAATAGTAGTGAACTAAAAGGGAAGAGTCAAAGGGGCGGAGCCAAAAATAGGCAACTCTTGGGTCTGAAAGAGACAAAATTAGTCTTAGGTCGGAAAGAGGGTGGAGGTCCAAAGTGAGCTTGAGGGGCTCACATCTAGAAGTGTCTGTGAAAGGTCATTTTATGACGGACAATAATTCGCGCATAGGTTTTTTTAGTTAGAATGATTATTATGAGTTAGCATCATAACTAGTCATATACATCTAGCCTGGTCTTAAAGCAATAAAATCTTGACTTATAACCTAACTTTCTTACCATTTTTCGCCCCTTAACGTTACATTGCTCATCTCTCATCAGACTTTTCCTTCTGTGTAGGTAACATGACTCAGCATCACAATAGAATTTCGTATCTCAAAATCTGTTACCGAATAACTTCTATTGCGAGTTAAAATAAGATATCTATACGCGAATAAAAGAAAACAAGGTTCTTTCTTTGCAGAAACACTTTTATGCAAGTTTTCAAAGTTCCATTATTGGAATCGATTTCACAATTGATGTATAATATTCGCATAATTATGATTACAAATATGAATATGATCATCAAAATCTTTTCTAAAAGCTTACAAGTATCCATAGAGCAGCAAACAGAGACGAACTTCACTATAAAGACGCAATATGTCTTTATATGTTTTGCAACCAGTAATAATCATTTTCCTGTATGGAATAACAGACACTTTTTCTTCTCTTTGCAATAATATGCTGCCGGAAATAATTCAGGATAGTAATCGAACAACCGAGGTTTCTCTCTACTTAACTTATCGAGGTTTATCTTGCGTTTGAAGTTAGAAGTACCGACCATGTTAACGATTTGACGCTGATGAAATTCGATTGGAAGCCTTAATTTTATGCAGAAAGCAGCGATAGTGGAATCAGCAGAGGCAATACTTTTAGCTCCAACAGAATTTATCTTACCATGCTTGAATATAAGCAAGCAAGCAGTTTCAAACTTGAGAATAGCTCCACTGAATCTCTTCGGTCGGCAATCGATACCAGGGAAATCCTCACTCAATTCAACAAGCTTGTATGGGAATCTTATTAAATGATAATTTATAACAACGTTACTTATCCTAGGTTTAGTATCCAACATTTCCATAATTACTTGAATCCAAGGAACTTCTTAATTTGTTTCTCCAGATATTTTATGTATGTTTTCTGCTCAGTAGATTCCTGGTAGATAGAATTTAATGAGTCCAAATGGTGTTCACAGACTGCAACGAGATCACAAAGTTGTTCTATTTCTTGGGTCAGAACGTTGTTTCTTCTCATAATCCTTTAATTTTTACGTCTCAGGAGCCACGCTTTCTTAAAACTTAAAGAGCTGTTTCAAACAAATGATGGTTAGTTGCTTATGATGCACGGCCATTTGGATTCAAGATGGAGGACTGATTAACGTAAATAATTGTGAATTTGTGAATCGTTTCTTGACAACTGCATTACAATCTTAAATCTCTCTGTTTGATAACACTTCTTGTAAACTTTTTGTAACTTTTATTGCACTTTTTGCAAACTTTTTGTATCTTTGCGCATACTCTCAGTGAATTTTGCTTTTCAATTACTCATTTCACCTTCATTGATATCGGTTTTTTCATTTGTTAGCAATCGGCCATGCCCTAAACTTCATAACACAGGCGGTTATGACTACAACCTGCTCCTTGTTGTCTCAGATTCGTATAAATCGAGCAGAAATATCCGGAGAAAGTCATTCTTACTCAAGCTCTTCAGCAGTCAACTACAAATCTTCAAAGTTTTCTTTTAACTTGTTCACCTTCATCCATCAAACTCTACAACATGTCTTTGAATAGTGTTTCAGTTAATAAAACATCAGACGCTGTTACTGAGCCAACTCCAACCATGATCAACAATATTTCATCTGCGTGTCAAAGTGAAAACTCCGAAGCGTTTTTCAAGATATTCGATTCAACAAAATCAAATGCGTGTTTACGTCTTTTTGATGAACATCCCTTGAACATCTGCTCGATTTATACCAATCTGAGACAACAAGGAGCAGGTTGTAGTCATAACCGCCTGTGTTATGAAGTTTAGGGCATGGCCGATTGCTAACAAATGAAAAAACCGATATCAATGAAGGTGAAATGAGTAATTGAAAAGCAAAATTCACTGAGAGTATGCGCAAAGATACAAAAAGTTTGCAAAAAGTGCAATAAAAGTTACAAAAAGTTTACAAGAAGTGTTATCAAACAGAGAGATTTAAGATTGTAATGCAGTTGTCAAGAAACGATTCACAAATTCACAATTATTTACGTTAATCAGTCCTCCATCTTGAATCCAAATGGCCGTGCATCATAAGCAACTAACCATCATTTGTTTGAAACAGCTCTTTAAGTTTTAAGAAAGCGTGGCTCCTGAGACGTAAAAATTAAAGGATTATGAGAAGAAACAACGTTCTGACCCAAGAAATAGAACAACTTTGTGATCTCGTTGCAGTCTGTGAACACCATTTGGACTCATTAAATTCTATCTACCAGGAATCTACTGAGCAGAAAACATACATAAAATATCTGGAGAAACAAATTAAGAAGTTCCTTGGATTCAAGTAATTATGGAAATGTTGGATACTAAACCTAGGATAAGTAACGTTGTTATAAATTATCATTTAATAAGATTCCCATACAAGCTTGTTGAATTGAGTGAGGATTTCCCTGGTATCGATTGCCGACCGAAGAGATTCAGTGGAGCTATTCTCAAGTTTGAAACTGCTTGCTTGCTTATATTCAAGCATGGTAAGATAAATTCTGTTGGAGCTAAAAGTATTGCCTCTGCTGATTCCACTATCGCTGCTTTCTGCATAAAATTAAGGCTTCAAATCGAATTTCATCAGCGTCAAATCGTTAACATGGTCGGTACTTCTAACTTCAAACGTAAGATAAACCTCGATAAGTTAAGTAGAGAGAAGCCTCGGTTGTTCGATTACTATCCTGAATCATTTCCAGCAGCATATTATTGTAAAGAAAAGAAAAAGTGCCTGTTATTCCGTACAGGAAAATGATTATTACTGGTTGCAAAACATATAAAGACATATTGCGTCTTTATAGTGAAGTTCGTCTCTGTTTGCTGCTCTATGGATACTTGTAAGCTTTTAGAAAAGATTTTGATGATCATATTCATATTTGTAATCATAATTATGCGAATATTATACATCAATTGTGAAATCGATTCCAATAATGGAACTTTGAAAACTTGCATAAAAGTGTTTCTGCAAAGAAAGAACCTTGTTTTCTTTTATTCGCGTATAGATATCTTATTTTAACTCGCAATAGAAGTTATTCGGTAACAGATTTTGAGATACGAAATTCTATTGTGATGCTGAGTCATGTTACCTACATAGAAGGAAAAGTCTGATGAGAGATGAGCAATGTAACGTTAAGGGGCGAAAAATGGTAAGAAAGTTAGGTTATAAGTCAAGATTTTATTGCTTTAAGACCAGGCTAGATGTATATGACTAGTTATGATGCTAACTCATAATAATCATTCTAACTAAAAAAACCTATGCGCGAATTATTGTCCGTCATAAAATGACCTTTCACAGACACTTCTAGATGTGAGCCCCTCAAGCTCACTTTGGACCTCCACCCTCTTTCCGACCTAAGACTAATTTTGTCTCTTTCAGACCCAAGAGTTGCCTATTTTTGGCTCCGCCCCTTTGACTCTTCCCTTTTAGTTCACTACTATTACCATATATAAACATAATCACTTCATGTTTAAAAGTTTTAATTGACGAAGCACTAAAGATTTTGCATACCAGAGGGATCAAATTTCAACTTCATCAAGCTCTCAACCAAATGGATTTTTCCTTCATTCCATCCTGTCATCAGAAAGAAATCAAAAAGACCACCATACAGTATGTTCATCGGTCGCCAACTCAAAATCATCAAGTCAGCGGTTATTGAGTCTCATCAATCACATAAAACAATAAATAATGCTATTCATTAACTCAGTTCCATAATATTCACCCTGTTCTTTCATCATTCTTTCATGTTTCAATTCACTACTGATAATTTTAAAATTAATAATAATTTTATTCGAATAGAAATTTGGCAATTGGACTGAATTTTGATTATTTTAATTTATTAATTGGATTTTTACAAAGATGAACATGAAAAAATTATCAATTCATCATTTACATAGAAACATTCATTCCAGCCATGGGTACTTCAACTCTTATCATTGGTTTTTTAGTTGCCTGAGAACCAGGACCACTCTTCCCTTTGCCAGTTGGGTTTGAATTTGATGCAGAACTTGCTGCCGCAGCTGCTGCAGCAGCTGAAGATCCACCTCCTGCTCCTTTTCCTTTACCATTGTTTCCTTTACTTTTCCCTGATCCCGAAGATGTACCACCTGATTTGCCCTTGCCCTTACCTTTACCAGCTCCTGAACCTACGCCAGCACCTGAAGTTGCTGCTGCTGCACTTGAAGCATCTGCTCCACCTGAAGCTGATCCTGAAGAAGCGCCTGACGATGCACTAGCTCCTGACCCTGCAGTAGCACCTGAACCGGCACCAGCTCCTGAGCCTGCACCAGCTCCTGAGCCTGCACCAGCACCTGAACCTGCACCAGCTCCTGAACCGGCACCAGAACCTGAGCCTGCACCAGCTCCTGAACCTGCGCCAGCACCTGAAGTTGCTGCTGCTGCACTTGAAGCGGCTGCTCCACCTGAAGCTGATCCTGAAGAAGCGCCTGACGATGCATTAGCTCCTGAACCTGCACCAGCTCCTGAACCGGCACCAGCACCTGAACCTGCATTAGCTTCTGACCCTGACCAGCTCCTGAGCCTGCACCAGCTCCTGAGCCTGCACCAGCTCCTGAGCCTGCACCAGCTCCTGAGCCTGCACCAGCTCCTGAACCTGCGCCAGCACCTGAAGTTGCTGCTGCTGCACTTGAAGCGGCTGCTCCACCTGAAGCTGATCCTGAAGAAGCGCCTGACGATGCACTAGCTCCTGACCCTGCAGTAGCACCTGAACCGGCACCAGCTCCTGAGCCTGCACCAGCTCCTGAGCCTGCACCAGCTCCTACCGGCACCAGCACCTGAAACAGCACCAGCTTCAGTTATTGATTCTGTATTCGGTGCTGATGGCAGTGAGCTTGGGGTTTTTGGAATAGACGCAGGTACACTTGCGCTCATCAAAGATGGCAGTGAGTTTACTTGTAAATCAACAATATTTCCACTGTCATCATAATTTCCATATAAATCAGGGACGTTTGGATCTGGCATGCCAAGTTCAATATCCATAATGCTACCCGCGTTTGTTGCGTCACCTATCCCTGTGCTTCCAGCTTCAGCTTCGCTGCTTGCCTCGGCGGCACTGTTGGCACTGTCACCATTAGCCATTGCTGTAGCACCACTGTTGGCCTGGTCTAGTAATATGGTGTTTGTAGGATCTTCAGGAGCTCCCATCATGTCCTGAACTGCAGACAAATCAGGAATCTGCATAGAGACATAATTACAGGAGATGATAGCTAGTAGAACTAAGCACAAATACATGTTTTTAACCATTTTGAAAGAGTTCTTAAAATTTAACTGTTTTCTTCTCGAATGTTGAGATGATATAATTTTTTCTCAAAAAGTTTCATTTTTTATACTTCATCTCGTGCCAACTGTATAAACTGAATCGCTCTCTGGAAACGGATATAAAACTGAATTAAGTCTGTGTTTGAATTTTTTGTTGCTTCAGAAGTCATTTGTTTGCATCTACATTTATTTTTAAATCTAATGAATAATAGCATAACAATTCAATAACAACATCAAAATAAATAACACAGAATTTTTCACAAATATTTATGCATCTGTTGCATCTAAAGTAATTTATTCATTTACATCTATATTTGGTGAATAAATAACGGCAGAACTGTTACTAGAGCCGGCATTTGTGAAGTTTTATTGCAAAAGTATCGAATGATTTCATCTAATTTTTAAATGTCTTTTGGTCTAATTTCAATTTCTTGAATGGTTATCTTAGTTAGGGTATGATTCCTACGACCATTTTCGAGGATGAAGATTTTCTCCCTCACGTTGCATAAAATGGCCGACATTTCTATTGTTTGGTCGTCGGATGGACCAGCTGCGGAAGTCCTGGTAGATTTTCTAAATACTGTAATTTTTAAAAAGAAGTGAAATGTTATCGAGTTCAATATTATTGTAATATTAAAGGATTAAGGCCTAAGTTATTGTTAATTTTAAATTTTGTGTTTCATAAATTATTTACAACAGTATTATTATACAATTTCTTAAATTAATTCCTGTTCTTAGTTAACACAGATTTTGTTATACCCTCCTTAGTCAATCACCACACATCCTCCACACCTTTTACTACAGCTTAAACAGTGTATCTTTCTGTGATGAGTACATAAATTTAAAATATTTTTGAAAACCTGTTATAATTGTTTCATGAAACCTATTCCGATGAGGAACTATGTTTTGATCTGTTGACGGGTGATTACGTTAGCTTTTAAACTGACTGATAAAATTTGATCAAACTGTAAATGCAATCATGATTCGTTTTAAGAAAATATGGATATGATTTTCCATGAGAAGGTTTGTATTTTGCTTTCAGTTCAGTAATTACTTATCGACAGTTTTGGCACCCACGCGGGGATTGCAATTCAAGTACAAATACGAGAAAGTTAAATTAAGTTAAATTAAGTTAAAGAGATTATTTTGGAACTAACCCGGATTGAGGAACCAATTCTATCAAGTGAATATGAATAAATAAAAGGAAGTTTTACGGTATGGCACACACGTCTGATCACAATAAACTTCACCAGTAGAATTCTCATGACCTGAATATGTCAAAAAAAAAATTTCAGCTTCGGCAAATGAAGTTTCAATTTTTTCCTATAAATGGCTCAAAATCCAATATAACCTGAAATTTACCACTGCGCAGGCGCAGAGAAGTTCCCTAACCTAACCTAACCTAACCTAACCTAACCTAACCTAACCTAACCTAACCTAACCTAACCTAACCTAACCTAACCTAACCTAACCTAACCTAACCTAACCTAACCTAACCTAACCTAACCTAACCTAACCTAACCTAACCTAACCTAACCTAACCTAACCTAACCTAACCTAACCTAACCTAACCTAACCTAACCTAACCTAACCTAACCTAACCTAACCTAACCTAACCTAACCTAACCTAACCTAACCTAACCTAACCTAACCTAACCTAACCTAACCTAACCTAACCTAACCTAACCTAACTTAACCTAACACATTGTCAACTTGAATTATCACAACTTGCTCCCTCTCAGTTCTAACAGCTGACACCACGTGAAGGTGGGGAGCCTCGTCAGCCTCGGGCAGTTTTTTAAAGTGGTCGCCCTCGCCTCCACTTATCATTCCGATTACCAACCAACACCTGGATAAACATCCCTGATAGCTCTTATGATATCAGCGAATGGATCCAGATTATTCTTTCGGCACCCTCGCCTCCAGAGGAATTCACAAAGGTGATAATCAAGATCTTCACCCCTGAGACCTCCTCTTTGTAACCGCAATCGCAACGGCCTCCATTGTGACTCGATGTCATTAGTATGAGCACCGGTTCGGGGGTCGGCAAAAGTTACTGAGTGATTAACAGTAAGGTGTAAGTACCCTTCATCACCCAGCACTTCATACGGTTTCCAGCAGTCCGAAACAATAACACTGCCGGGGGCAATGTGCTTTTTGATAATCGGAATGAGAGTATCCCGATCTCTTTTATTGTCTGGACAAACCTCGAGGCGGATTTCCCGAGTTTCATGGTCAATCGCACCGAAAATCCACTTGCCCTCAACACGCTTGCCGCGGTTGTATTTTCTCCGGCCAAATTTCATCTCGTCGATGGCCACTAATTTCCCTTCCCCTCCGATTTGCCCTGAATCCTCAAACAGTTTGTCCAGGCGAAGCATACACACTTCCCTACAATATGAATAGATGTCCATCACAGTGGACTTCGATATTGTAGGGCGACCGATTTCGTTCACGGCATCATCCACTTTCATTCCACGAGCGAAATAGTATGTGAGCCGTAGAACATCCTCAGCCGATATATTGTGGCGTTCAAACCACGTATCTTCGGCCAATGTCCTTTCAATGGAATGCTTTCGGCACATCCATCTAAGACCAATCTAAGACACATGTTTGCGCTCCCCTATATTCCCTCCCTGATGGTGCAAGAACCATTTCCTCTTTCCCATTCTTCGGACATTTTCTTCGTTTTGGAAGAAGTCCTACTGCTTGACACCATTCAACGCAAGCCTGCCTTGAAACGAAAACCTCCGCAGCTAAGCGCTCAATGTTCCAAAGCCCTTCAAGTGCAGCATCAGAACTGCAAGAAGCCATTTTCTTAAAATTTGATTATATAATATTTTTAACTGCACGAGTTAAAAGATCAATATTTAAAACCTTTTAGTCAAGTTTTTATAATAATTAAATGATTTCTTAATTAGAGCTAAGATTAAAGAGTTAGATTAAAATAACTTAAAGATAAAGAAAATTGAAAGAGTTGAGTTATGTAATTAATTAATATGAAAATAGACAATGATAATCCGTGGGAAATTTGGGAGAAAAGGGTAAAAATTGAGTGAGAACATAAGTTAACGCATGCGCGGTTGCTAGATGACGCAATATCCAAACTTGATTTGCCGAAGCTAAAAATTTTTTTTTGAATAGTTAGTGCTGAGTACTACCCCCCCACAAAATTTCATCATGATCCGACGTGTGTGCCATACCGTAAAACAGCCAAATAAAATTGAATTTGAAACCAGGTTAAAATTAGGTTGATTTATCGAAATAAACTGTGAAACCCGGTGATTGGGTTGATTCAATGAGGTTAATCGATCTGTGTTGAACTGAGAAAAAAAATTTCTTGTGAATCAAGTTGACCTGAAGCGACTCAAATAAGGATGTGACTTGATTCAAAAATTGAACTAAAAACAAAATGACTAAAATTTACTGAACTTATTAAACTGGATCAACTGATTAAACCCAATCAATTAAATTAAATAAGCTGATATAGATGAATGTAATCAACTAATCAAATTGAATTAACTAATTAAGCTGATTGAGCTGACTTAAATAAATTAATTGGACTGAATTAACTGAGCAATTTAACTGAATTAACTAATCAAGCTGATTAAGCTGACTTGGATAAATCGATTGAACTGAATTAAGTTAAATCAAAACTGAATCAACTGACCGGTTTAACTGAATAAGTTGAATTCATGGGTTAAATTGGATTAACTAATTAAACTGATTGATTTATCAAACTGAATTGAACTAACTGACAAAGTTGGAGTTTTACTGATCTACCTGAATCAAATTGGCTGATTTAACTGATGATTAGTCCAACTAACCATCTAAATTCATTTTTTGACGCACAGCTTACGAATGAAAAATATATGTATTTTTATTGTTTATTTAATCACTTAATTAATTGTCTTATAAAAGTTTAATGTTATACACAGCTAGCGACTATTGCGTCCTGCGATTTCAGAAATAAAAGTGTCAAATGGCACATTTTCATGACCAGCTAAAGGGACTTCGCTCAAAGTTATGTTCGGGGTAAGTCTAAACTCCGTAAAAATCGGCGAGTGATCTGAACGTCTGCTTTGGAGATCTATCGGCAGACTTGCAAAAAGTACATTGCTTGAGTGTAGGATATAATCGTATCTATGGGTATTACCTCCATGATCAAGGTATGTGGCTCCGGTTGCAAAGACTTGCAGGTCTGATATTTGTATTAAATCATTTAATTTAGTATCACTGAGTGTGCTATTTCGATCTACATCTGCATTCAGATCACCTACAACAATTACATGTTTAACAGGATCCCAGTCTTTGCGGTCACCGTCTTTTCCTCCTCCGGTAAATTATTCCAAGAAGACATCTGAAATATATTTTTATGAGGTTTTCATTCATTGTCGGAGAGCGGTGAGTGTTGATGAATCCGATACGATACGCTCCTTCACTATGCGCCACAGCTTGTATCATACTGTGGTTGGTTGCGTAGCGATGATAAACTGGGTCTCCAAGTTTGAATAGGATAGCACAATCACTATGCTCATAAAATTCAAGTCTGACTTGAGTATGTCGTCTGGATGTACCCGGTGTATCTCCATCTTGTACACTGCAGGAAGCCCAGAAATTCTTGAAGACCAGCAAACACCAAACCTTGTTCTAAATATCTTTTAACAAAAGTTTTCACGATATTAAAAAGTTCCGTTCCTCTGGCTAAATTGAAAGTTAAAACAAATACTTTAGACATTTTAGTGAAAGATAAAAAGAATTTGAAAATATAATTCTCACTGCAATAGAAAAAGTAAAACAGAATTAAAAACAAAAACAAAACAAGAACAAAATCTTTCGCAATTTTTGTAGACTCCCGCCTAACAAGATGTAAATAAACAAGAAGAGTTAACTGTGAGTAATGCCACACTAACAAATCGATAATAGATTACGGTCTTATATGTTTCAAAACAAACAACGACGTTAGACGCAGAAATTAGTCAATTATAAATCATAAGAATACTAAAACATATAAAATAATAATAAAATGGACCAAGCTAACATACAAAATAATGAGGAACCTCGTACTAACAAGTTAGTATCCCCCCTTACTACAGCTAATGTGACCCTACCAAATATTGCAGTTAATATCAGTTTCTTCTCAGGTGACGATGACGAAAATGTTATTGATTGGTTCCATCATTTGAGTTTGCAGCCACAGCTTTAAGCTGGACACGAACAGATATGTTTAATGTACTTCCAGCTTATCTACAGGGAACTGCACGAAGATGGTATTATGCCATAATTTCACATGTACCTAGTGTACCTATTGTTTCTAGTGTACCTGATACGCAAACAAGTATGACTGTGTCACCACCAGGCCCTCCCCAAAATTATCAGGATCTCAAAAATAGAATGATCGCGGATCTGTGTCCTGCTGACTACAGGTCATATCTTTCACAAGAACTATACAAATCTAAGCAAAAGGTCGGTCAATCTGCTATTGCTTATATTTATGAAATTCATGAACTATGTAGAAGAATTCATGAAGAGACGCCTGAAGTTTTTATCATTCGCATGATAAAAGAAAAATTATTACCACAGATTAAATACGGAATTGCTCTTCAAAATCCGAAAACTCTGCATGAATTAGTTGAGGCGGCTAGACTTGCTGAAAGAGCCATGCACAGTTGTTCAATGCCTTTCGATGCCCCAAATCGAGAAGTAACTCAGTTGCAAACACAAGTACAACAAATGAAAGAAAAATTAGATCTCTCAAAAGATGTAACATTTGTAGAAAATTAGGGCATACTGACGAAAGATGCTATTTCGCTAAAAGATCTGAAAATAATTTTACTGATCGTAATCAAATTTCAAATAATTACCCATCAACTAGTTATATACCCCAACATAATCAAGATTACTAACAAGTAATTACACAAGCTAACCAGAGTTATCAAACAGCTGCTAGAAACTACATTCCATGTAATCCAGGTGTCACCAATAGAACCTTTGCTAAACGAACTTTTCCTAGAAATAATGCAGATCCTGATAATTGGAGAAATCGACCCTCAATATCTGCTAAAGAACCTGAAGTTAAAACAGAGGCATCTAAAGGATCTGACTATAAAGGCAAGCCTAAAGAAAGATCACCTTCACCTAAGCGTAGAGGTAGGCCACCTAGTAAGGACAGAGGTAGAGGTCGAGGTCGTGGTAAGGCTCCACAAGTGAGAATCATAACTTACCAATCTGAAGAAGAAATAGATTCCGAATATGGCATTGAATCAGATGATAATACATTTGTTAATCCGGTTGCTAAACCAAAATATTATCCAACAATTTGTAAAAGTAAATGGTTGCAAAGTAGATTCAATGCTGGACACAGGCTCAGAAATCTCTCTAATTACTAAGGATCTAGTTTCTAAACTCAATTTAAATGTTAGTAAATATAAAGGTCCTACTCCATTTGCTGCTAATAATAAAGCTGGCTTTGGTAGTCTGAGAAAAGCTGGATTAACTTTGAATCCGGATAAATGTTTTTTCTTTAAGAAGAAAATTCTATATCTTGGACATATTATTAGTGCAGCAGGTCAAGAACCCGATCCCGAAAAAATTCGAGCAGTGAAGAATTTTCCTGTTCCGGTTACTTTGAAGGATATTAGAGCTTTCGTTGCTCTTTGTTCCTATTATCGCAAATTTATAAAGGATTTTGCTAAGATTGCCTAACCACTAACTCAATTAACAAAAAAAGAAGTCTCTTTTATTTGCGGACCAAACCAGATAGAAGCTTTTGAGTATCTGAAAAATTGTTTAGTCAAAGCACCCGTTTCGGCACATTATAATTATATGTTAGAGACTCAGTTGAGAACCGATGCTTCAGATGTAGGTTTAGGAGCAATTTTACTACAAAAACATGAAAATAAATGGAAACCTGTCGCTTTCGCAAGTAGACAAATCAGAGGCGCAGAGGTTAATTATCCAATTTCAGACTAAGAATGTCCTGCTATTATTTATGCTTTTGAGAAATTCAGACATTACCTCGAAGGAATTACATTTGAAATTGTAACAGATCACTGCGCATTGTGCTTCTTAAGGTCAAAAACTAAGTTACCCCCAAGACTAATGCGTTATGCAATGACACTGCAATCTTTTGAATTCAAGATAACGTATAAATTAGGTAAAATTCATGCAGACGCTGATTGTTTAAGTCGTTACCCAACTAATGATCCGGAATTTAATAAGCTCAATGATGATGATAAAGAACAGGGAGACGACATTTTTGCACTCCTAATCAGTGAACAAGAAGAGGAATATATTATTAATAATTTAATTGAAGAACAAATAAATGACCCGACAACACAAGCGCAGATCCAACAACTAAACGACATAGATATATTAGAACCTAGAATAAAGAATAAAATCATACGTAATTTTAGAATACATAGAATAGAATAGTATTCTTGATAAAAAAATCGTAACAGACACAGGAACTAACTGGGTTCCCGTCTTACCTGCAAATCTAGTCAAAAAAGTTTTGCAAAGCCACCATAATGACGCTACGTCAGGTCATTGTTGGATCTATCAAACGTATGCAAAATTGAAACCCAAATATTATTGGTCAAAAATGACAAAAGATATAGCTAAATATATTAACTTATGTGAGGAATGTCAACTTAATAAAAAGGGAATAGGTAATGCAGTTCCACCACTTAAACCGATCTATGTGTCAGCCCCTTTAGAAAAAATAGGAATTGATATTCTTAGTCCTTTGCCTCCTTCTTCAGAGAAAGAATGCATCATTGTGGCCACTGATTACTTTACTCGGTGGGTAGAGATGAAGGCTTTAGCAAAGAAGGATACTCTCAGTACTGCAAAGTTTTTAATTGAAAACATTTTATCACGTCACAGTTTCCCAAAAACGATCGTTAGCGACCAAGGTCGTAATTTTATTGCTGATACTATTAAAGAAATTGCAGAGTTTATGAATACTAAATGGCAACTGTCAACCACCTATCGTATGAATCACCTACTGAATACGTAGAATTTCTCAATAATGAATGGGCATTAGTGAAAGAACTAGCAAGAATAAATTCAGATGAATCAAAGGAAAAACAAACTAAAAATTATGAGAAAAGACATAGACTTAGGACATTCAATGTAGGAGATTTAGTATTATACGAGAAGCAAATAAGATTGAGTAAATTAGACTCGAAATATGAAGCCCATATAAAATCATAGAGAAGGTAGGAGAAACTAATTATTTTTTACAGAAAGACGAAGGTCACGAACCAAAAAGAGTTCATGGATCTCAGATTATTGGTGAAGAGACTAAACCCTCTCCTAATGGTAAAAAGAGTAGTAAATTGTCAACCAGTTTACTACTATTCCTCCTTCTAACTTTGATAACAACTATCTGCGAATCTATCACGATTTCAGACTCACTAATCTGGAAGGCTACCTATAATAAATACTTGAGAGGTTACATCCGAGTTAACCACACTATTGCTCTGGTGAATCCTTGCAAACAGATCCCTGAGTATGAAAGTTATTTTGATGAAGTGAATATCGGATGGAAAAATACTCAAAACGATGCATTAGATTGTGAAATAGAGTGGCGACATCAAAGTCAAACTATGGGCATTGAATGGGGGCCACAGATTAATATAGTGAAAACTTACCGAGGTTGTAAAGAATTCATCAAAAAGGGAAATCGTAGTCAATGTTATGATCGAGCTGATGAAATTTGCTTTGAATATACACATGTAAATGATATCTTCTACATCGCTAGACATACCTGTTTACGATACATCGAAGAGAAAATGAAAATAGTTGAAAATCTGTGCAGTCAAAAGGAAGTATCAACAAGACGTAAAAGAGACGGTGGTCTGGTAGCCGTAATTTTTATTTCTTCAATCATGATTGTTGGTACAAGTGCATTGATCAATAGCTTTACCAGCGGTTCAAGTACAGTGGATCAGATAACTAACGACGCTCTCACGCAGATTTCACAAGCTTTAAAAACACAACAAGCAAAAATGATGCACATGTCGGCAGAATTAGCAGATTTGAAGATAAGAGTCTCTCAGCTTGAACACAGTGCCTACGAGAACTCATTGCGAGCAGCTGATGTATCTTTTCAAGTGAATAGATTGATTACCGTTATGCAAGACACCATGAAAGCCATAAAGATGAATAAAACTATTCCAATTTCGACTTTTGACTTCTTCAACGTTTCTTTACCATGTGGTAAAACATGCCTATTGACAAAGGTTTCGGATGCAAGATGTCATGTTATCACGAAGAGAAATCAATCTCCAGGGGAAACTTATTTGCAATTGACATTCAAAGTGGCAAAAATAGCGACTGATTTGGTTGTACGAAAAGCTGAACCTTTCACACTACTTGAAAAAAGTAACGGTTCGGTCTGTCTTTTAACATACAAAGGACCACAATATGTCACTGTCAATTCAACCTCAAGAGAAATGTGTAGTATTGAGGCTGATGAAGTGAAAGATGAATATCTCGTACACTTTCCAAGTCATTGTGATGTATCAAAAGACGTCGAACTCTGGGAAAAGGGAAATTGTATTGAAGCTACAAAATTTAAAATACGAAAAACCCCAGATAAAAATTGTGAATGATTATTACTATGTCTATTGCGTTGGGCATAATCTAACCCAATATGGAAGTACTGGACCATGTTTAAACGAGATCACTAAAGTATCAATGGATCAAAATTTTTCTATCGATGGTGAAGTGTATTCCTTTAGTGAACTTGCCACGTTGGAACATTATGAAATGACACCTGTCTCTAATTTAATTAATTGGAAATTGACGAATAGCAAACCGTTTGTCGAAGAAAAACCATACGATCTTGGGATTTTAGAAGAGCTCATTACACAACATAAATCAGAGATACATCGTGATGAATCATGGTTATCTTGGATAAAAAGAAGTCTGATAACATTCTTGCTAGGTGTCATAACCATTTGCATAATATTACTTATAATATCAAAGTTTATTAACACGATATTATTCTGCATTAAAAAGCCTGTTATTGCAGTAAACATGGTACCAGATTCGAATTACCAAGACTATAAAACACAATTAGCACCGATATCGATTCCATTGAGTTCTCTCTATTAACTAGATAATGATTGTTTCTTTTTGCTGTTATACTATAATATTAATTATAATTTAGACCCTATGGATTTAGTATCTACTTTAGACTATATTAAGTACTATTCAAAATTTAATTATATTATAACATTTTGTCCAAATTTAGATCATTCAATATGTACCACGATCGTCTAAGACCAAGACAACAAAGTCCACCTGTCATCGACTTCAGCTTCGATTGAAACCAAAATCCAGTCCCATCCACCTCCCGTTACAATCCAATGGATTGGCAGGGTTACGCTAGTAACAGTAGGCGTGTCAATACTTCTTTCAACCAAAATTTCGACCCAACTCCATCCACATCTCATTCTACATCAAATTCCTCGGATCGGCGAATAAGATTCCATAGAGATTCAGATTGGGCTAACTGGACCCCCCCATCGAAGATATTAGACCAAATGCGGCAAATCTAACAATATTATCTATCATGAACCAAGCTCCAGAAACTCAAGTTATGAGAGATTTTGTAGATTCAGATGCATACAAGGATTTTACTTGCATTGTGTGCTTCGAATTGATTCCAGATCACTATCAAGAACATACCTGCATGAATTGTAGGGCTTGCATGTGTTTTGATACCTGCTTGAAGGCTTATAAGCTTACTCCGTTAAGAACTCTACCATGTCCTAACTGTAGGGAACCGCTCAAATGTACGCAAAGACCCCAGTTAGGTATAAAATTGATAAAGGTCTGGGATGAGTTAAAAGTATATTGTATGTTCCCTACATGTAGGATTATTGTAAACAACAGCAATTATAATGATCAATAATTGTCCACATAATGTCAGAAATTGTACTAGATGTACCTCGAAAAATTGGAATCAAGAAATTCATTCAAGCTACTGTATGGAAGAACTTAATTCTACCCAAAAAGAACTCGAATCCAAAAATAAAAAAATAGAAGAATTGACTTCAGAAAACACCATTAGAAAACAAATGATTGAAGGAGCACAGACATGAATAAAAGAACTAGAAAATATGTTAACGCAAAGAGAATCAGAAAACCCACATAACAATCCCACACTAGTAACGCCATCCACATCAAATCCGATGAATAGTGCTAATAACCCGCATGGGAAATACAGGGCAATTCCACTAAAAGGTAAGTTTTCTTTTGGCTGTTATTCAGCCCTACGTTGACCGATCGACCCTAGATTGCGTTTATGTAAGTTTTGCCGATACTTATTTGCCATATTCCAAGGTCAAGGCCGTACAAGGTCATTTTGCGGGAATCTCTAAGAGACCCTTTAGAGGTCATTAGAAAGTCATTTCATAATTTTTGACTTTTAAAAAGCATTCTGATGAAGTTTCAACCTTCTGTAAACAGTCATTCTCACGTTATTATGATTCAAATATCCAAATCACATTAAGTTAAATTTTCGTTTTTATGCTGAATGATTAATCTTATTGTGCAGAGCTCCGTTGGAATTACCCAGCCAGTACCGAGTGGAGTGGAGTTGCGTTTTACTGGACATCACTTAAAAGGAGATTTTTCTGCCTATGAAGCGAGGTTTTTTAGAGTTTTCCATCTCATGCAATTTTTGGAAGCTCTTTCTTACCAGAGGAAATCAGCCTAGCTGTAATCTTTGTGCAGTTTCAGTTGCTTGCCTTCGATAGCAACGCAAGCTTGACAACGAACTGCTACAGAGGTACAGGCTCTGCTGCTTTCCTCTTGAGAGAGCTCTTGAAACTCCTCGGAAATGAATGATTTGAGCTCATCCACTGTTCGAGGGTTTCTTTTGAAAACCTGATCTTTCAATCGCCCCCAGAGGTAAAAATCACATGGATAGCTCATACTGAAAACTATAAGAAAAAAGTGTTTTCGTTTTACCGTATGCATAAAACTAAAAAGTTATATTGATAAAACACGGAAAGTTGGGCATGACCAATACCCGTAAAAGTTTTTCCTACAAGAAAGAACTTTTAAGATGATTACCTGGTAGAATTTTGTGTGAGCTTTTCATTAATATCATGTTCATAAATGTGGGCCTCGTAGTTTAGGAGTAAATGGCCCTTATATGTTTCAAGGGTTTTTCTCGATTTTCTCAGTAACCGGAAGTATTAGACTGATATAGAAAAACACGTATCTAATAATTTTCAATTGTCTATCAGCCAATGAATAAGATTCAAAAATACATGCCCATGCATTCTTGCATGATCTCCTTTGCAATTTAAAAGCGAGTCAACTTTAGCAGGTTGGACTATATTGAACTTCCAAAAACTCTATGAGTATCAAATCAGTTATATTTTTTCAAATATGATATTTTATATGCGACTATGTTGGTGATTCGAAGCCAAGTCAAGCTGAGAAACTTTATCGATTCACATTTTAAACTATTCAAACGCAAAACGCCAAAGAACTACTCTTCTCAACATCACAACCTAATAATTTCGCGGCCTCACAGTAGTCGCGTGATGGCCAAGATGGATGAATATCATCAAAAAGTATTTACTTTTTACTGTCGCAAAAAGATACCTTCAACGAGCAAGTTGCATATGATAGTTTCATTTGATAAATTCATGTAAGGATAAGATTCTGTTTCGACTATTCACATGTCATTTAAGTAAAATATTTGATCAAGATGCTCTATTGTTCATTTGACATACTTGATGAAAAAATGGTAAAACTGGTGTTTTTGGGTTCAATTGATTGACATTGATTATTTGCTGACGACTATCGACTCTTTCTTTTATAAGGGGAATATTCATCGAGTTGATTCATCATCACTTGTTATTTCATTTCGAAAGTATCAATATTTAATCTGCTTTAATTAACTCGAAACTGAAACAGCGCTTTGTAGTTTTTGCAATTGTTAGAATTTTCGATAATTGAAAGTTATACCACTGAAACTGTACTGACACTTTGTGAAAACTTTGAAGATGCAACTCTTTTTAATTGTTACTTTTATTGTTTATTCCGTTAATGCTTCCGAGCATAATTTTATTCGCAATAGTTTGGAACCATTATCAGATGAAATGATAGATACGATCAACTCTGTGAACGCAACATGATGTAATTTACGATACCGAATTAAACGATATGATTTTTATAGATATGATGCAAATACTCATATCAAACACCTCTAGCCAAGCTTATAAAGGAATAGGTGATTGAGGTACCAGTAAAACTACTGCGTTACACAGATTGATGATAGTGAATAAAGTATCTAACTGATCATGTTTGTAACCAGAAATGTGAATCAAACTCGCAGACTCGAACATTGAAAGAAAAGTTGTGAGACAGTTGAATTGGTGGTTTCTACTAGAAGTTGTTGTACTCTCGTTTTTAACACTTCAACAAGATCAGTAATAGAAAAATGTAAGCTAACATGTAAGTTTGATTATTTATAATCATGTACGTCAATGTAACCCTTTCCTTTTGGTTTGATACAAACACAACTAGCACCATCACCACTAACAGTAACAACAACAGCAATGCCAATTATGTCAACATTGATGAAATTTACATACCATTGGTACCGTCCAGCGGATTATTTAATCCATCAAGTTACCTTTTATCAAGTGTTGATAATGATGTAAATAATGATCCATATAATTCATCCATTTCTTCCGTTATCAATTTGCATGGTCAAATTAGTGGTAACACTTCCATTGAACTGGTTGACAGTTCATTGCACCCAAAACCGGAAAAGGTTTACTGGGCTTTGTGGCTTGTGATACTTCCCTTTTTAGCCGTTTTTGGCAACATTCTTGTTATACTCAGTGTTTATCGAGAAAAATCACTCCAAACGGTTACAAATTATTTCATTGTGAGCCTTGCTTTTGCTGATCTTCTTGTTGCAGGAGTTGTTATGCCTTTTGCAGTCTACTATTTGGTAAGTGTTTAACATCAATCTTATAATTTTGTATAACAAAGTTTTGATTTGTGGTGAAGAATTCAACGGCAAAATTGATCAACATTACTCGACAACTTGTGTTCACAGATAAATTCACAATTTCATGTTTCACCTCTTGACTGGATTACTGAGACTCAAGAAAACTCACCGCTAAGAATAACAGAAAATTTGTATTCCCACGTTTTATTCATACAATTGACTTGGTATTTGGTTTCATTATTTCAAGAGTGAAATTCGTTCTTTGGATCGAAGCAAAATTTTATTGTGGGAATTGATTGGAAAGTTAATTTTGTCCATAATCAATTCGATTGATTGTACAAAAACTGGTTTAATCAATATTAATGATTGATAGAAGGAAAAGTTTAATAATAACTTTATTTGCGATGAAATGCTTTTTTTGTTGCTCAACAAATTGAACTTTCACTTGTTATTCAAGTGTGAATGCTTAGAGTCTATCACGAAACACTTGAAAATTCAATGTAATTGGCCAAAAATAATGAAAGCAAAAGAATTGAAGAAGAAGCAAAAATCGAAAACAAATGAAACTCGAAAAGCAATTGAAAAGTGGAAAGGTTTTCATAATAACGGTTAGTAAATCTAATTGTAACTCTTCGTCTGCAAATAGCAACAAAACTTAACCATCAATTATCATGTCCAATAATTATCTATGAATAATCTTTTCGACAAAAAACAGAGAGAATAATCGACTTTATTGACAAAATTTTTAAAAGTTGAAAGTTTTTCAATTTCATGTTCGCAATCCAACAATTCTTGATAAAAGTTTCAATAAAGACTCTGGAACTGAAGGAAAAAAGTGAAATTCGAACAAAAAAAAGTTGATTCAATTTGATATTTAAATTATTTACTCGAGTATGCATAATATATTATGTATACTGGATACTATTGAACATGAACCATATCTTGAACAAATTGGTTGAGAAAAAAGAACAAAAATCTTCCGATTTACCCTTTCTTTTCTGTTCCAATTGAATATTGAGAAAGGCAAAAGTTATTTGTATTGTGTGATGAAGATAATGATGATGATAAATAGGAATACCTCATGTGTCAGGAAAGATGGAAAAGTTCATTGATTAGATTTTACACTTTCATTTCTCATTGTTGTCTTTATGAAAATATTGGAAGGAAAGGAGTGAAAAGAAGAAGAGGAAAAAAGGCGAAAAGAGATTCATGAAAAGTCTCGAGTCTAGCTATGTTTAGCATAATGATAAATGCAATAATGAAATGAAGTTTACATGAAAGATTAACTAACAAATGAATCCATTAATCTTGATTTGATTAATGATGGTTGATGATTTTAAATATACTTGATTCACTTTTATTCACTCTTTTGACCATTTATTTCTGTTGTTTTAATTTGATCAACTTTAATGATTGTTCACGTTTCGAGTAATGTTTGTTTCAAAAAATGCAACACTTGACGTTGAACGAACACAAAGTAATGAGAAGTAAAAAAAGTTTGCCAACTTTTCGCTCTTCAATAATCCTTTTCTCCTAGTTTTGCAAATGTATTGCTTCAAGACTGACAATCAATATGCAACCTTTGATTATCTAATGAATTGAGCAAACAATAAGCTTTGTGCATGTGATATATAAAAATAAACTTAAATGTCGACAGTAAAAGGAAACATAATGTATTGAAAGAAATGGGAATCAACATGAAGATGGATAAGATGATGAGAAGGAATGTTAATGATTCAATGGAGGGAATGATAAAGATGATAATGATAATAACGATGATAAAGCTTAAGGTAATCAAAAGATGATGATGATGATGAAAAACAGGATGAATGGAAAACTCTTTTCTCTCTCTCTCAATATATTCTTATTTTTGCATTTTCGTTGGGAATTAAATGTTGTAATGAAAAGAAAATAATGGAATGCTCATTGGAAAATAAGTCGAGTTTTGTGATCTTTTTTTTGATCTCATGCACAGTTCTTGGTTAAAGTTAAATTAATGATTGAACAAAAGTAGAGTGAAAACTATCTCGACTGTTTAGAGATGACAATAAACAGTCTACAAACATTAATCTTTGACACAATTAACGTTCATTGTAAAGAAAAATTTTCTTTGCCTTTTGTTTTCCTTTATTTCCATTTGATTTGAATAAAGATTCATTTTGAGCAATTTTGATTAGAAAAAAAGTTGACAAAATTTTAATGCTTTCTCACATTGGCAAGTAAAAGCAAACTAAATGATCGTCAAAATTCAAGAGTGAAAAATAATCTAATTTAATATTCATACCAACTTAAATAGTCTTTTGCAAAAAAAAGTAAAAAACGAAAAAAATGAAAAATGAAAAATTCTATTTTTGTCACATTCAGTGTCAGAATACACTGTAACTTGTTTAATTAACTTTATCACGTTAATTACAACCCATTTCAAGTCAATTACAAGCCTGTACAAGTAAAACTAGTACATTTTTGATTATCAATGGCGAGATAAACAATTCATTGGAAAGGAAAAAATTTCAGATAAACATTAGCGAAAAATAAAAATTGCACCAATTCGATGAAACTCTCAAAATATCAGGATGAGGACCAAAACGAGTTGTAAGTAAGCGCAGGAATCCAGATGAATGAACTCGTCTAAATAATGCAAAAAGGCCATCTTTTCTTTTGATCTTCGTTCTGCGAATGTTGACTGAAGAGAAAAGATAATCAACTATTTTTTCTGGGTCGAGTTTCAATTCATTACTCAGCTTGGTGTTCAACATTATACGAAAAAGTCACTTTTGCATATTCAATTGTAAGGCAAACGAAGATAAAGCGGCTACTCAAGTCTGGTATTTCAAGTTGTTCTTGACAAGGTTCATGGTAATGAGTTTGAAACTCATTGGTAAACTTTTGCCGAGTTAACATAATGAATGATGGAATCTGAATGATGGTAACCTTGAAAGTTTTGGCTTTTTCAGTGTCTAACAATGAATAAGAAAGATTCTTAATAACAATATTAATATTATCAATCAAAGCATTTCAATTGTTGACACAATTCACTTTATTTATTCGGCAACTGCTGGAAGCAACGAGAAGAAAAGCCATGATAAATGCTTTCACTTTTCTTTCCCTTTTCACTCTCTTTCAATTTCATCATTTTTCCTTTCTTTCCAATTTCAATTTGAATACATTTTTCCGCTTTATTCTTGTGGATAACTTTTGATTTGTTTTCATCTTTTTTCCTTTCCTCTCTTCTTTTCAACTTTTCAAAAGTTTTTCCTCTCTTCTCTCACCAGTTTTGATCATTCATTTCTCCATGTATACATGAATCGGTTGAAGCATGTATGTGACTAAGTGTCTGCCTATTGAAGTTATTAATGCCTTTTACCTTTCCATCCCTGTGAATGTTGAATATTTTTCTTGTGTGTTGCAAATAAAAAAAGAAGAGTGATAAACTTTTCTCTTCTTTTCTCTCGTTTTTCAAAGAAAAGCTTGGGAAGGCAAAAAATGTGTGTAAAGATTAAAATTGCGAGAAAAAGATGCTGATTTTGATGAATTTTGGTAAAAGATGAAATCTTATGTCAAAAGCCTGACGGCAAACTTTTACCAACTCCTACTCTAGTACATATCATTATCGTATAAGAGTTTACTTTATTTATATATTCTTAGCAAGCTCAAACAACCTTCAGCATTTCATGTTTTCATATTTTTTTCTTCAACAATTTTCTACTCTAGCAAGTTGCAAGTCTAAAATTGAATTAAAACTGTTGAATCAAAGGTAACAAAACGAAAAATTGCATTCAACGATCCAACAATGAAAAAGATTTCAATATTTTCTCAATTATTTTCAAGGCTATGAGAAAGTCAAAGTTTATTCAAATTTCAGAATCTGGATTTCGGTTAAAAGTATCAATTAAAAAGCCAACTATGAAGAAGGAAAAAGTAAAATGGAAAGAAAATGAAAAAAAATTTTCGTCAACTAACATGATCGATTGAGAATGGAAGTCCATTTATTAAGAATCACCATTTTGTACATCTTTGCATATGAACAGATGAATGTTTACTTTATATCCTAAGGGAGGTAATAGTTTCATCTCTTATAAATCCAATATCATACATAATGTCAAACATTATTTGAATGAGATTGAACGATATTCGATGAGATAGGAAAGTAAGGAAAGAAAAGGAAGAAAAGGAAGAAACTGTGAGGCAAGAAAATTCTGGTTACAAGTTGGTCTCGAGTTAACTCTGTTTTTGCTCATCAAAATAGCGATGTTTTTATCTCATCAAATCTTTTCTTTATTATGATGTATTATTTGAAATGAAGAGGAAAATCGAGATAACATTTCATTCTGCATTCCACAGTTGAGCAAATCTCTTTTCTTCTTCTTCTCCGCACCTTTATTCACAATTATTCTGTTCTCGACTAAATTTGGTAATCGACCAACTTGATCAGAATTCATTTTGGTTTTGCCTTTTTCACCTTCACTTTCATCCGATGGACAATTTTGACCAAGAAATAGAGGAAAGGCAACAACATGATGGATAACAAAGTGTGTCATGAGAGAAAAAGATGATAAAAAAGGAAAAAAATATGAATGTTAGATTGATGAACTAGGTAAAGACGGAAGAGAAAAATTCTTTTGATAAGTTTCATGGCTTTCGTGAAGTCAATTTATTCTTGCAATTTCTTCGTTCTTTTCAAAATTCGATCAATTCTCTCCACCTTTGTATAGAGAAGGAAAGTCTTTCAGTGAAAATTTGTTAAATGAAATGAGTTGAAGTTTGAGTTAACGAATTTTCCATTAAATATAGTTTTGTTGTTTTTTGAAACTTTATAACATTATCGAATTTTCGAGTTCAAAGTTTAATGAAATCAGGTGAAAGTGTGAACATTTGCAAGTTTAATCAACTTTTGCTATCAATATGTTTTACATTGGATTATTGTGAAAACTTTTAATATCTTTTTATTTTTGTTGTTCATTCAAAGTGAACAATGAATTTCCCCAGTTGAATAGAGTCCATTTAGAAGGTATAAAAGGTGAAGATAGAAAATAATTGAAAATTTTCTGCGCTCTTTTTTCTCTTTTCTCAGCTTTTCTTTTCAATTTCATTCTTTTGCTAAACAAAATGATTACTTGAGGATAACATAACAGGGAGTTGAAATTTTCACACCCTTTTAATCATCATTTTTTCTCGTCATCAAGAAACAATACCAACTTGATCGACTTTCCAAAACATTAACAATTGATATTATTGATTAACATTGTCATTGTTTTTTTGCGTTTCACCATCCAAGTGAAAATCGAAGCTGAGTAAAGTTTTTCTCTACTTTCATTTTCCATTGCAATTATTTGGCCTTTTCTTGTTTGGTCAGTTTTTTTGTTGGATTAATTTCTTTTCAATAAATCACAATGAAAATGAAAAATGATTCCGATTGTCATGCAGGCTGAGATTAAAAAGAAGTTTAAAATTTTTTCCTCAAAATTCTGTTGGTCAGGTTGAGTAAAACATGTTATCAAGCATAAAGATTTTGCAGAATTGATTATTAAATGCAAACTCGGCAAAAGTTGAAATTGAAAGAAGAAAAAAAAAGAAAAGGAGAAAAAAAGTCGAATCTGAGAATTGAATTGAGCTGAGGAAAGGATAAAACTTGAGGTATGTTCAATTGATGGTATGAGTTTCATGGTAAGAAGGAGGTTGAAAATGTTGATAATGATGATGAGGATAGGAAGTAGAGCAAGTTGAACAGGAAAGTGAAGAGAAGAGTAGAGAGAAGAAGAAGAAGAGGAAAAAAGATGAAACAATTTTTTTACTCTTTTAGGTTGGAAAATAATTGAAAAGAAGTTGAAGAAAAGATGATGACAATGATGATGATGGTGATGGCATTGTCAGTAAACTGACTTGTTGCTGCTCCTGTCAAGGTTACATATTATCATCACTATTCCGTCTACTTCATGTTTCACTCTTTTCCCACTTCTTCTGCATCTACTTATTGCAATGTTTTTGCTCGATTCCTTTACTCTTTTCCCTTCCCTTTTCACCATCAAGTTTTTGCCTTCATTTTCACTTGCATCTGATACTGAAACCTCATCATCTTCAATCTTTTTGCCTTTCTCTTGTGTGGCTAAAAAAGATATCAAAATACTTTCAAATTGCTTTACTTTCTCCTTCTCCGCCTTTTCATCTGCTATCAACCTTTTTTCACTTTCATCTTGTTCTTTCACCATTCCAAGTTCAACTTTTTTTTTCTTTTCTTGCCTTCAGTTTTCAATTCACATACTTTTCACTCAACCGTTTCATTGACTTAATTAATAATTGCAATTTATTCAACGTTCATCATGGCATTATCTGGAAAACTCTTGGTTGGCGGAAAAAAAAGTTAAGAAAATATTTCTTCTTATTCCAAGATCGTGATTGCAATACTTATCGCAAACTCATTTTATCCGCACTTTTCCTTTGCTCTCTCCCTCAACTACCAATTGCAATTTCATACCTCTTATTGTCTCTAGTTTATCACTGTCATTATCATGATCATTTCAAGAATTTCTTATGTTTCAATCATTATGATTGGAGAAGAAGAGAAAAAGAAGATGAAAAATTGATTGATTCCATTTTCATTTCGCCTTCTTTTTTTTCAAGTTCAACTCAATCTGTTTTTACTGTTGAATTTTTCATGAACTTGTTACTTTCGCCAGTTCATCTTGAATTGACTCACATTAGCTCAAATTTTATCACATTAACACATCAAATTTCTAATAACTGATAATAACAGAGTAACCAGTAATAAACAATGAAACTTTGCCGTCAACAAAATGATATTAGAAATGAAAATTAAGAACAAAGTTGGTTGAACAAATAGAGAGTTAAGCTTTCGATACAATATTTATTGCTTTTTGTTTCACTTGAATATCTTTTTCTATTTTTTCTCGTATGAATACTACCATGATAAACTTGAACCTTTTAAAGAAATAAAATAAAATAATAAATATCGAAAAGGTAGAAGAAAGCAAAAAATGAAAATCCAAACCAATTCAATGAATAGATAAAATGATATATTATTTAACAGTAAAAGGTTTAACTTTCAATATCATCATCATTGTTAATATTCTGGCAAAGTTTTTTACCTTTAACAAATGGTACAATAAAAAAGGCGCAAAAATAATATTTCATGATAATCAACATTCAAAGCACAAAGTTTGTGTTAACCTTTTCACGGTTCCTTGAAAACTGACTTCTAAACAATTTTAAGCATGATATGTTATATTTCGTTATCAACTTGCGATTGCAAGGCCCAAAGTTGATCAGTTTGTTGACCATTTCTATCAAAATTTCAATTCGTAATGCCACGAATCAAATGATCGAAAACTTCTATAAAATATCTCACAATTGAGATTAACGATTAAAGATAAAAAAACAAAAATTGAAGCACATTGACTTAGTGTTATGAGTTTTTCAAATGAGTAGTAAATGTTTACATGGAAGACATAAAATCTTCCTCGATTCCACCGAGCAAATGCAACAATATTAATTTTTATGGTTACTCAGTTCGACAGGGTAAAAAATTTATATTCAAGGATGGACGAAGTGTATTGTTAACAGAAAAAGCCAACGAACGATTTTGATTACCACTTTTTTTCTATTAACAATACTGGGAGTTATGACTGGGATTTTTAACTGGGAGTACATATTTAGTTTGCTTACTTAAAGTGCACATTCAGGCTGTTGAAGGTGAAAATTTTATCAGTTTCCCAGTCATTTCTTTCGTAATTTCAATTCGTTATTTTACGAACCAAATGGCCGAAAATTTCTGAAAATATTTCACAGTTATGATTGAAACGCATCGAATATCAAAACAAGGAACAAACTCAAGCCTGGTGGCTTGCTGCTATTAGTTTTTTTACTGGGAGTTTGAACTGGGAGTTGTGACTGGGAGTGCACATTTGGTTTGCTGACTTAGAGTGTTGATTGAGACAGTTAACTGAGATCTGAGACTCAAGTCATGAAACTTTGAATCAATGTATTTACATCTGTCTTTTATAATGAATAACTCTGACTTGAAAAATGACTCCAACTGTTAAAGTCTTTTTCCTCTTTGAACAATGTCATTATAAATGACGAGTATTATCAGCGGTTATAATACCTCAAGTAAAGTGTATTACCTTTTTGGTTTTGCTCTTTTCAAAAAGCAAAAGAAGAACCTTTTTTTCCTATCATGAAATTGATAAGTTTACTTTTTCCTCATCTTGACTCACCTTTTTCCCACTCATTCTCTTAGGTTTCAAGGGAAAAAGTGAAAAGTGCATAAAAAGAGGGAAAAATGAAACGAAACTGGCAACAAAAATAAAAGTAGAGAATCATTTTATTTTACATTTTCAAATGATCATCTTTGCCATTTTTCAGTTGAAAAAGATTAATTCTTTGAAAAGGGAAGTAAAAAAGAAGCGGATTGTAGCAACACATTCATCTATTTTCTGCTTTTCATCATTTTTTTACTCATCATCATCAACCTTTTCTTTCGCTTATGGATTTTACAGGCAACCAGAAGCAACAACAAAAAATGTACTTCAACCCAATGACCTGAAATGTAAAGAGTAACATTTTCCACTTGAAAATGGATATCTAATAATCTTACCTTTCTTTCTGGTTCCATCAATTGAAATGTTTACTCCTTTACTTTTCAGCTTATTTTCATCCTTTGTTCATCAACTTTTTAATATGCAAACCATTTCACTTTTCTTACAACACTTTTACCGGAATAAAATTTGTTTCATTTACAATAACATTATCAACAATCTTATTGTAAACATTACAACTCTTTTGATTTGAACGAAAGAGGGAAAAAAAGAGAAAAGAGAAAAACGAAAATCTCAAATATTAGTTTTCACCAGACTTTTCCTTTATCTGTGCATTTCATTATGCCAATCGTAATACTTGTTTACATGTTTACATGAAAGGCAAATCTTTTTACAAGCATTTAATTTTCGCAACGAATCCAACGGAAAGGCAAACAACGTTGCAATTCAATTTTGCTTATTCTATTGATTGAAAAGCTTTCAAAAATTTGAAGCTCATTTTTCAAAGGCTACCAATGATAACCACTATTAACCCAAACTCAATCTAACTTATTTATAATGTAACAAAATTTTCCCTTTTTTACTCACTCAAATTGAAATATTTCTTTTCCTCTTTTACCCTTGTATCAAGTCTACAGAAGGGATATAATAACATCTCATGGAAACGATTATTTGATTTGAGAATCTCTATTCTTCCTTCTTCTTTCATTCACTTTTTTTTATCATTGAAATGATAATATTTTCTCTTCTCTTCTGTATTCAACTTTTCCGTGCAAAAACAAAATACGTTGGTTTATTCATTGTTTAATAATATTAAATGTGATTCTGTCAATATTGAGGAGGAAAAGTTTTCCTTTTATTCATTTTCCTTCCTTTTTAAAGTTCTTTTTTCCTTTACAAGAAACTCTGAGAAAAAAAGGTAAAAAGTGAAAAGTGAACAAAAAAACGAAAAACAAATGTTATAATAGTATGAAAACATAGACAAAAAGCTGAAAATAAAAGACAAAAAACACGAAAAAAGCAGCATTTGCTCTTTTCTCTTTTAGACTTGCTTTTTGCTCCTCTTTTGCCCTTACTTGACTTTTCAAAGTGTATTAAACTTAATCAGTTTAACTGTGTTTTTGTTTTTCTTTGTATCAAGTTTTGTATTTTACACTCTGTGTGTGAACAGGTAAGATAATGTGAGATTAATGGTTGTACAAATTCAGAAAGAAACACTTGGATTGACTG
Organism: Tetranychus truncatus; assembly: GCA_028476895.1. NCBI lineage: Eukaryota > Metazoa > Arthropoda > Arachnida > Trombidiformes > Tetranychidae > Tetranychus > Tetranychus truncatus. The sequence continues at coordinate 14,223,827 of CM052061.1, forward strand.
GGAGTTGAAGAGGTTAGTAACTGATAACAGCGAAATCAAACAAGTAGACTGTTAGACTATGGTAGAGCGAGTTTTTTGCGAAGTTGAATCCGTCTGTTGAAAGGCATTGGGTTCAAGTTCATAGTTGAAACTTGTTTAATTGAAAGAACATTTGGCTCTCATTTGGGAAACTTTTGATTTCAAATCAATCTTGCTTAATGCAATTTGAGTTCAAATTTGCTTTCGATTAAATTATGAATGCAACACTTTCAAGTAAAGAGATTCAATTTTCAATGACTTCTAATTTACACTGAAAAATTTTAAGTAAACAACACAGACTATTTTCATATGCTTTTGCACTTTGATTTTACTCTTGAAATTTGCAATTACAAGTGTAAAATGCAATATTAATTTATCTTTATCAATTTATTCGTTAAATTGAATCAAAAACTTTTCAAAGTTAACGAAATTCATTAAAAGTTAACAAAACGAATCTCAAGAGTTTTAATTCAATCTAAATTTAATACAACACTTATTAATAGTCATTGAAAATACTGTTCTAATTGGGAACAGGCGAAAATAAAAATGCAAATTACACTTCAATTTGCAGCAAACGAAATAAATGATTAGTTTGTTGACATTAATATGAAATTTCTAAATCTCAATTCTCTGTTTCAATTATCAGACTAGCAACAATATTTAACAGTCAATTCCTATCCTTTGACTGTTTCGTTTGTTCTCACAAATCTTTGTACATCTTTGAAGTCCAAGTATAATTTACAAATATTAATAACTCAATGACGTACATTGAGACATTTGACTGTTTTGAATTAGCTTGCATCAAGGAACCAGGTTCAGTATCCAACTTGTCATCTCTTTATATCGTTTAAATCCTCGAGATCACAATGTTTTTCAGATTCTCGGAGTAAGCCGAGCTCTTTGATCTTGACGATACTCGGTATCAAATTGAATTGAACTATTGTCTCATGTTCTTCTAGTGGTCATAAGTTTTCGGATCCAAATTACTGCAATTAGAGCAAGCTTGGCAGATTATCTAACTTTCTCATTGTTTCTTTTCCTCGCAACTAAGAGGACTACTTTACCAGTGAGCAACAAATAACTGTAATTACATTTCAACAGTGAATATCGAGAAACTTACGATCTTGACTCAACTTGGTTGAGCCATCATAGAATAGCTTGGCCTTGGGAAGTCAGTCCTTTGAAGTGCTTTGACTCAGTAGCAATAAAATACAAAGTACATTCGGAAAAAGTTTCAAAAGTTTTTGATTTGCATAAAAATGCATTGAAATCTCAATTTAATTTCCATTCTTTCCTTTTCAACATCGACAACAAAGATTTTTATCCAACAATCGTTCAAATGAAAACACAAATTTATTGTATATTTCAAAAAAATATTTCATTGCCTTGAATATTAGTTTAACCCTGAAGCTATTGAATCAATCCATAACTTTTAACTCATTATTCAACAATTAAGGCTCACTGTAAACTGAAGTCTCATTCTTTCGTTACACAAAGGTTCAATGAAGAGCTTTTACAACAATAAATAGAGAAACTTGTAGCTCTAATTAACATTGATACTGTAATAACTTGTAAAACATTTTAAGGAAAAACAAAAAGGTTGTCACATTGTTTGATGTTCAACATTCAAATAACAAGAGAAACAAATGTTTAACAATGTTCCCTGAATGATGAACAATGGTCCATGAAAAGTGAATAATTATGAGTAAATATGAGAAGCATAAAGTTGACAGAAAACAAATAATGGACACAGTCCTTCTTCTGAATAGACAAAATTCTTGATGAATCAACATTTGGACAAAATTTAAAATTCATGGAATAACAATGAACCTGAACGCTGCAAGAAATCCACAATATGACTGAACCACTAATAACAGAAAAGGTGAAATTACTTTTCTTTCCTTTGCTACATTTCACTTTTGTAAATTTAAAGTTAAACAAGAAGAAATGTTTGTATTTTTTTCTCCATTTTTAATAGAAATGATAAAACTTTTATTCACTAATAGAAAGAAATATTCATATGGAATGGTGAAATGGTTCAAGTATTTCACGTATGCTTTGTTGTTGCAAAAAGACAAAAAGAAATTCAAAGGAAAGGAATAAGGTTCAACATGAGAATGATAAAGAATTCCAATATTTGAGAATTTTTAAGAAACTTTTTCTTTGTTTTCATCTGCATTTTGCTTAGTCAACCACTTTTATAATATTGGTAATCTTGTTAAATAATTCAACATTTGAAAATGATTTCATCCTTTTCCATTTTCTTACATCTTTTTGCCTTTCATTTCTCATTATCATCCATTTCGATGAGAACTCAAAAAGTTTCATGTTGATCGAAACGGCCCAGATGATTACTCAAAGTACTGTTGCACTCAAATCGAAAATATCATTTAAATTTTTTTTAATTTTTTATCTTCTTACGTTTCAAAGTTATCCTTCATTACCTTTCAACATTATTGAAATTCAAGTTATAATAACATGTAACTCCATGATGAGTAAACCAAGCATGTACTAACTCGGCTCATCATATTAATTGAATCTTGTTTTTCATTTACTTTTCAACTTTTTTCTTTTTCCGCTTCTCAACAAACTTTTTCTTTATTTTTGTGCTTCGATGGTTAAACGCTGCAACCTTCAACTTTCTGTTTATTCAATTGGATGTGAGCATTGAGTATCATTGAAGACTCGTCCTAAGATTGTGTTAGCAGCTAAAGCTTTTGTTGCCACTACTAAGACTCGATTTTCAATCAATCTGATTAGAGCAACTCTATTCAGTAGCTTTGAGTGTTCTCCGTCGTCATTGATTCTCGCCGTAACTAAACTCTACTAAGTCGAATGTTTCGTCTTCGAAGACTTTGAAGTTGAGATTCAGTGATATCTTGAAGGTATATAGCCTTGTAGAAGTGCTCTTGAGCCTGTTCTCATGCAACAAGCTTATGACTGAATCACAGTAGAAAATTTAAATTTGAAAAAGTTTAATCAATTAAACATTGTTCTTTGTAATGTTTCTCTAATTGAATATGATTAATGATTTTCTGCTCTTTTTAACTGAAAATTTTCTATTCCAATTGTTGATGGGTTAATTAAATTCGCGATGATGGAGGTTAACTTGACCATTTCAATATCCAATTAGATTTATTACCTTTTTTTCTTCTTTTCCCTTTTAATCAGATACAACATTTTACCTTCATTAATCAACGTAAACCTAACATGATGCAGTTTCATGATTATCAGGATACATGTAAACTCTCTTTCATTCGCAACCAGTTCTTATCACTGATTGATATTGACTCCATTAATTATTTGATTAATGAATTAGAGTCAGTGAAGATCATGAACTAGATCAGACATGATTGGTACCAAATATTTAATCAAAAGTCATCACTCGAGAGGTTCGCTAATGAAACATTTGCAATACTCAGGTTGACCAAAGGCTGAAAGTCTAATTATTCAATGTTATTTGTTTGATAATTCATTCAATTATCATTAACATTAGTTGAACAAGAATTTCTACTCTTCTCAGCCCAAGTCATTCCTCCAATAATTTCATAACCATTATATTGAAATATATTGCAAATCTGAGTAAATATAGCCAATGATAATTGTGATGAATTTGGAAAAGCAAAAGTATCTTTACTGATCAAAGGATATTCAAGGTTTCTCATGAAAATCATCAGTCTGTTTCATTGATGCATTTAAATGAGTCAATCAGAGTGCAGAGTACAAGGAGTAAAATTGTATCAATAAGATGGCGAAGGAAAAAGCAAAGAAAAATGAATAATAAAAACAATTATTCATCGAGCAAATATGAACATTTATCAAAGATATTAGGGACTCTAAATTATTCAGTAAAGATAATGATTAGCTTTGTGCTTCAGTCAACATGACTAAATCAATTTTTTCTCCTTTTCCCCTTTACGATTGTTTTCACTTTGCTAGATAAAGATTTTCGTACAAAAACTTTACTCTTTGCTTAACCAAAATACCTTATGACAAGTTGCTATCAACAGTCTAACATCTAGTTAACCTGTTATCAACAGGGAATGAAAGCTCCAAGTTTCTTGTTTAAACGTTTTGCAACTTTCATTGAATGATTGATTACATTTGGCAACATTTTGAAATGCAAGCTTGAAAAGAGTAAACCTTTTTTACTCTCAATAAACATGTCGTGTTTGAGGTTTCATCAAAAGTAAAACCCAATCATGCTGAGCTATTTGAAATTGAAATGCTCACTCAATGAATTATTTAACTTTCATTTTACTCTCAACAAGATCACAATTTGCATCTTGAAAGCACTACAAATAGTCTAACTTGGATAAATCCAAGTAACTCGAATACGATTGTTTCCCTTTTAGTTGTAGAAATAAACTCACAAGAGGAGACTCAGTCTACTAAACTTGGATTTTTGTCTAACATTCGAGTCATGAAAAGTCATGGTTAATCAGAAAAACTGCAAGAATGATGGAAATCGAGAATCTTGATTGGAAGATAAATTGAATGAAGAAAACTAAGATTATCTGGACGAAGCTACAAATGCAGTAAAATATGAAATGATGAGCCTCGAGTTGTCAATCAAAATCATTGCAAACTTTCAATCTGCTTAATGTTTCCTTATTTATCCAATAAAAATTTTACCAAACACACGAACAAAACTGCTCTCGTGTAATGAACATGAGGTGAGTGCAAAGTTATCAGGATGAGATCTACTCAACAAGTACACTTGATTGTAATGAGCAATTATTTCAAGTAATAAAACTTGTTAAGAGTTGCACATGCAATTACATTTTGTTTTCATTGCAACAGGAAAAACATGAAATTACATGGCTACAAGTGACAACACATCATAATTTGTAAAAGCTATTCTGAGGGGAACATTTCGTGCTGCGAAAATTCAAGTTTTTCTGTGGGAAAATATTCTCAAACTTAGATTTCGTTTTTCATCCGCTAGTAGATTATTCTTCAACAACGAAAATTACCCAAACGAACTTTTCATTACAATCAAAGTTTCATTTCATTGCTTTAGATTATTTGGTTTCTTCGACCAAAAAGGGCCAAGACATTAAAATAATCCAAATGAATGTTCCAATTTAACCTTTCAATCAATTTTATATGAAGAAAGAGCGAAATAACTTGCTGGTTCCTCTTCAATGGTTAACAAATGAATTCAAAATGATTTTAAATGCGTATTTTCATTCAAATTATTTCAATATTTATTCAACCATTTTACTAGAGTCAATATGAACAACATCAAAATATAACAGTAAATAAAAGCTGATGTAATGTTAACATTATCGTCACAAGCAGAAATTTAATCATTTTTGAAATGAAAAGAAACAAAATAACTTCTCGTTTGATGAGCAGCGAAAAGTCAGCCACAACATTTCAACTCAACATCAAGTCGATCATGATTTGACAAATGTTTTCCTAGTTTTGGAAAATCGGTGAAAACGAATAAAATGTTTCTTTTTAATCTGTTTTAATCTGGAAATGAACAAAACTAAACAAGTTTTCATTTTATTGCTATTTTCACATGAAAGCTATTGCTTTAAAATTATTACAAATGAGTTAATAAGGTGGCTTTAAAATGGTTTTTACAGCAAATGAAGTAAAGGTGAAATTACATTTTCTAGCTTTGTTCACATAAAACTTTAATGTTCATCATCATCAACTTATTAGAGTATATTTTGTACTAACAAAGAGTTGAACCTTTTCTCAAATTAGCTTATTATGATATTAACAGTAAATGTTGAACAATTTCAAAGCTTGTTCTCTTCAATATTCTCCAAATATTCTTGAAATATAAATTTCGTTTCAGTTGAAAGTTAACATCGAAATCAATTTTTACCTAAACCTTACTCAGATTGTGAATAGCTGTGATATTTTATAATAATTACTTTGCAATCCTTGCAATTCAGATTTACCCAAACAAAGAGTGAAATACATAAATTGAGCACACGAGCTTTGGTTCAATGTTTCACTTTGATTACCTTCAATGGCTCCGAACTGTTACTTTGTTTTGTTTTTATTTTACCTGCGATTTCGTTATGTATTTATTGCAATAATGAACATTAACTTCATCAACAAATTAAAGTCTTTTTCCTGTTTTACTCTTATTGATTATTATTGATTCTCATTCACTTGCTAGTTGATCAATAACCAGCTTATAAATACAACTGAATGATCAATTAAGTAGTATTGAAGCCAATATTAGTGCAAAGTTTGTTATACGGTTATGTAATTTTCCTTTGCTTTCTTTTTCAACGAAAAAAGTTAATTTTGTAACATTGTCTCTCTTTTTCATTGCTTTTAGCATCCCTTCATCTGTTTTACTACCTTTTGCTTGAATACATTGAAATGAAAAATTTGTGCTCATTTTGGTTTTCCTCATAACGTTTACTTGATACACTTCTGTTTGTTTGCAGTTTCCATTCAAATTTCGTGTTTGTTTAAAGTTGGTAAACATTTTCACAAATTAGGAAACAAAATTTTCGAAATGAACGGGTTGTTTGAGCAATTTGTTTACAAAAGGCCTTAAACTGTATCAATCGTTTCACTCCAATATCCTTGCATAACTAAGTTTATCAAATTTCATTAGACTAAATTCGCCAAATCAATGTTGGTTAGAGATCTCAAGCATATGTATCTATATGATTAACGCTCAATACTTATCCTAAACTTCTCCTTATAACTTGTGGATCATTCACAGGAGCCGTTTTCACGCTAACTCTTTGGAATGGATCTCAACATGGATAAAAGCTGAACAGTTCAACATGAAAAGTTATCTGTTATTTTATATTTCCATCTATTGGTCTTAACTTTACAATTGATTAGCTCTTGAAGTTTTTGATGCTTTTCCTCATCATCTTTCGACTCATGCACCTAAGCCATGTACCTTGGAGCAATATTTTTACAGCCATCAGTTGAAAATTTCGTTAGAAATGATATGATTGAGAGTTGAACCGACAGTTTTCATTATAACTTGTAGCTGAGTCTTGAGCGACTATTTGATTGACAAAGAGATGACATGATCAATTGAAATGGTGATGTTTTGAAAAGAAATTTTGATCTTTTGATCGCAAAACCAGATACTTTTTCCATTGCCTCCTGTAACAGAGACCCAACTCTTACAAGTTATCTCACTTTATTCTAATAAAGTTTTCTCAAGTAAATTTGCTAGGAATTTGCCAAAAGAGCAAATTGGTTCTGTCAAATTGAATAAAAAGCTAGAAAATTTGGAAATGTTGCATTTTGTCAAACTTGATTTTTTGTTTTATTAATCAATGCAATAGCAAAACTGCCAACTGTCTGTCCATTTGGAGGACACAATTCAACTGTGAGATTGTTAAATGTTGAACGAGCAAAAATAGAAACTGACCGTTACATTGTCATTAATATTGCATTTACTTTTCATGTTCAACAAGCATGCATTCAACATTTGCAAATTATTCATGTCAATCATGAGACTCTAGGATTATTCGAGACGAAAAATTCGGTTAAATGTTCAATTAAATATCGACTGATACTGACTACAAATGCACTTCGATTGCAGCTTGGAGTCAACTTTATTGATGATTCATGAGTGCAGGATGAAAAAGTAGAAAAAAAAGTTGCTCGTAACAATGAATATCAATGAATTTACAGAAGGTTTAAAAAATGGTTTGATCCATTTGAGTTGAACCATGAAATGATTTATGTGAAAGCAAAGAGATGAAACTCGGTGATGGTGATAACGACTGATGAGAATGATAAAGGTGAAATGATACATTTGGTCAAAGAAAATGTCAATCCATTTCTTGATTCATTTCTTCATTTTGACTCTTCTCTGTCTAAGGAAGGAAATAATCGTTTCAATAGTTGATTTGAGCTGCGTTCATGTTGTTCATTTCCAATGGCTTCTTTCTCTCACTCCTTTTCTCTGCTACATTTCATGGAAGTAAAGCATTTGATTCCGAATTTTTCTACTTTTTCTCCTTCTTCCCAATTGACTTCTCAAACGAAGCTATTTTCCTCTCATTTTCTTCTTCATCTTTCTTCCTGCTCTTTGTAATACACATTTTCCTTTGACTCAATTTCTTCTCCATCACCATCATCATCAGCATCTTATCACAATTTTCAAGCAAAAAACAGTTTCCATGTTTTCACCATTGTTCAATTGTTACCTTTATTCAGCCTTCAATTCAAATTTTTACCTCTTTATTGCTGTCCACTTGATGACTTGTAAAGCTTTTCCAATCTTAAACTTGTTAAGTTTGTGATTCTCAAGCTTTCAATCTCATTGAAACAAAGTAAACTACTTTTTCATCTCCAAATCGAGGCCATTTTAAAGGTGACAATTTACTCTCTCATTCCAATGTGTAAACAAAGTGCAAAGTTGAAAACTTTTTTTTTCCACTTCATTAAGTTTCACTTTCCTTTCAAGATTATAAAATAATGGGAAAATGAACATTTGATCATTTGAATAGCACAGTTGAAAAAGTGTTTAACCAAGTTGGAAAGCGAACCCAAAAACACAATTGATTGACTTTACGTGTTTGAATAATTAGGAAATGAGAAGTAAAGGTTGACAAAGGATTGAAACCAAATGAATGCAAATTATTCATCAATTTGGCCTTTAATCTTTTCCAATGTTAAGTACAAGTTAAGTAAACTTGAAAGTAAACTTTTGCTCAATTTAAAATGTATTAACAATCTTTATTGGCTTTTGTCACCTTTGTCACTGAATTAACTCTTTTTATTTCAACAGATTAATAGCAATAAATCAACGCTTGCATGATGCTTTACCATCCATTTGGTGATCTTATCACAAAATTTCCCACAAATTGAGACAAGATGAAGAACTTATTTTTTTGCAGAAAATTTTCTCCTCTGCTTTTCGTCAAGATGTCAGGTCAAACATTGTTTGCTGATGTATTCAGTGGAGACAAGAAACAATGAAAACAAAAACAAAATGCAAAGACAAATGATTAACATGCAATGCAAATTGATTATCTGTGTTATTCGGAAACTTTTTGGATTTGATTCATTTGGCAAAAACGAAAACATTATTCACTAATACCTTTTACTTTTCCTTTTTTGTTGCGTTTTTTCCCTCGTTCTCCTTGTTGTTGGTTCTTCTTTACCTTCACTTTTGGCTCTATTTGCTTGGAAACAGTAGCAAGTAGCAGAAAAAAAAGTTCATTGTTTGAATTATCAGCAAAGATTTATTTAATCAACTTGAAGAGGTTAAACAATGGATTGAGACCAAAGAAAAAGAGATAAACATTGAGAGAAACAAAAAACTTGGAGTAATGATATTCCATTCCCTGTGAATATAATACATTCTGCCAATATTCTGTAATATTATTCAATTGCCATTTACCAAGTTTAACCTATTCCCATTCATAATCACCATTAATTAAATCAACATTTCACTTTAACCATTCATTCTCATTCTCGTCATTACTTTTCTCCTTTTTTTTTATCCAATAATATCAATAAGTATCAATGAAGAAGCTTTTCATCTTGTTTAACAGCTCGATGAACTTACAAGCTTTAATCTATTTGGGATTGGAACATTTCAATTTAAGGAATCAACTTTTATGCTTCATTAATGGCATCTTGTTGCATGATGGATGGCAGGGTGCATCATCAACTATCATTGGACTCAATTTGCCCATAAAACACGAGCAAACAAAATGCTCAGTCGTGCAGAAAGAAAATGAATTTTTAAATAAATACAAAATCGAAAATCAAGAAAATCATTTTAAACATAAATTCAAATTATTTCTTGTCCGAACTAATATCACTGTGCGTCTGAAATCGTAATTCAAGTTAAAAAACTCAGACATTCAATTTTGGCTTAAGTAATGGAAACAAATCAATTGATAGCTATTCAATTTTATTGCACATCATTCCGAAGTACAGGTCAAGATTGTTTAAATTATCAACAAGTAGCTTTTGGTGCATCTTGAATAAGCTTTTTCCCATAGAATTTTTCACGCTTAGAAAAGTTGATAAGTCGCTTGTTAGCAAGGAAAATATGGTTTAAGTACTCAGAGTTTTTTTTGTCGATTTGTTCGGCCTTCTGTTCAAAGACTTTTAAATTTGTTTCCAAAATAAAGTATTTAATAATGATTGATTCTAACCCGATTCGAAAAACTGTTTTATTCTTATTGCTTTGTTTCTCCATTTGCAGTCTTTTGTGCTATTCACTTGTAGCGATCATCTTGAACTAGTCTTCGAATAAGGTGCAATTATATTGATAGTTTTTCAATTGTTTCATCAATCTTGAAATATTAAACAATTCGTCTCAAATTCATTTCTATTTAAATATTGCTCAATGTTAAACCTTTACTCTAATGAAAATGCATAAAATATTGAATCAAACTACTGTATTAATCGATTTGATGGCGAACGTCTTTTTCCTCCACAAAATAAATATTTTGTTTCAGTTTAACAATAAACTAAATGTTTCAGTTTTTTGTTGCCAGTTTGGCAACATTACAAGATGCTAGTAAAGTTTACATTGAAAAATAATTTACTTCAATCGTATTAAATTCATATTCATATCCATTTCATTGCATTACTGTTCTTCCTTTTATGTTTATCATTATCATAATAATCATAGTAATTGCTGAAGAAAAGTCAACAATATGAAATAAACAGAGGCAGCAAAAAGGTTGAAAACAAAAAGTACAAAAACAATAACAATAGAAGATGACAGATGAAGAAAATGATTCTCAACTGAATTTGGTATTTTGGGTTATGAAAAATGATCTCAACTTCATCATCTTATTATAATGTTATTTCATTTTCTTATCATGTGCTTAATCTTGTGTTTAAAAAGTGCAACTTGACTATTTGTGTATTTGATGGTTTAGTCAAAAAAAAAGAAAGAAAGAGAGGAAAATGCGAAAAGAAAAAGTTCTTTTCCTTTTCTCCTGGTTTATGTTCAACTTTTGGTTTAACATTTCATCGATGAACAGAAAATGATGGCAAGAATTGTGAAACTTGATCATGATGATATGGGAAAGAAATGTTTAGTTTAGTCTCATCGAAATGATGGAAAGAACAGAAAACAGACATTTTATAAATACAAATGCATTTACAATGAGATGAACAATTTTACTCTTCATTTTTAGGCTTCTCTTTTTTATCACTCCAAGATAACAATGATTATCATGTTCATCAATCAAATGGTGAGAAAGCAAGGTGAACTGTTCATTTCAATTGAGTGTAAAGTGAAATGGAGAAAGACTTTGATTCTCAATAGTTTGATGATATTTTCATGATAATCAAGTTTCGTTCAGCTTCTTTCATTCACAGAATGCCTTTTACCTTGACAAATGTTTACTTTGCTTTGCAAATGCTAATATCATGTTTGGGTAAAAGATGATGATCAGGTTTGATTATGTGTCAAAGAATGTCAAATGTTTTGATTTAGAGAGAGAAAAAAAAATGTTGAACTGAAAAATTTCGTCAACTTGAATCTCACGAGAATCAATGAATCGATAAATTTCATCAATTATTTGACAATTTATCTGATCATTTTCAACATTTCTAGTTGAATATTTTTTCTCACTCCCTGAACTTGTTTCACTTTTGATGATTATCAACTTATCACTGTTGCCATCCAGCATCATGTACATCATTATCATTATTAAACCGACGTTCACTTTGCCTTTTTCCTCATCAAATTGATTTATTCAATCAGATTTGCTCTTTTATCATTTCCTCAATTTTGGACAAATGTGTTGCTGGGAGTGGAAATTTTCCTAGTGAATAGTTAGCTAATAGTTGAAAGAAAAGGCTTTTCTGCTTAATAATCATGATAATGACGAGTCTGATGATGGTGATGATGGTGAAGTGATGAAGGATAAGTTTGAACAAAAGCGAGAAAATTGATTTTTCTTTAAGAAAGAGTGGCAATAATCTTTCAATTTGACAAGAGTTTAATGGTTGAGAGTTTTTGGTTAGCAAAATGTAAACGCTAATCAATAGCTTAAAAAAGCTATAAATACTTTAGGACAACACTAAACTTTAAGTGAACTAATCGATTAACATTTCTTGATCGATAAACAACGCTTTTATTGGTTTGATGAAAAAATTTTTCTCTTATCCCAACTCTATTAACTTGACCAGGTCTAATTTTTCAACCTTTTTTTCTTGATGATCCGGTAAAACTTGTCTACAACATTTGCCAAGTGACATTATAAATGCTCATTTTTGGTTTGTGTCTCGAGTTGAACATGAATGAACATTCCAATGGCAGTTGAGATCAAATCAACTTTAATCATTGTGGCTCTTACAATAATAACACTTGTCTTACGATATTATTTAATAATGCAAACTCAATGCTTAACATTGAAATTTGAATCCGTCAAGCTGAGGAAAGATAAGACTTTCTTTGTCAACATCATCAGTAAAATTGTTTCTAATTGTTTAGTCAGTGTAATAGGCAAAATAGTATATGGTTAATCTGGTAGACCATAGCACCAGTTAAGTACCACTTGAACTACTATGGTTTCGTCGTACAGGCCATTCATTCATCAATATGCTATCAGTACCGCACCTGCAATAACAAATTAGTTTGTTCGTAACAACTTAGACACTTTTGTGCAAAATAAAGTTCATTTACAAAAGAGGCATGAGTGAAAGAACCCTGCGAGGGTGTTGGGGTTAAAACGCATCAAGAAGTGGTGGTTAATCACCTATAACCACTAATTTTCAATGATGACTACTTTATTAGCACGATGTCGGTAGTACTGTTTGCGAGAGAACGCTCACCAAAATCAAGCAAATATTACTAAAAGCTTTTGCGATCGTTACTGGTGCAACTCGCATGTTCCTGAAAAGTTCATCAAGTCGCAACTCTTAAAAATTCTTAATAACACATATTGTTATTCCCGTCGCCCTTCGATATTTCATTTTCTCAAGGATTTGAATTCCTAGAAAGCTTTACCTGATTTTTTCTTTCGCTTTAGCCTTCACATGACTGTGAAATTTCTTTCAATAACCAATTTGACCAAAATGACTGATGACCACTGGTTATCTTGGACCAAATTGAGTTCATTACAACTTCAACGTCCTTTTTACAGCATGTAGAGTCATCTTATTTTTTGACTAAAACCTTTACTCGAAATGAACCATCAACCTGAATAACCAGTAAAGTTGTGTAACTAACATCTTTAAATGGTGTTTGAAAAGGATAAGGAAGAGGGAATAAGAGATAAGTCGTCAAAAGCTAAGGGAATGTTGCTCACAAGAAATGAACAACAAAGTTAGGAGTTGGCCCCTCACATGAAACTATCAAATGATCAACATTCTTATTTTTATCAATTTATTGGCTATTAACAAATAAATATTCGAGGCACTTATAATGACAATTTCGGGCAAGATTACTGACACATTACGAAATTGATCTTATCATTTCGACAAATGCTGAAGATAATTTGTTTGAGTTTCTCTTCGATCAATTTAGATCATTTTAATGTGAATTGACCAAACCTAACATAACATGCAAAACTTATTATACAATGAAAAACTAAATTCAATTGAAAGCTTAAGGTCCATAGTATCAAATTACTAATTAAGTAAACTTTTCTCTCCAATTTTGTAATTTACCCAATTTTTGTGACTGACCAATATTTCATGAGTTAATGTGAAGAGTCATTAATTTCATTTTATGGTCAAAGAACATTTTCAGTTTATTACTCTATTTGTTTTTAAATTTTCTCTTGATTTTTCATTTTTACACAATTAATTGTTCCTTTGGGATTAATTTCGGTCGATAATTAATACAACAAAATCAACTATAAACTAACAGCGCATAATTTCAAACATCTAATAATCCATTTATTCAATTGAAAATGCATTACAATGCGTGCAAACTTAAACTTTAATGTTCATAATTCTCGATTCTATTTTTAACCCGAAATTTGATCAACTCTTTTGTTTTATTGCCCTTACCAGACGCGCAATCAACAATGGTAATGGCAAACTTTAAACCCACAAGAAACTTTAATTAGTCAATTACAATCATGTTTTCATTTCTAATTTTACCTTCTACAACAAAAGCTTATTCAACGTTTTAATCACGTCGAAAGCCTTGTTCACGTCACGTAACAGTGATAAAGGTTTGTTTGGCTCAACATTATTAGATAATGTTAACCCGTTTGTGACTCAATAAAAACTGGTTAAATATTAATTTTATTTGACTAATATTTCTTGATTAAGTTACTTTTTCGTACCAACTTTTGATTAATCAGTAACACACAATAGCAAAAAGAATTGCCTTTTTGGCCTTTCACGTCTTTACTCCAACACACTGAATTTAAATGTAAACTTGAACAGAAATATCTCTCATTCCTATTTCACTCCCAGTGCCTACAATGGTTAAAACTCGAGTTGACACAAATTGTTGAATCAACTTTCATCTTGAAAGCTGAACAGAACAAAAAAAAATTGAAATGAAATTTCGAGGAAAGTCGAGCAAAGAGAAAAGATTTTGAAACTTTCAATTTCAATTTTCCATCTTATAAATAATCACTATTAATGAACTATTTTTACTCTTGCTTTTGTGGTAACATTTATTAATATTTGATAATTTAAAGTCTCCTTCAACTGTTTTGTCACATTGAAGATAATTTACTTGCACCAGCTCTACAAAACTCCCAAGCTGCTTATTTTACCCTTTCAGTTGCATCTTGAATCATTTCTATTTTTTTTTCTTGAACCTTTTCTCTCGACTTATCTATCAGAGTAACAAATGTTTTATTATTAATAACTTTACTTTTCTTTGTATTACATTGTCATCATTATCGCTATTATCAGTGTTGGTGCATTAAATGTTTGAGCAAATTATTTTCATCTGGTGCAACAAGGAAACAAATAGTCTTGAATCAATCACTTTACAAGTCATCAGTTTAAGTAAACAAAATGTGATAAATGAGTGTAAAAGTCGAGTTATTATAAATGAAGACATTATCATTCACTATTTAATTTGTGTGATTACATTTACTAGCATTACTAGCTGGTATTATGAGATACTTTTTGCCTCTCTTTGTATGATAAATGGTTTGAGGTTACGAATGTTGTCTAGATAATGTTGCCATCTCAATCAATGCTTAAGTGTTGTAAGCAAAAGAATTGAAAAAAGGCTTCAACTTTACTCGCCAACATAAATTGTCAACTTTATTGCAACCAATTGTTTTGCTCTATTATTCATGGAAATGAAAATGCTGAGATTCGAATCGATTTTCTCACGCCGAACATAATTCCATGATAAACAATGACTTTAACATTGACCTCTATTCGCGAAAAGTTAAGGCCGAAATTTCATTCATATCTTATTCAACTGTATAAAAAGTTTATAAAAATCGTGATCACAATTTTAATTCCAGGAAATTATTCTCCTTTTACGCTGGCTTGCAGTCATAACTTACTAATGGTTAATATTACAGACCTCAGATTCAAACTTGATCTTCCGCAGAGCTTTGAGCTAAGAGCTTTGAGTTCAAACGCTAAACGTCATTCAAGATCACTTAGTTATTTGACATCTAACTGACATTAGAAGTAATTTTCTGAAAATTCAAGATCTTGTTTTATGTTCATAACTCATGCTGGACAACGGATATGAGTGTTTGCATACCGTTCAGTTAATCAATTTGTTTTGAGGAAAATTTGGTTATCTTTCCAATAGTGCAAGTTTACAACATTCTAGGGAATATCTTCAGATTCCATGGTGAATTCACGGTTTTTATATTAAACTCAAAAGGAAAGGGAAACAGGAAAACACATGTTACAGGCAAAACAAAGAGAAAAGGAAAATAGCTTGAGGTAAG
Source organism: Tetranychus truncatus (assembly GCA_028476895.1). Lineage (NCBI taxonomy): Eukaryota > Metazoa > Arthropoda > Arachnida > Trombidiformes > Tetranychidae > Tetranychus > Tetranychus truncatus. The sequence continues at coordinate 14,239,666 of CM052061.1, forward strand.
TTCAATAAGAAACACACGTTGAGGGGAAAAGGGAAAATGAGAAAAGGACTTTACAATGAGCCCAAAAATTAGTCAAACATAAAGAATATTTCGCTTTTAGAAAATGATTTTCATGCGATTATTCATAAATCACACATTTATGCAAAAACTGAATTTCTTTTAAGCTGCTACACGAGAAACCAGAAATTTTCATCCATTTATGTGTGTAAAAAATTGACAATGGTTGACCTTGACAAGTGAAAAAATATCGAGTTTAATGCAACGAAAAATTGTCTTAAAAATCAATTCTGTTTTTTTTGCTACTTTCACTTGATTCTATTCGAAAATAGGATTAAAATGTTCATGTATTATTATTATTTTCTCATCATTCCTTATTTTTTGCTCTTCATCCCATTATCATCATTATCCTTCCACGTTGCTGAAACAAAGTGAAAAATTCGAAGTGAAAAGGCAAGCCGAGAACAAGGCATAATGGGAAGAATGAAAAAACTGCAACTTAAATGGGGGGCAAAAAAGCTGATAACATTGCCACAATAATAATATATTGATCACTTGGAGTGAACAATTCCCAGGTTCATCTTCAAGAGCAACAATTATTTATCAATTCCCAGCATGAATTTACAGTTATTTATATAAATTTAAAAATATTTCAAGAACATTTTTCTCTTTTCTTTCCACCAAATTCCAATTCTTTTGATAATCCAAGTTTTTCAAGTCCAACTTCAATCCAAAAATAAACCTCTTGAACTTTAACAAAAGAATGGAATAAAATTGAATCCATCTTTTAAAATGAAAAGTTTTGACCAAAATTTTTGTTTCTTTTTATCCACTAATTCCATCAATCTGGTGGTTAAAAGTGACTTTATTACATTACTTCTTTATCTGATTGATAAATGTAATTAAAAAATGTGCAAGTTCAAGTTGAAACGGAAATTAATAAGGAAAAAAGTTATTTAAAATGTGTCCAAAGTCACCCAGTTTATTGTCATTATTATCACTTTTAGCAGATAATTTATAGCTATTATCTGTTTTCATTAACAATGTCATTCCCTTTTATCATGGTTCAGTCAAACGAAAAGTTTCATCTTCACAATATTGATCAAATTTTCTGTCAAACAGAAACTTTTCTTTCTTCCTTTCACTTTTCCCGATTCCCAGTTTAATCAATCAATTTAACATTCAATAGTGAAATTGATATTTGCTTTCAATTGTTTATCCTTTGATTTTGTAAAATTTAATCGAAAAAAAAAGTTTTCTTTGTTTCTTTCAACAAATGACTTATTAATAGATGTCTGAAGGAAATTAATGATCGTTAGAACAGTTTCATCGATTCATTTTTCGACTCTTGTTGATCATATTGGCTTCTTTACCTGTAAGGTATTGTTATGATTTGAAATGATTTTTATTAAAAAGAAAAAAAATTTCGCTTTTTTCGAGTTGCGATTCAAGACAAAGAGTATCAAGGGGTGAAGATTGGAGGAAATTTTTGCCTTCTCTTGTTTTGTATTCACTGAAACTTTTGATTTATGATGAACTCATCACTGTTGACTTGTCAAGTTTCGCCAGTAAAATGATTATCAAGGAAAAATTTGAACCTCGAGAAAAATGAGAGTAAGAAAATGCTGACATTTACTTTGCATCGTGAGCAAGTGTTAATTGTGCGAATTGAACAAGTTTTAGTTTCTATTCGTGTTGCTCATGAAAAATATTCAATCTTCTTTTCTCTACTCTCATCAGGATCATTCGGTTGGAAAAAAATCAGTAAAACAAAAGATATGAAATAAGAATGAGTTAACACTGAGTCAGGAAATTATTTGCCGCTCGAATGTTCAAAATACAAGCTTTTCTCCCAAGAGTATTGGATCAAGTTGAATAAAAGTTGAAGGATAAAAAGAGTTGCACTAATAAGCTTCAATTGAAAGATGGAAATGTTGAAATTCAAGATTATTGGAGGAAAACGGAGAAAGGGCAGAATCGTTGAGCTTGAATTCTCGAGTAACCAGCAAAGTCCAGAAAAAGTTTGAACCATTGAAATAATAGGACTGAATAAAGGTAATAAATTGCAAAAAGAAAATAGAAACTCAAAAGTGTTCAAAATGGTTGGAATGTTAGAGAATGCTGCAAGTTGACTGGGAATGACTGGGAATGAGAGTGAAAAATACAACAACAATAGGAAGCTGGAATAAAAGGTGAAAATTGGAATCAAATTTGGCAACAAAAGAGGAACAAATGCTGATAATATTATTACAAATGCTGGCGGCAATTTAGTCCAACGTCTTACAACTGTCACTCTCTTATTAAGAATCTTCATCTTTTTTTGTGTTAAATTTTTCTTCTCTTACCATGTCAATAAGTGTGATTGACTTTATCTCTTTTTGTTTTCACTCAATTGTTCCATTGTACAATTAACTTGACAGTCTACCAACTGGTCGAACCTCTGTGTTAGACTGAAAACGAAATGGATGAAAGTTTATCAAGCAATCGAAAAATTGATCACAATTTATTCAGAACCATTGGAATGGAATGAGATTGATTCATATAAGAATAATTTTCATCTTCAGGGAGAGAAAAATTTTCTTCTTCTTTTTGCTCGCGATTCTTCGTTTTGGCTTTTCATTACTATCACCGGCTCTTGTTTATACAAAGTACAGGTTTTAACTCATCAGTTTAGCTTCAGTCAAGGTGAAACACACTGAAGCTTCACTGATTCATTATTGTTGAACCATTCAACTGGCTAAATTGATTTTGCACTTTTTGCTCTTCATCATCTCTCTTCACAAGATGAATAAAAAGCAAAAGTGAACCGACTACAAAAATGCGAACAAACCATATTCCAATATCAACAGGCCAGTGATGTTTGATTTTCATTTCATTTCGGAACAATAATAAGATTCTTTGTATTCATCATTGAGTTGCCCATTGAACTGCAAATTAATACCAATCCATCAATCGAGTTATTAAACATTTTCCTTCTGATGGCAGCTTTTCTCTTCTTCATTCGTTTTCATTTTCCAATTGTTCTTGTACTCAACCTGTTATCCTCTGACAAGGAAATTAATGCATCTGCGGATATGATGAGATTAAAATAGACTTTGCGGAGAAGAAGAAGAAAGGATGAAATAATTTGTTCTGTTGAAAGATGGCAACATTGTAATGATCCTGATCATGAGGCCATTAGAATAATTATTGTTGATCAACTTGCGGCGATATTTGGATTCTTCATTATCTTCAACATTCAATCAAGGTTAATAGTAAGTTTCCTGTTGAGTAAATCCTTGTTATCAAATTTTTGCTCTTCCAACTTAGCCTCCTGACATTTGTAGCTTATATTTTTTTTCAGTTCAATTTGTATTCATTGTGATATAAGAATGAACAAAAGACTTTTTTTCCCTGGCGATTCTTTTTTACCATTTTTTCTCCTTTGTTCATTCACAACAAGAAAAACAATTGAAACATTTTCTTTGCTTTAAGTTTATTATCCAACTTCGCTTAAATGGTTTACCGAAGCCAACAACACATGATCTGCCTGCAACGATTTGCAATGAACCAAGCAAATCAAAGGTTCAATTCAAAAGTATTCTTTCTTCTCTTCATAAGATATTGTGCTTGATGAAAAGCAAAATACTCTTGACGACGAAATGAAAGAGAAGGTCAATCCGATAGACTATTGTTATACATTTTAAAATTTTTTTTGCACAGTTTCTTGTTTTCTATTATAGCGTCGTTTTTTACTTGATTAAAAGCTGAAATTTAGTCAAATAGAAATTTTAGTGAGTTTGATTTCTGAAGTTATGATTCCTTGAGAGTCTCAAAAAGCCAATTTTCTAAATAACAATGAAATGAAAACTGAGTTTTGCACTCTCGCAAGTTATTGTTGAGTGAATAAATAAACGAGCATTTTCGAGGCAATGAGTTTCGAGTTGATGCCCATTCAAAGTCACAAAAGACATATTGTTTGTGCGAATCACTAAGGGAAATCACTGACTAGAATCGTCTATTCTTTTTATTTCGGCCAAAAAATTGAAATTCCTTAGATGGTTACTCAACAAGTTATAAGTTCATTCTGTGCATTACTCTCTTCATCTAACTGATATCGGTTCACAATTCCAGATCGAGTTGAGAGAACCACCTATGATCAGATCATATTGAAAATAATTTTATATTATCCCTAAGGGTGTTACGAATAAAAAGTATGGTTTATCTCACCTTAAATTATGATATAGAAAACAATTTATTCATCAATTGATTTTTTGTTTTTGTATGAGTTTTATTTTTATATGTTAGATCACTACATTGGAAATATTCATGGATAAGAAGCGAGGCCCCTTGGGGCCGAGAATCTTATCAATGAATGTCGTCAATGTAGTTATCTAACATACTTATACCAGTTTTAAACTGTATTAATGTGCTGCACTGGTATTAGTGCAATATACTTTTCAAAAAACAAAGGCTTTCCTAAAAAAAGTGGTATAACTCCAATTATATTATCTTCATTGATGTCATGTGATTTTTATCAAAGTTTGTGGTAAGATAAATTATATTCTATACTCTTGATTAACACCCTTTATCATAAACCGTGGCACATTCAGCAATGCTAGGTTTGAGGAGAGTATCACCCATGCCAGAGATCTTGTCGAGGAGCTGCGAGAAATGACAAGCCTCTCAGCTGCATTCGACTTGCTGCTGAGATAAATGTCAGTGATTCGACTGCATGGAAGATCTTGCGGCAAGATCTCAAGCTCAAACCATACCGGCTGCAATCCTCGAACTGAATGAAGACGATTTAGATCGCAGAATTCAGTTTTCGGGAGAGTTTTTGAAGAAATTCAGAGAAGATGAAGATTCAGTTAAGAAATTCACCTGGACTAACGAGGCTATCTTCTCAACTGTTAAAGGCAAATATGTTTCTTCTGTTTCTTTCTCCTCGACAAGATTTCTGGCATGGGTGATATTCTCCTAAAACCTAGTATTTCTCTCGAGTACCCTCTGGCAAAAACAGTTTCTTCTTCTCTCCAGACATAACAAACATCGCTGAATTTGACACGGTTAATGATAGCCCTGCAATTACCCCACAGTTCTCTCGATTTTGACTGAGCAACTTTTAGTCCCTTGTCGGAGGCTACGAGGCTAGCCCTCCATATTGTAAACTTTTTCTTGCTATGAATGGCATGACATGTTGACTGTTTGATAAAAATAATGAAAATGACAACGCAATGACAGTGTTAGGAATGAGAAAAGAAAAACCTGTCTTTGAAAGGCAAATTTAGGCAGTTTTTGACAACGACCTTGACATGACCTTCTAACTTTCTGGAAGTAAATGTTTTGTTATCACTCAGAGTTGCAGCATTGGAAATCAGCAAGGAAAGTCTTTAGAAGTGTTGAACATTTTTAAGATCAAGACTGACAGGAAAGATAAAATTTCGATTTTTGACTAACATAACAGTGTTAGAAGTTTGTTTTTGATGTCAATTTTCTATCTGAAAATGCCCTTGAAATGTTTTCAAGGTCCAAAGAAGCAAAAGCTGACAAGTGGCCTTAGATCATCTTGAAACTTAGAACTTATGGTCCTTCAATTGTGGCAAGTCCACACCTTAAGTATCAACTCTCTATGACTTTTGGTTCGTGAGTTATGACCTTAAACAGGCATAAATGAAATGAAAATACCCAGTACTTTGATAAAAGTTTCCTGTCTGACTGATAGATAAGCACTGGAACATTTTTCATCTGATCGACTCAAGACTCACTTTCAATTGACCAACTTTCATGTTAACAGCTATGCTCTTCGAAAAAATTTTAGCACGAGAAGTTGATAGATAAATGTAAAACGAAGAGGCAAGAAACAAACAAGGAAGGATTGTTTGTGATTTAATATGATTTGAGGATTTGATGTTGTTTTTAATGAATTCGGTTTCTTACATTCCGATAGCGTCCATTGATCTAATTTCATTCTTCTAAGTGACAGTAGGCTGAATATGAGATCAAGATCTAGAATTGATAGTGCCAGAGGTGAGCGAGAAATACCGAGATAGCCGTCAACAGAGTTCAAAAAGACAGAGAAAGAAATTATTGAGTGTCAGAAGAATCCAGGCGATTGTGAAAAACAGAGAGCACGTGATAACCTTTGTGAAGAAATTTTCTTACAGATAGGAAATTCCTTTTTTCTCAGCAACAATATAAGCCTTAAGGCTTCAAATTTTTAAGAAGTGAAGAAGCGCAGACTCTTGTTCATATGAATTTCGGAAAAACTTTGCTAACTAACCCATGATAAAAGTTACGCCACAACTGCGAAAAAGTGTCGTCCTTGAGAGATAACAAAGTTTTTCTTGGATTCAGAGCCATTGAACGGATATTTAATTTGGCAAAACGTGTCTGTATGAAAATTTCTTTGCGCAGGTCAATCTATTATTAGGACATTTGCAATTAATTAATCACTTTTCTTTTAACATGTGAGTCTATGAGAGGACTGTAGCAATCGCAGTTGTATGGAATTATTAATTAACGAATATATGTGTATGTTACTATTATACCTTACCTTTAAGCATCGTCATTTGTTTGTACCACTTTACTATTAACAATTTGACAATATTGAACTAAAAAAATCTGCAGATTAGACCTGAGAAGATCGCTGTTTTTTAGGATCGATCCGAGGATCGGATCGTTAGGCAAAACTTCGATTCAGGATCGAGCTTTAATCGATCCCAAACGATCCTTTTTCAAAACTTTGGTTGGTTGAAATTTAATAAAAAATTTTACATATAAGAGTTTTAAAGAATTTTTTATTACTTTTATGCTAACAACCAGGTTTACAAAAAAATTCATGGTCCGAGATAACCTTTTTATGTTTATTTCTGTGTTCAAGTTGAGTACTTTAATACTCAGCTTAGTGTGCAATTAGAGGCGGGAAAATTTGAATTAAAATTGATCCAAATTTTACTTTTGATTACAATTTGCCTGTGAATATAGCAGTAGAGCAAACAAGTTTAAAATCCATGCTGAATAATGGAAGAAAATTCTGAAATAATCTTATTTTCATCATTTTCGACCAAGAAAATCATGCTAAATATAAAATAAAAAAGGATCGATCCGATTATTGATTAATCGTTCCGTAAAAAGATCGGATCAAGCTCGGATCGGTACATGAAAGATCGATCCGGATCGATCTTTAATCGGATCGTTCTCAGATCTACTGCAGATTGTTGTTTCAAATCCTGCCGTGGTCGCCAAACGTTATGCCCACAGGGCCAAATAAAGAGTAAATAATGAGAATAAAGGTTTGAAAATGAGTTTACTGGGGAAAGAGATTACTTCAAGTGTTTTTACAATGACTACAGGAGTGCGTCCAATAAACGTTTAAAACGGCTTGAGTAGCCTGTGTTGAGTCCTCGTTGAGTCAGCGGAGTCCTCGTTGACAAGAACGTTGATAATAGAAGCAATAAAATTTTTTAAATTGTATCCAAAAACTCTCTATGAAGACGACTCTCAAAACAGTGCTGCTAGATTCCAATTTATGACTGATAGCAACAACACTTTCACAACAAATATCAGTACATTCTAAGTATTCTGCTTCTTTTCATTTTCTGCTGCGCTTTACTTTCCTAACCAAACGTTGTAGGGAGAACGTCTCGGCATGATAAAAATTTTCCTTCAATCAAAGAGAATCTTGCAAAATTTCAGTGTAATTTTGCCATGATGCTATGTAACACATGAAAGGCAAAAAACTGAATATACACTACATAAAAATTCGAATCATAAATCAAACCTCGACATGTCATTGCATTTCCAAAGCTGGTCGTTACATGTGCAAAGTAAGCCGAATCAAGTCGAAAAGACATCTGAGAAAATTAATCGCTACGCTATATAACTACAATACATAGAGAATGGGATTCTTACAAACATCTTCGTAATTGAAAAGAAAAACTTGCTGATTCATAAAAGAATAATCTTTGATCCTAATCCTACCCAAGTTTAATGGTGACTCTAATGGGAAATCGGTTTTTTCATCTTCAAAAAGAAGTCGGTTTCAACTGCAAAGAATGTAAATTCAGTTTGCTGCTCTGTTTCGATCGAACAATTATTTCTAGCATTGTGATTTCCATGAATAATTTGATATTTATGTGTGTTTATTTACTGTTCCAGATAGTGATTATATGCATGAATTGAACAATAATTATGGTTCATTTAGAGAGGTAAAAAATGGTTTAAAAATGTTTCATCGTGGTTACTGTAAAAAATCCTTAACTGCAAATTAAAACATTTCAGGTCAAAATCCAGTATTGAAAGTATGCGAACACAAATAAAACAGTGAAAAACACTAAAAAAGATGCACTAAAAATGTGCAATTCTTTTTCGACAATAATTCTTTTCGAGAATAATTTCTATCATGTTGGGTTAATAAGCAGTTAATTTAGTCAATTAATATTCATCGAATGAACGAGAAAATAAAGAGATTGAGATTGAAAAAAATGAAAGTGAAGTGACTAGAAATAAAAGGTAAACAAGATCTCTACAAAACAGTGTTTTTCACTCAATAAAACTGGGCTTTTCAATGAATAAAGTTATATTGATAATGACATTTACAATTAGAGCCAATAAAATGTAGAGCATTTCCATTGAAACTGTCAATAAATTTACCTTGAATGCTCTTGAGATGCATTTTTACAACAGTGAAAAGCAGAAATTGAGATTCAATTGGGAAACAGATAATAAATTAAAAAGATGATGAGAAAATTGGATAAGCAAAAGAGAATCTTAGTTTTTTTTCCTTTTTTTCGTATTTCAATCTTTTCTGTTTGCTTCTTGTTGAAACTTTGCACTTTTCAAAGCAATGCAAATCTCATCATTTAAATGAATTAATATCAAACATTCTCACGAGACGAAATTGTTAAAGTTGATGATTTTTCCATGAAGGAAACAAAAAATGGTAAAAGAAAATGAAAGTTGATATTTGAGTTGAGAAATGAAAATTGAGGCAAAATTGTAATGAGAGAAGAAGCAAAATAATTCAAATGAATTGAGATAGAAACTTTGCAATTTTCAATTGACTTTTTTCTCTCCTTTTGCCTCACCAATTTTACCCAGAATAATAATGATAATTATCATAATTATATTATTATTAATAAAGATTATAACATTAAAAGCTATTATTAACTGAGCTCAATTTATTAGTCAACTTTAGTTTCATCTCTTGTCTGTTTTGCCCAACATTAATTTGCAAATTTGAAGCAACTTTCAATAGCAAAACATTCACCCGATTAGAAAAGAAAATTTTTACAAATTTTCCTTTTTCACCAACTGAAACTTTTAATTGTAAGCATTTCAATCCAATCTTTGCATTTCGTTGAATGGCCAATCAATTGGAGTTTTGATGTTTGCCTTTACTCCAAACTGTTGTTTCGGCTGTTATATGCAATTTATTAGCTGCTATTTAACGAAACGAATGTGAAATAAGTTCAACTTGATTGTTCAGGGAGTTTTCACTCCAAGACAATTTCATATTGAATTTCATTTTATTGGTTATATTTAATATTCACAATGCATTTTGAAATGTGATTCAGCGCAATTTAAAAATGCAATTCAAACCTTTTCCATTTTTTTGGTGTTCCTCTGAAAACGAAATAAAACATTAACTCAGCAATAAATTTTGCCCCCATTCTCGTGTTGTTGTGGCAGTTTTATCGTCTCACTTCGCATTTACTTTTCTTTAATATCATCATCATTTGCTATTTATAATCTGGCAAAGTTTAGAAACTTAAACCTTTAAGCTTTTGCATTTTGCATTAGAAATTTTGATCAACAAGATTGACAATAAATGCTGCCTGGAAGAGAAGTATTATCAGGGAGGAAAAAGAAGAAGAAGAAGATAGGAAAAGATAAAAATGAGCAAATGACAAAACAAATATTCTTGGGGAGATTTTTTACCAACTCTTGTCTCGATAACAGGTTAAATAAAGCAATAGTGATTCATGGTGAGTCAATGATGCTTGGATAATCATTTTTTGATTGTTTACTTTATTTTCGTCTTTGGAACCCAAATTTCACTGTTTGAAATCCAATTCATTTATCAGTAAGAAAGAGAGAAAAAAAAGAAAACTGTTGTAAACGAATTTCGTTGCAACGAAAGGAAAGCAGGAAAAAAGGTTAAATAAAGGTTTTTGGACAAAAAAAAGTTTAAACAAGAAAAGACAATAAAAATGAGGTAAAAATAGAGTAATTGATATATTGGTGAGGATGCAATTTCAAAGTTAATTGTCTTTCAAATTAGACAATAATAAGATTCTGTTGAGGTAACAATAATGAGGTAATAAAATTGCAATGAACAAACTGAAAGGATTGGAAGAAGCAATTTAACGTCAACATTTGTTTACCTCAATAATCAATTTGCCAATGCATTTGGTAAAAGGAACAAATTGAGAAGAAAATTTTGATTCCAAAGAAAACTTGTAAAATTGTAAAAATATTGAACAATTTCATTTCTTTCAATCGGAAAACTTGACCTTTTCTTGATGCAAACCCTTTCGCTCACCTTTTACAGCCTTTTTACTCTAACCATTAAAATATCATTAACACTATCGTGAAATGTCATCGAGGTTGAACTACAACTTGACTCTTCATGTGAATCTTCAACCATTTATTTTTCTTATTAACTCGAGTTAAATTGAAGAGATTGGTTTCAAACATTTTTTTCTGTCTTTGCCTTTGTCAACCTTTCAGACTGCTTCATGTCACTAAAGTTGATCTTTAATCTAACTTCTTATCACTATTCTCATGAAACTTACAAAGCTGCCAAGATTATTAATAATGATATTACAAGTTATCATTATTTTAATATTAGTAGCTTGAAGGAGAAAATAAAAGTCTACATTTTCCGATAATTTCATTTGCTCTCAAATTCATTTTCATCAAACCTGAACAAGTAATCATCTTGTATCTGTAACGCCTTATTAATAATCACGTAACTCATCAATTTAATATGCCAATGCCATTGGCACCTACAAACTCATTATCAGTCTTGTCATGAAACTTGATGCAACAGTTTCGATGTTCTTGTCAGTTTCATCTCAGATTTATCAATTACTCAACAGAAACAGGTAAAGTTGCTTGGGAAAGGATGATCTTTTGGAGCCTCAAAACGTTGGCACATTGACACGGCAGAGTCGTTGCAGGTTTTGAGACTTGAACACTTCAGCACTTATCAAGCATTTTTTTTTTCATTTTACATTCGAGAAAATTATGTGTGAAAAATGATGATCAAAATCAACAATGAATCAACACGAGAATAAATGTTGCATCTGGTTTCATCTGTTTATATTCAATTCCATATCAATGTGTGATAATTTTGTCCACTCTTGTAATGGCAATACTGAGTAGAATCATGTTTCACGAGTTTTCATTTCAATTGCAAACCAATTTGCTTATTCAGGGAAAACAAATTTTCCTTCAGTTTAATCTCAATTTGTAAATTAATACCGGCATCATCTTATATTACAAGAAAAGGCTACACATTTTTTACTCCAGTTTCATTCTTGCCTTCAATTTGACAAAAAGGATTCAAATTAAAGTCACGATGAAAAATAAGGAAACAAGAAAAATGTTGCCCTCATTTAATGTGACAGCGAAAAATCTTTAATCAAATAATAGTTAATCAACTTAATTACTTGTTCACCCTCCATCATCATCATCATTGTTTAAGGCATTTCATTAAAGTTTAGACATGTTAATATGTAATCAAAGATGAGTGGTGAAAACCAATAAAAGTCAAAGATCGCTAATAATGTACTTTAAACAAGTTCACTTTCCAATTAAATTTACTTCTAATCAGTCGCCCAATTAATTTGATTTAATCTGGTGTTAAGTAGTGAATGAAACTTGTGCAAGTTTCAAAATGAAGATTATCAAAGTTACCAAGACGAAGTTAGGAAATTGAATTATAAAGTAAAACACTGATTCAGATCACTATTATAACATTCTCATCTTTGGTGCAAAGTAATAGAGTCGAAAAAGGTCAATATGTGCTGGTTGAAGGTCATAAAGCCCTAAATAGAGCAGAGAAGAGAAGAAGTTCTTAAATCGTAAAGCTTGGGCCAAAGAAGAAAAAAGTTGATAATTTCAATCATTACGTTAAGGTTATTTAGAGAAAAGAGTTCAGACGAATTTCGACATTTAATTATATGTGTATTTACTTAATGACGTTGCTGAAGATTCGTGGTTTACAATTTTCATTTGATGGAAAATGCAAGAATTAAAGTTGAACGAAATTTCCAAATGAAAATCTTTTGCTCGAGTAAATTGTCTTCGAGTAAATCATTTTCAAGTTCATTTCAACATTTTTTTTTTCATCTTCTTTTGTTGACTTTTCTCGTTTCCCTCAACATTACCATGTTCAACAAGGTTACCAGCAACCTGAGGCTTTGATGGTCTCTAAGTAAAGTAGCTCTTGTCATTTCAGCCTTTTAACACGACAAAACCCTTTCAACTTTTTCAAGTATCAATCTTGTCTCAGCATTCATTTCATCATGAACACAAGGTGAAACAAGGCAGCGTAAGAAGAAAAAAAGTGTTTACAAAGGTTAAAACGAAACAAGACAAATGTGAAAAGAAGAGAATTTTTTTCTCTTCCAAAACGATTTTCTTTTTTTCTAATATCGTCATCTTTTTTTGCCACTTTCAGTCAAAAGTGAATGCGTAACAAAAAAAAAAGAAACTCATTCATCATTTCCAGTAAAGTTGCTTTGAACACTTTGCATAATCTTGATTCACTTTTTGGTCACTTTTTCGTGTTCCTCTTCTTTTCACTGCAACTTTGTTTCATTAGTTAACACTCATTGGTTTCATCTTCAATTCAAACGTCAACTCGAGTCAACATTTGTAACATTTATGAATAATAAATTGATGGACTCAAGCAAAGCTGTTTGATTGTTCAATGTTTCAATGATGATGATTAATCGTTTTACTTTTCCATTTTTTCTCTTCCTTTTATTCCGTTTTCTTCACTCTTTTTTTCCCTGCCTAATTCACGGTAATAGTCATCAAAATGGTTTACTTGCAATCAATCCATTTATAAAACATTCCATGAATATTCATACAATCATTGTTGACAAGAAATCTCAACATTTTTTGCAAACTCTTTCGTTCAGCTGTTGATTCCTCCTGTCTAAACATCGAGTTCAGTGATTGCTTTGTAGAGTAAACATGATAAAAGATTTTTCTGTCAAACTCATGCAAATAGTATTACATTGTAAAAGGTTGGTGAAACAAAAAGAAGAAAAAATTGAAAAGAAAATTGTAAATGAAAATATTGAATAAGATAATGTTTCCATCAGGCATTCATGACATTGTGAGAGTGGCAAAAGTGCATCTAAAGCATTGTCAAAGTGATGCTCAAAACTCAATTTAAGACTCGAATTAACAGTTTGATCACGATTTCTTGCTCAAAATCAAATCACTTTCAATTTAAAAAATAAAAGTCATCAAGGTTCGCCTTGGTTCACAAACACTGACAAGTTTCACTAGATTAACTGTGTTTAGTAGAAGTTTAATTTTGCAACAAAAAAACAACCTTTTTTTATCTCCAAAGTAAATCGACTAATTTTAGCTGGCAAAATGTATCAAAAATGTATCACTTTGTGTTATGAAAAGACTTCTATAAATAGCATAAAGTCGATTCAACATTTTCCTTGATCTTTTCCAGGTGATAATAAAAAGCAGAGAAATGTATGGAAAAGTAAAAAAATATCAATAATAAGCTATTCACGATAATCACTTGCAATACACAGTTTATGTAACAAAATAACTGATGATGAGTTGGAACAAGAAATGAGCACAAGATGATGGCAACACACGAAACTGAGTCGAGATGAGATTTCTTGTTTCCACAAAAAAATGCTTATCTATCATGGTTGGTTGAAAAAAGAGCCTTTCGTCTAATTAGATTAGTAATAAATCCAAGGTTTTTTTTATTCGCTCCAATTGAACGCTCCATTATTAGTATCAATAAATAATACAAATGGTTCACTATCAATACTCAAGTTATCTGATTGAATTCAGGCAAGCAATTATAAGGTTGAACCAAAACAGTTTACTTTACCAATTGCGCTAATTTGACCAAACTTTTTTCTCGAAAGTTTGGTGACTGAAAGTGACTTGAAAAGCTTATAATTTCAACCTTTTCTTGTCCAACGATGAAGGTGAATAAATTTGCTCCAAGCCATTATGCTTATCAAACTTGACATAAGAAGTTTTTTTTATAAGTAAAAAATGTAATAAGTTGAAATTCATCTGAAACTTTGGTGAAAATGATGAGAGAAAAGCTTATTAAGTCAACTTTATTTGAAAAAAAGTTTAATAAACTTGTTCTTAGTCATGGTAATACAAATATAATTGTGATAATAATCGTTGAACAAGAACAATGCTAACAATGTTATCGATTTTTTCGCTTTGTTGATGAAATGTCTTTTGATATAATTCACTCCCAGCAGTATTCACTCCAAGCTTTGTGATCAATTTTTTTCTTCTTTTCTTTTTTGATATTAAAATATATTTTTCAGTGATAATGTTTTCTCCATTTTTACTTTGGAATGGCTTATTGAATCATTAATGATTCTATGGATAAAAATCAGAATATTTCATTTTCTAAATTTCATCACTTTTCATCGCTCAATAAGTCGTCATAGTTGTTCAATTCAATTGTCTTTTGATTCCCTCAATTATTCAGGGAATTGTTCTGGAAGTGAAAAGTTTGAAATTAAATTTTTTCTTATTCTCATTCCTTTAATAACCATTTACCATTCAACCATTAATCTTGCTCATTATCGTAATTTATTCATCAAAAGTTACAAACAAAAGAAGTTGGAGTTATCTGGGATTGAAATATTTTTCACTCCCAGTAACCTGATAGAGTCATCTTTCAAGGTGACGATTCCAATGAAAGTCTGGAAAAGGTGAAAAAAAAGTCATTTTATTTTGTCAAATGAAAAGGTAAAAAATGATGAGAAAACAGGAGTGAAAAGAAAATGGAAAAAATGTTGAATTGTGAATTTTTCGAAAAAAAAACATTTTCTCTTCGCTTACCAATTCTTTACATTATTTTCTCTCGATCATAGAGAAATAATATTGTTCATATCTGTGAATAATATTTGAAACAATGTGGAGCTCGAAATGAGTTTTTGGAACAAGTTTCAACTCTTTTCTCTTTTCAACTAAACCAAATCAAGTATCAATGTTAATAGAAGATAAGCTCAATTTAAGTTGAATCCCAGTTTCAAAGTTCAATCATTGCACAACATTTGCTCGAACCTTGAGGTACTAGCAAAAAATGATCTCAAATCGAGTCATCCATTTACCATTGGCCAAGTTCATTTCAGTTTCATTTCTTTTTTTTTCTACTCTCGAGTCTATTCAATTCCCAGTCGACTTTGAAAATAGTTATAATGTTGCTCATAATAATCTAAAAATGCATTTTCTTGGTTTTGGCAAAACTTTCAACGTTTTCCCACTTTTCAGGTGAACATTGAATCTGAAAATGATAACTTGATGGAATGATGATGAACACTGGAAAACATTATTCAGTAAATGCTCAACAAAATCTATCGTCAATGGATTTGAAGAAAACTTGAAATGGCTCAATATTTTCAGTTTTACTTTTTAATGGTAAATGAATAAGCCATTTACAACGATTACAGCAATATGTAATTGTATTAGCATAATTACCATCTCCATGGTCTTATCAGGGAGAAAAAGTTATTCTCATGAATATACATCGAAAGTTCTTCTCATTGCTAAATAAATAGTCTATTAACTTGTTGCCTCAAGGTTTCCGTTTAACTCGATTATTAATACAAAGAAAATCTCTTTTTTCTTCCAACGAAAACAATACAATCATGAAATTAACCAAAACTCTAGAAATTATCATTTCGAATCGCATTCAATTTTTCTTTCACCCAAAATGGAAATTCAAAACTTTTATCTTTACTGTTGGTAGAAAATGAAACAAGAATTTTTTTCTTCCATTTTTTCTTCTTCTTTCTCCATAATATTTAGTTGCTTTGATGAGGTCAAGTTGAGATCAATGAGCAATCAAACTTGAATGATAACATTTCACTTGGATAATGGGTTGATGTATGATTGGAGTAAATGTTTCCTCTTAACGATCACTTTAATTGTATAAATTTTTCTTACATCAAGCTTAGGAACTCATCATTTACAGATTTCATTTTTTTTTTCACTCCATTCCTTTTTCACCTTTGTCATTGTGTTGACACGTTTAGCCAAGTGATTGAGCTCATTTGATGTTTATCGATGTTTAGTTGTAAGCAACAAATTGTTGTCTTCACTCGTTTATTTCAAATGTTGATACAAAACAAACAATGAGAAGGTGTTAGTGACAATATTATAAATGTAATAATTTACTGAGAAATGAAAACCATTCATCAACTGTTCTGTCACCATTTTTGCCTCATTTTTGCTTGTAACCATTGTTAACCTTCAAACTTTCATCTTTTATAATCTGACGAGAAGAAGAAGAGAAACAAGAAAAGTCTTTTTCTTCTCGTCTTTTTCCTTTTCCTTCTTTACTTTCCTCACTTATTACATTATTATCCTTCTTAATATCATCCAATGTTTCAACTATTATACGCTTCTTATCATCATCATCTTGAACATCTTAAACTGGAAAAGCGTAAATTGTTGAAAGTAAAAGTGGAAAAACTAAATAAAAGTTGAATGAGTATTTACCAATGAACCAGAAAAGTTGTTCACATTTGATTGTTGAAATGAGAGAAGAAGGCGAACAAGAAGTTCCAAAAATACTCTGAATTCATTTCTCACATCACTTTGCGCACAACTTTGAACCAGAAAAGCTCATGATTGGCCAATGTTTACATGAGCACATAGGAACTTAATAAATGTACACAATAATGTAATCAAAACTTTCTCCAAATTAAATTTTCTTTTTCCCATAATGTATTCTCATCTTCATCATGATGGCCATTCAAAAGGAAGCAATGGAAATGGTTCAAGTTTTCACCGAGAGAAGCTTGTTGGGCTTGCATGAGAATCTCTCGAGACTTGAAGTGATTCAATACTATTGAATGTTCACATTAAGAGATGCATTTATTTATTCATTCATTTTTCAATAGTTAAAGTTAATTATAAATGTTGATTCTCTGTGTTTCTAGTTTAAATTATTGCTCCATCAACACTTGGACAAAATCAACATTTCACAGTTTCTCTGTTCTTTAGTCTTCTTAATCAACTTACAGTTGCTTTTCAACTTTGTCCATCTTATTGACCATTTTGATGATCATCTTTCATCACTGATTCCTTGCTATACAGATTTAGTCCTCCTTCAGGGTGAATCTCTTGATTTTACTTCTTTTTTGTCAATGTTTTTCTTGGTTCTTCTTCTTCTTCTTCTACTTCTTTTTTCCTCTTTTTGAGACATTTTTTGTTTCTTCCAAGTCTGGCCAAGAAAGTTATTCAAGGAAAAATTTTCCTCCAGGAAATGAACGATTGCAAACTGATTCACCATGTCCAGCTTATTATCCAAACAGAAAATGTATTGATGGACAAAAATGGAGAAAATTTGAAATGTTTTTTTCTCCTAACGATGAGATCAATTTATATGAGACTTTATAACAAGCCATTGGAAAAGCCTTTTTTGGAAAAAAAAACATTTTCTTTTGTTTTCTCTTTTTGCTTCAAATTTTTTACCATTTGCAGGGTCAACTGTAAGTGAAGAGAAAGGGTGAAGATTGGTGAAAATTGAACTGCTCAAGGTAAATGATAGAGTTGTGATGAAAGCGAAACAAAATTAATCCAAATAAAAGTAGATTATCATGAGCCAAATAAGTGAAAAAAGATAGCTCATATTAGGATGAAAAATCTAATAATAATGGTTGTAATAGTTTTTGCACTTGGTGGGTTCATCATGTAATGGCAAATTGGCCAAAAAGAAAGGTAATAAAAAAATTGATTTAGACTGAAAATGGAATAACAATTGTTTGGTTAGAAGTAAATACTTGATCATCGATCAAATAAGAGACTTATACTTTTGGGTTTGCTTTATCAGATCAGTTTCATTCCTTGAATCAGCTAAAATAATCTCAGTTTTAGAGAAGCAAAGAGAAAAAATAAGTTGCAAGAAAATGAAAGAAGAGATGAATTATTTGTGGTTACTTTTTGCTTCCTTTTTTTTTGTTTCAAGCCCGCAACATCAACAACAAAACAATACCTAATGGAACTGATGGAAAGGGCAAAAAACTTTGAGAATCGAGAGAGAAAAAAGTTTTCAATGAAAACACAGAAACAAGTAACTCATAAATTCTGGTAAAATGAAGAGCTGTGCGTCTGGAAAGTTTCCATTTTTGCATTTTTCACCAAAAATATGAAAGGATTAAAGGTTTGATCAACAGTTGTGACAGTTTGATTTACCCTGACTCATGCATAATTGAACAAAAAATGATACAAAATGTGTAAACTGGAACATTTATTTGTTGCTTTTTTATTCATAAGTTTCTGAGAGTTTCGAGACTGGGAGTGAAAATGTTAAATTAAAGGTTACAATCAACTGGAGTGTTTATAAGGCTTTACCAGTTGAGTCCAGTGAATCGACCACAGATTTTGAATTTCATCCAGAAAAGCTATTGAGAAAAGCTCCGATTTTCGCTAGTGACAGATCAAGTTAAATCTTTGAGTTGAATTCAAAACTGAATTTCAAAAATCTGCAAAAATCTATCCCGATCTCTGGTTATTGTTAAATGTGTTTCTATTTATTGCTGACGTTTTTTACGCCATAACAGAATTGAAACATAATTTCGAAAAGAAATTAATGCGTAATAAAGCAATGAATTGAGTTCGAAGTTTTATCTTATATGTTCATGTGAAATTCTGGTTGAGCAGTTTATTCTGTTCTACTGATTTTCATCCTTTTTACAAATGATCGTTTTCCAATATCTTTCAATGAAGTGAAATGTTCAATATTTAAATATTTTTTTTCATTGAGTCACATCTTGATTGGCTTTTGATCTTGAAAAAAGGTTTGCATTGAAATTCAATCAACAGTTGGTTTAAACTAGTCAATCATCCAAAATTGGTTCAATAAACTGAACTGAATGAAATTGTATTCCAATCGAGTAAACTTATTCAGATAATCTTCTCTGTGATTAACATTCAGACATTTCAAGTTCTACAATTCAATATTTGTATTCTTTCAAAAAAAACGATTTTCTTTTATTGTAAAATTAGCGATTCCATTGAATAATTTTCTCTGTTGATTTGACAAGTTTTTTCTATTCGCCTTGATTCAATGGAAATACTTCAAACTAGTCTTCCATCTTGTCCCTTGACAGGTAAATCTTTATCAAAAAAGATTTGTTGAATTTAATTACTGAATAAACAGAATAAAATATGAAGCAAATTTCAATTATTCCATGAATCCAGTTTATTCGATTAACTTGTTAAAATTGTTCAATTTTTCCCATTGAATAAAGTAAACCTTTTCTGTTCGCTACAACTATGATATAATGTTCACATTGCTTTTAACTAATTAATGTTCTGTTAATTGATTTCAATTTGACGCTAAACAGCTTCACCAATCTAATTATTATCATCTTGTTATCATCATTGGAAAATGAACAAACCTCGATTTGGCTTTTCCAATTTTCTTCATTTTCCTCATCCATTTCTATCTCTTTTCAACAGACACACACATTCACTTTCTCCATGCATTATATCAAAGCCAAAGTTAATTGGTAAACTTTTCTCATTTGATATTTTGTCTAAACAGTCAACTATTCATTATTGTTTAATTAACTCTGAATTTCAAGCATTGGGCTAATTGCTCAATTAACTAATAATACTGTCTTCAGTGAATAAGCAAAGTAAAACCAAAAACTAGGAATCCAAGAGAAAAGTGAGTTTGAAAGAGGAGCAAAATTTTCACCTTCAACATTGATTATCAATTGTTATTGCCATTGAAAGATGTAAAATTGTCATCATCAGAATGGCCACAATTGAGGAGAAAAGATGAAAAGAAGAAAATGAAAAGAAAGTTTCCTCCAAAGTTGGACAAAAGAAAGTTGATATTTCAATTATCAGTTTGAACAACATTCATAATTTGATATGAAAATGACAATTGAACCAGCAGCTAATTGCATTTAAATATGAGAGCAATTTTATCGTTCAAATGAACAATTTTCATTAACTTTTTTCTTCTTCCAATTAAAAAAAGTAATCTTTTACTCTCTGACTTACCTTTCATCACTGATTAATAATCATGAAACTCACACAAAAGACTAACTGTTTTTTCCCCTTTCATCTTGTTTTCACCTTTACTCAATTAAATGATTGCAAATTGAAGTGAAAGGAAATCAAAAAAGAAGTTTAATAATGAACTTATCTGAATGAATAAAAATTCAAGGTTGAATAAATTTGAATTTCACCAGATTCAATTGTCTTCATTGTTTGGTGATACTGCTTTTCCTGATAACTCTGTATAGAGTGTGAAAAAAAGTTAATAACTTAACATGTAAATGTTTTACTTGACCTTACGTTTAGCTTAAAGTAGAAGAGTGAAAAATGGAATGAAATGTGATGAATTTAAATTGGTAAAGACAATGTTTTAATTAAGTAATTAAACAGAGAATCAATGAAAGTGAATTGAAGTGAGGAAAAAATTAAAACAATTTATCATCTCAAGTTGAACAATTTGCTTGAGAAATTAATTTACAGATTCTCAGTGTTCACATGTTGAATGAGGGAAATGAGGGAAAAAGGTAAAACTCGAGTTTTTTTCTACACTTTTTACAATTGAAAAATTCATAATGAAATTAATCTGCCTCTTAAATTTCAATTAAAAGCTAAATGTTTGAAATTTTCTCTCAAGAATGTCAAAATTGTCTTCCAACTAAAACAATTCATTCGGAAAATTGTGATTCTACACTGAATTGGATATTTTGTAGAGCTTTTCGGAAAAATATTGAAACTCTATTTTCTGACAAAATTAAAGGAAAATGATTTGCTTGGATTAAAAATGAAATGATGTTGAGTTGGACGTTAAAAGGTGTTGGAGTGATAAGACTGTTGTCAGAGTAGTCTGAATTATCGTCTCTATCCTTTGCCATTAGAATTTGCGATTAGCTGGTGAAGATGAATTTGAAGCTTGGAGTTTTGAATCGATTTTAACACTTCTCTTGAGTTTGGGTACATTCAAATGGAAACTTTTCAACTTCATTCACAGTTTTTCATTTTTCCTTGATTCACTCACATATTAATCACAGGTTTACTTTTGTTTACTCGTCCATTCATCATAAATCATCAAAATCATACATAAAAATGGTTTTGTCATCAAATTTTCCTTTTTTTTGTAAACCTTTCTGTTTTCCTTTTCTGTTGTTTTCCTTCCAAAATTTTGATCAATGAAAAGAGTTGCTTTTTCCTTTTCTTGCTTGCTTCTGTACTTATTCCAGTCTTGATTTACGGTGAACTTTTCCTTTGACATTGTCGATAAATAATACCTTGGCTTTGTTATACATTTTCAGCTTTCCTTTTGTTCCAAATGGCTTTTAATTTTTACCTTTATGTGCTTTCTTTTCACACAGATAAATGTTGATTGGGAATTGAGTGAAACACTTTGTGATCTTTATATTGCCGTTGATGTTACAGCCAGTACTGCTTCAATACTTAATCTGGTTGCCATCAGTATTGATAGGTAAGTTTCACAATTAATGTTGAAAATTTTCGAGTTTACAATTTTCACAATTGTATTGTTGAGAAAATGGGAAAATCTGGAAATGTTGAACCACTTCAAGGGTTTACCCATTGATTTACAGTCTACAGTGATTGTGAGTGAACCAGTGAATTTCCAGATCAAGGCCTTTTCCCTTCAACCAATATCCAAGAAACAACCTGCAATAATGTCAAATCAAAATGTAATTAATCTTATGATTAGTCAAACAAATTGTCCTCTAACTAGCAATATAAATTTATTTAATTGTCAATTGTCTTTTGAATGTTACTCTTTCTCTTTCCTTGTATTCCCTTCCTTGTTCAATACAAAAATCTTATTCTAATTGTGTTATGGTTCCTCTGAGAGTTTAATTTGTTCATCCTAGTGTTCATCCTTTAACAAAGTGTACATTCATTATTATCTGCTCCATGAAACTTACTCAAGCTTTGGTTAATGCTTTAACTTTAATTTAACTTTGTTCATTTAGCAAATTCAATTAGCATAGTAATTAACTTTGCTGTCCAATTGACGAGCTCCTTAATTGTCCCTACTTTACTCCATAATCATCTTGTTGATCACTTTTAGTCGACTCAATTTTCATTACTTTTTTGGCTTCCAAGTTAAAAGTTGCTTTTCTAATTAACCACCAAGACAATCATTCGTTTAATAGTTGCCAATTGAAACTGTAAAATAAATTGTTGAGTAAATTGTTGAATAAGTTGTCAGATAAATTGTTTAAGCATTAGCAAGAAATATGAAGCTAATTGCAAAAATCTTTACCTATTCACGTTGAATGTAAATCATACCTGACGGTAATTTATAGTCATTTAATAGTTTAGTTATTATCCAATTGTATTACCTTATCATTGATAAACTTCGCTCATTAATTAAATAGATGTAACCAAAGACAATTCATTAATTATGTAAACTATGAGTGAATTGAGTTATATTATGATTAAATAACAGGAGTTCATTTTCATTGTTGAAGATTTGTCGAGCTTTTTTCCCTAGGACTTTGAGTTATTCAGCACTTGAAAGGAAAAGTTAAGTCAATATTAGATGGAACTTTTTGAATCTTTTTTTTCTTTGGCCTGATAATTTGTTGAACCATTAACAGCTAACAATGTAATATGGTGTATCAAGCTAATCCAAGATGATGATATAGAGATGGAATGTTAATATAATTGGAAACAGTTTTTACGCTCTTTCAGAATTCACTAAATTGGATTTAATGTTGTTGATGATGATCAAGTTGAAAGAATGTCAATAGGGTTTCCGGTTCCCTTGGTACTGTTTAAATCATCAAAATTAACTAGTTACTCCTTGTTAGAGTATATCATGTTATAAAAAAGATGAACTTGATTTTGATTGAGTAAATACTTGATGATGATAACAGCGGTGGATGGTGAAAATGTGAATTATGATGAAAGTTTTTTTTTTCTTCAGCTTTTCCTTTTTCTTCTTATTTTTGCTTCAATAATGAATCTTTAAGGTTTGGAAGATTGGTTATTTCATTTTGAAACTTTGATAAAAAAGAAGCGAACCAAATCTTGGAGTATCAAACAGATTTAAAACATGATTTCCTCTTGTATATTTGGGTTCATCTTTCACAATCTTTTCATCATCATCTTGAACCTTTCGTCTTGGATCCGCTTCATAACTTTATTATTACATTATCTTGCTTTCTTTAGCCTTTAATATCGAATGAATCCTCTTCAAAAATGTCAACTATCAGTGAAGTTTTTCTTATTCTTCTTGTTGTTTACCAGGAAAATCAGGTTAATCACTTGATTCATTTTTAATATTAATCGATCCTTCAATTGTAGAACCAAATTGAAACAAAATTGAAAATTCAAAACAAATCTTTGTGTGAACAAAAAACTGGCACCATGAAAAATTCAGACAGTCTATCGTCATTTGCAGGTATTAGAATTTTTTCATCTTTTCCTTGGTGTTTCCTCAGTATCGATATCCTTTTTTTGTCCAAGAGTTGAAAAAATGACCGACGTTTCTTTATCATTGAGATTCTAACCAATATCTTGACATCTTTCTTTTTGATGTTCAATAAACCTTTGCCTTTTAATCAATCCTATTGAATAATTCTATTAACGAACAATCAATTCAATCCGAATAAAATGAAGAAAAAAAGGTTTTCATCTCCACATAAACCTTAAATCTTTACCTTTCTTTTCATCCTCTTAATCTTTATCTTTTCTCTTCATCTGTACCATCTTCTTGAGCTTCTTAATGTTGGCTTGTATTAGCTTTTCATTTTTTCACAGCTTTTCTGACATCTACTTTACTTCTTTTGAGCCCTTTCATTCGTGGTTGATCTTTTAATTATCATCATCATTATCACCTTCCAACCTGCCGAAAGTTTATAAGAATAATCGGATTGCTAACAATGTAAATAAGAGTTATAAAATGACGGTAGTTTAACAACTGAAAGAATGAGACCAGAATCTGAGAACAATAAAAAGATATGAAAGAATGAATCAGTTAATTGAATGATTACCCAATGTGCTAGTAGACTGCTTTGTTAGTTTAAATTTTATGTATACCTTATCGAGATTATCACAATTTGAAGCTCTAACTCCAAGTTTTGTTTTTCATTTTTCTCATACAGGTTTATCGCTGTAACCAGGCCAATTAGGTATGCCAAACATAAAAGTAAAACGCGAGTCTCTTTAACCATCGCCATCGTTTGGATTGTTTCTGCAGCAATTGGTTCACCAATTGTTTTTGGCCTCAATACATCTGCCGAACGGCGACCAGAGCTTTGTATATTTTACAATTCAGATTTCATCTTTTTATCTTCATTAGGATCTTTTTATATTCCCTGTGTTCTCATGGTTTTCTTGTATTACAAGATTTTCAAGGCAATCCATGATCGAGCCAAAATGTCGATAGGTTCAAAAAATAAGCCCACTAGTTCAACTGATTCATCTCATACAGTTTTGGTTATTGAAAATAAAAGTGAAACAGCAAAGCTCAAAGAGAGAACAGGATTTCTTGGAAGGAAACGAAATTCTTCTAATATTTCTTCTCATACCAATCAACATCAAGACGGAACCGGAACCCAGGGAGGTTCAGCTAAAAATACCAATAAAGTACAAGGTAATTCAGGATTGGGCCAAAAATCCATTTTGCCAAAAATAATAGAGAGTGAAGGGTACACAAATAATGGAAGTGGATCAGTCGAAGATGACGACGAAGATGACCGGGAAATAGATGCGACTGGATGCTCTGGAGGTACCAATGATCCCCTGGAGTGTCACATAATAGCCAATAAGCAGACAGTTAATCGAGACTGCTGTGGACCAAAAGTAGATGAAAATAAAAACAATGTTAATAATCGAGATAGAGGTAATCTTTCATCCTGTCATCACGGTTGTTTGCCTTCATCTGAAATTCGAAAACTATCTGAAGACATTGATACAATAGGAATACGACAATATGGCAATGACTCCGGTTATGGAGCTTCAGCTTTTGAAGAGACACCCTTTTGTGTTTATAATCCAACAGCCGAGAGTGCTTCAAGTCGTCCAAACTCACCGAAAAACAGATCAGCTGCCGAAGATGGAGTCGGTTTTGGTGCTATGGTTACATCGTCTTCATCTTCAGGAGGTTATGGTGAAAGTCAAGAGTTAAAGACTAATGATGAAAAATTAAATAATGCTGAAAACAACGATAAATTAAATAAACTGATTAGTCTAAGTGAATCAAGTCGAACACCAGCTGAAAATGGGTTGAAAGGTAAACAACAGCAACAACAACCAGCAAAGAAACGATCACGTTTCAATCTTGGAAGGAAACATAAAACTAGTGCCAAACGTCGTGAAAAAGCTTCAGCCAAGAGAGAAAGGAAAGCAACGAAGACATTGGCCATCGTCTTAGGTAAATATTTTATTAAGTCAACTGTAAATAGATGGGAAAAGATGATAACTCCATGAATAATTACGTAAAAACTTAATTAAACAAATAACTTTTTAATCGAACGTTATATTGATGAATCAATAGCCGAAAGATGGCGACAAGTGGAATAAAATGCGGAAAATTTAAAATATTATGCAATTTTTCGTAATTTTGATGTAATAACTTCCGCCAAAAGATGGCTCTTTAGTAGTTTTTAAGACTTTTTCACTTCGATAGTTCATTCCTTTTTTCAGTTAATTTACGGATTTTCTTTGTTTTTTGCCTTTTGTTTGCTTCGTTTTGTGTTGGCACACTGATTAAGAAGTTTCTGATCCCTCTTGAGATATATTATGATTTAGCTTGACAGAGTTTTGTGCTTCCTTGACTCTTGATAATGTGATTAGAGACCAAACATAAGTCGTCAAGATATCCATTGATTTATTATTGATTGAAAGGGAACAATTGTAATTTTGTTTCATTCTTTGTCTAGTCCAAGTTTAACCTGTCCTTTTCAACTCTCTTATGGGAACTGAACCCAATCAAGGTTTTTCCTGTCTTCAAGAATCATTGTGAAAATACTCAGCTTCAACGTACTCATCTTGATGCCTGACAATATGAAGAAGAAAAAAGCTTACCCTTTCTTTTGCCCTCTCCAGTAAGACAACATGGAATAAAGAGAAAAAAGGAAAACAAAAGTACAGAAAATGAAACCAAATATTATTTCTTATCCCCAGGTTAATGTGAAAGTGAATGTTAATATTATATTGTCTTGATATATTCATGTGACCATACATTTGTGTAAACATCATATTCATGTTGAAAGCTGATTGTGGTTTTTTTCTTGCTGCCTACTGATGTGACGATCAAGTGATTAATACAATAGGTTTTGGTTCAGTCAGAATCCAAATATGTTAATTTACTTTTTTTCGTGTATCTTTCACTTCTGGCTCAGGCCCTTTTCTACACATAAACTTCCATGTTAATTGCCTGTAAGTGAAATGATATAGAGAAACAATATTAATAATGGTGTTTTGTTAATATTAATATTTTACCTTTTGTTGTCAAAATGAATTGAAACCTTTGTTAGTCAGCTTAACGTTAATTATTTCTTACATCTCTAACCCCAACTTGAAATCCTATCATTGGTTGTCATCACTGATGGTCACTTGATAGTTACTATTAATATTTTTTCGCTATTTTCTTCCATTCTTATTATTCTCATTATTCTGCCATTCATCTTCATTTTTATCATCTCGTGTATTTAACCTGACGTTTCTTGACTCTTCTATTTATCAATTGCTCATTAATTTATTTTGATCCTTTCAGATATCAGTCATTGTAAGCTTCTTGGCTCATCCTAATTACTTTCAACATTCATGATAATTTGTGATCATCTTTCCTTCCTTCCGATCCTGCCATGGTTTACCCTGTTACAATTTACTCCTGCTTTTTCATCAACATCTAATCTTAATTTTTCTTCTCTTCTCTTAGGTGTTTTCCTGATTTGCTGGGCACCATTTTTTACTTGTAACATAATAGATGCCATTTGTATCAAATTGAAATCAGACGATTGTAAACCTGGAATGAATGTCTTCCTGTTAACAACTTGGCTTGGTTATATGAACAGTTGTGTTAATCCAGTCATTTATACCATATTTAATCCCGAGTTCCGTAAAGCATTTAAGAAAATTATTAAATCAACCTTTTCCTCGAGGTGACAGTGCTTCTGAGCTCTGTTTTGGCTGGTCAACTGGTCAACAATTCTTGATATGTAAATTGGAATAATGAAAGTTTACGAGAAAAAGACTAACAACTCATCAAACTCGTTAAATTCATATTGAATGTTAAAGATTTTGGACAATTTTCAATAAATGTTCAATGATGCACAATATAATCACATGCCGTTTACTGTATAATTGATTGTTAAAAGGCTATTTATCCTGTATAGTATAGACGATATAAACGATTAAAAAGATGGGAAACTTGACCCTTAAATTGAATACAATATACACTGTCATCTTATTAGCCATTAAAATACTTTTATAAATACAATATATTCACTGTTTTTTTTGGTTCTTGGCTTAATGCAGGCTAAACCAAGAGAGGTTTATGTGATCATAAGATTGGTCAAGAATATGTCTAAAATGGTTTAGCCTAGAGTCAACTTAATAACTGAATAATAGTCAAACGAAGACTGACATTTAATCTAGTCTGATCTTAGATATGGTTAGAACCATGTTCATTTCAACTTGCTTTTGGCTGGTTCAAGAGTTACATTTACAGGTACATGATACAAGAACATTGTACATGCAGCAACAATTTCATAATTCAACTTTAACCCAAAAAATTGACAAGGATAAAGTAAAGTCAGGATTATATTAAGTAATAATGACACATGAATTTATTCAACTCTCACTTCAGTAAAGTATTGAAGCAACATCTCATCAAAAATACTGAATACAAAGAGCAAATTCACAGGTAGATAAATAACCCAAAGAGATGTCTGTGTAATACGAGAATGGTATATTCCACCGAGAACAAGTTATTATGAAACTTGAATTTAAACATTTTAGGAAAAGGTTTGACAAATTTGATATATTGATGTACATGTATTTTACCGTGTATTGGATTTAGATAGATATAGTGACTTCTTAATTTAATGAAAGGATTAAATTATCATTTAAAACTTGAGATGATTAACAGTTTCAATTGATAGTATAGATTGACTACTCAACTTGTTCCTGAGTTGAAATGGTTTCAATTTTTTCTTTGTTTACACTCTAGTCCATTATTTTGATTGCTTGTGAATTTAATTTAATTTTTGCCAGTTCAACCCCAGTCGATGTAGGCATACACGCCAGAAGAATGAGCAGTAAGAGAATTGGTCAAATAAGGCGCAGCTTTTGCGTTTATTAAAATTTATATGCGCTACACGCTCGATCCAATTTAAATTTCTGAAAAAGATACTTCAATCAAGACTCGATCTATCAATCACTTAATTAACTTGACCAACTCTTTAACCACTGAGCTAGTGATTAATTTAAATAGACTTGGTTTAATTTTTGAAGTATATTGTGGAAGCTGACATTGTTACTTTTGTTCGGATGAAAATTTTTGCGTTAAACGCAAAAAACGCGAAGAGGCAATGACAAAAAATATGTACTGCATGTATAAAGAAAAACGCTTCAATTCGTACGCTGAATTTTCTTCTATGCGTCTATTTTGATTCGACTGGGATGCTGTCTCTTCAATCAGCAAATTAAGCCAAAATTTTTCAGGGCAGTAATTTGCTAATAACTTAAAGGATTTTAGATAAAATATAAGAATATTTGTGCTTGAATAACTAGAAGCCTAATTTACAAATGTTTATAGTTATTAACTGGATTCACAGTTTATCGAAATATAGTTTAACAATTCACCAAATTAAATGAAGCATTTTATCGTCACTGAAAAATTAATACAACTGGTGTCATCTATGATGAGTTGAACAAAAGCTGAATCGCCATTCTCTCATGAATACATGTAAAATCAGAATTATTGCTTTTCAGAGAATAGTTTTCAATATTTATTTTCTCAAATTTTTCTAAATTATTATATCAAATTAGGGTGACGAATTTGATGGACATAACAACCATGGTTGAGCATCATAACAGATTCTTGAAGTGTACATGCAGTCATGATCCAGTTCAAAATCTGGTTGGTCATTTTGACTGTAGAAAGTTGATGAAGTTGGAGTATTTACATTCACATCTTTTCACATGATTTATTAATTGAATCTTTCTCTGGTGTTGCGTTGAATCATCTTGCAATTATAGCCTCTTTTTATTATAATAATTCAGATGCTTCAAATCTGAGTCATTTAGTGAAGAATATTTTGTTCTCATATCTTTTCCAATAATCCTACTTGTTGTCTTGTTAAACTTTAATGCTCTAAGAAGGTAAACAAATGAGCCGATGCAGTTCAGTATCATTATCATCAAGATATCGACATAAAGTGGCATTAAATCATCTGAATCGAAGCCCTTTTTCCTTCAAAGTTTCAGCTGTCAAGGTCCATTCGAATGTTATTTCAATATCATTTCCAACCATTCCATGTCCAGATTCATCAAACCACTGCCTTGGTCAAGGGAAAAGCTAAATAAGAAGAAATATGGATTATTCATGTTCAATGATGGGATTCTAGAAAAAAATTATCAAGCAACTTCTCTTTCTCCTACCTTATCTCTGCACCTTAGGAACTATTGGTGCCGAAATTGAGAAAATCTTATTCAATTGCTTCAAAAAGTTTAAATACAGCCAAACAATTAGAATCTATGGAAGTGAAAGGTGATACCAATGTCCTACCAATCAACGGTTTGCTTTCGCTTATAAGTCTTGGTGCCTTTAAAAATTTCAAACACAAGTGGTCTTGACTCACTCATAATCGCTCTGCTTGATTGACCATAAACACGACAATTGTTCAATGTTTTCTGTGTTTCAACCTTTTTGCTTTTGTGTTGTTTAAAAAGCACCTTTATTTTCTGGTTTAGATGATATGATTTCAAGTAGAACCCTTTAGTTAAATACAAAGCGAAGAAGAGACTAAATAAGTGAGAAAGATCAAACGCCATCAAGAGTTTTGTCATGAGTCGGAAAAAGAAACAACATCAATTGAAAAGCATTCATCTGTTGCTCAAAAATAATCTCGTAAGTATCATTAACAGTGAAAGTTGCCAGCAATTGATAACTTTAAAGCCATTAACTGTGATTTTTGCTGGTCATACAAGGGAAGCCCTTGTTAGTACGATTTTTTTCGTGCTTATTCGTGCCTTCGTGTATCATAGATGACAAAATATAAACAGATTTGCATTTTGGCTCATGTTTAGTAGAGCACGGTTAATGATATTTAGGCATTTTCAAGCTAGGATATTGAATCCATTAATATTTAAGTCAATGAGAAGTGACTCACTACTTTGATCAAGATAAGTTTGCTTCACTGATGTAAATCAATCCAACAAAAATCCAATGTTGTAAATACTAAACCCAATAAACAACTATAAATAATCATCTTTGGGAATAATAGCGATAAAAATCCCTTTGGATATGTAAGTTAATGAGAAATCGAAAGACCAGTTTTTTGTTTTGCATGAAACGGTCACTAAAAATGTGAAAGAGTCATCTGCTTACGTACCAGAGTTAATCGTGAAAAAAGGTATGGAAATCGTAATGGAAAGAAGGTAAAAATTTTCCAACTTTTCTACTATTTGTATTGCTAATTATATTTTTATTTTGATTTTGGCTTTAGTTATCTTCAAGCTAAAAGGCAAAAAACCTGTTCTTACAGACCATGGACTAGTTTTGGTGTTTCTTAAGATTATCTGAGTGATCAGGTAAAGAAAGAAAAGGAGAGAAGTAAAGGGAAAAAAGTAAGTAAAGAAAGTAGAGAGAGAAAGTAAAGAAAGATGAGAAATAGTAAAAGTGAAATGTTAAAGCATCAGTGCAATTTAAAGGAAAAAAACCTTGGAAAGCGTTTCATTTGCTTTTTCTGCTCGTTTACCAGTTACAATTTGCCTAAGGTAGTAAAGGTGATCATCAACCTTGATCAATAAGCAAATTTAACAGATAATTAGTTTGCTCAAGAAAATTCAAATGACAATTTCAATTTAATCCAATGAAAAGAAATGTTATTCCTATTTACTTCTTGTGGAGTAATTTCAATTCCCAAATGGAAGACATGAATTTTAATAAAATACTGTTTCACTGCATAAAGATAACCAAGATCTTGATCTAATAAAGTTAAACCATGATTATATAAAGTAACAAAGCCTGGCCGTAAGACATGTTTACTGGTTATGATTGGAAAAAATAGAAAGATTTGTATCACATGTTTAAAAGTTTTAATTCCAATTTTCATTGGACAAGTCTTGATTCGGACTCAAGTCCATACTCATAAAGAAAAAAATATAAAAAACAAATCAATGGCAGATGATGTGGCGAGAATAGGAAGGAAAAACAATGATAAAGGAGTTTGTCAAAACAGTAGGTAAACGCAGTATATTTACAATTGTAAAGTCGTATCATCTTCTCAGTGATTCGTTTTTTATGGAGCCTTTTGTGTTTTCTAGTTTCATGGAAAACTTAAGAAATAAAAAATGGATAAAAAATCGCCTTTTGAGTTTCTGGTGGTTGAATTTTAGCGCTCGAGTAATCATTGATGGTACAATTAATTAATTGATGAATAGATAGATTGACAGGAGATATTGGTGAGCAACTTATTTGTTGTACTTGAAGATAACTGCAGCAGCTACTAGGAAAAAGGCCATCCATGTACAAGTAACAAGGAAACCAATGTAAACTCCAGGTTCAGTTATGCCCCAGCCTCGAGATAAAATGTGACGAAGTGTTTCTGTTGGTAATGTTTGAGGTTGGATGTAACTAAACCATCTTATCCAATATGGCATAGCCTCTAAAGGCCAAATGATTCCAGATAAAATTAAATTGGGATAAAATGTTCCTAAAATCATCATAACTGCAGTATTTTCTTGGTGACATGTAGCAGATACAACGAGACCTATGGTGAGAAGATAAGAGAAAAAGAAAGAAAAAAGAGTTGTGTTAAAAAAAGGAAAATTGAAACCTTAATTAACCAGGAAAAAAAATTCAATTTGAAACCCAACATTATTATCATTAAACATTGAATTTCTCCCTTTCTCTTTTTAATCCAATCGAATAAATCAGGTAAAAATGTATTGAAAATCATTACCAATCAAATAAGATTGAGTAAACATAACCTTCGATGACATCACACAAACCCAACTATTAACGAATTATACTAATTTAAGGTGTTTCTTTACTTTTTACATTCGACGCATAATTGTTTGATGGCAAATGTCTGTAATTTTCGTCGATTTTATATGCTAAATTTCCTTTACATCAATGATTCTGATTCTTCCAATATTCCTCTACGAATATTCCTTAATGATGTTGGTTAATATCTACAATACCCATGATTCATGTGTATGATTATGATTGAAGTGATTAACTTACCGAAGGCCATACCAGTACATCCTTGTAGTAGTAACAATACTATAACCCATCCAAACGGTCCTCGAGATGGTATATCAAATACCAAGAATGTAAATACTAGGACCAACATTATTTGAACAACCATGACAATAATTTGAGTCAATGCGTGTGCTATTAAAATTTGTAAAGTATCCACTCCAGCAACTAATGACCTTTCAAAGAGT
The DNA here is from genome assembly GCA_028476895.1 of Tetranychus truncatus. Taxonomy (NCBI): domain Eukaryota; kingdom Metazoa; phylum Arthropoda; class Arachnida; order Trombidiformes; family Tetranychidae; genus Tetranychus; species Tetranychus truncatus. The sequence goes on from CM052061.1 coordinate 14,272,531, forward strand.
CCATCTCGACGTTCCAAAATGAATGCAAGCGCGGTCAAACCTGTAGCCATAATGTAACTTATACTAACAACAACTCCTGGTGCCATGTATTCAAGATATCCTTGATGTTTTAATTCACCATAAACAGGTTCTCCGAGCTAATAGTGTTTCAAATCATTAGAAAATATTTTTTGATAAGTCGATAGGAAGAAAAAATGAAGAAAATAAAAATTGAATTATAATCAGTGTCATTGTCATCAGCTATATTTCTTGCCTCTCTACTTTCTTAGTCAATTACTTGGAAATCTTATTCCATGTTTATACTCTTTTCATGAATTAGCATTAGAGAGCTTTATTCATAATATAATTGACTATGGCTGTCCACAAGCAATAAGGGAAAGTCCACAGGCAATTTTGCCTTCATCAACTAAAAACTCTAAGCTATTAGCTTATAGTTTTAAATCTCCCTAAGGAAGTAGAACCGGTAAGACTGACTCTTTGTACACAGCTTAAGATAGCAATACTACGGTAATAGGTAAAAACGTTTCAGACACTCACAGCAAGTGGAAATTCAGCTAAGGCAGGATTTCTTCCTGCAGCAGTCAAAGCTTTTTTGGCAAATTCTTGGAACGCCTCTTTAAATGTTCGTTCCATTGTATATGAAATTTGTTGATCTGTGAACAGAAGGAAAAAAAATTATTAGTTTATCATCTAAGCAAACAATGATGTCACACATACACAGCTTTGCTATTCATGAAATGCATTCTTCTTATTGGAAAATTTGGTTTTTTTCTCAATTGATGGTTTGCGTTAATATTGAAACATTGGGAATTTGAGTTAGCTCTCAAAGTTGTCAATTTTTATTAATTGAAAAATGGAGGAAGATCAGGTAAAGACCTTGGAATCCAGAAAAAGGAATTTTTCATGACCTTGTTTAAATCTGTCAAATAAACCTTACTAAAGCTTCACGATCAACATCTAATCAAGTTCATCAAATTGAATACAATACAAAAGAAAGTTAAATGTCTTAAGTAGCACACTTTAAATCTTGAGAGCTTTCTCTTCCTTTCATTTTCATCACTTTCGTTTTTTTTTCATTCACTTTCTTCGTTTTACGTTTACTCTTTTTTACCTGATTTTCCTGTTTCTCTCTCACTTTTTCGTGTCTCTCTATCCAAATTATTCATTCTTTCCCCTCATTCTACATCTCATATAATCGTCAGACTTCACTTACTTGTTAAATCAGGGTAAACCTTGATTGTACTGTCCTCAATTGTTTTGTTGTCCACTTCCTCACCTCGAAGCATTCTAGATGGGGGAAAACATAAAAAAAAGTAAGTTAAAGTGAAAGTGAAAGTAAGAACAGTAAGAGTAAGAGTAAAAGTTTAAAGGCTAACAACATCACATTACATTATACTGTAGAAATAACAATATAATCAACAGCTATCAAAATGTCAATCCTGATTCTGTTGATCATTTAACTTTCAATTTGTTTTTACTGAATTTTCTTTCATTTTTTCTTTCATTTTATTCCCTTTCTTATTTACTCTTGTCTTCTTCTTTGTCCTTGTTTAATATTTGTGATCAATTATGTTTACTTGTCTCATATAAATTAATGATTAACTCTTACCTAGCCAATAATGCTTGAGAAAACCTTTCCGGTATATGTAGTACACCCCACATCGACCCGTTTCTAACCGCTTCTTTACCTTCATCTACTGATGTAAAATTATGTTGATCAACAATGTAAGGGTCAAGTTCTTTAAGGAAATCACGTGAATATATTTGTCCAGTATCTTCATTAACTACAGCCAATGGTATGTTAAATGGATCAGCACCAATACAAATACAGAATAGAATTACTTGAATCGCAGGAAGAGCAAATTGGAATAAAAGGACAGGAATATTACGCCGAAGACGAGTCATATTTTTCCAAAATAATGCCATTGTTGTTGCCCAGTATTCACCAAAAGTTAAACGTTTCGATTCATATTTAGATCCCTTTGACTTTCTTCGAGTAACACTCATATTTGTAGATCCATTTGAACCCGAAATATTAGTTACTCCATTGTTTTCAGGAACCAAGTTAAGAGTAGATGAATCAAAGCCCATCTCAGGTTTGGGTGTTGGTGGTAGATTATATTCAGAGTTGTTGGAGTATATTGAAAATACTGAGGGGAATTGCTAAATAATTAAAAATAAATTGCTAATTGTATTACTTATCTCATATTATGAATATTACGCAATTTCTTACCTTAGAACCATCTTTGGATTTTAAATCGGGTGTTGGAGGAACTGATAGATTTGTTGATGTAGTAACACCTCGGCCAGTTGTATCGGCCATACACAATTTCAAGAAAACATCTTCTAATGTTTCCATTCGATATTGTCGTAATAATTCTTCAGGTGCATTCTCAGCCAGGAGATGTCCATGTCTCATTAAACCAACAACATTTGCTTGTCGAGCTTCTTCAATATAATGGGTTGTGATAATGACGGTTATTTTCTCAGCCTGGGTTAATGTTACCAGATGTTGCCAAATTGATTGACGAAGAAGTGGATCTACTCCTACTGTAGGCTCATCTAGAATCAAGAGAGGTGGACTGTGAACTAAAGCGGCGGCCAGAGAAACCCGTCTCTTCTGACCTCCACTAAGATTGGCAACTAAACGTGTTTTAACAGGAAGGTCCAAAAATGATAGCAAAAAGGCAATACGTTCACGAAGAACATGATTGCTCAAACGAAAAAGTCGACCAAAATAAATAAGTGTCTCCTCAATAGTGAAATCCTCATACACAGCAATTTCTTGAGGCATATATCCGATTGCTGGCCCAGGAATTTGACTACCTGGTTCACCAGGACGAAAACCAAATATCCGAATGGAACCAGAGGAAGGTGAAAGTCGACCAACAACACATCGAAGCAATGTGGTCTTACCACATCCACTTGGTCCCAAAAGACCATAAATAGAAGCTTCGGGCACAGTTAAATCAATGGCGGATAAAATTGATTTAGCATTTTTACCCCTTCCATAAGAGAGGCGAACTTTGCGAACTTCGACCGCAGGTGTTGAGTTGACAACAATCCCACCTCCTACTCCAGTGCCTCCAATTTTTTCATTAACTCGTTGATAGGAGCACAAGGTGACATTATTTTTATCACTGTCACCCATTATTTAAAAAAATACACAACCAAATAGAGAAGAGTATGAGGAAAAAGTACAGGCAAATTTAAAAGTAACCAACACAACTTAAAATCAATTTAAACTGAACTTGTAATAAAAGAAGTCTCTCCTTAATCATACAAGGAAAGTGAAAGAAAAAATTAGCGAAAGTTTTTATCCAACAACAACAAGCGTCATCTATTGCTGAGAATTCATACTTGATTGAACAGCAAAAGCTCCATTAGCCAATAATGGTAGCTCAAACAGGTAAACATCCAAGTTGAGTTGTGGTAAAGGTGGACTACGCGGGAAAGATTTTCTGTTGACTGTTGTCCTCTTTGACCATCACGTTGACCATTTTTAATCTCCTCTTAAAAGATCTTATTTTTACCTTTAACTCTCAACAAGAAGGAGCCAGCTATCTTTAGTCCTCATCAGGTGTTTAAGTTTGTTTTTCCTTGTGAATTTAGCCAAGTACTAACCAGCCACCTAAGTAAAAACCTGATTTTACCTGCTTAACCAAAGAAATATTTTGAGACGTATTTTTTTAAAAGCTTTAACCATCCTGGCTAAGCCTTGTACTTGATGAAATCTTTTATTTAACCGTTTGGGTGCTTTGTTTTTTTTAATTTTTTCATGTTTTCTATAATCAATGGGTTAATATGGTTCATTTATTTTAACCAAAATGGAGAAATCAAAGTTAAATTTTATTTCCATTTGATTGATAAAATCTCAGATGTTTAAAAGAAGCCTGCAGTAAATCTTTCTCTTCACGATAAACAGTCTGATCAATCTGAACATGAAAAGTGGTAGTTTAGATAATGATATGGACTGTTGTATTGAAAAAAAGAGAAAACATTTAAAAGCTTTAACCGGTATTAATGAGCAATTGAGTTTACGTCGCTACTAAGATATGATAGTTCCATGTTCTTGAATAATACGATTAGGGTTATGTCGTAGTTTATCATTTAAACATCAACCAAACAGTATAAACAGGTTGATAAACATTTTTTCACTCAATAGATTTTCATCGACATCAAAATCCTCGATTAGCTGATTGACTGAAGTTTTAGATGAAAATGTACTGTAGATCAATTCGATAAAAAAATACTGTTGACTTGCTGATTATCTTCGGTAATTGATTCAAAAATTAACATCAACCAGAATTTCAGAGCTTTTTTGTTCCGTTAACTATTGCGTCGATTTAAAATTGTAAACCTAACTAACGCCATCTAATGTTAATTATTCAACTGTTGGTTCTATTTTCATCTGGTTTTATCCGTTAATCTGGATTCAAATAAAAATATTACATTAACCATTTGATTAATTCAATTATCAAGGGCGACTTTCAGTTGATGATTGAAGTAAGAATTTGATTAATAAACATTCCGAAGGCCGTAAAACTGTAGTAACAACCTCTTTATCTTTGTTAATTGTCTTTTTTATTTGATTTTTATTTTGTTTTCATTCTGCTTGTTTTATATGTTATTGTAATGTTATGTGTATTTTACAATCAATTGGGTCACTTTAAATTGTCTTTATATTCTGCTATAGTTGTAAGTATTTTATGAACATTATTAAGCTAAATCAAGCAAATAGGTGATCAATAATCAACAAGTGCAACAACGCAAAAAATGGATAAAAAAAGGTAAGTAAGAGTGAAAGTTTCTTCAATTTTCTAACAGCCGATATTTTTTCAGTTTTCAGTCAACTAACGTTAGTCAACTTGGCAAATTGACCTTACCTTAACAACTTGGAATAACCTCTAATTGCTTTTATGCTGGATAATTAACACCATTATCCACTTGACGTTACGGATAAATGAGTAATAATTGATAACCTTTAAACTTGAAATTTTGATCCCTGTAAAGCAAAAAAGGCTGCTTTTGATGAAAGGACACTTTGTATTGGATAGAGGTCTGATCATCAGTATTTTCTCAAATTTTGGTAACTATAAGCATTCATTATTTCTCAACTTTCCACATTTCCATTCAATGTAAATAATATTATTTAAATAAAAATGATTTGTATTGAGAAACGCTTCAACAATAGCCGTTATAAGCTATCTATCAATCCTTTTCATACAAACAAAAAGCTCAAAATTTTATTGTGATCCGACAATAAACAAATTATTTACACTTAAAGCTAATTATATTTTACTGTTTTTGATTGATTTTTACTTGTATTACTTTCTACTTCAATCATCTTAAACCTGTTTCACCGTACGAAACCATGGACCAGTTTTCACTTCAGATTATCAGACTAATCAAGAGGAAAGGAAGCCAATAGAAGGAAAAAGCAAACAGATAGTAGGAGGTGAAAGTGAAATGTTTAAGGTATATTTCAGTTTTTAAGAAGCGGATGAAACTTAAAGTGTTTTTAACTTCATCCTTTCCAATCTTCATCAGAAAACAACAGCCTCAGGAAAAGTAGATGATCATTGATGGTGATATCCGATTTTAAGTTGACTACTCATTTTTTGGGTAACAGTGAACAAGTGATTTGCTGACGGGAAGATATTGTTAATAAGAGCAAGTAATCTTAAAAATTACGGTTCAATTAAGATTAAAGTTTGTTTATGAAATAATTTATAGTCACAAATTGAAATGGGCCAGATTAGGATCAAGTCAATTTATCAACATCTGTCACAATGGATGACTAAAACAAGAATAACTTGGCTGTCAAAGGAAATCTTAAATCAGAAGCAATCAAAATTGAAAAATATTCCATTGCTCCATTGATTTTGTGTTTTTCTGTATTGATCGGTCTTGAATTAAAGCTTCAAAGGTGTTATGCTTATGTCAATTATCATGTACAATGCGCGTATGTTACAAGCTTGTTTGTAAACAGCAAAGCAATAATAGACAATAGAGTAATAAAAAGCTACTGAAACTGATTTTGTACAAACAAAAGTCTCTTTGCATCATTGAAGTTAAATTTATTGTAGAAAAATTTAATTTCATTGTAAATACCGATATGGATAGAACTGAAAACCCGTTTAATTTGTAGTCTAATAAGCTGTGAACTAGAATCGATAATCAGAGCGATAACTGAACACAATAATTGTGAGTTATGAAAAGATTCCGCTTGTGTTGATTCGATTTCGACTGTATTGCAAATAAATAATTTAAAGCATTTCACCTCCATATTTGTACATTAGGTATTAAATATTGTCATAGTTTTATTGCTTTATGCTTATTAATGCTATTTGAAGTGATTGTGTCCGTTGCGTTAGACAGCTAAACAGCGATTGAACTAAGAGGGTTGGTCGTGGTTTGTGGAAAGTCTAAAACAGGAAGAGTTCGGTAAATATCTTGAATTGTAAAGCACTGCTTTAACTTTTTATTTTCACAAAAATTTACAATTTGTCGAAGGAAGTAAAGATAGTCAGCCTTGACATAAAAGGTGACATCAATAATGATTGGATTTACAATTGCGAGTCTCAAATGAGATATGAATTACAATGGAATGAATGAATGGATGAAAATGAATGAATAAATATTCACACTACTGAATTTGAAGATAACTCAAGAGCTACTAAACAAAAAGGTCATCCATCAGAACAGATAACAAGGAGACCAGAGTGAACTCCGAATTCAGTTATTCCTCAATCTCAAGATGGAAGAATGTAGCCATATAATCAATTCAATCGATTAAATCATCATCAATACAAAATTCAACTCAGACTGGATAAAGATATAAATCTAATCCGTAAAATGTGTTCAAAAGTTTATATTCAAAAAAGAGAAAGATGTTTGGATCACATATTTAAAAGTTTAATTCCAATTTTCATTGGGCAAGTCTTGATACGGACTCAAGTCCGTTCTCACAAATAAAAAAAATATAAAAAACAAATCAATGGAAGGTGATAATGAAGTGAAGAGAGGAATAGGAAGAAAAAAAGAAGTTGTTTGTCAAAACAGTAGGTAAACGCAGTATATTTACAATTGTAAAGTCGTATCATCTTCACAGTGATTCGTTTTTTATGGAGCCCTTTGTGTTTTCTTGTTTCTTTCATGAAAAATTAATAAAAAAATGGATATGAAAAATCGCCTTGTGAGTTTCAGGTAATCATTGATGGTACAATTAATTAATTGATGATAATTGATGACTTGATTGATCGAATTGATTGTAACTTATTTGTTGTACTTGAAGATGACTGCAGCAGCCACTAAGAAAAAGGCCATCCATGAACAGGTAACAAGGAAACCAATGTAAACTCCAGGTTCAGTTATGCCCCAGCCTCGAGATAAAATGTGACGAAGTGTTTCTGTTGGTAATGTTTGAGGTTGGATGTAACTAAACCATCTTATCCAATATGGCATAGCCTCTAAAGGCCAAATGATTCCAGATAAAATTAAATTGGGATAAAATGTTCCTAAAATCATCATAACTGCAGTATTTTCTTGGTGACATGTAGCAGATACAACGAGACCTATGGTGAGAAGATAAGAGAAAAAGAAAGAAAAAAGAGTTGTGTTAAAAAAAGGAAAATTGAAACCTTAATTAACCAGGAAAAAAAATTCAATTTGAAACCCAACATTATTATCATTAAACATTGAATTTCTCCCTTTCTCTTTTTAATCCAATCGAATAAATCAGGTAAAAATGTATTGAAAATCATTACCAATCAAATAAGATTGAGTAAACATAACCTTCGATGACATCACACAAACCCAACTATTAACGAATTATACTAATTTAAGGTGTTTCTTTACTTTTTACATTCGACGCATAATTGTTTGATGGCAAATGTCTGTAATTTTCGTCGATTTTATATGCTAAATTTCCTTTACATCAATGATTCTGATTCTTCCAATATTCCTCTACGAATATTCCTTAATGATGTTGGTTAATATCTACAATACCCATGATTCATGTGTATGATTATGATTGAAGTGATTAACTTACCGAAGGCCATACCAGTACATCCTTGTAGTAGTAACAATACTATAACCCATCCAAACGGTCCTCGAGATGGTATATCAAATACCAAGAATGTAAATACTAGGACCAACATTATTTGAACAACCATGACAATAATTTGAGTCAATGCGTGTGCTATTAAAATTTGTAAAGTATCCACTCCAGCAACTAATGACCTTTCAAAGAGTCCATCTCGACGTTCCAAAATGAATGCAAGCGCGGTCAAACCTGTAGCCATAATGTAACTTATACTAACAACAACTCCTGGTGCCATGTATTCAAGATATCCTTGATGTTTTAATTCACCATAAACAGGTTCTCCGAGCTATATGGCAAATATTGAGTAATTGAAATAAAATAGAGTTAAGCAACAAGGTTTTCGGGAATGTACGAAAAGATAGTAGACACTCACGGCAAGTGGAAATTCAGCTAAGGCAGGATTTCTTCCTGCGGCAGTCAAAGCTTTTTTGGCAAATTCTTGGAACGCCTCTTTAAATGTTCGTTCCATTGTATATGAAATTTGTTGATCTGTAAAAATTAATTAGGAAAATATTAGTTCACATATTGCTTTGAACAATTCCGTTAATTGAAATGTATAGAAGATGAGGTGTGGACCTTGGACGTCTAAAAGAGCTCTTTTCATGACCAGGTTCAACCTTTCAAGTAAACTTTACTTTGTTCTTCATTATCAACATCTGTTCAAGTTCATCAAACTGAAAGCGAATTCAATAAGTCTTAAGTAGCTCAATTTTTTTCTCTCTCATTCATCTTCTCAAACTTTTTCATTCAATTAATAGACCTTCCATTCTATTTTCCTGTTTCTCTCTCACTTTTTCGTGTCTCTCTATCCAAATTATTCATTCTTTCCCCTCATTCTACATCTCATATAATCGTCAGACTTCACTTACTTGTTAAATCAGGGTAAACCTTGATTGTACTGTCCTCAATTGTTTTGTTGTCCACTTCCTCACCTCGAAGCATTCTAGATGGGGGAAAACATAAAAAAAAGTAAGTTAAAGTGAAAGTGAAAGTAAGAACAGTAAGAGTAAGAGTAAAAGTTTAAAGGCTAACAACATCACATTACATTATACTGTAGAAATAACAATATAATCAACAGCTATCAAAATGTCAATCCTGATTCTGTTGATCATTTAACTTTCAATTTGTTTTTACTGAATTTTCTTTCATTTTTTCTTTCATTTTATTCCCTTTCTTATTTACTCTTGTCTTCTTCTTTGTCCTTGTTTAATATTTGTGATCAATTATGTTTACTTGTCTCATATAAATTAATGATTAACTCTTACCTAGCCAATAATGCTTGAGAAAACCTTTCCGGTATATGTAGTACACCCCACATCGACCCGTTTCTAACCGCTTCTTTACCTTCATCTACTGATGTAAAATTATGTTGATCAACAATGTAAGGGTCAAGTTCTTTAAGGAAATCACGTGAATATATTTGTCCAGTATCTTCATTAACTACAGCCAATGGTATGTTAAATGGATCAGCACCAATACAAATACAGAATAGAATTACTTGAATCGCAGGAAGAGCAAATTGGAATAAAAGGACAGGAATATTACGCCGAAGACGAGTCATATTTTTCCAAAATAATGCCATTGTTGTTGCCCAGTATTCACCAAAAGTTAAACGTTTCGATTCATATTTTTTGCCTCCGGAAGAGCGTAAGTTGTTTATTTCAGGTTTGGGGTTCAAGTTGTAATCAGAATAATTTGAATAAATTGAAAACACCGAAGGTAACTAAAAACAGTAAAAGTGTAAAAAATTGTGATTAGTAATTTAGCCATGCCAATTAGATAAGAAAAATGTATGCAATCACTTCCTATTTCTTATTTTTCCTTATTTACTCCTTTCATTCCTGCATTTATTTTGCCAAAAATGATACTTTTACTGATTTATATTAATAAACATAACAAAATGCTACATTCCCGTACACCCTGGCGACATGAAAGTCAACAGGAGATATCGGAGCTCAGTATTAACTGATTGAAAGTTAATACTTTCCAATAATGGATAAACTGGATAAACCAGTTTTCGTTCATTTAAGTTAAGATATGAGTTAAAACAAAATTAAATTTAAATTAGGTTATTTTAGCAGCAAAATTAGCCAAAAAACACAAACCTTTGTATCCTTTTTGGTTGATTGAACTAACTCCGCAGTTGGTGGAACTGAGAGGTTTGAGGTAGTAACTTCACGATTAGTAGCATCAGCCATGCATAATTTTAAGAAAACTTCCTCTAAAGTTTCCATTTGGTAATGTCTTAACAATGATTCTGGCGAGTCTTCTGCCAAAAGATGCCCATGTCTCATTAATCCAACAACATGAGCTTGGCGAGCTTCCTCGATATAATGGGTAGTTATAATTATGGTGATTCTCTCGACTTGAGTTAATGTAACTAGATGTTGCCATATTGATTGGCGAAGAAGTGGATCTACACCAACTGTAGGTTCATCCAAGATCAAGAGAGGTGGGCTGTGAACTAGAGCAGCGGCCAGAGAAACACGTCTCTTCTGACCGCCACTAAGATTGGCAACTAAACGAGATTTACTAGGCAAATCAAGGAATTTAATTAAAAACTCTATTCGTTCACGAAGAACATGACTGCTCAAACGAAAAAGTCGACCAAAATAAATAAGTGTCTCCTCAATAGTGAAATCCTCATACACAGCAATTTCTTGAGGCATATATCCAACTGCTGGTCCAGGTATTTGACTACCTGGTTGACCAGGGCGAAAACCAAATATCCGAATGGAACCAGAGGAAGGTGAAAGTCGACCAACAACACATCGAAGCAATGTGGTTTTACCACATCCACTTGGTCCCAAAAGACCATAAATAGAAGCTTCTGGCACAGTCAAATCAATGTTGGATAAAATTTGTTTAGCATTTTTACCCCGACCATATGAAAGACGAACTTTACAAACTTTCACTGCCGGTGTTTCACTAACAAAACCTCCTCCTCCTCCAATAACATTTTTTTCATTTACCCGTTGGTATGAGCACAAGGTGACACTGTTTTTATCGTTTTCAAGAGACATGATTCCCAATCAATAAATTTGGTAGAGAGTTGAAAGGGAAAAATGAAGAGGAGAAAGGAAGGAAGAAGGAAAAAAAGTGATCGAAATTGATCAACTCAACTGCGATCAAGACTATTAAAGAGTATTGTAAATAAACTTCAAACTTTTCAAAAAGTGAAGGAGAAACTTTCAGTTTTTTTGCGCGGTTTTGGTTTAAACTAGCATAGCTCCATCTGGTAGCCATGAAAATAGCTTTTTCGTTACTATAGTGATATGTCATCAGCCAATCATAGCGCCTCAAAGCGAATAGATTTACCAACGTATATTTTTATATGAGCAAGAATGAATTAGCGGGAGTCTAATCTTATCTTATGTTTTGACAATTGTTTTTCATTTAATTGGTGATTATTTTTTTCATTCAATTTCACAATTTTTCAAAATCACCTTTTTCAACCCTTTTGTATCCAAAAGTCAAGCCCTAATCTTCATTTTTTCATCTACAAAGGGCCCTACTTTTTGTACCTTGTGTTCTCTCCTTTTCTCTTTGTTCTTCCTCATCTACTTTTCCCTTTCTGGTTTCTTTATTTATCATTTTACTTTTAATTAATACTATGTGCTCAGTTCATATCAAGCGTAAGCTTAACACAGTTGATTCTGGAGATGAACCTCAAACGGTTGACCATGGAAAAAGGAGAAAAAACATCGGTAGATCGACTGGTAAAGGTACTGACCCTTTTGTCTCTGTGGAAAGAGCTCAGTTAACACCTCAACAACGTAGGTCTCTTGGATTACATAACATTGAATCCGTTTCAACTACCCCCGTTAGTGCTGAAAGAAATCCTCTTCGAATTAGAGAAGCCGTTACTGGCCCTAGAAATACTTTTGGTACTCCTCTTGGAAGAAACTCTCCAAGGTAATATTTTATTGCTCTTAATGTTGTACTTCTTAGTTTGTTCTACTTTCTACATTGATATCTCTTTTTGATGTTCACACTTGTGTTTACATTTAGGATTGATAATTAACAATAAAACTAATTTATCTTTATCTATTCTTCGTTTTTAGGCCAGGAACTCCATTAAGCAGACGCTCAGCTGCACCTGAAGAAGAAGTTACCGCTGTTTACACAGAGTGTATTAAGTTATCTGCGGCTAATAAAATCAACAGTAAAAATGCTTTCGGATTACGGTTAATCGATTGCATGAGCCATTTAATTAGACAAAAACCCAATGAGAAAATAAACTTTAAACTTGTTAGCAGTGCTTTGGATGCTGGAGCCAAAATTTATGGCCATCGTGTTGATTGTGTTCAAGCTGAAGCTCAAAAAGTTGCATCAGGTAATTCAGTTTTCTTTTGGCCTAATTATGTTTTTTGTAGCAATTTAGCTTATAAGTCTATTTTATCATTCATGCGTTGATTCTATTTAACTAGTTCATTGAAACTAAGCATTGCATCATTTTCAACCTTAAGATTACGTTCTGTTCCTTATCAATTTCCCGCTTTATCTCATTTTACCTTTTTTTTCCTCTTTTTCATTTTTAGGTTTAGTTATTGCTCTGGATAAAGATAAATCGAAAGAAGGACAAGATAACGAAGGTGACTTAGATGGAGATGAAGTCAACGATGATGGGGAGACTAGGCCCAAAAGGAGAAAAGTTGGTAGAAAAACCGTCAAAACTATAGCAACTAATATCGAAAGCTTGAATACTGCAAAAGTTGAATGTAATACTCCACCTGATCCATTGTTTTCTTTACTTTCATCATCCTTTGATGTTGGTAATGTAAATGGTCTTCTTATGTCAAATCTGTGTTTGAATGAAGATGGTTTACTTTTGTTGAACCCGACCGAAATTACCTCTACTGATAGTCAAACTCATGACGTTAAATTGGATCGATCATTAATTGATGGAATTTTGAACCAAAGGCCACAAATCGTACCCCAATTATCTAAATTTGAGTTTCTATCTCGCGGTGAAGACTTGGACAACTCAATTTCTACTCTAAGAGCGGGAACCCAAACACAAGATAAATTGAGTTTTGCATTAGACGGTGGAATTTCACATTCACAGCCCTTTGAAGCTTCTTTAGAACCTTTGGACAATGATGATCACCATGATCCTGGTGGTTTCTTTGATCACGATTCAGTCAGATCCGATGGTGAAGATGATGGCTTGGAAAAGACTGTGATTGAAAATAATTATAGTCAATCATTGAATAATCAATATTTAATGCGTACCGTTGACTCAGATGGTTTTGATAAATTAGTCAAAGCCTTATCTGATGAACCTTCTGAATATACTTATTTCAATAAGGAACTTTTAGGAGTATGGGCTGGTCCTGAACACTGGAAGTTGAATCCCTTGGCTAAACGTGGGGCTAAGAAAACGCAAGCTTTGGCAGCTCCAAAAAGTGCACGAAAACCCAAGAACCAATTTTCTGAAATTGATTTCAAACAAACTCTTCCTGTCGAGGAAGATGGTAGCACAGATACACAATTAAAATTTTCTACTCTGTCCAACTGGACTGAAAGACTTTTACCCAGTGACGTTTCTTACGAGCCAATAAGATTGATCAAACCTTTCCTTAAAGAAGGTACAACATTTAGCATTTTAAGAAGAACAGGAATCGATCCTAATCAAGGTGATGAGCCTTCAATCATGAATGATAATTGTTCAGACGGAAGATCTTCCCCTGGCTTGGATGCTGGTATGGATAATCACTATGACGATGAGTTCCCGCCAACTCAAGAATGTTTCTCAACTCAAGCTTTTAGCGCACCATTTTCTGGAGACAACCTTGTTGATGAACCATTTGCGGTATCATCAACGGCTTTACCATTTTCAACACATGCCAAAAAAATTGACGTGAAAAGATTAAAACAAGAAATGTGGACTATTGTGACTAGTGATATTGTAAATAAAACTCCTGAGTCTTCTCAAAACAAAGAACCATCTGCAAACAATGACCAAGAGCCTAGTACAGAATCAACGGCTAATTTAAGCTCTTCCGATAATGTAAGTCAAAGTTTTTCTTTTGTTAAAACGTGTATGCTTATTATTGCTTACTAATAATTTTTCTTATTTCGTTCTGTTTCCAGGTGGAAAGTTCTGAAATGTGTCATTCTGATAGTCTGGAGCAAGACTTAACCTTCTCTAATATGTACAAAAAGCTACCTGATAGAGTCGGAACTTCTATGGCAAATAATCTGAGTGTGCCAATAGCTTTTGTAGCACTTCTACATTTAACTAACGAAAAGGTTTGTTATTTTTCTTTTTAAAAAAACTTGAGATTCTCTTTTTCAATTTGAAACTAATTTTCCATTTTTTTAATTTTCTTTCAGAATCTACAATTGCAAGGCAAACCAGATTTATCGGATTTCATTATAACTCCCGAGTCAATGGAATGTTCATAAAAAGATATTTTTCTTGTAAATACGGTTAAATCGGACTTATTTCTAAACATCAAAATATTGTAAAAAGTGTTATCATATTGTTTTCATCTTCTATCATGACTATTCACATACAACATACACATTCATCATCAACAGTCCCCTCTATCCTATTAATTATTATAAAGATTAGAATTTATATTATATAAGGAGTTATTGACATAAGCGAAAATTTAATAGACCTTATAAAATTTTGATTAAAAGTTGTAGCAGAGGCTCAGAATTGTTAAATCACTAAATCAATTAAAAAATTTCGACTTATTTTCAACAAATGTTTCTTAAATTGACTAATCTTCGATAACGTTTAAGAAAGTAACAAAAAACTTTATTCTTATAAGCATTCAATTTTTACCTGAATTGACAGATTCTTATAATTGCGCATTATTTTATAATGAATGGCGTTCCGTTGGTTTGTCATTTCAGTTCACTACTTTCTTATATATATCGTGGAACCTTTTTGCATTTCATATCAATTCATTTCATGGTTAATATGAGTAAATTAAACAACTTTCTCTGATTGTTACCTTTCCCAGCCATTTTGATCTGTTCACTTATGAGATTTCTTTTAACATCTTCCTCTACTCACCTTATTCCAGATGATAGCTCACGGCAGCTTAACAAACTACCACAATGATTGTTGCTTCAAAAATTATGTGAGCTGGTTACTTGAGCCACAAATTCGGCAAACTGGATTTTACTAAATTTTGCATTTAATTTACATTTTTGGTCAATATCAAAGTTTAGTGTTCATAATTGTTTGTCATGTTCATCAGCTCAAAATGGAAATATAATCCAACCGAAGTCATTATCTGCAGCTCATATATCTAAATGCTCTAAACTCGATCTAAATTCGAAAAAAATATCAGATTATTTTCACCATCAAACCTATGGAGGAAGACCAAAACTGTCTAGAAAGGATTTTTTTTGCTTTGAACACGCATAATGTACAATTTTATACTGAATTCATTTCTTCAATCCATTTTTCGAAATAATTTTGAAATAACGTTAGAAAAGCATGACGGCAAATAGCAAAATAATAAAGGTTGAAACAACTTTTCCGTTTTCAATTTATCCGATGTAATGCAATTCTGATTCCAATCAAATGCTTTATTTTGTTCTGCCAGCCCGCAAAACTGTTCATTTTTGCGATAGATTTAATAGTATTTCGTTATTGAAAATGCAAAACAACAACCAAAAGTGAAAACACTTTCCGAATGATTTTTAAGATGTTTAATTCAATTCTGATTTTTATGTACTGATTTATTTTGGGCTGTAAGACTGCAAAACTGGCCATTTTCGAAAACATCTTTGTAATAATCAAATTATTGAAAGAATGACCAGTTCTGGCGGCTGACAGAACAGAATAAGTCCCTTCAGTGTTTATTAATTTCTCAACTTCTTAAACAAAAAAGTTGTTAATTGTCAAGTATTTCACCTTATTGTCAACAATTCTTATTGGTTTGATTTTCATCATTTTTATTTGCTATTTAAAATTGCTAAGTCAGTTGAGTTAAATTGGCTCATCTTGGTCAAGAAAGCAGCTAAAAAAGTATTTTTTCATGCAATCATTCAGTCTTTACCTGAATTGACAGATTCATAAATCTATTCAAACGAGAGATGTTTAACGATTCCAGTCATATTAATGATTAATTTGATTGTTTGCTTACGAACACTGAGCATTAATCATTTGATCAGCATTTGTTTACGTCATTCAATGTCCTGACTGGAATAAATTAAACACTTGCAAATTGACTCAATTGACCATCGTAATCGGCAAATTATTTTTAATAATAACCATGTTCAGTGATTAAACTCATAACATTCAACTATTCAATATCAACAAGAATAAATTGCAACTGATAAACATTCAATTTAATGTACTGATAAACCTGTTTTCATGGTTTGGACAAGTTAAATGTAGCTTGTATCAAGAAAAAGTAAGCTAACAATTTACTCATCGATTTCCAATTTTATATTTACTTTATTTTTTCCAATTAAATTAAAATTGATTGAATCACGCAATTGCAAGTAACGTAGTACTGCTCATTATCGTCTTCATAATCATCTTAATAATCTTTCATTCGCCTTAATCACAGTCATGATTAAAAGGCTTGTTAGGCTATTTTTAATCAATACATTAAGTGTATATACATTAAGATAATTCAAGATATTCCAAGTCTGTAGCAGCAAGTTAACAAAAACATAAAACCATTAATGATTCCTTGTATTCATTATTTTGTTTTGATATTGCTCTTCAACCTAAAAGTGCTAATTGATTTGATTATCTCTAATTGGGTACAAATTGTCTTTTATTAATATCATGTTTAAAATTCATGCATTAACTTGAATCAAGTTGAAATAAATAAAATTAAACATTAAACTGTTTGGGTAAAAAAAGGAAGATTATGTTAGGAAAAGAAGAGCAAGATTGTAAAATGAATATGCTTGTGTGGTCAGACAAGTTTGTCTTACAATTAAAATGATTATGGTCTTAACCGTGAAGATAATTTTTATCTACAACATCTTCTTTTAATCATCATGATACATGTTAATCCTATTCATTAAAATTAATTCATATCTCTTCTTTTTTTATTCAGTCTGTTTTCAATGTTGAGTCTGTTCATTTAGAGCTTGTTAAAAGCTCGTTTACTCCCTTTACCTTTTTGTTTTGTTTCATGTGAGAATCTGAGATCAACAAAATTTAAATAATAATAATAATCATCGCCATCATCATCATCATCAACTTCATAATAATAGTGATAGTCATAATGAATAATAATAACTAACTAGTTGACTAAATCACAAAATGTTTCCCCTTTTCAGCTAATAAGTCAACTCAAGGTATGGTAATGATGGATCCGATTGTTGTCTTTTTAATTTTAATTTTCGCTTCGCCATTTTGTCTGATTCTAATTAATGATTTTTATCTAAGAAAGCATTATAATCATCTTTTGTCATCGTCATTATTATCATTATCATCATCATCGCCATCATCAGATCCATCGTCTTTATCCTGGCTCAGGCTACTTTGGTGTAATCATATTCAATGCAAATTGTCCATCATTAAATCTTTACTTTCAATGCTCATTGTTAATCTATGGTTGACTAATTATTATTAAAAGATTCATTTAATGAATATAAGTGAACTTATAAACAATGAACCTCTTTTAATTTGTTGATTGTTGTTGCTTTCCTTTTGTTTGATCCATCCAAATATCTGTAATGAAAGGAGAAAAGATGAAAATCATTAGTTACAATTGAAAAGAGTAATTAAATGTTTTGATAATTATTGTGATTATGGGAATTATATCAAAAAATTTAATGGGAAACCATTCATCTTCAACTGTTGTATTAATTTTCAACTAAACTATGAGCATTAATGTAATTGTATGCGAGTTTGTATAAATTAAGAGTTGATTATTTGTGAGGGTCAATTAATTTGAAACAAATACAGTTATCAATGGTGATTATAATCATTAAAGAGAAACGTAAATGTTGTTAATAATTTTACAATTTGGTACATTCACTTATCCAATTACTTAACCATCATTTCAATTAGATTCTAATATTACATTAATTTTAAGATCATACGATAGTTAATATCAGTTTAACAATCATATGCTTTGATTCTTGTTCAGTTAAAGAATCTAATCAATGTTAAATCAGTCTAATTAAATAGTTCACTTTTAAGCATTTAAACGTTCAATTGCGTCTTATAAATAATCACAAGAGGATGAACATGATGATGATGAATATGATCACCACTGTTGCTCTCTCATCATGCACATTTCTTCAATTTTTTTCAGAATTTAATTCCAATTCCAATTAAATTTTTATCTGATGCTGACTCCATTTTACAATCAGTAAACAATCAATCAATGTACGGGCGTTATTCATAATGTAGTAGGAAGGTAAAGATAAGAAATAAATGATGTATGGATTTGGCAAGAAGTTAACAATTTGGTATGTAAATTGCTAACAATTAAAATTACCTGCAACTAGAGATCGAAAGGGAAAACCATACATCAACCCAAGACATTATTTACAATGATAATTAATGATTTGGATAATCTGACTCTTATTGACTGATTGTCTTACTGATTATGATCAAACCTGTCAGATCAATGTATCTATCAGGAAAACAAACCAGTCGAAATAGAAGATGATGGAATGGAAATGATTAATTGTAATCACACTTTTTTTCTTTGCCCAAAAATATGCAAATATCACCAATTATATCCTCTTTTATAAATGTAAATTGTAACACTTGTAATAGCTCAGTTCACAAAAGATGACTTTTCTCTTAGGCCCAGTCTTTGAAAGATTAATTGTAATTTTGTAAAGTGTGGTTTTCCTGAGTTTTTGAACTGTCTTCTCCTGAAATACTGACAACCAAGAATTGCTTTGACTTTATCCAGGGAAACAAAAGTGAACAGCAAACCAACAGAGAACAACTTTGTTTCAGTGTTTGTTGTAATTATAATTGTCATCATCATCATCACATAATAATCATTAAGTAAACTTGACAACCTGTAAATAAACATAAAACACCTCAATGAGTTTGATTTGAAAATGAGATTAAAGTTTCATTATAACGAGGTTAGAGGCACAAATGCATAGAGAGAGACGTAACAAAACCAGAAGAAAATGAGACTCACAAGATATTCCATTTTTTTGAGTAAAGTGATCATTGAAAGTCATAAAATGTAACCTTCCATCGTTAAAATCAGCAAATGTGTACCAAACGTGTTTAACTCTATATTTCATCCTGATTGGTTCAAAATCGAGATTCTTTCCGAGGAGAAGCACTGTTGACTCTGTAGTCAGCTGGAATATTTATGCCTTATGTCGAAGTGCCTTGTGTTAGTTTATTGTTTATTATTCCATCTTCGTCAACCATAGCAGTGTATTCTGTAGATGGGGTAAAGGAGATAAAACAAGGAATTTATATTAGGCTTGTTAGGTGATTTCGTTAGGTAAACCAGCTGATTCCATTCAACTCTGTTGAAAAAAATTGTTCATCGTTTGAAAAACAGAAACAGCAATCAACAAGGTAACACTAGTGACAAGGCCACCCTTGCTTACAACAAAATTTCACTAATTATATATCTTGGTAAGAAAGTCAAGATAATGAAGTATTAAATGAAAAGATACAAGCTAATGAATGTGAGAAGCTTTGTTTCCTTTAAATTTGTAACTTGTCATCATGTATCTCATGTAATTCCTGATTTCCTAAGTAAAACCATTCTTCAGGCTTTGTCCACTGTAATTTGTTAAAATCAAAAGATTGAACTAAACCTTAAACACTTAACGTTAACCAACCAAAAAGGCATGACGAGTTGTAAGATCTGTTGTCAGTTTGACTCTAGATCACATCAAAATGTACACCACAGGATTTATATGCTTGACTGTTACGAGCTTTGATTTCCGTCCATCATCCAGTAATCCAATGATTAGTCAACAAATCAGTTGCAAAAAAAAAAACGATCCAATCATTCATGATGTTAGGAATGAAGGAAATTAACTCAACAGGTTAACCCTAGATTCACTGAAGATTGTAAGAGGGAAGGAAAAAAATATAGAAACGAAAATTTATTAATTAATCAAGCATTTGGTTCAACCTGATTAGATCAGATTGCGTTTATCAGGTTAAATTAGCCAAAAGCAAAATCAATTACCAGTGTTAATCTACTTATTTCACAATGTAAATACAGGCATAAACGCCCAATTCAGGCCTCAGGCTTTATCTTTAGCCACACTTAGGCTTACTTTCTCTCTTTTTCATCCTTTTTCTTACCTTCTTTCTTTCATTATTCATCCGTACTACAAATATTCACCTCTTGTCAGTATAAACACAAGAACTCAACTTTATATGTTGAGAATGGGTTTCAATTAATTTACAGGTAATTAACCATTTGATTTATAATTTTCAATAATTTTCACTTCTCACAAAATTCCCTTAAGCTTAACTAAGGTTAACTTGATTTATAAAATGTATCAAAACAGTTGGTAGTTAATAAGAAACTAAGAAACTGATATTAATCAAAAAGTAAACAAAAAAAAGTAAATTGGTTTGAAGATAATTTATTCATTTGCGTGCTGTAAATTGTATTTCTAATCTATTCACATAGATGGAGTGATAAGTGACCAAATCTATCGAGTTCAATTGCCCAAATCAAGGATTTGAATCTTAAAAGATATGTAAACATTGCATTATTTATTCCGGTTTTTATTGATTATCTTCGCAATTATCTCAAATTATTATCATCTAATTTATATTCATGATCAACCCTTTATTACTCAAAAGATGATCCCAATTATGCTAACTACTATCATTTAAACATTTGATTGCTTTCACAGTAAAAAGATGATTATAACTGTGGATACCAAAAGAAAATTTTAATTGTAAGTTTGCTATTTTTTTCTGATGAATTTTCCTTTTTCTCTCATTCTCTATTTCTTATTAATATCATCTGTTAAACTTTAATTGTTTTACTTTAACTAGAACTAAAGGGCGACCTTTAACTGTAAAAACAACCGTTTTTAATTTGAATTTTAAAAATTAGTTACTACCACTTTCGGCCTCTTCAACGGTCATTTTCTTCTTTCTTATTTTCTTTTAGGTTGAAGTGTTTATACTAATTTATGATACCGTTCAAATTAATCATATAAGTGATGCAATGTTATCTTATTTATCTATTTACATAATTCATTCAAAGAATCATGCCATTTGAAACTATCAGTTAGTAAAATGTAAGTTTTACCCTCTTTTCACTAAAAAAATTAATATACAATTTTCATTTTTTTCACAACAGAAGCGTTCAAAACAAGCCTCTTGTCAGCCTGTTTAATAATTATCAACGGGATTTATGAATGAACTGGACCATTTTCACATGCAAAATTTCAATATCATCTATTGTTGGGAACTCATCATTCATAATGAACCTTTTCTACTCATCTTGTGTGTTATTTGACTCAATATGATTATTACCTTACAGTCATTTAGTCTCTATTTTTTGCGTTTCACTTGACACTGTTCACCGAGCCAACAACTGATTGTTAAGGTGTTCAAAAATTAATACTTAAAATTACAATTTAAAAGTCAACTAAACAACTAAGTAAGTTTAACATCGTTTAACAGGCTCTAGCGTTTTGGCTTGCACTACTGTAACGGACCCATTGTTCGAAGATGGCGCCACCAAAATCTCTTAAAAAGGGAGGTCTCATCTCTTTCTTTGCGACTTTTCAGAGGTTTGACTTACATTAATGTTATTACTAATAACATGTTTTAATTCATTTTTTCCCCTAATTTTCTTACCAGACTTTGGATTTAAACATTATATTTAACTAACCTTAATGATTGTTTTAATCTTCCCATAGTCACTGTCAAGGGTGAAAGTTACCTTGCCTTCTTTTTTAATCGTACCTTTTGTATTTCCTTTTCTCTTTCTTTCATCTTTATCTGTTACCTGTTCCTTTCCAAATTCATTTAGGTAAAGCAAAAGTAAAAAAGGATAGGCTCATGTGAACGTCAACAGATCATTATTTAACTCAAATCTAAATTGGTCTGACTAATTGTAAATTGTTTGATGGCAGTAAAGAAAAGGAAGAAAAATGAACCAACTATGGAACAGAATGAGAAAAAAATAAGATTAACTAACCAGTTAGCAAGTTAAGTAATGAAACATGGAGGTGAGCAGTGAACAAAACAAAACTATCTTTTAAATATTCGACAAGTGTCGTCAAATCTGTAACCACTCAGTGCTCCTTTGGTCAGATTATTATTATAATGATTATGATCATCATCATTAGAGAGTTTAAAAGAGAGGTTAAAATAATGAAAGATGAGTGTAGCTCTTTATGATATTTATATCATTATTTAGAGCTCTTTGAAGAGGAAAAGCACCATTTATGATGCAAATAAGATTGTTCAGCCAAAGATCATAATGATGATGTTGATGTGAAGATTAAAACAAGGTCAAAGTCACAAATTTATTGACCTCTTAATGTAAAAATTGCTAATTTTTTATATTTCCTAGAAGTTCAATGATTATCGGAGACTTTAACCCAATTATTGATTGATGCAGTGCAAGTTCATTCTCACTAAATCAATATCGAGAGTAATACAATTTCGAAACTAATATTGGAACTTAAAAGCAGAAATTAAATTGCAAGCAAAATCATCTCTAAATCATTTTAACTTCTTTTTATATTTATTTGTTCAGAAATACTAAAATACTAATTTTTCTTTCCTTTTTTTATCAGCCTTGAAATCCTCGTGAATCAACAATTTTATCGAGCTGAAGATCTTTCATGGACCTAAATTGTGTACTGGATGTGCCTTGAACGTCAACCTGTAGCCATAATTGATTAAAATTACTGTACAATTGAACACTTGGACAACATTTAGATAAGACTGCACTTATTCTGGCT
The DNA here is from genome assembly GCA_028476895.1 of Tetranychus truncatus. Taxonomy (NCBI): domain Eukaryota; kingdom Metazoa; phylum Arthropoda; class Arachnida; order Trombidiformes; family Tetranychidae; genus Tetranychus; species Tetranychus truncatus. Next base: position 14,295,518 of record CM052061.1, read on the forward strand.
AATTTGATAAACATGCCTGTCATTTGATAATTAAAACTCAAATCAAGTGGACATTTATTGTGAACAAGCAAAACCCTGTTGCTCGTCACCATACCTGTTAAGTAGTGCTGTTTGTCAAGGTGGCAACCTCAGTGGTGGTTAGTGTTTCAGCTTATCCTTCTCTATTCACTCACCAGAATCTTCATTATCTTGACTATTATTAAGATTATTATTTTTGAATGAACTAACTTGTTTTCATCTTCTTGCGCTTCTTTTTTTAGGGAAAAGTTTTTGTTGTTATTATTCAACTTACCAACAACCGTTTATGACAATTGAGCCAAATGATGTTTAATTGTACTTCATTTGACATCGTTAAGGAATTCCTGTCTCAACAAGGAAAGAGGCGGAGGTGATGATGATGATGATGATAACTCTTATCATTATTATGATAATGATACGGATAACGTAATAATATGGATAAAGAAGTTACATGAAGATCTATGTGACGAGATGAGAAAGGGAATTATAAAAGACGCTTTTGATGATAGAAATAATCTAACCTCAAAGCTCAATAATAATTATGATAATTATAATTGTGACAATTAATGAACAGAATTGTTTATTTCATTCATTAATTCTTTACTCTTTCCCTTTTTATCTTATGCTTTGTTCACCATCAAACAATCATTTCACTTGAGAGTTTAACCAATCAAATGATTATGTTAACTTGATAAAGAAATGAATTCCATTTACTCCTATTTTTCACTTCTAAACAACCTTTACTGGTCTACCTTCACAATTGAATCAATTTAACAAATTAACCTTTCTTTTGGTCTTTTGTGTTTCTCACTAATTCAACATTTCAATAAGCTTCACCAAAACTTATCTGATTCAATTTGTTCCTCATTTTTCCTGCATCTTTTCTCAACATCATGCCTTGGTAAAGCGAACATTTAGACAACAATTGAAACTGATTACACAGTTTAATTGTTAATTAATTATCCAACTTATAGATACAAGTTAACATTACTACAATCCACCGGCAAGTTGACTTAAAATCAACTTTACCTTTTGTGAATTGACTTTGCGTGATCAACTATAATGATACTTTTAGTCTATTTTAATTATTGCATGTTAATTATATTTAATTGACATGCACTTTTAATTGAATTAAAGTAGTTTCCTAACAAAGAGCTTACAAGAAAGTGACTTTGAAAAGAAGAAACAAATTTAACAAAATTCATAAATTAACTACTGGCTTCTGTGATCATGAATGATCGCAAATTTCTTTCTACTGAGTACTTGAATTAAATTCACATTTTAAGACTCGCATTTTTAATGAAAAACTGACAGTGAGAAAAACAAAAAAAAACTAAAACCTGATTCTTCAACTGAACAAAATACAATCGAACCTTGCAAGCGATTTTATCGAATACCTGCGATTACAGAACTTTTTAACTGGTGCCAATTCTTACGGTTTAAAAGTTCATCAGATCGCTATTAACTTGGAAGCCAAAATCTCGGCACTTATTAATCATCTAACAAAAAGCATAACGTTGTGGAGCTTTAAAATTATAAAATAAAAAACGAATCACTGAGAAGATGATACGACTTTACAATTGTAAATATACTGCGTTTACCTACTGTTTTGACAAACTCCTTTATCATTGTTTTTCCTTCCTATTCTCTTCACATCATCTGCCATTGATTTGTTTTTTATATTTTTTTCTTTATGAGTATGGACTTGAGTCCGAATCAAGACTTGTCCAATGAAAATTGGAATTAAAACTTTTAAACATGTAATACAAACATCTTCCTCTTTTTTGGATTTAACCATATGATCATATTTTACAGATAGGCTCTGTATCTTTATACAATCGTGTAACATTGTATTGATGATAAATGAATCCATTGAATTGATTATATAGCTACATTCAACAAAAAAACTGCAACACATTTCATCTCGATATTGAGGAATAACTGAAACCAAAGTTTACTTTGAAAAAAATTAAGTCAATTGATTCCAGATGAAAGACTAAAGATTGGGAAAACAGTTTTGTTGTTTATTAGCTAATTGCTACCGATTTGTAGATGATGATAATTATGATCAACATTGCTAAATGATTGCCGTTTCATTGGGATTATTGTTATTTCATCAATAATCAGTTTTTAAATGGTTTACACTATAATTAAGGTGAAAAGAGTACATAAAAAGGTAGAGAAAAAGAAGAGAGAAAATAAAAGAAATGATTTCGTTTCTTGAGAGTTATAAACATTTTCTTTTCCTCTTCTTCCGAATTTCTTAATAATTACTTCTTCTTCTTCTTTTACCTTACAGGAATCATCAATATTATATCCACCAAAAGGCAAAGGCACTAAGAATTAGCAAAATAACCACAAAAATGATAACTACAACAATCAAGGAAAGATAATTTATTCAGGTATCATTTACCAATGTTCACACTGGACGATTGAAAAAAAAGGAAACTAAAGAAGCAAGAAATGATAATTCAAGACACTGGAAATTATGTGATTACATGAAAAGAAGACACGGAAGAAAAGATAAAAATGAAGAAGAAGATGAAGGAAAATGGCCTTAAAAAGCAAAATAGACAAACAATTATGGAGTAATTTACTTTGATAAATTCAAGATGGAAATCTAATGTGAGATGGAGAACAACAAATTGTACCATTTAATTGATGACTTGACTCTTTCAACTGGCAGCTGAATTGTTCATTATGTTCATTACAATGTACAATTTATCGTGATTTAAAACATGGTTAACAACAATTGTACAACAAAACTGATGAAGATAATGAAGAAGAAGAAGAAATTATTTGGTTTAACTTTTCTCGTTTCAATTTTTTATGATCAACTGGTAAAAATGTGGAAACGAGAAAAAAAGATTCCTTTGGTAGATTATCGTATAAAAATTAACTAACATAATCAGGTTGATAAGGCAAGTAAATTTAATTTATATTATCATGATACAAATGAAAATAGTGATAAAAACTCATGAATATATCAAAGTTAAATTGAATTTAGCTCATGAACAATAACATCAACAATACAAAAAAAAGTAGACGTTTGCTCGCTTTTTTTTCACTCAGGTGAAGAGCAAAACAAAAACTGTTGAGAAATGGTTCTTTATTGTTTCCTTATTTTCATCATCTACATCTTTTAAAATATTATTTTTTACTCTCTTTTTACAGCCATTGAATCACATGGAGAAGAAAGCATTTAAAAGTGGAAACAAGGAGGAGATACAAGTTGGAGGTGGAAATGTTTATATTTATAAATGAATATATATTTAGATTGTTAAAGAGGGAATAACATGGTGATAATCGTGAGCTCAAGCTAATTGGGAATTTCACGCTTCTCCTAAACTCTATTCTCATGGTTTCATCGCCTTCCATTCAATCCGTACAAATAATAACAAAACATCATCAGCAGCCAATTTACTTGAAACAATTTTTCCTCATCTTCTTCAGGTTAAATGAAGGATACAATACTCTTTCTTGTTTTGTTTCATCACCAGCACATCATCATCATCATTATCAACTTTATTTTCATCATCATCTTCATCATCTTCATGGTCAAAAGCCAATCCCAATCTTAACAAGAGTAAAGCTTAAAAAGGTAAGAAAAGGTGTGCATATTCACGGCAATATTAAGGCTTATATTTTGTTGTATTTTTTGGTTAAAAAGGTCGATAAAAAGCCTTGTTAACTCATCATCTCTCTCTCTCTCTCTCTCAAAAGCTTTATCATCTCTAATGGTGATGATAATCAAGATGAAGATGAGAAGGAAAAATAAGATGAAAACAAGATATATTTGATTCTCTTTTTTTATATTTTCTCTTCTATTACAAGTCAACATTCTCATTACTTGTTTAATGAGTTTACCTTGTTAACTCGATGATTGCCTGTCATCAGTTTTTACCTCTCTCTCACTATTCCAGCTCTTCTCCCTCCCTGTGGGTTGTTATTACCCGGATATCTTTTGATGATTAGAATGAAAATGATGAACAAAATAGAAAAGAAGTAAAACACAAATGAACATCAAAGAAATGAGTTTCATCTTTTATTCTCTCTCTCTTTTCAGGTATATTTATCGTGTGAAATACGATATACCAATTGAGGTGTGTTCATCATCATCTTCATTTCATCTGTATCATCGCCATTGCCATCATTGCCATCAGCTGTACATCACAACCTATTGGCCTTAAACGGAAATTCAAAGTTAAAGTAATGGAAGCAAAAGAAGTGTTCAAATGATCAAATGAAATTACAAACAATAAGTAGTTTCAATTTTAGCTCATCATTCATCAACAACCTCATCATATTGATAAATATTTTCATTTTATCCCGCAAACTTGATTCCTTTGTCAATATTGTTTTATTTCAATTACAATTTTCAACTATTGAAACAGTAACAGTTAGAAAAGGTAAATCAGTTATATTATGATAATGTTGTTGTTGATGATGATGATGTTTGTAATGATTATTTGATAAAAGTTGATGAGCGATACAAAAGGCGAAAATAAGTCAAGTTGAAGTACATGATTATCACTTACAAATTCAAGCACAAAGAATCAAATAATAACATTATAATGCCAATTGAATTGAAAACTAAACATTTCTTTTCTCATTCTCTTTTCTATTCACTCTCTTCCAGGCCAAACACTTTAACGAGGTTCCTATTGTGACCCGAGAAGGACGCAAATATCCGAGGACAAAAACGCAAAAAGAGCAACCAAAACCACAATCCACTTAAATTTGGCCCTTTCCTTCATCTTTTTGCTTCCCTTTGTCATCTTCATCTACATCATCGGACTCACTTTACGTGTGTTTATATTTTGTGTCTATTGATTGTTGACTTTATGAAGGTAACTTCATTTTTGAATAGTTAATCAAACGATGACGACCAAAGATGAAGATGCCAAAGGGAGGCAACACAAAAAAAAGTGTCAAAACTATTGAATAGATTTGGCAAAAGGAAATAAATGAACTTCCTTTTTTTCACCAGCAGCAAAAGAAATCGCAGGTAAAAGGAAAAAAAAGGTGTTCCAATGGCTGTTTCTTACTGTTGTTGTTGATGTTTTATTTTGTTACATTGTCATTGTAGTTTCCATTGTTGACTCTTGTCGATCTACTTTTGAACAGATTGAGTGTTGATTATTATAAAGGTTATTTTGTCCTCTTTAAGCTTGTATATTTTTCAATTGAATTGAAATTTATATTGATATTTAATAATAATAGTAATCATATATCAATAGACTTGACCAGGTAAAAAGAGAGTCTCAATGAATATGAAATGAAGCAAATGAAACAACATCAACAACAACAAAAGCCAACGGATATGTTGTCAAACATAATCTAATTTATATCATTGAAGGCAAAAAGTGATACAAATTGTATAATAATCATAACACAGTTAACCTTAACGCATACCAATTGATTACTTGTAATGTGTACATTTTTGTTGTACCATTTAACACCATTAATCAATTGATTGTTGCTTTACAAGATGGTTAAACATTTTCAAAGAAACACTGATTTCCTTGAGAAGCAAACATTTCTCCAGACACTTTCAATTGATCCATCAACAATTAATTTAATATTGACTTGGCGATTTTAAACCTTTCAAAAATACCATTTCAATTTTAAATCTTATTCTTTGATTTTTAATTTAATTTTGAAAATAATGTTAACCATGACTGACTTGATAGCAATTGAAAATCAAAGTTGTGACAATTTAATCCAAAAGCTCTTTTAAAAGCTACTTTCAAGCATTTTTGTTGATGTTTTTGTTTCAATCTATTCAATCCGATTTCACCTTTTTTTCAGTTTAATCATCACTTGTTGACTACTTTTTTGTTTGTTTGCTCAGGTTAATTTATTCCATACCAACTAACCTATCAACATGAAATCTAATCAATAATAAACTGCAACAATCAAGTTGTGAATTGGAAAATTGTTGAAAGAAACAATTTTTCAAATCAACTTTTCCTTGTTCATCTTTTTTTTTTTGCTGAACAGGTGAAAGCTCGTTAACTGTTTCAATGTAATCAATAAAACACCGGGTTTCTCTTTTTTATGTGATTAATCTAAACCAAACTGCATTCACCTCATAATCATAATCATTGATCAAATTGTATATTTTCAATTTAAAGCTATATTAATCATTGGGAAACAAACTAATTGTAACTTGAATACAAATGCTGAACAAAGGTTAAACTAGATTATAATTTACATTTTCATGTAATCTGGTTCAACGGCTTTAATAGGAACCTTTGATTCAGGATTAGTTAGCTTTATTAAATATTGATCAATATTAGATTTAATTTAGTCGAGATTAAAAATTGCGCTCATTTTTTGTGGCTCCATCTAATATTAATTAAGGTCATTGTTTTAGTCTTTTGTTTCCATTCATTTTCTCATCTCTTGTTTCTTAGGTTTTGAATTTTTCATAAATTTCATCTTATTCAACGGAAAATTCAATCATTCTTTTATTTGTGCGTTCGATACTTATCTGAAGTAAATCTAAACTGTGATAAATCAACCGACAAGTTTGTTAAAATCGCAAAATAATGTTTTAAAAAAGCCAAGAAAGCTTCAATTGAATATTCAAGATACATGTTAACCTTTACATATTTTAGGATCGATATTTTGTGATATTGATATTTTTTGGATATTAATAATGGTCTATCAGTTTGTCATAACAATAAAATATGATTTACCTAGAAAAAATGTAACCAAATCGAAACCTCTTTTCTTCAGGTGAGAAAACAAAGATTAAATTGTTGGTGATAAAATAATGGTAATGATGAAGTTGATGATGATGATGAAAAAGGAGCCCAAACCAGATTGAGAAAGTAATTATGTTGTTGGCAATTAATGAGATTAGTTGTGTTGATGAGTTACAAATGCTAATAAATTTTGGTAACAGCAAAATAAACCAACAGCCATTATCTTAAATGTAAATCTTGAGTTAATATCTTGAATGTAAAAAAAAGAGCAACTTCTAATTATCATCATCATCTCCTTTATTATTCACTCCTTCATCTTGAAACATTTTACCTTAACCAATTTTTAAATCACAATTTGTTAACCATGTTTTAAAAATAATCATCTAGGAAATAATCAATTTGAATCAATCTTGCGAGAGAAAACTTGGAAACTTAAAAATTGAAAAACTAAACTAAAAGAAACCAGAAACATGAAAATGAAACCCTTAAAATAACCCGTAAAAAAGGGTACAATCAAAAGATGAATTAAATTAGCTAATAGCTATAGTTGATAATGAAAAAATAATAATGATAATAATGAATATTAACTATAATTATAATAATGTTGGGCTGAAGTTTCACACAAAATGGCAAAACAAGAAGAAAAAAGAAACGGGAAAACCTTTGCTCCTGTTGCTGTTTTAATTGAATTCACAGATTAATGAACAAAGGGTTAAAAGAAGAGACTGAATTGATTTATTCAAGTAGAAACCTTCAGGTGACACTTTCAATTATCACTTTACACTCAACTTAAACCTGATGTTTTGTTTAAGAGCAAAAAATATCACAAGCAAAAAACTGGTAACATAAAGAAGAGACAAAAGGAAAGAGTTAAACATTTTTACAAAACCTTTTAATAACCTGTTGGAGTAGTTGAATAAAATATGCAAATTAACCTGTAATTAGGCTAATTTTTTGTTATACAGTGTACCATGAAAGGGTTTACCATTAACTTGTAACTAGTTTACCTTTTAACAGCAAAAACCCTTGAAGCAAAACTCTCAGCCAATTGTTTTATACTCATGAAGATATGAGCCTAAAGAGGGTAAAGATGAACCTGAAGATGATGTTGATTAAAAGCTATGTAAACATGCTTAATCCTTGAGCCACAAGTTTAACACCATAACCCTTAACCAAGACACACACTTAGATAAAGTTGCTCATTGATATTGAATGTATCTTTACATCTTTCTGTTCATTTTTTGCCTGTACATTTGCTCATGTTCATCATCACTATTATTATCATCTTCATTAAATCTTTCTTGTTGCTTCTCTCATCAATCAAATTTATCATTATCATTATTGAACCTTGAAAGATGAATATAATAATAATAATATTAGTTACTATTAAAACATTTTTCAGCTTACAATTTATCTTGTTTCTATTTCTTTTTATTTTTGTTTGCTTCATTTCTTGTGAGCCTTTTCTTCTCGTTTTGCTGCACATTATTTAATTTACCTTCAATTATGCAGCAAATTATTTCAATTATACATCAATTGTGCATCAACACAAGCTGAAACCATCGTACCTTTGTATATACATATCAAATTAACAAATAATAACAATCAAATTATAAATCAGAGGCCAGAAATGAAAAATGTTTATTTCCTTGAATCATACTTAAGGGCTTGTGTCATCATCATCATTATCACAACCGGCAAAAGGCAATCTTTATCATTATTAAATCTCGTTCATCTTCACCATTATCTTAACATTTTTACTCTCATTTACACCTTTACTTTTTTTTTCTATTCCTCGTACCTGGCTTGTTTGTTCATTTCAAATTCAACTTTCTCCACCTTAAATAATAAATACAATTTAGCCTGCCAATTAGCAGCTTTATTCATATTACTTTGGGTGAGGATCCATTGCATACAAATTTTCCAATCCAATCCTTTTATTTGCTATTTGATACCTTTCAATATTATATCATTAAATAATTAATTGTAATTTTGTTTCTGTTTGATTCTTTTATCTTCAAAGAAATCATTTTTACAATTTATCTCAACTTGTCAAGTCAACCTTTTCAATTATCAATTTAACCGCTTTAATATGATTACTGCTACAAATGACAATAGATGGGGTAAAATTTATATCCAATTCAGCCGATGATTATTGCTTGTTTTAAAATATCAACAAATGTTTAGTCAAATTGTTTTAATTTAATCATTTTTCAGGTTTTACCAATTCTTGGTCACTTTGAGCAGTTTAAGGATATCAATGAATCTGAATGTCGACTAGTCTTTCAATGAAATGGAAGATCTAGCACTGAATTATGTTTCGGAGTTACTGATGTCTCTTACAATGTACCGTTGTTATCCATGTATAGTTTAAAATATGAAAGATATTGGATTGACAGTCAAACTGTATTGCATGACCGAACTCTCCATGTTACAGACTTTCCACAAATCAAGACCAACCATCTTAGTTCGATTTGACTGTCTAACGCAACTGAAATACAATGTATTATAATATGTAAAGATGTTTAGATTGGGCGTCTTCAAGTGTGTATTATGAAAGTTGTAAGTTTGAATAGAGCAGAAAATATCTCGTTTGATTCAACATACGAACTCACAGATTGCAGAGTAATCATTTGAAATCAACAGAAAATGATTTATAACTGGAGTTAACTAACATACGAAATGCTAAATTGACATTATAATTGTGAAAATGGTTGGAAAAGAGGCAAAAATTAAGTCAATTGATTCCAGATGAAAGACTAAAGATTGGGAAAACAGTTTTGTTGTTTATTAGCTAATTGCTACCGATTTGTAGATGATGATAATTATGATCAACATTGCTAAATGATTGCCGTTTCATTGGGATTATTGTTATTTCATCAATAATCAGTTTTTAAATGGTTTACACTATAATTAAGGTGAAAAGAGTACATAAAAAGGTAGAGAAAAAGAAGAGAGAAAATAAAAGAAATGATTTCGTTTCTTGAGAGTTATAAACATTTTCTTTTCCTCTTCTTCCGAATTTCTTAATAATTACTTCTTCTTCTTCTTTTACCTTACAGGAATCATCAATATTATATCCACCAAAAGGCAAAGGCACTAAGAATTAGCAAAATAACCACAAAAATGATAACTACAACAATCAAGGAAAGATAATTTATTCAGGTATCATTTACCAATGTTCACACTGGACGATTGAAAAAAAAGGAAACTAAAGAACCAAGAAATTATTACTGTTCTTCGTTGATTGAACAAGCCTGAAGTGAATAAGTATTGTTGGAATGACGAAGCCTCATCTGGTTAAATACTTCGTATCTGCAGATCTAGAACTGAATTACAATTGGAATTTACCTTTGTCTCTCAACCATTTATAGTTTAAAATACGAAAGATATTGGATGGCAAAATCAACGGAAAATCAACTTGAAATGAATGTCGTGTTTGAATTTTGGCAGTTCCTGTTTGTTAATGGATAATGTTAATAAGCTGATTTAAAAAGTCATTTTGTATGTTAAGAGCTGTTAAATACAATAGTTACCAATACAAAATGACTTAAATTGTACATTAAAAAGAGCTTCTCCTCTTGGAAAACATTAACCTGTCTAATAAGGTTTGATAGTTTCACATCATCTCTCAACCACAGCCATGTAACCAGTATGAAGATAATCATTTACTAAACAGGAAAAACGAAACGTTTTGTCACCAAAATAATTTTTACTTTTGTTCATCATAACCATTTCATATTCCTGATCAGGTAATTCAGTTGGTGAGGAGGAGTCAATGTTTTACCATGGTTTACCTCCTAGCCTATCAACATAATCCTGGTGAACAGAAGAAGAAGAAGAAATCAGTAATTGTTAATATTACCTTGTGAAATGTCTTATAACATTGATCAAGGAACCATAGCGATTGTCCATTAATAATGAACAAATCTTTCGCTTTCTCCAGATAAGTAATGATGATGGAAATGTTATGCTACTAACCATGTTAACTCAATGGTTAAATAGTTTATTATTACAAGCAATTAATAATCCACTGATGATCAGATAAATTGAACAAAAAAAGCATAAACACTTGACATATCGACAATTAATATTATCAACTAGAGTTTTGACTTATTGTCTTAAACTTTCTTCTTGTAAAAATTGCATTTCCATTGATCATTACATTAACATTTATTTTATGAACGTTTGTTGAACACCACCAGCTAGAATCATCATAATCATTGTTATCATCCCAATTATCATTACTATTATTGTTTTACAGTTGAACAAAATTCATGATATAATCTTGATTCATACAAGCAATTGTCTCGATGGCTGTGTGTGTGTCGCCTGTTTGTTTTTTGCCATAAGTTATCTTGCTTCACTTTGCTGTTTTTAAGTGATAAATGAACTGTTTGAGAAGATATTATGTTGATTGGAATCAACTAATTTAAGTTGACAATGAAAAAGTGTTTGTTAATGTCTTTCCTTGATTCACCAAGTAAATACAGAATCATTCATTCCAATCATTGATAAAGGCGAAAAACATTGAGAAGAAAATATATTTTAAAATTGCCATTTTTAACCTGAGAAACGTTGCACCAGAATTGAAATGATTTCATTTTCAAGACAATTTACTATCAACATTGGCTTAATGAGGTAACAAATGGGTTCCACCATTATAGTAGCAGCATAATATAACAATAATAATCAACCAACAAAACCTTTATTGTTTTGATAATAGTAATGTTGTTATTGACTTGTTTATATGCTTATTTATTATAATGTATATAACAAAATACATGATAAATAATGGTAGCTTTAACCAGAGTTGATTGTCATTTTGTTTGCTCATTTTGGGTCGTTATTGTTGTTGTTGTACATTTATAACTTGCCCATTGTTACAGTGATAGTTGTTAATCTGGTAACAATCAGCTTCTTAGTTTCTTTTGGTTAGGTTAATAACTGAAACACGTTTTACAAATCAAATCTAATTTTCATTTTCTTGTTTCTTTTATAGATTAATTGAAAGACTGATCAAATGGCGATTTCAAGGCAATCAAGTAAAAAGGATTACCAAGAAGGCATTTTCAAGAGTTGAAAGGATTTAATTTGCATAATACACATACAAATGTTCCAGCCAATAACAAAGTAAAAAGGATTACCCTTGCAGCTTAGATTAACAACATTATCATTCATCTATTGTCATTTACCTTTGCCAATTCAATTTCGTTGCGATTGATAGTCAAATTGTCAGATTGAAGGGCTGATTCTCGCCGTCTAAACTGTCAACCGTCAAGTTAATCAGTCATCAGAATCACAGTTGTAAGGAAAACAAGAAAAATTGGATTAAAATGTTTACAATAATTAAAATGTTTGCATAGTTTGGTTGTGCCACGTTGACTGACCAGTGATCATGCAGTTAACTCTTCATCCATTGAATATAAAAATATTTGCTATTTAACTAAACTCATTTGACTTTGTTATTGACGAGCAAATTGTGAACAAAATAATTTGTTTAATCAAACCCAACAGATAACTTACAGTCTAGAGTATCTATGAGCACAATTTCAATTCAAAATTTTTTCGCCCAAAAATATCAATAAAGCTTACAAGTTAGCATTAAACTGAACTTGTTTGGATAACTAATATCATGATTTCCCTGGTTGCCATCATTAAGTTATTATTATCAACAATTAGTTTAGTTTAAAATTAATTGATTTAATTTATTAGATAATCAAATATATTTTCGCTTTTTTAATAAGTGTTTTGTTGTTGCTTTTTACACTTCCATCATTATCTGATTTTTTTTCCTTTCTTAATTCAAGTTTAAAGTTCGTCAGGATAATTTGTTGTTTGCCTCTAAGTTGTTATTGTTGTTGATGTTAGATAAACTGAAATAAATTGTTTGCCAGCAAAAAAAATGATAAAGTGTTATTAGAGGTTGATGTTGGTTTATTATCATCACATTAAAAGCAAATTATGGATATGATTTGTGATACAAGTGGCAATGGATTTTTCGTGCCTACCTCGGTGCCAATTTCGGCACCAACCAGCCAAAATATAAATTCATTTAAAATTTAAAAGCATATTAAAAGATAAGAAAGAGATGAATATAAGTGGGAGGGGAGAAAATGAAATCATAATAATAATATTAAACAATCATATTTAAGGTAACCAATTAAATGGTTGGATAAGGGAGTGAAGACGTTAGAATGAGATAGAAAGAGGAGAGAAAGAGGAAAACGAATCACGACCTGAAGATGAGGGGAAATTTGGGTCTGAACAGCGAGAAGAGAATGAAAAAGATTGAAAAATGAAGTGAAAAGTAAATGAAAAACTAACAAAACATCAGTTATGAAGGTTTTTTTTACAACATCAGGTAAACAATCACAATCAACGTTATAAACAAGGCGGTCAAGTTACCAGTAAATGTAAAGGTAACCATATAACCGCCCACCCTCGTGCTTAGTTGAAATTCATAGTTTTTTCAACTTCATTTTTTATCAGTAAGTGTATTTGAGAGTATCTTTGAGCGTTGAAAAATTTTTACTTCATTGGGAGGGAAATGATGATGGAGATGATGGCGTAGATGTTGAAGATGATGTAGATTATGATGATTGTGTATTGTTTGTTGTTGCTTGTTGTTATTGCCTTGTTCATGTTGAAGGCAAGAAAAATTATCATCAATGATGGTTTCTATTAGAGATTAACTTTGGTCAATTACAATGATAATGAGTGGGATGGCGTTAAATTTCTGGTGAACAATTAAATGTAATTGCAAATGAAATGGTCTCTTCACTTTTTTCAATTATTTGCTGCATTTTCTTCAGCTTTTTTCTTTCCATCTCCATTTGACTGTGTGAACTTGATTCCTCTTTTGTGCCGTTTTGCATTGAATAATATTTTGGCAAACTTGAAATAACCATGTCCGTTAACTGCATAAACCATCTGCCTTTGTTGATGATAGTTGATTCCTTTGAGTTTTTTTTCATTTTTCCATTTTCTTAATTTCTTTTTTCGCTTGTTTCGCCAATTCTTTTTTTCCCTTTTCCTTTTCCTTTTCCTTTTCTTTTTGTTTTGTTTTGTCTTCATTAAGTTGATTATCGCTCACTGAATAACAATGAAGGGACTTCCAATGTTTTACCATTACCTGTAGATATGCACAAAAAAAAAGATATTAGAGAACTGTTAATAAGTAATAACAATAGTGATAATAATGACGATGATGAAAAAAAAACTGAAAGTGTCTGTTTGTTAATAGTTCAACGTGTTAATTGTGAGTAAAGAAAGTCAATGAGCGAAGGGAAAAAAGCTAATCAAGAACAATTATGTGCAAAAAGAGACTTAAGTGATTAGGATAAAAAAAGGTAAAATAATGTTGACTCTAAAGACATGAATTGATGTTGATAATGTAGTAATTGATGTTTCTTTTGCCTACCTTTTTACCCATTAGTAGATCCATTGCAATTTCACTATCTGATAGCTTGATTGGACATAATTAAGGTCACACTTGAAACATGAATGATCAACCCTGTGAGACCGGATCCCAGTATTTAGTCAGTAACCTTTCTGATAAGTACGTGATACCACGAGACTGTTGGATAAAAGGTAAGTAAAAGAGAGAGAGAGGTTAGATGAGGGAAGACGTCAACATGAGCATCACGTATCACCTTAATGATGGATCACATCCAATGGTCTGTCAGTCTGTCTGCTTTTTCCTTTTGCTTCTTCTTCTTCTTCTTTTCAGCTTTTGAACATTGCTTATGAGCACAAACAAAAAAAGACAGCAACGAAAAATGCACACACCAGCAACCTCCACGGAATCATCGCTGTTGTTTTTTTTTCTGGTTTCCTACTTTTTCCTTTGCTTGGATTTTATACACATTTTAATATATAATTTAATTATAATATCTGTGTTCATGTGCATGTAATACTTTGTGTGTGTTTGCTTGGCATCCAACTTGAAGCGATACATTGCTTGTCAACATTAACTTTTAATTACAATGTACTTCTTCCGGATTTCCGATTTTACTCAAAGATTTTCATCTTTTGTCAATTTTTTCACTTTTTCCGTTTCTTTTTAATCCATAAATTTTTTTTCATCATGAAAGGCTTTTGATTCTTAAGATTCTTACAAACTAATCGCATGTTAAATCGTCAAGATAATCATTCGAAACTGATTCAATAATTGAAACCTTAATGAAACCTAAAGCTACCAACGTTGTTTAATATCGAATGTAAAGCAAAGACGAAAAACCATTCAATCAACTTATAGCTTGATCAGAATGAAAAATGAACTACAGAATTGAGATGCTCACACTAAAGAATAATATAAATCATGGTTAAGAAAAAATGATAATAAAGTATGAATAAAATATGTGATCAGAGTTGAAATTCAATAACTTTTTTGTCAGTATTTTGATGAGGAATTTCCTGATTCTTTTTTTGTTTTTCAATGAATTGATGTAATACATGAAATAACTTTACAGACAAGAGTAATTTGTTTACTTGTGTACAACTTTTCAAGACAAATATGTAACCTGGATTATGTAATTCATCACAATCAATGTAATTAACAGACAGACAAAATCCGTTCATCCGTATAATACAGTTCTGCTCTGTCTGCATTATAATATGAAACTTATTCTTTACTCTTTTTTTGATAAACTTCAAGTACTCATAAAGCCATACGGTCCTCGTTGGTTAAATTATAAATATTGCTGTGACACGAAGATTCTCGTTCTGGTAAGCCTGAAATCATATTAATCAATTTCGAGAGGAAATTTATTAAACATCATTTGACAGTAAATGCAAGCGATGCAATATTGAAATTTTTGCTAATAATTAAGCAATTTATTTACTCGAGTAAATTCATCAACTTAATGGTAAGGCAAACATCAATATTAACTTCTTAATAATGAAGACCTCGTTAACTATCAAATCAAGCAGGAAAATAATAGTAATCAAGTGTAAATTATAATAAAAAAAAACATACTTTGTAATGTTTCGGATGAAGAACGCGGTCCACAGATGATTCAAACCACAGTGTCAACTGTTTTTATTTGCTTAATGATGATTCCTTTTGGTTGATTGGTTAATAAAATAATAATCTACATTGAACTGGCAAAACATTGCATTCCAAGTTTAAACCATTTTCATCATTATTAAATTAAACTTGAAAATTGTTACATTAAAAGCTTCAAATATTAATATTAAAATATAATAGGAGTCAAACATTGTTTCCTTTTGACTCTTAACCATGTGGCTTGATTGTATAAAATAGTCAACTAAATAGATCAACAGCACAAAAGAGTTATAATATAATTATACAAAGAGTAACATTGAAATAAAATCCAATTAATAGAAATCATTAACAACAATTAAAATTAAAAACAATGACAAAGTCATTTGGAAAGCCGTTAAACCATTACAAAATATGATCCAAGGAAAGCTTTGTCTCCATGACAATGGTCAATAGCGCGATTCTCAATTTTCATTGTTTCAACCAAACCTCTTTTCATATGTTTTTATCATATCTTTTTGTTTTGTATAATTTATTTCTTATCTTTTTTACTTTTTATTTCCGTTCTCGTATTTATATCATTTCCGTTGTGTGGTTTCAATTAAGCACTCATTAATGGCGTTCATTGTGCATACAAAAGGTAAGTTTCACTGTCCCCAAGGTCAAGCTAATTAATTAATTTATATTATGAATACTCATTAAGAGGTTCCCTTGTTGATTGAAGGTCTTTCACAGAGCCACTCATTTTCATGTATAGCTTTTTTTTATCTCTTTGACTGTATCTTTATCATCTTTCAGTTTCGTCTTTCTCTCTATTTACCTTTATTTATAACCAAATTAGATGACCAAATGACTTTAGGTTTGTTAAATAATCGACTAAATAGTATATAAGATCAAGCTGTCAATAAATTATGTGAAAAAAATTGCAAGCCCAACAAACTGCTTTCAAGTCGTCAGTCTTGTATTCCTCTTTTCAACAGATCAACGTTATTAATTTTGATACTAATCAGTTTTTTCTCTTATTCTTTTTATTCTCAGCTTTTAATTGTCATCATAATCAGCCTTATAATAGTACTTTGATGGTTTCTTTTTATACCTTTACAAGTGCAACAAGTTAAATGGACAGTTCTGTTAGAGATGTCAAGATGGGTATGGATATGTGTACTGTTTCCATCTTCAACTTGGCCTCCTCTTACCCAGCAAGAGAGTGACCTCAACTAATTACTCAGTCTTTGGAGGATACTCATTAAAAAGCCTCTAAATGAACTCCTCCCAAGTAAATTGTTGCCTGTCATACTCGATCCTCATTTTAAACAACGAGCAGCTCAGAAGGGAAAAGTAAATATCATACTTTTCACTTGTGAGATTATCTTTCTTTCTCTTCTTTTCCTTTTCTCGCTTTTCAGTTGCTTACCTGTTAACTTCATGAATTTCATCTGTCTCTTCCTCTCTACCTGACTCACTACAGACCACTCTCTATCTCTTTCTCCAGAAATGCACTTTCTTCATCTCTTGACTGATACTATCAGCTGATATACTAATGTGAATGTGAATTATTCAGGTAACGTTCACACATTTGACAATTTTCGCTCATTTTTAATGAATTATACAATAATTTGAATGAAAAAGTGATTTACTTAAATATCACTGTCTATAACAAGTCATGTTTTCTCCTTTGCCTAAGGAAATATTTTACTATTTTTTGTCTCTCTCTATTTTTCTCTTCAGGAGTGAAAAAAGCGTAACTAACGAGACATTGATGGCCTCGCGCGAATCATCTCAAAGTAGACGTATAATTGTTCAAGAAGACAACCAAGTACAGCACAGTTAATCCATCGTGGTCACCAAACTTAGCTCTATCTTCATTAACCCTTGACGTTTACACATTACGCTGTAAAATTCACTTAAAACCTCATCAACAACATCGTATTAGTAATGTTTAGTGCTTGCGTTTATGATGCTGATGATGATGGTGTTGCAGCTACCATTATCTTATTATCTTCTTCATTTATGATGGATTTATCTTGATTTAATTTCATGAACATTAGCCATTATTGTTGCTTTAAAGTTTGTTTTAGTTGAGTTTGTTTTTGTTTTTTAATATCTCTCTCTCTCTCTCTCTCTCTCTCTCTTGCATTCAGATTTAATGATGTTATCCCATTATGTTAGCAAGAAAAGGATTCAAAGCCACAACCCAACAACAAAAAATTAAGCTAATGCTCAACCATTTTGTTCCTACCTGTTGAACAGCCAACTGAGTGTTTAGGTTAGTTTAATGTGGGATGATTTAGGGAGAAATAGATTGTAAATCTTCCAATTCATCATCTTCGGCCAAAGTATCAATCACCTGTTTGCCATCTTCATCAGATTCTAGAACAATATTGGAATCTTCACCATGTTCCTTAGAAGGCAGTCTTCACCTTGAAACTGAGCTTACGATTTAATCGTTCTCTAGGTCTCTTTGGTGAAGGTTAAGCTTGTTTATCAGATGGCCTTTTATCTGGTTGTAATGTGAACTTGTTCAAAAATGAAACAGGGAACTGAGTGCTCTTTCTTTACCAGATGGAGTTTACCATCATTTACCTGAAGAGATTTACGTTCAAGAATACAATTTTTTCTTCTTTCTATCTCAACCTTCATTTGGTAAATTTGGCAGATTCTTATATCATCTTTATTTATTCATTATATGGACAATTTATTATCGTAAAAACATAGATTTTTCCTTTATAGCTTCTGCTCTAACCTTCCCTAGCCTCTTGATTATTATATAATGTTATTCAATTGAGCCGACAACTGATTATTATCATTACCCAACCAATATCATTAATATTATTATTATCATTATTATAATTATAATTTTTATATTTATTTACTGTGAATTTAACTGACAGTAGGTGGGTTAACATTAGTGTTTGTTATAATTGTCAGCCATTGAGGTTTACATTAATGGCTCAACTATTTCAATACTATAAAATTGTGGAGAGTATGCATCTCTGTATGTTTAATGTCTGTCTTTTACCTTCTTATTTTTTATAATTAACAGTCTTTTGCTCTTGATTAATTTAATCATATAAATCAAATACTTAACTGGCCTGACATCACTTGTTAATGTCAAGTTGCGCTGAAAATTAAGATTTTAACCGGAAAAAATAGGAGGTTTGCTTGTTTAACAGTTTACTGTTCAAGCCTGAGAAAAGTAGAAAACTGAAAATTGTTAATTAACTTTAAATTATTATTATGAGTATTATTATTATCATCATTTTTATTAGCTTTAGGTAAGCTTAAACTGTACGTTAATGTAACCATCAACATGTTTTAACAATTTATTTACATCAACCCGTATAAATTAATAATTTAGCTATAAAATTCAAAAAGCGCACCATTAAATGGCGTCTCAAACTGGTAACCAATCTCTAAAGGAGTAAATCAGCTGTTAATCCATTCTCTTATGATTTGCATTTCAACTTTTAATTCAAATTTTGATTAGTTTTTTTCACTAATTAATAGTTAACCACGCATTGTTTTTTTAATTGTTCAATTTGAAATATTTGAAATTGTTTCAAGTTCAAATCAGTTCATGTTATGTCAGCAAAAAAGTACATTTATTTAATGATTTCTGATTTATTGAGGTAACGATTTTGTTCTTGCTTTTGGTCAGCCTAGCAAAGTAAATTATTAACCATCAAAAGTGTCATGATTAAGTAATTGTAAGTAAATATTTATCGATATAATACATTATAACTTTATAATTGTCTAAATAAATCTTTAATTTTAATTTAATACGTTATTACATTTCGCCATTTTAAGTTTATTTTCTTATGTATTTTTGCCAGGTTGAGATCATTTGTTTTATTCAATTTATCCTCACCAGTGAGGCTGGATCAGCTTACAACTGACACATGGAATGGTATTTATCCTTTTTTTCAAGAAAAATGGAGATGATGAGAGGTGCCAATCCACCAAACCGTAATCAGCCTTCTAAGTGGAAAGGGCATCTTAAAATGTTTACCTGATTATTACCCATGTCTATGTGATATAACAGCTTCTTTAACGCCTTCGCTTGCGTTTAACACGCAACATACACTCACACTCACACACACACAAGTTTCAACTCAAGGTTAAGCATCATCATCATTATTATTATTTTGACCCAACCTTTAGCTCTAATGATTAATGGTAAATGATTAATTAATTAATTAACTAGCTAGCTAACAATTTTCAACTTTATTATGTATCATCATTTTCATTATTTACTTATCTTCAAATCTTTCGTGAAACCCTTTCCCAATTTATTCACCTCATCTTGACAAGAGTTTCTCGCATATTTGTCTGTGTATTACTCTTTTAATTTTAATTTATGACCAAACAAGCAATTTTTGTCACATCAACAGAATTGAATTATATCACTTATAATGATGATTCTATTTACCTTGTGACCATCATCTAACCACCCAATAATCAATTGGTATGACAATCAAATTATCAATCTTTTTTTATCAATTGTTATAGAAGACGTAAAAGTAAATATCAATAATGTATCAAGAAGCAAAGAAAAGGTTGGATGGAAAATCAAAAGCCTCTTCAGATTGAACAAACAACAATATCCAATATGTGCTGCTGCCAACAAAAGCGAGGTGGAAGAGGGATAAAAAAATATTTACATTGAAGAGTGTTAAACAGTAAATACGAGGTTACTCTTAATCGGTTTAAGTGGGTCAATTCAATGATTAAACTAAAGCGCGAAAGGACGGAGCTGAATCTTACCTCTACACACAACGATATCATAAAGTGGGAAAAAGCGAAAAGCGAGTCTCAAACATGGTTGATATTTTTTTATTTTCCTCTCCTTCTTTCACTGTGTTCATCTAAATTATTGGATAGGCGATACTTATAACAACATCCATTCAAGTGGCGATTACCATTAAACGTGCTGACGAGTTGTGTGGAGTAAGAAAAGAGCAGTTGTAAAAAAAGATCAATTGTAAAACGTAAAGGTATCAACAGCAAGCAAGAAAAAAAAATAAAAGAAAGAAAAGGAGAAAGGCAAAGGCAAGCGTAAAGGCAATCGCAAAGGCAAAGATGAAAAGATGAAGATCTGAACCATTGAAGCTTCGCAAAAAAACCTCCAAGAAGCTTAAGCATACTCTAAAAGTAAAAGAGTAATCCCATTCTGTGTCAGTATAAAGATGATTATTATTGTTGTATTTACAATAGGCCACCATTGATACATCCTTTGGGTTATTATTTTTTTATTATCTTAATCAAACTCAATCTTTGATGGAACAAGCAAGGAAAAAAAGAAATGGAAAGAAAAGCAAAAGGAACCAAAAAATTTAAAACCAATTGAAATGTGTCGTTTTTTGTCCTCTCTGTACATGTTTAATGTGAACATATCTATCAGTTTATATGGCCATGTTTTGTATTTAATGTCAATTGGCAATTTTCATTTGACCTAAGGTATCTTATCACCATCTTTATTATTATTTAGATTAGATTAGATTATTATTATGATTATTATTGCTACTATTGACACTTACAATCTACTATTACGCTTAGTAAGCCTCAAATGAGCTTCTATTTTCCCTTTGCTTCATCCAATTGCCTTACAATAAGCTTAAAATCCTATGAAAAAAACTCCCAATGAATATATTAATAATAATAATAATAATAATGATTAGTTGAGAAAATAATTTCAACTTGTAACAAAAATAATAATAACAAATTGTATTGAAATGCATCTCTCTCCTACTCTAAAGGATCTTCATCTTCCTTCCTCTTCCTTTCCATTCTCATCTCTTTACCCAATTCACATCCATTATATTGATGATGATGATGACCAAAAATAATGTAACTTTTAAAAGGGAATTAAAATGGCATTTTTTTGTACCAAACAGCAATAATAATATAATTTGTGACCAAACAATATTTAAATTTTTCATAATTTACTTTCTCCTCCTTCTGTCTCTCAATTCCTATCATCAAAACATCCAAACATTCAAATAAATAACATCTCATCAATAACGAAACTCCCTCTTGATCAACAATTTTATTAACATACACTTTACCTTTCCGTTTATATTCATATATTCATCTCTTTATTATTATTATTATCAGTTTTCAAACATCAATAAACGTTCATTGTAAATATCATTGAAAACGATTTTGCGCAAATCTATTGAATCCTATACAATTATAGTTAAACATTTGATCAATTCAATCATTACCATTGATATAATCATTAACTGAAGACATAAGCTCAACATCTGTATCCTTTAGTCAATTGATTGATCAAATGAACAACATTGGACTATTTAACTGGAAAAATAATCAAATTATGAAAAATTCCTTTCGTTGATCAATCTCTCATTAACTAATCACAAATATTAGTCGCAACATCAAGACTGAAGATTGAGGTTTCATTGAAAACTGGACACAACCAGAGTTAACCAATTTTAAAGGTTGCTATTTTGCATTCAACTTTGATTTAATGTTGAGATTGAGTTTTAATAGCTTGACCTGATCACTTAAGCTGATCAATGAGTTGATCTTTGGCTGAACCAAAATGTTACCCAAATTAATCTGATCGTAATGTTGCTATTTGAATGGTTTCAAATCACAGATGCGACTGAATATAATTTGTTTGTTCATTTGAACAGTATCTTTTGCTCAATTAAAGTTAATTGAAAAATCATTTTTTGCCTTTTGGTTTACAAGAAACAAATGATTTTGTTTGCTTTTTTTCTGGATCATTTGAGATGTTGAAGGTGAAAGATTGGAAAAGATGATGATCAATGTAATGATAATGTTTTACCAACAATCAACTGATTGGTTTGGTAAATGAAATGTTAAACGAGAAGAGCTCTTGAACAGCCTTTTTTGTTTGTTTGCTGTGAAAATTGAGAAAACAATTAATGAGCTGATTAAGCTTGTTTACTTTGATTATTACTTTCGCATGAATCGCGATTATAATTAAATTTACTTCTTTCCAACTGAAATTGCAATCTTCTTTACCCTGAAAAGCTGTGTATTTTTATCATTCCTATCGTTTTGTTTCCAGTCAATTGATATTAAAATGGATTCGAAAAAGTAAAAGTAAAATGGAAACTTCTCAATATTATTGGAAGAATCAACAAATTTACCCATAAAATGAACATTCATCAATCAATCAATTGATTTTCAATCCACTGCAAAATGAATCATAACAATCTTTATAATTATTGAGCTCTTAAATTTAATTTACCAAATAGTTTGCTTTTCCTACTTAATTGCTCAGAACGCTGTAAAACAACAAATTAATTACAAAATTGAATTACAAATTACTTTGTATTGAAACAACCAACTTGAGGCAAAAAAATGATCAATGGAAAATGCAAGCCATTTCTAATCGTTTCCTTTCAGAATTTCATGGGAATAACGGTTATTATATCAACATTGGAAATGAGCGTTCATTTGATTCGACTGAACATTCAAGACTCGAAACGCTTCAAGTGGAAGCCAATTTCATAGAGTAAGATGGAGAAAGCTTGAGTAATGAATCTAATGTCTTTCACTTACTTTCAACGTTTAGATCAAAAATCAAAGTCAATAAGTCGAAGAAATCTGTGGGTCCATTTTTCATCAAATGACTCGTCGACTGATCGCCATCAGAATTTTAAGTGACTTTGGTTTAAATTTGCTAAACATCAGGTCATTTCACATCATTTGAAGTGAAGACACAACTGTTTGACAAATGACTAGATTTGATTCTGATATTGACTCAACACTGTTTTTGCGTGATTACTGTAACACTGACTTAGACTAGGACTTTGTAAAGGCCTTTGCTATTGAAGTTAATTTTAAAATGTATTTCCCTTTAACTTAACCTTAGCTCAATATTGAATCCTTTGTAAAACGGGAAACACGTTTTTACATAATTTGTTTAACTAAATTGTCTCATTTCAAAATAAGGTTAAAACTGATTGAGTTACAATGAAACAGATTGAAACAACTCAAGTATCAAATGTAATCATCTATTGACCAAATCTAATCACGATTTTGAACCTAAATTAATGAACCTTTTCTGCTTAGTTAATATCGTTGTGAACAAATGATTAATACACAAACAAAAAAGAGGTAAACTTGCTCACTTATCAACATTAACTGTTTATTTGATTCATTATTAATATACATTTCCACTCCTTTTAATAACCTTACCAAATTGTAATTAAATATTCATAACTTTACAGCGAAAATTCAAGGATAAATTGATAACAATTATCATCATGATTAAGGGGTTATTAAGATGATTATAAGTAAGCATTTTCACGTAGTTAACATTGAAAGATTTTCCCATTTTCCAATTTTCTTGAACCTTTCATCTTCCATCCAACATCATCAATAGCCGATCGTTAAATTTGTCATTATTATTTTATTATTGCCTTATCCATTTCAATCATTGTATTATAATGAACCAATCAATTACCTGTCAATTTGGTTCATGTTTTAATGTGAATCCATTTGAACGTGATAATCGTTAATTGTGTTCATCTTTAATTGTGAGTTTAAAGAATTAAAAGAAATATATTCAAAAGATGTTAATTAAAAGCAGATATTTAATCATTCAATTTGGGTTAATCATGTTTTAACCTTTGTTTAGGAAAAAGGAAAGCCTTTTCGCCCAATCTAATCCATTCGTTAGTCAAGTGTTGATTTAATCAAATTTTTCGTTAACAATTAGATTTGGTTAATTGTTAACGAAAAAATAAAAACAAATGAAAGGTTTACATCAACAAATTCAACAATTAGTTAACAATTGAGACCAAAAGTTTATTGTTATCTTTGCTTCTTTTGCTGGTTAAATAGCAATTTAAAAAAAAACAGCAAAATGTAATTGAAGGGTTTGCCTTCAACTGTCTTTAAGGTTAAACTGTTCAACTTAGCTGAACCAAGAAAAACCACAAATCATTTAAATTACAGGTATAATAGATCAGAAGCGCAAGATAATTGTAAATTGTAATAATAATTAAATTAAAGGTAAAATAAAGAGAAGCAAAATGATCACAAATCTGATGAATTTGGTAAAATCTAGAAAATGTTGTTCAAAGACGAGAGAAAGGAAAAATTTTGCTTGAAAAGCAAAATGAAAAGCTAATTGTTAAATAAGCTCAATTAAAGTGCAATTGAATTAAGCAATTTTTAAGGCTAAACGGTTAAAGATGATTAAACAATACAGTGAATGTTTAGTTAATCATTTAGTTAAATCATGCAATCAGTTTGACGGAAATTACTTTTAAGTTTAAAACAGAGAAGAGCTTGATTCTTGATGATGATGGAGACCTTCCCAAACTAATTGAGAAAAAGAACCCAAAAATTTGCACAGTTAACATGATATTGGAATCTCTGAGGAGAGGAAAAAGATGAAGTTCCCATTGTTCATAAATCAAGTTTTCATCTTTTCCTCTTCATCTTCACCTCTCATTGTATGATGAAGCCTAAGGCAATGCAGTGAACCAGTGAAAATTATTCAAAAAAAACAAAAAAAAATTGTTATTGAACCAAAATTTGTAACTTGAATTGCAACTTGAGTTTTCCTAATTTTTTCATTACTCCATTCGACATTCATGTAAATCGTCATGAAAACGGTGTTAAAAAAAGGGATTTTCATTAAACATTCGGTTAACCAATACAATTACCGAGTGGCTTAAATTAATTTCAAATGTTTGTTCAACTTTGCTTTTTTTTCAATTTTATTTGATTGACATTTTGCGCTTTGCTCAAATGTTTTTGAAAACATGACACAACTGTATTTATAATTATGTATATCAATAATAATAATGATCATCATTAAATATGGCATGAAATTGTTGATGAATAAACAATGAATAATCTTGTCTTTAATCATGTAAATATGGTGAAGGTGGAAATTTAGTTACTTTTAATTAAAATGATGATTAGAGGGAAAGATGATAGGAAGAACAAGATGTTGATGAGACGATACTTTGTTTATGATGGTAAAGTGATGATGATTGGTGGTTTGGTGATGATCAATGTTCAAAATTAACTTAAAAACTATTAATGTTGAGATCCTTTTTTGCTTTCTTTTTATCCTTTCCTAAACCGATGAAATAGCCTTGTTTTTTTTTCAACGATGATGAAGATGATCATTTGGATTGGTTGTTAGTTTGGTTGGAGATGCTGATGAACCATATCCATTGGACATTTCCATTTCGGTGTCATCGTCTTCATCACCTTCAGACATGCATTCACTTTCATCGGGTTCACCGCGTTTCCCTGAATTGGACACTTGATAGGAGCCATCTTCGTCCTCTTGCTTTTGCCTTTTAGCCTTGGTTCGTCTATTTTGAAACCAAACTTTAACCTGTTGATGGGAAAAACAAAATGCAAGTACAAGAAACGGTTAATCAAATTGTTTAATGAAACATAACTCGAAACAAAATTTACTCTACAATTAATTTCCTAATTGCTAACCAATTTAGTTTTAACCCAATTTAACCCAACTTTACCCAAATTGATCTTACAATGAAAGGTAACAATCTAATGATTTACAATTTTGATCTAATAACTGAAGTAAACTTTTACACAAGAGTTGACATTTTACTGATTTACTTTAAATGTTTAATCTTGTTTTATGATGTCGCGCGATGAGATTGGATATCAACTGAGACTTGACTGTTGAATTTTGATTATTTTTTACAGTTGCAATGAATTGTTTTGATTTTTACTGGTTTTGGGTTTTGGTTTGTTTTGATGTTTTAGGATTGCTTTGCTTTTGCTGATTAATATTTGGTTATATTGTTTCAAACTGCATCACTGTTTGATTGATGTTCAAGTTTATCTGTTAGAAGATGAATTCATTGTAATAACTCTGTTCTTTTGGCTTGAAATTTAAAATTCTGCTTGTGAACAATCAAGTTTAATTAGCTAGATAATGGCGTTGATGATGAGAAATTAAGCATTTTGCTCTTCTCCTGTTAAATGTTGAACATCTGAGAAAATTTGTCAACCTTAACTTGACAAGGTAAAAGAAGATATGAATAATAAAAGATTGGATAAAATGTTAATAACAAGACTAATGTTTAAGATTTATATTCAAGATTAGTAAATTAGATTCTCCTTGAAAAGTGTTACCATGAAATGATCTTAAAGGTAAACTAATTAAACTGTTTTAATCTGTAATGTGTAGGTTTGCTGTTAATAAACAAGAATAAGAATTGGTAAAATGAGAAAAGAAAAGCATAAAATAATGTAAAAAATAATAATCAACTAAATAACATGAAAAAGTATCAATAATTATAAGTAGAGTGGGTGAAAAGGGGTGTAAAATTGAATTGGGGTTAATTACCTGTGTTTCACCGAGATTCAATTTTTTGGCAAGCTCTTTCCTTTCATTACCAATGACATAATTATTCTTGTCAAAGGCTCTTTCAAGTTCCATTAATTGAGATGGACTAAACGCTGTTCGAACTCGTTTCGGTTTACGAAAGTAAGGTGTAAAAAAGGGATTCGCTATGGGCAAGAAGGGATGACCTGGTTGAAAGGGTCTTCCCGTTAAGTGAAGAGCAACCTGGTTTCCATTGGCTAACGGGTGACGAGGATGATGGTACAAGGGGTGATGTGGATGGTGAGGATGGTGAGGGTGATGAGGGTGGACACCGTGAAGCCTTAACATTGAATCACTAAATGCATCGGTAATGTAATGATGATAAAAGGCGTTGGTAGCCATAAGGTTGTCATTACCATTGTCATGGTTAACACTTGGTTTATCAAAATCTTTATCGGGACAACTTTTCAGTGAACCATCAAATCGAAGTGGATTCAGTGTTGGTAACGATGAATTACCGGTACTGTTGATTGTATTGTTGGCTGTTTTGGTTGATGATGAAGAAGAAGATGAAGATGATAAAGTTGGTGGTGGTGTTGTTGATATTGACCGGTTATAATGATGATTAGAATGATTGTTATTACTATTGGAATTGGAATTATTATTATTAGTGTTGTTGTTATTTAACCCTGTGATTAAAGTTGATGATAATTTATTTCCAAATGAAATTGGACTTAAATTACCTTTGAGTTTACCATTTCTCGTTAAATCATCAATTAACTCATCCTTAATGTGATGATGATGGGGATGATGATGATGATTATGGTTATGATGGTTGTTACTGTTTGAATGGTTATTGTTGCTTCCTAGAGATGTTGTTGTTGGAGGTGTTGATGTGGACAATGTTGTTATCCTGGATGAAGATGAAGGTGAAGATGAAACTATTACCGGAATGGGTGATGATGAGGTTGCTGTTGGTGGTGATGAGGTTAAATTTTTTGCCCCATTTGGTTCATCATTGAGTGGTGATAAATTTTTGGCAAAACTTTTTACACATTCATTTGGTGAGGTTGAAGAGGATTTGGATAAAAGATGGTTTATACTAAAGGATAATCGAGACGATTTAATTGAACCATTACCATTACCATTGGAGGTAGTCAGGTTAACAGTGTTACCGGTTGCATTGGAACCAGTATTTAATTCACTTTGATCAATAGATGAACAACTTCCATTGGAACACAAACTATCATCAGGTCGATCCTCCATGACTCTTAATTGCTATTACAATCAACGGTTGATAATAATGAGTAGATACAAAAAAAAACAAATTACACAAAAGTTGTCGGTTATAAACCAAAGTAGAGTTGAGCTTGATGTAACTGCTTCTACATTTGTACATAAAGGTATGGGATTCAACTTGACAACATTAAGTGTACAAACGTTTGTGTGTTTGTTTGTTTGCCGAGTTGAGAGAGATGATGAGGATGATGGGCTTGTTGAGGGAGAAAAGATGAAACATGTTAAACTATCCGAAAATGGTTGCCTTCTATTGGTCCAACATGATCCTCTCGCCCGCCTCGAAAGATTCAATCTCTCTTTCTTGAGGAGGAGTTGAGGGAAGAAAAAGCCATTTCTCTTTCTCTTTCTTATCATCTTTACCTTTACTCTCTCTCTCTCTCTTTTACTCTACCTAATGGCCGTACCTTTTTTCATTCAAAGCATACCAATTATCATTGAAACATGTTACTCTACAGCATTCAAGTTGAGATTTTGTATTGAAAAAATTTCTTTAAAAACTGAAGAATTGACTCGTTTAGTTGATCGATTATGGATTTACAGTTTTTGGTTTCATCTCTTTACACAGACTGTTCAAGATTGAACATTGTTTAATAGTTGAAAATAGTCTGCTGCAAGTGCAATTAAAATAAATGCAAACAAAGTGAAATTTGGAAACCAAACTCATGTTATTTAAAGAGTCAAATTTAAATTCAATTTGGCATCAGTTTAACTATCATT
Source organism: Tetranychus truncatus (assembly GCA_028476895.1). NCBI lineage: Eukaryota > Metazoa > Arthropoda > Arachnida > Trombidiformes > Tetranychidae > Tetranychus > Tetranychus truncatus. Next base: position 14,324,592 of record CM052061.1, read on the forward strand.
CAAGATTCAATTAGATTGATCAGACTGGAAAGCTATCTTATAAATCAATGGCTAATAAGACTCAAGTTATCAGATGAGATCATGTATAAAATGGTGAAAGATACAAATTCTGAATTTGTTGAATTTTGTCTAAAATGCTTTGTCAATTGTGTGGTGGAAAAGTAAAAAAAAAACAAAAAATTATTCTTAGTTATTTCATACCAACTTCGGTATTCTGAATTCTGGTAAATTGATCACCATTGACGAGTTGAGGTGAACAATCTTTGAGTTTATTTGATTTTAATAAACATTTTCATTGAAATGTTTGGTACAAAATTTAACATCATCAGGTCGCTTTTGCCGTTATTACCCCAAAAAGAGATTGAGATTTGATGCTAATAAACGTTTCACTTGAGAGTAAAGTCAATGTTTCTCAAGTCACTCACACTTACCGTCTTAACCAAAACAGTTTGTTTAAACTTGATCTTTACATTGAAATGAATTTATTGCAACCTTTTCCTTCCTAATCTTAATTTCATCTCTTGCACACTCTGTAAACCTTTGTATTAGCTTTTTTTTTAACATCAATTTTCATCTCTTCATGATATCTTTTCATGTTAATCGTCTTAAATCTGATGTTGAGTCAATCAACATCAACTTGTATTTCATAATGTAATTATTATGATATGATTATTTACAGACAAATGATATTAATATATGCGATTCTTACCTTTAATATCCATTTACAAGTGTAAACTTGTTATAAAGCCTTTTCACCGTAAATGTGAAAAACTTGAGAAACATTTTCAGACTTGATTCTGCTTGACCATGTGACTTCAAGAGCAACTTAATTTTTCGTTCAACTTCATCTTCAACTTTGTTCAGCTGAAGAAATCTCTCGATCAAACTTTTAATTTTTACGGACAAATCAATCTAAACAAACCCCTTTTGCCCGATGAAACGCCAAGAGTAACTCAAGACTATACCAGGGTAACCATCAATGTAACTAATAATCAGCTGAAATTTCCAATTTCATCTTTCACTCAAACACTCGTTCGCTAAGATGCTTATGCTCCAGTTGACCCTCGTTCACTTGTCTTTCCTCAAATGACCCATCATCGTAACTATCCAATAATCATGATCATCAACTTATCTTGAAAATGTGAATACAAGTAAAATGTGTGGAAAGCGTAAAGGTAAACTCAGCATGAAATGTTATTCATGGCATCACAAAACATCTAAAATAACAATAATCTTTATCCATTTGATAATGTGATTTGAAACTGAAAATGATAGTTGTTGAATGTGATAATAAGCCGTGAACATGAACATGATGAAGAAAAGGCAAGAGTTGAAATTGAATGATCACAAATTGATTGTCAAAACTTATCAAAAGTTGATAAATTAATTTGAAAACTTTTATTTCCTTTTAATGATTGATGAATTAATTGACCAATCAACCCCCAATCATGTAACATTTGAAACAAATTATTAAACTGAAACACAATTAACCTTCAACCTTAAAGCCAAGGTCAAGATTAAAGTTTCAAATAACATTGAAAATCATTTTGTTTTTTTTTTGGTTCAACTTGCATTCTTTATGGTAATGCAATTAATATTAAATTAGCTAATTATCATGATCGTCTAGTTAATTTAACCTAAATATAGTTAAAGCTAAAGATTAACAGATTGATTATATTCAGGGTCATGCTAAATTGTGCTAATTTTAAAAGCCAAATGAATGGTTAATTAACGAGCTTCACTTTGCTTTTTTGTTTCACTTTTAACTGTTTCTCAAAGTTTCCTTTTTTACTTCTTTTACTTGTTGATTTACTTGCTAGCAAATTGGTTTCATGCTAATGCACTACAACAGTTGACTGTTGATTAAAGTTTGGTCAAAAAAATGCAAAAGTGGGTTCCATGTGAAGCTGAAAGAAGGCTAAAAACTCTGATCTTTCTAGGAATTTCAGTTTTTACTTTTTTCTTCTTCTTCTCTTTCTTCTTCTTCTTCTCTGCTTTTTTTTGCTCTACCAAGTTGGACTCATTCAATGCACACAAATGCTGACCTGTAAGGTGATATTGGCTAGAGTAATACATCAATATGATAAAGAGGCGCCAGAAAATAGCTTGGTTTTGGTGAGCTGAAAATGAAGAGAAAAAAAACTTTTCTTCTTTCTTAGAACTCTAACATTTTTCTTTTTTTTTCTTCTTCTTCTTCTTGGCCAACTTCATCTTCTCTGACCTTTTAATCTTTATTATTGACCACAGGGAACACCAAAAACAAAGGTTAAAGACTGAGTCTTTTTGACACAAAATTTTCCTTTTCAATAGTAAAATCTATTTCAAAATGGTTAAATCTTTCAAACGAGAAAACAATTGATAGCTAATTAGAAGCGATGCAAATGCATAATAAATGTAAAGGTAACTTCAACGATCATGACTGATTGGGAAAGTAATGGTTAGGATACAATCAATTGACGATTGAAACAAAACCAAAAAGTAGTTCAGAATGAGAATCCAAAAATAAGATGTTATGTCACATTGATTTAGGAATGAAAAAAGTCATTCTTTAAGCACACTTGTAGCTTTTCTTAAATTTGATACTTTCATGGTTGTAGAAGCATGAAATCTGAGTCCATTTGTGCCATTGATAAGTTGATCTGATTTACCTTCGCCAAGAAAATTGATTTCAATCACGACTTCGGTCTTCTTTTGCACATTTGTTCACCTAGCTCTTCAGTACTCGAAAGACAAACTTTTACATGTCTTTTTAAAGCAACAATAAACAATTAACCATAAAAGTTTTCCCCTCAACTCAATAGTTTAAAATACGGATTTTGAACTTTTCCACAGAAACGTGGATTCTTTAAACGAATTGACTATTTTCCGATGATAAAGTCAACGGATTACTTTACTGTTTTGTGCAAAACTCATTCAGTTGGTCGCAACTTGACGCAAAGATTTAATATTTTGACTTAATATTTTGTATAGATAAAGATTAGATTTTATGAAGTCTTTCAATTTTATCAACCAACCCCATTTCAAGTACTTTTACAAGTCTTTATTCAACAAAAAAAAAGAGAAACCAAAGTTTCAATTTCTACGACTGGAGCTATTAGCACTAATATTAGCACTAAAGCACAGCTAAATTCAAGATAGAATCTTAATTAACTCTTGATTAAACCCAAACAAAATGTGCAACTTTTTGCATTTGAATTGAAATGTGTTTCTAAAAATAGATTGAAAATCTGGTGCAATGCGATTATTGGTGAACTACCATGCTCAGAATATTATCATTTTGAATCCTTGCCTTTTCCATTCCAAGCAACCTATCAGTTGATCGAATGAAAAGGCGCATTCTCGTCATCCTTATCATGACCAGGCTGAACAAAGAGAAGACAATTCTTTTGCTCATGTTAAATCACCATAAATCAAAACCATTTAAAGGTTAAATTTGTTTTCCATCAAATATGGTGAGCAATTTTTTCGGTAGTTTTTGGTTGTAGAAGAGGAAACCAAAGAAAGGTCCAATTCAATGTTCAATGGTCTGAGTCGCTTCTCTTTTTTTGGCTCAACCAAAACCAAAATAAACTCTCAATGGAGAAAGGATTCATCTATTAATTGGTAATGTTGATGATCAAGAAGATGATCAGTAATGATCTGCCCATCCAAGCCCACAAGGATAGGTTATAAAGAAAGTAATGGCATCAAATCCCATTACGTATCTTCACTCTTATTTGGTCTCTAAAAGTTTCCCTATTTTGCTACTCTTTTCACTCCCACCAAAAAAGTAGGCGAAGAGAAGGAAAAAAAAACTCCCATCAATGATGATAACGGCAATGATAGTCACAATTTAAATGGGCAAATTGACACAAATTATCGCCAAAATGTCACCAAAATAAAGCTGAACCATCAAACTGTTCAAGTGCTCTCAAGAGATTCATTAGCCATTTTTCTTGAATCACTTTTAATCTCATCTTTTTACAAGCAAACTTTACACTCATCATTGACATCATCATCAATATCATTAAAGTTGCCTCTTCAATTGTTCACCAATTCATTCAATTTTACTTTGATAACTCTCTGTTGGTCACTTTACCCGATTATCCTAATCAAAATGATAATGTTACATCGTTAATGGTTTCATCCTTTTCTTTTTCTTGCCAACAATGAGTGACTCTTGTTAATGGTTGGAGAGTGTAAAGTTATCATACAAATGATAGACAATCTGGAAGAGCATTTTGGTCCAATTGGTTTTCATTGGTAAAGTGATAGGTAAAGCTATTGGTTAACCACTGTGGTTGAAACATGTTATTAACCTTGCAGTTGGTAATGATAATAATCATGACAGTAATGAGTAAACCCACAATAATAATAATCAGGTTGAAAGATTTCCGCATTTTCTTATTCAACTCTGTATTTAACTTTTATTGTTGAAGAGAAATGATAAAACAATAAAAGAAAAAGAAATATTTTTCCTTTGCTTTCTCTTTCCATCTTTTTGCTAATATTATCATAGGAAAGGTACAGACAAGTCTTAACAGTTAAGGTCAGGTTAAAGCGTCACTCTGCGTTGATCCAAGTGTAACTTACGCACGAGTTTACCTTGAACCATTTGGTTGGTTGTGCTTGCGCTTGGTTTGCTGTTACATTGTTTGTAATATCAATTTAAAGGTTTTTGTCATTGCTTCTTGTTTTCTTGAGCAGTTTTGCTGCCATGATAATGATCATGTTGATGCTCGGTTGATGTCAACCTTTTCAGCCAGTCAGTGTAACCAAGTCAAGTATAAATTAAAATAATAACAGTGATAATCATAATAATAATGATAATGCTAATAATTGTAATAATAAGTATAATAAAAAAAGGAAGAAATTATGTTTTGGGTTAAAAGAAAAGGGCTACCAATTAGTTAAGAAAATGCGGTTAATTATGATAATGATAGCTGATGTTGAATCATCTCCGGTCATCAATTAACCTTCTTTTTCTTTTGGCTGGTCAATAATAATAGTAATCAAAGTGACCCCAATGTCTGTAGATTCAACGTTCAAATCACCTCAACTGTTTATCAATTTATTGGCCATTCAAAATAATCTTCTCCTAAAGTTTATTGATACCTTCAACGAATCAATCAAGAAAGGAAACTAAACATTTCTCGGTGAGTTTAGTCGAGTTTTCATTAGATTCACTCAAACCAGTATAGGGCGAGTTGACTGAAGATGTTTGTCATTAGCTTTGGTCAATGAAGCATTTAGGCGACAATCTTGCGGTCAACTGCAATGGAAAAATATTCAACAAGTCGAAGATAATCTTTCAAAATAAAATTTCAATCTAATTTACAATGAATCAAGTAATTTTGAATGTCCTTTTGTTGACTATTTTTCATCGTTTTTTTTGCGTTTAATTCATCTTCATTGAAAGGCTCAGCTCTTTTCATTGAATGTTTCCATTGAGAAGAATCTCCATTGGAGTCAGTGTTACTAAAGATGAAGATGAAACAATTCAATCTGGATTTCATTTTGCTGAGTTTGGAGCAATTCTTAAATTTCTTCTGGCTTGTGCTAATTAAAACAATCTCTTTGATAAAATCATTTCCAATTTTATCAAGTCTAAATTGATGAAATAGTTCTCAAGATTACATTCATTTAGCTTCCACTAAAGTTGTCACTCTTCAATAGCACCGGTTACTCGAGCTCATTGACTCACCTTTATCAATCTGTTCAACTTCGAACCAAAAGTCTATTTGAAAAGTCTATCAGTATGGAAAGAAAAGTAAAATTGAATTTTAACCTGCAAACTAATCACCTTTATAAAGGTTGCAATAACAATAATAATGCAAAATAACCTAATGATGTCAATGTTTTGCCAACTTTAAGTAAAAGGTAAACTCGTCAACTGTGATTAAACTAGCTTTTTTAATGAAAATAAAGCGAACTTTTCAATAACTGGTTTCATTGATTAATGTAATCATTGATTATGCTATGATTCAGTCAATTGTTTTATCGTTCAATTTACAAGTTTAATTGACTGGGACGATTTAAAATCTAATGATATTGCTCAATGGTACAAACGTTTCAAAATAATTTGCTTCAGTTAGTTAATAGTGAATATTAGGATAAAGAGGCTTCTTTTATGCTCACAAAATAAACGTGTTAAACCATCTTATTGGTCATAATTTGCGTTAGTCACGCGAGTTTCACCTTCGTTTGTGAACACAAGATTCCCTGACTTCCTTTAATCACCATCATCATCCTCATTTGCCATTTAATCTTAAACATTTGCACTCTTCTTTCCTACTTTCATCTGTGCAAAGTAAAAAGATGAAGTTGCACACCAAACACGATACTTGACACTTAATTTCAACTGAACAAAGTTAATGAAAGACAGAAACAAGTAAAGACAAAAAAAACCCTTTGATCAACAGGCAACTTGTTGGTGTTATTAAAAGGTTTACATCTTGTGAGTGTGTTAAAAAGCACTTATTATATCATTAAAATGATTATTTGCTCTTCCTAAGGTAATCCTAACCTTTACCCTTCACCAATTTTTCATGTAAACCTGAACCCGAGTTAACCAAGTTTAACCTTTTCGCGTCTCTCTAGACGTTCACTGCTTCAAACCATTTAATATGTAATTTTGTCGCTAATATTTTTATCTTCACTGTTTAACACAAGGATGAGTATTGCATGTGAAGCAAATGGTTCAATTTGACGCTATTTTCAGACCATTTTCATTATAACTCAAGAAAATGTGTGTCTCAATAAGATTCAACAAAACTTCAGTTATCATTCTCATCAAAATGAACTTCATCAGGCTTGAATATTATGGTAAACTGATCACCAAATCATTACGTTGAACTAAAAAAAGCTCAGATTAAACCTCATTTCTCAATGGAAACAAAAACAAGAGAAAAGGTTGAACCCTTAATGAACGTCTATCTAATCACGCTAAATCACTTCTCACCATAATTATCAACGTATCATGAAGATGAATCGTCATTGATGATGATATTAATGTTGATGATTATATTTAATAAATGCTAATCACTTTGGATAGTTGATAATTAAAAGAGAATAAGCAATTAGAGACTTTTTTTATGCTGTTTTACCTTTGTTTTTCATTTGCGTCTTTTGCTTTGTCAACCTTAATTTTGTTAGAGTTGACTTTACTTTGCCAAAAAATCAAATTGAATTGTCTGATATGGATGTTGATGTTGATTGCGTGATAAACACACAAATGAAAGGGTTTATCAAGTTTGTGCACTCACAAGAGTTGCCCAAATTCAACCATTTAAACTTGTCCCAACCATTGCTAATTAAACGTCAACCAATTCGTTGGCTATTATTAATAGCAATTTGAGAAGCGAAAAAGGTTTCAAGTCAATTCAGAGCAGTTCATTTTAGGTAAATTAAAAACTCGCTTTTCAGTGAAACGGTCAAATTTTCAAGATTCAATATTCGAAGCCGCTCGAGGTTTTGGTTAAAATTTTGCTAATAACAGTTTATTGTTACTCGTGATTCGAACAAAATTTCATCAATTTTTTCATTAAATATCAAATTGAATTGACTTGTGCTTATCAAAGTGTCAATTTTTCCTTTCAATATTAATAGTAAAAAATTTATATTGAGTAAACTCAATCAAACTCAACCTGAACAGTAAGTCAAGAAAGAAGCTTTTCATTTACATTTCGCTTCATTTTTCGATTTTGGTCAAAAACCTTTATTTTTCTCGACTTTAATTTTTTACTAAAGTCTTGAGTCTCACTAAACTTTTGAGTCGGTTTCAAAAAGCAAAAGCTTTGCTTCGAAACGTTTCAAAATTGAAAAGAACGAAATTGAAATGAAAACGTTCTTATCAATTTTAACCAAGTCAAGAAGACATGACTTTTCAAAGAATCCAAATGCGTGTGTTTGCTTTGAGATAAAAACGCGCTTCACTTTTTCAGTATTCAAAAGTAAATCGAAAGTCAAGTGATGTGCAAATAAATGTCGAGTTTAATGGAAGGAAAATTAAATCAATTTGGCGTCGAGAGAAATGAAGGAAATGTCATTTAGATTTTAATTAATTAATTGAGCCATTTCGCTAATTTGATCTCCTTGACTCGTGGGAATGACAGTCTCTCACCTACGTGCCAATGAATGACAACACGCACATGCACAGCAGACAGACACATAAACAGGCACACACACACATAGAGTAATGGGTTGTCTTTAGGGTGTTGATAATCTGGTAAAAATGTGTTCCTACTCTTGAAGATACTGAATGCACAATTTAAATTGAGCAATTGAAAAGTGCAACTGAAATTAGGTAAACTTGAGCTAAACAGCCTGTAATCACTTCAATTATCATTTCTCGTTAACCTTTTTTTTTTCTTCTTCTTCTTCTTCTTTTTGCTGTTGTTTAAATACAATTACAATTGCAATGAAAAGACAAGCCAGAAGCAAGAAAGCAAGGCTTAAATGGCTTTAAAATGAAAATTATTTTTCTAATTTATTCCAAGTTTCCATCAATTTAACTTGATTTATTTGTTTTTAACATTGCATTTTATTACACAGTTATTATCATCTTCATTTTTATATCACATAAAATGATGCTTAATAACTTGAACAACAATCATAATAAAATGATAATTAAACACAGAGAGTAAACAGAAGAAGAAAGGAAAAGTTTTCTGTAAAATGCTTTTAAAAAAGCGTAACAACAATTAAACAATTGTTAATTAGATAATTTCTTAATTATTTCACTTATGGTCTCTTATCCTCGACTGTAAATCAAAGCAAATTGATAGACAATTTTCAATGTATTTTCGTGTCAATTTCATCAAAAACATTTCAATTACTCAAAAAGGGAAACTCATTAAACGCTGCAATTTGCGATAATCAGCATCGGATGTGAAACTAAAAAATTTGGACACTAATTGCTATACTAATCACTCAACAACAGAATAACGTAAAAATTCAAAATTGTGACTTTATATTAGAAAGTGATTTTTTGGTTTCGAGAAAATGGAAAGTCCGTTTAGCCGAATGTGATAAGCTTGTTTGATGGGCTTTAATTTTTGCAGCTTTTTTTCTCGAATCGCTCTTTACAAGCGTTTTGGATTGAAGATATTTGGTATCTGTAGTAAAGAAAGAGATCGAAAGAAGATCGAAATTTGGTGTAAGAGGACCTCCAAGCTAACTGAGCAAAGTCGCTTGGAAAGATCACTTTACGTCTAAATGATTCCTTAATCATCATAATTGAGTATGAAAGGCTTGAAAAGTGACAAATTGCCTCTCGCGCAATCAAGAGCACACTTCAACTTGAAGGAATGTTCACACTTTGAAAAATTAACAATGAATTCATTACATTTCTCGATCAGTTTGATACCGTGATTGACGTCAGATCGACTAGACATTCGGACGTTATAGTGACATGAAAATGGCATCATTATTACCCTTGGTATAATGTACTCGACATTTGCAATAGCATCCCGCTGGTGTTTAAAAAGAAAGACAAAAAAAACGAAGAAAAAGAAATAACAAAAGTGAAAGAGCAAAGGAAAGAGCAAAAACGATAAATGAGACATTCTCTTCTTTGGTCAAGGTGTGTCCCGTCTTATTTGACCATCGACTTTGGAAACTTGGCCATTTCATTTGAAAAAAAAGAAAAGCAAAAGAAATAAAAGAAAATGATTGAGGTAAAAAAGATGAAGTCGACTGATTGATGTAAAAAGAAACTGTCCAAACAAAAAGAGTCCATCGAAATTAATTAAGGTTAAATGTTTCAATCAACAACAAAAAAGGTCACAATAAAATCTTCATAGGGAACCTCGAAATATACTTGACACCCAAATAGCAAGAAATGAAAACAACTGTAAAACTGTATCATGAGTCGAGTCAAGATTTTCATTTCATTTCAACCTTTAGCCTAATTAACGCTGCAAAGGGAAAGACAATGCTTCAATAGTTGATTGCACGATTGGCAAAAGAGTTGATCATTTAGCTGAAGATAATTAATTTAAAGCAATAATTATTGTTTTCTTAAACTAGCCTCAAATGATCAATTTGTAGCAAAGGTCAATAAGGTTAAAATGTTGAGGCGGGTAAAGTTAAACTAAGGCGGGTTTTTGTTTAAACAATTTAAACAGATTCAAAAGTAATATATTTAACCCAAAAAAAAAGCAAGAGACTGAAGCAAACAAATTTACAGACCAATAAAGTTAAATACAGATAATAATAATGATGAAAACATGATAATATTGATACAATAATAATGGAAGAAAAAAATTTTCTATAATTGCATTTCAAATCAATTGGGAATACATTTTAAAGCATTCAAGTCCATTTAAGTTTCACCGTGAAATATGAGCAAGAAGAAGAAGAACAATTTTTTTTTTCATTTTCATGGTTACTTTACCCACAACATTGTAGTTGTATTTTTTGAGGCAACCATGAATATCTTATAAACGATATTAAAGAGCGTGTAAAATGTTTGGTGTAACTTTTGTTGATCCAAACGAGGGAAACACTGTTACCTGTTGACTGGCAATTGTTCATTAGTTAGTTAGTTGATTAGTGTTTAATGTTGAACCATCTTTACCTTTTTTTTTCACAATTAATTTTCTGGCCAATTTTCAATTTCAAAGCGTGACAACCAAATGCTACGTTTTGTGTTTCTTTGAAACTTTGTTTTCTCTCAATTTTCCCTTAATATTATTATTTCTTTTTCCTCAACGTTTGTTAATTGAATAAATAGCCAACAAGATATGTTAATGAGAAGATACAAAATGAGGATAAAATGACGATGATAATGATGATCAAGATGAAAATCAAAATGATGATGATGATGATCATGTTCACAGCATGAGATTGATTTTTGCATTTTCCTGTTTTAAGGTGTTCACCACTTTTCATTATTGTTCATATTATTGCATTTTAGTTTCTCCGAGCTTTTTGCTGCCCTTTTGGCCAATCTTGAACAATTTATATTTTTTTTTCCTTTTTTCTTCTTGACTTTTCTGTTTGATCTATAGCATCTCACATCGTGGTCATCAGATTATTCAGTTTCTCTTCTTATGAACCTTTTCCACTTCAATTTTTGTCATATATATTCTAATGCTGATAATCGTGCTTATTTATTTACAACAGTTTTGCCCAACCTTTTTGACTCTCAGATAATGAGGTGATGATGATTCAAGATGATTATTGGCCGACCAAAAACAATCTGCAGTTGTTCACTAATCTCATCTCAAGGTATAATCTTTTTACATGCAGAGACAGATGATTGGGAAGCAGAAAGGTTAACTTTTAGAAACAAGGTTTAAGTTAATTAAGGTTTAAGTAACAAACAAATTGCACATTTGCATTTTCACCTTTCATTTTGCGTCTTCACCTTTAGCCATTTTTGCGTTTTCTTTGGTTTCTGTTACCTTCTTGTGCTTCCATGGTTAACTTGCTGCTCAAAGCTAATTTAGTTAAATTATTTTTAATAACCATTAATTGATTGAATTTTGTCTCGTTTTCACTCATGGAAAAGGTTAAATTGAACAATTAATTAGTCAAATTTGTATTTTCGCTACTTTTTGCAACTTTTTTTTTCTTTCTTTTGCCGCATCTTCTACCGATCAACGTATCATCAATTAACGTTAATTGGTGGTTGATGGGAAGAGACTAAATGTATGGGATAAATGGTGATTGGTTGAGAGGTGCAATTATATTGGAAATGATTGAGATGCAACAATAAAAATTAGCATCAAAATCAACGTAAAATTACGAAGCGAAATCGATACTCTAATGTCATTGATAAGGTAAACTGATTTGATATTCAACCATCTTGAATCGATATTGCTGTTTAGTCAGAAATCTGCTTCACCGATTCATTATTGTAAGTGTTGTTTTAAATGGTTAATCAAGATTAATTGGAATCAAATTTGTATTAAAAGGTCCATTCACAATGTTACATCCAAGTATATTGCCAGTGTCGATTTTCGTGCCTTGGTTTTCCGTTGATTTTGATTATTTTTATTGCGTCTCAATCATTTCCAGTATTTGCGCCTTAAATAATCAACAATAAAAAGCGAAAATCAAGAATTTTCATTGACTGAGTAGGAACATGTGAGAATCAGTTTACAATTTTAGACGCTCTTGCCACCCATTATAATGGGTGTTTATATCCTCGACGCACGTTGAACAATTTTTGAACCAGAAATCAGATCTTGATAGAGCCAGTTGTAAAAAAGATATCAGTGTTTATGCACCGTTCAGTAGTGCTTCTTGGAAAAGATTCGTTGATCTTTCCAACGGTGTAAGTTATGAACATGCAACAAACATGAACCAATCTAAAGTCGCGCTCTCGTAAAATGACCTTGAATGTCCTTGGAACTCTAGATTTTTTTTTTCAATTTTTACCATTCAACTGAGCGAAATGTGACTTCTAGTTGTCGAGTTATTAGCACAAACGAGCATGAAAAAACATCCAGTATTTTCATTATTTGTGATACATCAATATTTATCTAACTGCCAAAGAGCAAACGCTTAGATGATCTCAATATTTATGAATGCCATTCATTGTTACTTGCATTGAGATTATTTATATTTTTGCTCAATTTAACAGTCAAAAAACTTGACTTTCAAGTGGATCATAAATTGAAGTGGTTCAAAGCTGTGATCTGTGGCTTTGATTTGTGGCATTAAGGGCAACAATTAGACTCTTGAAACTGCACTAATACGGGCAACATAGCTGACAATGAAGTTTTATAGCAAACGAGTGAATGAAAAAAAAGGGTAAAAAAGTTGCCAGTAAACATTGATTTAAACGTAAAAAGGGAATTGAATGAAAAGACTAAAGAAAAAAGTTGAACGTTAACAATAACAACATATAATAATAATAAAAGGCTAATAATATTATCAATAAATATCTTGAATACAAAAGGGTCGACAAGTAAATATAGATGTTACAATGAGAAAAGGTTGACAAGGCTGTTATTGAACTGGACTAAGTACAATGCTAACCTTTAATAATGTCAAGAGTTGGTAAAATTAGTAAAGATTGTTTGAAAGGTTGAAATTAAGGCAAAAATGGTTGAGCGCAAGAAGAAATAAAAGAAATAGATTGACCTTTTCCTTTCAACTTGAGGTCAAAAACTGGTTATAATGCGAAGCAAGTTGCTATATCAAAAATCGAGGAAACCTGAATGATCAATGATTTGGTTACAAAGAAGAAGTAACAATGAAAGGAAGTGAGGAGATGATGATGATGATGTTGAAAATGACTTTTCATTGACTTTACCCATAAAAGCCTATACTTCAAACTGAATAAGTTTTACCATCAAGTTGAGAAGAAGAAGAAAAAAGAAAAGACTTTTTTTTGTCATTCTCATAACATTTTACTCGGCCTATTCATTTCAACTACTTTTGTGCCTCTGTTGTGTCCATGTTGTTCAATGGTTTATAATGGCATAATATGATGATAATAAGTGTATAATATAATAATAACATGAGAATGATAAGTGAACAGAAAATGAGGAAAAGAATCAATTGCATGTAAAAACCTCAACAAAAACATTGAAACTCCTTCTTGTCACTCTCGGCTGACAAGGTTAAGGATGGTAAAGACGAGTAAATCAATGGGACGAACAAGACAAAAAAAAAGTTTTTCTTTAACTTCTTTATCTTCATTTAGACTTGAACATTTGAACCTTTGAACGGACAAATGTGACAATAAGCTTTGCAGCCAAATGAAGCTATAAACTTTCATTGGATTGTTTCTTTGGCCATCTTTGTTATCCTTTTCATCATCATTGATTGTACAACTTTATTTACTTTGTAAATGAACTGGAAACAGTTTATCTCATTAACCAACTGATATTCATTGGATAATCACTTTATTGGATTGAGTTAGCGATTAAATTCATTGATTTTTTTTTCTCTCTCCTTTTGCACCTTTCCATCAACCATTCATTATCATGTAATTGGTTGTGATGATGGAAATTCATGAGCATCTCTTGGAAAACCATCAAAATGTCAGAGACAATGATCCATCAGTCCAATACACCCAACTATCACCCAAATGTATTTAATAAGTAATTCATTTGAATAAAGCAAAAACCTACACAACATCATTATTATCAGTTTTAATGGTAACAATAATGATAATGTAAACAAGTCAAATTACATGAAAAAGTAAAGTGCTCACCAACAACTGGCCTAACCTAACCATCATCACGAATTGTATTAGCTTATCATCACAATGTCATGATAATCAAGTTTAACTTTCAAGATTTTTCATTCATTAACAATGGCCTGAAATTTTACGTAAGCTAATCAGCAAAAGTTATTTCATTTTTCTTTCAAATTCATTTCAAATCAATAATGCCAATCAATCTTTTGATGAATCAATTTCACCTTTTCCAGCTTTTCATCCGTTTCCATGTAAATTGACATTTTGTTATTAAACGATTCAAACTCGAAATTGGAAATCTTTAATTGGCTGAACAAAAGTAGAGACGAAAAATTAACTTATCGATAACATAGCCAGCTCCTGAAATTGAAATCTATCATGTTCAGTCGTTCATTTTACGATCAATTGTCTGACAGAAGTGAAGGTTCACTGTGCCATTGGTGTTTGAATTCAGTTTACTGTCAACTCGACTTGTCACAATATTTCGATAGGCGAGACCTTATGAGCCTCTCAATCTCACTAATAAAGTATGAATTTACTCGCAATCCTGTTAGCAAGTTATATCCTCAAGTAATGCTCTGTATTTTAAACTTGTCTTTAGCATTTATGAATTTAATTTTGATTTTTTTATTTAAAATTGCATTTACCAATATTCAATTTGTCGGTCATTCATTGAAATTTGATCCCTTTTCTAGATGAAACTGAATCAACTTGATTCCCTGAACCATTCAAGTTTTTGCTGAATCTTAAAATAAAAAATCAATTTCAAGGTTAATGGTTAAACTTGATTATATCATAACCTGCTAGCTCAGCATTTTGTGTCCAGCAAAGAGGGCAACAAAAATAAATGAAAACAAAATAATGATTCTTAAAAATGTAATCTATTGATAAACCATGAAGGTGATAAATGGATGAATATTGAAATTGTTGTTGATAATAAACTGTGTAAGCGCTAATAAAGGTGTACAACAAGTTGCCAAATGAAAGTCAACACAAAATACAAAATATGTTGAAAATCGTTGAATAAATTGTAAGCCAACATGATAATCACAATTTACTGTAAACAGTTTACCCTTGTTTTTAGTGCGCTAGAAGACTATTAATTCGAGGTCACAAAAGTGTACACATTGTTTTACCCTGCTCTTTGTGTTAACCACAAATTAGTTAAAATCAAATCTAATCACGAGGCAGGTTAAAGGTTAAATTGTAAATATTAAGGTAACTGGTAAAAGGAAAGAAGCGGGCAAAAGAAAGCGAAGCAAACCAAAAGCACTTTTATCAGCATTTTTTTTACCAACCAAGGAGTTAATGTTTTCAGTTGTGGTTAAATCAATGTAAACTTTCATAAAACAATTTGAAAAGTTTCTGTTTTTTTCCCTCTTTTCAGGTAACAACAGTAAAACCTTGTGCTTTTCAATGAAGCAAACTTAATGATAATTGTTTAATAAATGGTCAAAGTTGATTCATTGAACATGTTAACAGTTGAACATGATTTACCTTTTCCCATTCTTCAGCTAATTACACCTTTTCAAATATACATTCAGCCAACTTTGATTAGTTGAGTTACTTGGAATTGGTTAACAATTTGAAAGCTCAAAGGATTGATCATTTTGTATGCATTTCGCATAATTTGGACGGAAAAGTTTAGTATAGAATTTGATGAAAAATTTTCGTTCTCAGATATTTTTATCTCTAAGTGTCCAGTTCCTTCTGTGCAATCAACTCACTGGAGTCGGGATTGAAGTTCAGGTGCAAGGTTTCGAGCAATTTTGCAGCGATTTGGTGGAAAAGTCGGAAAAGGGAAAAAATTTCAAGAAAATTTTTAGCTTTCATTATCGATTGTCAATTCTTGATGTTTCGAGTTTAGAAAATTATTCAATTTTTCGCTAATTCATCTGTTTGTTTTTGGATTTTTTGCTTAATTTCCATGATAATGAATAACTTTTCATGATAGCTCATAATTATTGTTGATAGCGTTTGGTAAAAGTTGCCTGAAAAAGTGTTTAATGTTAGTGTTAATAGATTGGTGGGGAAAATTGCTTTTGCATTTTAATCTTAATTTTACTGTTAATTTAATTTCTTAGTAAACTTGATTAATCTCAATGATTATCATAATGCGTTGATCGTCTAATGATTTAAAATGAAAAGCGATTAAAAGTTAATTGTTAATTTACTTTAATCGCCCACTTAGCATGGAAAAAAAGAAGAAACAAAAGCTCAGAATGTTATCATTAAAAATGATTATCATGAATAAATAATGGAATGAAAAGTTGCAAGTTTAAAGCCTAAAATTACTCAAGGCGTTCAATAAGTTTCAATAAAGGTGGATACAATTGACGCTTCATCATTGCCATCACACTCACCACCATCAGCCTCATTATTGCTTCTGATGCAAGAAACGAACGAGAAAAAATGGCCAAAAAATGGTTGATGGATCTCATGAATTTTAATTGATGAAAGTTTATTTTCTAGTTTTAATCTTTTCTCCACCTTGTTAATTAAATGTTTTCAGGGAGGTTCATTCTCATCAGCATTATCCTTATCACCATCATGCTGCTTATGATGATGGAGGAGGAAGGAGGATCAAGTAGGAAGCTGATTAGATCAATGATGATTGTCATGGTTTTTACAATCACATTATGATTTAATTTCATTGATTCTGATTCGTGTTCTCAGATGAGAAAAGTTAAAATTAAAGTAAAGTTAATTAATCCAAATTAATTGGATTTTTTTCCTTCTTTTCTCAACAACAACCAGATTCATGTGTTGACTTTGGTTGAATGGCAGGTAAAAAAAAGAGGCTTGGAAAGTTATCTTTGCTTTTCATCTTGTAAGTAATCAACAAAAATCTCCCGCAAATATAATCAATTTAATTTACCTTTCATCAATGTGAGATTAGATACTGTTGATGATTATCATTATTATTATGATGATCATCATCAGGCAGAAAAAAAAGGTTTCAAATCTTTATCATCTTTAACAAAACAAACACCAAGGTTGATTGAATATGTTTGTTCATTAATAGTACCTTTAATAGTTAATAGTTTGAGTTGTTGCCTTTTCAACAGCAAACTAACCAAACTCACCAACATCAATTCATTACATAATCAACTTAATCCTCATCATCATCTTATGGGCGAGCCTCAAACCTAATCATCATGCTTCAAGGTCAATGCATGGTTCACATTGATTAACAATACCAATAACCTTGAGTTAGACAATCACTCATCTGTGCAAGCTTTACCTCAGAGGTCATCAATGTCTCAACCTAAGAGAGCCGATCGTCTAGGATGAAAGTTAACTCACTGCTAGGGTTCATTTTCACGTTAACACTTTTCTTTCTTGCTTCATTTTCAATTTAATGTTATCATCTTAAGATGCTTATTTATTTATTAGCCAAATCTTTAACTAAATCCCAATCTAAGTAATCAAATTAAAATTAATTGCACCATTTAACAGTCCAATCAGACTTTAAATGTTTAACCATAAATTACACTTTTTTGCTTGTTTCAATGTTGATATTCAATGGTCCAGGTAGATACAATTTTCATTTACAAAACAATTAACATTTGGATCAACAAATTATTTCATGTTTTTGATCAAATGATAGTCAAGCTATAATATTAACGTATAATAATCTAGAGTGTTTAACGTGAATTTGAACCCTAACAGTGAGTTAACTTTCATCCTAGACGATCGACTCTCTTAGGTTGAGACAATGTTACCCTAGTAGTAATTTGAATGATATCAATTTATCAAAATGAACCAATTTGAACCACTTTGTCAGACAAAATTAGAAGAAACTTGTGAAATCAGAAAATTTTTCTTTTAATAATCTTTAATTGTTATTGTAATTTATTGACTCGCCCAGCTTTGGCTCAATTCAACTGTTAATTGCACATTGATTTACTTTTAATTGCCGTAATTTTGTAATTCTTACAATAGACTTTTACCTTTTTTGGTTTATCATTTGCTTTTTGTTGTCTAACAAAATGAACACCAGATTAAACCCAACCTAAATTGTTTGATAATTTTTGATATTAGGCCATTATCAACAATTAAGATGATCAAGTAACAAAATTGATTCATCAATTGATCATCTTAACTTGAAAATGATAGCCAAACATTTCCAACAAAATGATTAATAAGAAATATTTTGAGCCCGAAAAATTGATTCATTTATATTTCCAGTTTTGGGTGAAACAATTAAATTGTAATCAAAACAAGTGTTAAACTACAATTTGACAGATCAATTTGAATGAAAGATTAACTCGGATTGCAAATAATGAAACTCAATCATTTTTTGCTTCTTTTTTCAGTAACTATTTTTATTTGGCAACATTCAATAATCATGCTCAATCGGAACTGAAGGAGGATTCTGAGTCCACCTACAATTGGGTTAATCCAATCCTGGATGAGTTGATGATTGCATTGATTGAAGATGCATTAGCATGTTGAACATGCGTGATATCGATGAGGTGTGCTGGGTGTGCATATCATCATCATTATCATCCATTGAAATATGATTAGTTAATCATAATGATTATCATCGTCATCATTATCATCATCGTTATGATAAAGATGTGAAACTGTTTTGAGCGAAAAATGAAGAGAAAAAGATTTTCTTGTTTCAAAGTTGAAACAGTTTCACGTTTTTTTTCTTCATTTCATCATGAATCCCTTCAACATCATAATCATCATTTTTATCATCTTTGCACTTTCTAGTTTACTTGATAATCCTGTCAAGTTTCACCCTCCACTGAAAAAAAAGAAGAACATCAAACTTCATTGAAAGATTATGTTGTTACAAGTGAATATGAAATTTAAAAGGAAAATGTAAAACACAACATTTCCATTCTTCTCATGATTTAATCATGAACATTTCAAAGTTTGATCAATAGCAAAATTGATGAGAAAAAAAGTTTAAAATTTAGTCAAAAAGCTTTGCTTAAGCTTGATATTGATTGAAGAGTAACCATCAACTAACTACTGTTGAGTTTGCTGATGTATTTCCCAGGTTGACTAAAGTTTAAGATTCATCATCGGGTTATTTTGCATTATTATTGTAACATATTGACTGGTCAACAATTAGTTTATAGTTAGTCAAATAGTTTATAAACTGATGAGATTTAGACTAGTTAAACGCACAAGTACGAACGAAGCTACTCAAGTAAGCGGAGTGGATCGGGTAAGCGCACTTCAGTTTTGCATGTCAGACAACAATGTAGCTAAGAAAATTTGCGCTAAAATCGATCTTAGATATTTGATTATTGAAATGAAAAAAAAAACTGAACTAAAACTAAGGAGATTGCCTCGTAGAGCATCTGAAAGCCCTGTAGATTTAGCTTGCTCAGATAAAAAGAGAAGTTCAATTTTTTAGTGAAACAATTGAGCTTTTTCCATTTCTTTTCATAGACTTTGATGAATGATCTTTTGCACTGTAATCAATTACCCTAATGAAAGACACTAAAGTTTGGTTAAACAAAATACAAATGAAAAGCAATAAAATGAAAGGTTAATGCTTAATGATTGTCAACCATAACAAGTTGCACTAATTTGCTTCAATTTTCATGTTGATCCACAGTGAGCTACAGTAAACTCTCCTGTTGATTTCACTGGAATTATCTGGTCAATTATTCACTTTTCATCTTGATGATGGTGAGATGATTATCATCTGATAATCAGTTATTCAATCCCCTGTCAGCCTTGATAAAGAATAAGCTACAAAGTTGAAGTAAAAAGCCAAAGGAAGAGAAAAAAAAAGTCTCCAGTGAAAGTCTCAACTCTCCATTTTCCTGGTCATCCATGTACAAATGAATTTCAACTTTTCTTCCATCATCATCACTATCATCCTCTTCTTTCTCATCTTGCCCGAGGCTGACAACAAATCACTTAACGCTCTTGCTTAATTTACTTGATTGTAAATGACACACTTTAAACTATTCCTTGACAACTTTAATCTTGTTTCATTCACATTATCTCATTACAGAGAATGGACTAAACGGGAAAAGGCAAAACAAATTTTTCTTCTGAATATTGATTAATGAAAATTGAAACTGATCGACTTGAAAAGGTTAATAAAATCAGACTAAAGTGTCGACGAGATTCATAACCAAGCAAAGCCAGTTAACAAATGTTTATTAAATTTCGCAAAATAAACGCGACAAAAGCAAATCAAATGTTATCTTCATTTTATGATTCAACTTTGCTCAAACTCAACAATAACAATAATCGTTAATAGCTTTGAGCATTTGATATCAAATGATATTTTTATCCTTAGTACCCAAAACAACTCCCAAGAGTTGAATAAAAGTTGAGCCAATTTTACATGAAAGTATTTCCTTGAGCTTCATCCAAACCATTTACAACAACTGTTAATCACAGCTTTTACAGTTGCAATTTCAAGCTATTCGAGTGATTCATATTTTCGTCTGAAAATGTCGACGATTCGTGATTTAAACTTGTTGAGCTACGAAGGTTAATCAAACTCGCCCATTAAAGCTCAACAACAGTTTACTGAAGGCACGAATTGTGACAATTTTGAACTTGGCCAGCTAAGGTGGAAATAAAGTGAAGCTAATTTGATGATTGATTGGTAAATTTGCTCAGTTTGGTGAAAACTGTTCAATTAGCATTTTTTGGTTGTCAAAATGAGAAAATGCAATTAAATGAAACTAGAGAGTTACTGTGATCATGAGTGATTCAGTTGTATAATGGTTAAGGATGTTGATTAGTAAAGTGAAAATTATTATGAAAATGTTTCTCTAGTATAAGAATAAATTAACAAACAAAAAAAAAGCAAAGTTAGTTGTTCTTAATGATTTGTAATCAACTGTTGGAAAGGTAAAACAAATTACTATTAACATCATTTGTCACTCTGTTGTTGTCTTATCTGTCAAGGAGTGTTTAACCTTTTATTTGTATAAGTTGAAGTTATTTTCAGCCCGTAAACCTAACAACCCAACAGACGTCCAAAGTTAACCTCATTAAAAATGACCCAAACCTTAGCCAACGATCCTTGGCACAACTAAACCCAGCAGAGTGAAGGTAACTTGCAACAACGACCTAAGACCAACAAGTCTCAACATAACCGTAAAGCCTACGTTCACTCATCTTGTAACAAAATCCTCTTTTTCTTGGCCTTTTTTTTTGTTCGTTTTTTGTTACATTTTACTGAACGCTTTTTTAACCCAATTTACCTGTAATGGGTTAAAACAGTCACTTATCAACACAAATTATCACCATTTAATTACTAGTTTTACCTTTAAAATGTGTGATCAGTGTAAAAAATGAAAAGATGAAGAACCATTAATCAAGCTTTTTTTTGTTGTAACTACAATGGTTAAACAGGCAAAAATGCATTTCATTTACAGTTTCATTTTTGAAACATTTTCTCTCTCTCTCTCTTCTCATTTCAACCCAAAATTTCACTCATTTTGAATAACTTTTCATTCTTGAATTGATAAAGGAATTTAAAGATTATAACTTTTTGAAAAAAATGCCACTTTTTTGGTAAACAAATGTTCAATATTTATCTTTTTTTTGCCATGTGAACATTTGATGAGATGAAAAGGCATCAAACTTGAGAAATAAGCCAAAAAAGTGTTAATGTTTTCATGCAACTTTCAATAATATAATATGGATTTTTATTGAATTTTGTGATAATCCAAGGTGTGAAGTGTGCTTTATTTACAATATTAACCAATGAAAATGGTTGCCGTTGATATTATTGGTAAACAATGCTCTTTATAGATGAAGATGGAGATGAAAAATGGTTATCAATGATTAGGTTTGAAAGCTGCCTTAAGAGTCTTGAAAATAAATTGTTATTTGGTTTGAAGAGAGAAAGAGAGAAGAGAAGCAAAAAAAAAAAAAGAATAAGAAAAACCTTTTACTGATGATGATAATGATGATGATGGTGATGATAATGTTGATAATAATCGATGTCTATAACGATGCGATAAATCGATGAGAATGCTGATCAAAGGAAATTAAGTAAACAGTCAGCTTATCTAATATAATAAGCGCTATCAAGGCAATATTGTTATAAGAATCACCTTAAAGTGGATGAACAAATGATGAAAATTATTATCATTATTATCTTCATCAACTAGTTTCAAGTGAAAATGCATTTTTCTCCCTCAACTCTTTCTTGGTTCATTCAGAGTCTGGTTAAGGAACCAAATTTTCAACATTAACCAACCTTGATTCCGTTCATCAGGCTTGCCTTTTAACTCTAATCCACAATCAACTGTATCTGGTTTAACCATATAAAATGTTCATTTCCCTCCTTCACCATTAACTGTTTACAATATCAATGATAATATTATGATTACATCTTTTGTATCATAATGATAACTAGAAAATAATGAAAAAAGTAAATCAACTTTTCTCTTCTTCTTCTTCTTCTTCTTTTTTTCTGGTTAACCCAAAATTACCCTTGAAGCAACACTTAACTTTTACTTTTTCAAGCAACAATCAAAATGATTATTGGACAATTTAATTATTCATTTAAACGTAAAGACAATCCTTGAAGTCAACTTTAATTAAACTCATGTTTCCATTTTGACATTGAAAGGCTTTTTTATTTTTGTTTTAAAATAAATTTTTACATTTCTCTTTTGTGTCTAACAATTAAACCTTAACAACCTTTTCATGAATTTGGTTAAACTTGAAACAATTTAGATTAGACTGTTAAGATGAATTACAGAATCAAGATGAATGGAAATTGCGTTTAATTATGATTAACTAAAGGTAACAATTAATTTTACTAATCCGTTTGTACAGTTACAGTATCATGATTATGATTAACTTGTACTGTTAATGTTTAACAATTTAGATATCATAATGTGAACACAAATGGTTAAAATGGGAAAAAGAAAACCTGATTCCTGTTTGTTTTTGTTACCTTTACTTGACTCTAATGGGAATCCAATCAATCTCAATAAAAAGCTCATTTTTAACAAGTTAATATAAATTTTGGTTGTTGTTCAAGTTACACATTTATTCAATTGAAATTAAATTGTTTGCAATCATATTTACATTTGATTGACACTCAACACAGCATGATTAATTGCTTTAAATCATCATCATCATCATGATAATATAAATATTAAAAGGTAAGAAAAGGAAAGATAACTTTTCATCTTTTGCTTTTCTGTTTTTTTTTTGTTTCTGGTTCCATCTTGAATAGAGTTGCAAACAATTTTCACATTCAAGTTTAATTATTTCAATTGCATTTTGATTAGTTTAAATCGTTTAATGATATTTGTTTCTGTTAACTCATCAATCAGAGTCAAAGATTTAAATAATGATGATGATATTCATTGAATTGCATTTGAATAAAGTTGAACATTTGTAGAGAGAAACATTTTCCTTCTCATTCTATTTATCATTTTTAATCATTTTCCTTGATTAATTGATTTGTCAATTTTATTTGATCAGTGAAACTGTAAATAATTGGTTAATCATTAGCCATTCCAAATGATTAACTCAATTAAATCAATGTTGGTTTCATTCTGGCTTCTTCCAAGTCAAGATTCACATTTTGATTGATTGGCAAAAATGGTAAAACGAGTTCATCAATTTGTTGTAAATTTGATGATTAGTTTACAATACCGATTGTCTACATTCAATTAACTATGAATTTACTATTTTTCATTCTTCTTTTGACTTTTCCATCTGAATGCTAATGAATATCAGATAATGTTCAATATTTAGAGCTAAGGAAAGAATCATTTTTACCTTTTCCATTGTAGTGACCTTCGTTATTTTTCTCTCAATAATTCTCAATAATTAACAATAAGTAAGCCCTTTTTTCCCTAGAATTTCTTTTGAGATCTCAAAGTGAGACCTTGAAGTCTCAAAGTGAGATCTCAGGCTTAAAAAGTGAGATCTCAGGCTTAAAGTGAGATCTTGAAATGAGATCTCAGGTTCTCAAAGTGAGATCTCATCCATAATCAACGCTGGGATTAGTAGCACTAATCCTAATCTAAAGTAAACAAACTCAGGAGCCAGATCATTTCCCCTTTTCTCACTGTCGCTCGACATACTTTAAAAACCCTTTTCTCTGGAATGTAAATCTCAGAAGAGATACGACACCTGACTCTAACTCAACTCAATAAACTTTCTTTGTGGAAATACTTTTTCTGTTTAAACCTTTTATTTTCGTGAAATCACCACAAAAATTGGCGCAGTCGACAGGATGGCCGATATTCATCCCAACAATTTCAAGTTTAAATTTACTCTAGTGAAGAAAGACGATGATATCTTGGTCACAAGATATAGTTTATCTCATTCTTCTGAATGGACAATCATTCAAGATGACAAACAACTAATTGATCTCCACGAAACCCTCAAGAGCAAGCAACCTGTTGTAGCAGCAATCGCTGAAATGACTCGACAGAGAACAATTACAGTGTACCTTACTACTAATGAAGCAGGCCCTTATCTCACTGATGTTTTCAGTGCTGGTTCCGTAGGTGATCAAGACGATGAAGCAGAAACGGCTTCGACAGAAACAGCTTCCGAGCGAACCAGCTCTCACAGCGAGATCTCAGTTGCAACTCTACAGCAAATGATGAAATTCCAAATGGAAACATTCCAGAAAATGATGGAGACTTTTCAGAATTCGGTGGTTCCCGTTCTTGCTAACAAGTCCCAACGTATGGAGGTTTCCAAGTTTAATGGTAAACAAGAGGACCCCAAGACCTGGCTACTCTCCTATGAAAAAGCATGTGCTTGTAATGGATGGACATCAGATGATGCCAAGATAAACCATCTCAAATCGTGTCTGGAAGGAGTCGCCTTGAAATGGTTCAATTCAAGATTGGTCGAAGGTATTTCATTTGTCTGGTCCGAATGGAAAGATGCATTCATCGACGCATTTTGTCAAAATCGTGTCACTCAAGCTCAAGTAGCCTTGTCGTGGGAATACAGAGGTGGTCCTCTGCTCGATTTTTATTATGAAAAACAACGTCTTCTCCAGCTCGCCTTTCCCGATATTAATGATAACAACTTCATAACTCTCGTTTTACTCGGTCTGCCGGACGAACTTCAGAAGCAACTTGTCTCGATTGAGCTCTCAAACAAAGAAGACCTTAGAAAGGCTCTCTGTAACCTAAAGCCATTGAAGACCAGGTCGCAACCTGATGGACCAAGACGTGACTTAGCCATGAGATCTCAAAATGAGATCTCACATCGTAATCGTTCCGATAGAAGACGTGATGATAGAGCTAGGCCAACGAATCCAGAGGATATTTTCTCGATAGAGAATGATGGAAACCCCGACGTGGTTCAAGTCCAAATTGGTTCCGGCTGTTACCGTGCGTTGCTAGATAATGGGGCAAACGTCAATATCGTGTCTTCAAAGGTAGTTGAAGAGCAACAACTTTCGCAAGAGGAATCTCTTCAAGAGATTTTCGGATTCAATGGTGCAAAAGAAATTATCAAGAATGCTTCAAAATTCATACTTGAAGTTGATGGAATATCAAATGAGATCTCAGCATGTGTTTTCGACAAGTGTAATTACGATGTCATAATAGGAAGACCAGGACTGAAGACCTTCGGATATGAACTCGTTAGAATGAAACCACATATCAATTCCGTTTCCAATTCAAAAATCATCATCTCCATGGAGGCTGCTAAGAAACAATTCCCTGACGTCTTTAAGATCAAAACTTCAGAACCTCTTCACGTCACCGATTTGCTTATTGACAATTCTAAAGTCATACAATGTAAACCCTATCGCCTCTCACGAAACAGATATGAATGGGCTCAAAATAAAATTCGAGATCTAAAAGAGAATAATATCATTCGTGACTCAACGAGCGAATATGCTAGCCCATGCGTTATTGTACCAAAAGAGAATGGTGATTACCGCCTTTGTCAAGATTATCGGGAACTGAATAAAATCACAAAGCTAGACCCGTTTCCTTTCCCGATCATAGATGATATGATAAGTGCACTTGGAGGTTGTACTCATTTTACTAAGATTGATCTTAAGGATGGTTTTTGGCAGATAAGATTGTCCGAAGAAACTAGAAAATACAGTGCTTTTGTCCTCCCTTTCGGACATTATGAGATGCTTCGCCTCCCATTTGGATGGAAAAATTCCCCAGCGATCTTTCAAAGGACTATAACAAAGATACTCGGAGATCTAACTTCAACTGGTAAAGTTCACGTTTATGTTGACGACATTTGCATCGGAGGGAGATCTCAAGACGAATGTGGTCACTTAACTGGTCTCGTATTGTCAAAACTTGATCAAGCCAAGATGACAATTAATGAGAAGAAAAGCACATTTAATGGGAGCTCAGTGGTATTTCTCGGTCGTGTTTTGGATGGCCAAAGTAAGACAACTAGAGAGGAATCAGTTCAAAAAGTTAAAGAAATGAGCAAACCATTTGATTTACACTCGCTAAGATGTTTCACCGGACTCACCAGCCATTTTCGTGCCTTCATACCTGACTATGGTAAAATTGTGAGACCATTGGATGCATTAAAACGAAAAGACCAACCTTTCGTATGGACAAAAGAATGTGAAGATGCTTATAACAAATTGGTCAACAAAATAACTGAAAATCCCATACTCCAGATACCTGATTGGGATCTCACATTTGAACTAAGTTGTGACGCTTCAAACTTCGGTACGGGAGCTATTCTCTACCAAAGAGATCTCAAGATGAACCGGAACAAACAGCTTCGCGTCATCGGCTACTACTCATACACTTTCAATAGCCATGAAGTTAACTATTCAACAACGGACAAGGAGTGCCTTGCCGTTATAAAAGCTATTCAGTATTTTCGTTCCTATTTGGAAGGACGAGATTTTATTGTCAATTCAGATCATCGAGCTCTCAGTTTCTTAATGGACTTGAAAGAACCAAAGGGTCGCCTCGGCAGATGGCAAACATTTCTGATGACCTTCTCGATGAAGATTAATCACAAATCCGGAAAAGAATTAACCGATGCCGATGCTCTATCCCGTTTGGTCCCAAAAGCAACAGTTGCAAGTATTGACCTGCAAAGACAAATGAGATCTCAAATTGAGATCTCACCAGAAAAAGTCAAATTTATTCTCTCAAGCTATCATGATGACCCTTATTCTGGCGGACACGATGGAATCTCGCGAACCTTTCACAAAATTTCAGCCAGATTTCATTGGAAAAACATGAAGCAAGACGTTATCGACTATGTACGGTCCTGTCCAGTATGTCAAAAGGTCAAAGCAAAATTCAAGAATCGCACTGACACATTGGTATTGCCTTCTCATTCAACTGAAAGAATGCACACGATCCATCTAGATTTTGGTGAGATCTCAAAGAAAGGTGAAGGAAGAGCAGTTACCAAGAGTTTCCTAGTTTTGATTGACGAAGGAACCAGATTAGGTCAAGCCAAAGCGATGAAAGAGGATTCAAAGAGTGTTATCGAATTTCTCGAGAATCACCCGTTCATGCATGAAATAAAGAGGATAATAAGTGATAATGGCACTTGCTTTACTTCAAATGCTTTTAAGAAATGGATCTCAGATCGAGATCTCACTCATGTTCTCGTTTCTCCATACAGCCCTTGGTCCAATGGAATGGCCGAGCGGTTTGTGCAGGTTATCAAATTGTACTACTCTCTATACTCTCATCTGCCAAACTGGGAAAATACAATCGAGCTAGCGGCGAAACACCACAATCGATCTTATTGCCGTGCTATAGGATGTAGCCCATACTTTAAAGCATTTAATAAATGTGATTATTTACCAGCTGACTATGAGTATGACGTAGATTGTATCAAGTTGGTGGAAAAACCACACACTCAAGAGCAGATTGAGCGATATCGCCAGAAGATGAAAGAAAACTATGATGGCAACAAAAAGAATTCAAACCGAAATCTCAAAGTTGGAGATCGTGTTCTGGTCTTCAAAGGTGTTAAAGGAAAATGTCGTATCACCGATGGACCATTTGAAGTAGAATCAATAATATCTTATGGTGGAGTACCAAAAACTGTGAAGTACATTCAAAACGGAGCAATCCAACAGGCCCACATCAAAAACATAACCAAATTTCATCTCAGGAGAGATGATTAATCTAAGTTGGGGGGTGTAGTGACCTTCGTTATTTTTCTCTCAATAATTCTCAATAATTAACAATAAGTAAGCCCTTTTTTCCCTAGAATTTCTTTTGAGATCTCAAAGTGAGACCTTGAAGTCTCAAAGTGAGATCTCAGGCTTAAAAAGTGAGATCTCAGGCTTAAAGTGAGATCTTGAAATGAGATCTCAGGTTCTCAAAGTGAGATCTCATCCATAATCAACGCTGGGATTAGTAGCACTAATCCTAATCTAAAGTAAACAAACTCAGGAGCCAGATCATTTCCCCTTTTCTCACTGTCGCTCGACATACTTTAAAAACCCTTTTCTCTGGAATGTAAATCTCAGAAGAGATACGACACCTGACTCTAACTCAACTCAATAAACTTTCTTTGTGGAAATACTTTTTCTGTTTAAACCTTTTATTTTCGTGAAATCACCACATCCATGTTATCGGCTATTGTTTATGATTGACTTGATTAACTTGATTTCCTTTTAGGTGGTGATGATAGGTTAATCAGTTGTGCTCAATTTTAATAGTTAATTGGCTGGTGAGTTTACCTATTTCTGGTTGACGGGTAAGGAGGAGTAGTTGAGAGGATGGAAATGATGAGGAAATGATTATGTAGGATGAATTAAGGTTGATTGGGCTTTTGTTTCTCATTGGTTTACAAATGATGGTAATGAAAAGAGATTTGACTTTCTTTTGTTTTCCTCATTTTACCTTTGATTAACTTCAATGATTAAATAATATTGCGCCGTGAATAAGATTAATTGGTTGATTCAAGCTGAGCAGCCGAATGGTGAACTTGATATTGATTGTTGAGGTAAATGATGAAAATAAATTGTTTCATTGCTGGTGGTGTTTTAATTTCTTCATAACAAGGGTAAACAAATGATTAACCAGATTTGGCGAAAGATTAGTTCTCTTTAACCAATGTTATTTTAAATTCAAAAATGGGTGAGAAGAATGAATTTACCGGCAATTTTATGCATCATTTTTTTTCAGGTTTTCAGTTAAGCTTTCCATTTATGAAATGTTCACTGATTGATTAACAATTGGTAAAGCTTGGTTGTTCAGTCTCTCTTCATGTGGCTACATCTTCTTCATCCTCTCAGCAAGTGTCAAAGTATCGTTTATCCTGCAACTATTCATGTTTCCATTGTTAACCAATTGAGATGCATTTTCAGGTTTACTTTTGTCTCTTCTCTGTGATAACCTTTTTTGTGATTTGGTTAACCATCTCAACTGATCCTTTATCATAATCATTATCATCATCGTTTTCATGTTGTTTCAATTTCCTTCCTGAAATTAACGACCAGGCTTAAGGTTAAGTTTAACTGTCTTATGTCAATCAAGGAAAATGTATAATGAAAAAAAAGATGAATGGCGAGTAAACGGTGCTTTTTCCCATTGAGAAAGCCTTTTTGTTGTTGCCAGATTTAAATGTTGTTCATTGTGTGTCGCTAAAGGAACCAGTTAGTTTTTGGTGATATTAATGTTATTAAATTGTGACAAAACAAATAGTAATAATAAAAATGATAATTTAAGAATAGGAATGTAAACAAGTAAACGACAACAATAACACAATAGGATCTCAGTAACTGATATTGAAACCTTTTCTTGGGTTCTCTGGTGTTAAGAGGTAAGCAAACAAAGTTAACCAAAAATTGTATTAATATGGATAATAATGGGAACCGTGAAAGTGAAACCTTCAATTTATCAGTTTATTGCCTTGTTCTGGTTATTGCCATTGATTATAATTATCAATTATTCCCTAGCAATCAAACTGAAAATATTATTAACCCAAACTCGCTCTAGGAGGCCGAGTAGCGCCACTAATCGCTGGACTTCTTTGTGTCTTTGGCCTTTTTTGGTCTCTACTTGCTCTTTTTGTTGTTATTACCGTTTTGTCTTGCACTTTTCTTGAGCCGGTTAACTTGTCGCTCTTTTTTGTGTCACTTTTGGTCACCTTTTGATGGTCAATGTTGATGGGTTGAGGGACAGGTTTACTGGACCCATTTATAATCTTGAGTAAATTATTTTTTCTTTTCCTTTCTTTTCATGGGACTGTGATTCTTTTCATTACTCAAATCCAGTTTTATTAAGTGTTTAACCTTTTTACTTTTCCGCAGGAAAAGTCAATCTTCAATATCATCTTTGGACCAACAATTTAAACAAATTTTTGCCATTTTTTTAACCAATAAACATTTCTTGCTGTTGTTGCTCATCAATTACTATTCAACTCTCTTTTTGCCGTGATTGACATGTTAACCCTTTCACATATATTGTCCATATCATTGTGCCCATTATCTTTCCCAAGTCACCTTTAGAGGTTAAAATAATTGACTGAAGCTTCGTGTAAATTGATCTTGTTCAGTCAAGTCTGCGGTTTACCAGAAAAGTATTATTAACTTGTACATACATTATTTAAACAGTTGACAGTCGGCCATTTGACTGCCATTTAACTTGCTAAATAAACAACTTTTCATCGACATTTTAAGTTATTTTTTGATAGACTTTTCTATTTATTACAGTCGATCGCTTTCAACTTTACTGTTTCCGTCACATTTTATTTAAAAACTCAACAGCATTCAATACAAATCATTCTGGGAATCGGCTTGGATTTTTATTGTCAGGTCTACGAGAAAATCTTTGGTTTATCTTCAAGATTCAATTGAAAAATTACTAGTAATGTTTTAAATCGATATCATTTTTATAACGATCAAACTAGAATTTATCAGACTTTAATTTCATATTTATTATGATGGCGGCTAATTATTTGATTTGCAACAGCAAATATATTTAGATTGTTGCTCTTTAGAACCCGTAAATTTGGCTATTCACTTTTTTGTACGAGATTGCTGAGTTTACCTGCAAATTGTTAGTTAATAGAAAGCTTCAATAAATCAATAATTAACAGTTATATTTTGCTTTTGTTGATTTATCTCGAAATTGCAATCAATGGTTGTGACTCTATCCATTCTGTTAAATACCCTTAATTTTAATTAAACACATCTCAAATTGTTACAATGATAGAAAGTGGTTTTCTAGTCTTTTAAGTTTCTAAGCTTTTGAATAGCATTTGCATTGAAATTGCGCATTAATTGTTATTCACCTCAGTAAGCTGTTTTGAAAAAATTGTTAACAGTCGAAAGTCTAGAATAATTAGATTTATTTAATTTAATAAGTTTACAAGCTTTGTAAGTTTTGAGCTCTTTTTGAAGTAATTTTAACTTAGCGCGCCAAAAATCACTTCATCATAAAATGATGTTTACTGTTACCAGTAACGACATCTTTTGGTGAATAAGTAAACTCATAACTCTTCTTTTGAATTAAAATTTGTAAGATGGTTAGTTTTATAGCTAATAATTTAGATAAATATTGTTAATAGTTGGAATTATCGAAAAAAATGGCCAAAATAATGCTTCAAGAACTTGAAAGTCAATTCGTAAATGAGCGATTTTTTTATTTAAAGGGTGTAACACAAAACTGTTTTAGGTCTAAATATTGAATGAACCCAATTGGGTCCCTCTAATCAATAAATTTGATAACAAAATTAAAAATTATTGTCAAGTACTGACTTCGAGACATTATTTCTACTAAATTTTTTCGTAAAAATTAGGTTTATTTGGAAAAAAATAAACAGATGATTTTTGTTGATCAATATTGCGTCTTTGTTGGTGATTTTCATTCAATCCTAGCCAATTTTCTTGTCTCTTATTGTTGATTATTGTTGATTTTTGTCACTTCAAATCAAATCAGTGTCAAATCACTTGTTTGCTTTTGTTGAAAATGTATTCCATAGAAATGTCGATATTTGTTGTTGAAGAACATTTTCGTTTTCTTTATTGATTCCTACGGGCCAAGATTTGAAAAACATGTAATAACTCAAGTTGAGGAAATTTCCGTGCCACTGTTAGTCCGGGGTTTATTTAAGATTCGGTTTGAAAGTTCAGGTCCACAGGCTCGGTAAAAAGGAAACCAAAAGAACCAACACAAAGATCGCTTGCCTTAGAAAAAGACTATTAGAGTTGATTGAAAGGGAAGATAGTCTTTCTTTCGTCTAATCGTATTGAATGTTTGCGTTGCGTTGAAACATGATACATTGCTAATAGTGGCAGTCATTTTGCTGATTTATTAGAATAAAACTTCTTTCTCGTCTTTTTTGCTTATTCATTTTATTCATTTCTTATTTTTACGAAAAATTTTAGTGAAAATAATGTCTCAAAGTCAACTTGACAATAATTTTTAATTTTGTTATCAAATTTATTGATTAGAGGGACCCAATTGGGTTCATTCAATATTTAGACCTGGTGCAGTTTTGGTTTACACCCTTTGTGTTACATCTAACGTTCAAAAAAATAAAATGAGCACATTTTGCTTCACGGTAACTTTAAATTACAGTAGTTGACGATCAAATGCGCTTACTTGTTGACTCATAAATGAGCAAGCTCAATTTTCAGAGGCTGTTATTTACAGTCACCGTAAGCGTTTTTTTGAGCGTTAGATGTCTGCACTCCAAAAAGCAAAATATAAAGGGTTTGGGTGTATTCGAAAATTAATAAACCTTTTAAATACAAATTATTCTTTGTTTTTTTACTCACTTTTAAAATCAAAATCAGTAAGTACTTTCAGACCAGTGGATATTAAGTGGAAATAAATGCTTCTTTATTAGTGCCGATTTTTGAATTGAAGCAAGTTTAAGGAATATTGTTAATTTGTGATATCAGTATATTTATTCAATCACTTTTTCAATCAATGTTACAGGTCTATTGTGGGAAGTTTTATTTTTTCTTTGTTTTCGATTTTGACGAGATTAACTTTAGTAATTCTATTACAAGCAAGCTTTGTTTTTCTACGATAATCAAGAATAGATGGATGGATTGGCTTAATTGCTCTATTCATGATATCAATGAATTATGAATTATTAATTATCAATGATTTCCATCTTAATTATTGTTCACTAGCGTTGTAAAAGCGTTCTTTTTAAAGTTTATGTTTACTCCCGCTGTTGAGCTTTTGTTGGCGATTGACTTCATTATAGCATCAGCTGCATCTCTGTGTTCATCATTGAGAACAACACTCAGCTCTTCATGATCTTCTCTTACACAAGATATTTTAATTGCAATGAAATGAATGTGTTTGCAGATATTCGTAGAAACAAAATAGTCTGAGCAAGTACAAGTGAAATTGTGGTAATATATATCACAAATTAAGCAGCTGTTTGAACATTTGTTTGTATCCAACACTGAAAAAATTTTGTAAATGTCACCTTGTTCAGGTTTAGCAGGATGAAGCAGTAATTGAAGTAAATTGGAAGTCTGAAGATAGTGCAGATATATGTCTCTGCTTGCTTTTCCAACTTTAGATACTCCTTGTTCCTTTTTCAATCCGGATCAGTCGATTGAATTCATAATCAAAAAGCATACTCATTAGTCCAGTTATCGCGTTATCAAGGCGTTTTATTTGTACACCATTATAAAAATGGTATTTGAGTTTCCTAGCAACTAAATAGCAAATTAAAAATTGTACAACAAAAGGCGAAACAAAGAATTCAAATTAATCCTGATCATCTTACTTGTGCAGACTTTCTAAATGCGTATTTGTATTGATACCTAGGCTTTTACGGTAAAAGTGAGCCTACACTTCTTTCGGGGTGCGTAAAATTCCAGTAAATATTCACTGAAAGCTTTTGATGAAGAATCAGCTTGTAGAAAGAAATGTTACGCGTAAATTCATTTTGAAGCTCATCAGTTATTCGCATTATAGCAGTCAATTTTTTATTAACATTTTCTCTTTTTTCTTTTTCTTTGGAAAAACAATTTAAACGTTTCCGTGTC
The DNA here is from genome assembly GCA_028476895.1 of Tetranychus truncatus. Classification (NCBI taxonomy): domain Eukaryota; kingdom Metazoa; phylum Arthropoda; class Arachnida; order Trombidiformes; family Tetranychidae; genus Tetranychus; species Tetranychus truncatus. The sequence goes on from CM052061.1 coordinate 14,358,650, forward strand.
GATTCTCTCTGAGAATAAGAATGCAACAGGGGTGCATTGCTAAAAAAGATTTTAATTAGTACCAGTGGATATTATTATGTGGATATTATTTTTATGTATGTAGAATCAATGCTTAAAATATTCCTACCATATTATTCAAACATGAATTGCTGAGTTCCTTCATGATTCAAGCATGAATGGCCTGTCATCTTTCTCGTAAATAAAGATTGCATTATCCGTCAGGTCTTTAAATTATTTCATCCACATTTCAACGCTCAAAAGATCATTCAAATCTCTTTTAACTTGGCCAAGTAAAAAATGCTTCAATATTTTGTAGATTTCTAGAAGTTATCAAAAGTTTCTTTATAATCGAGATTCAAGTGAAACTCTAACATTAACTAAAACAACAGATTTCGGCACTTGAGAAGCTAACGCAGCTGCAATAGCTTCTTTATCTTTTTCAGGCAAGTTGAGAAATTACGATTCGGTATCATGTCCGACATGTGTTATTGAATAATCGACTTCGATAGTCCCAGAAGCAGTATTTTTCTTTAGCTTTACATAAGCTGGACATTTACCACTGTTTTTTTGCTTCCCTGAACTCTTGCTTGATGCTTCTGAGCTTTTGACAGTTGATTTTTGTTCAATGTTGATCTGGTGTTCATCGTGTAAATGGTCAATGTATGTGTGGCTATCACGTACAAAATAATGACAAATTATGCATTTAAAACCAGTTTCGGGGATTATATCATGAATAGACATTTTATTTCGATTCAAATTTGATATATTAACGAAGGTTCGTTCACATTTATCACAAAAAATTTCTTTCATTATAAAATTTATAAAATGGGCAAATTTAATCATAATTGGAATTAATCTAGTAATAATCCAAAAAAGGTTGAATATTTAGACTCCGAAGTCAGTCGATTGAGTCGCTCAGTCAGTTGATGAAGATTCGACTGAGCGCCAGTTGACTGAGCTATCAACTGAGTCGACTTAGTCGACTCAACTTGTTGTTGTAAACAAACTTTTTGAAAAATTTTGAGTTTAAGCACCAAAATCACCATTTTTTCCACACTTTTTTTTATCATTCTACTGGTTTATGAATGTACTGGTTTAGTACATATGATAGTACACTAGTTTCACGCATAAGTTAATTTTTGATAAGCGTCGTCTACTATATTACCAATGGTATTATTAAGCATCTTACGTATAGTAGATGGCGGTTATCAAAAAAAAGATATCCATGAAACTAGTGTATTTTCCCTTTCTTTGAGTCGAAATAAGTCGACGCCAGTCGTTTTGAGTGAAAGTCGAAAGAGTCGACTTGAGTCGACCGCCAGTCGATAAAACCCCCAGTCAGTCAGTTTTGAAAAAAACGACTGACTTCGGAGTCTATGAATATTAATACAATGTGTTTATGTGGTTAATTGAGAAAACAGTGCCATCTATCAATTCTTGTATGCACTCATTCCTTTTAAAGATTGTGGTCAGGATTTAGGCAAACGTGAGCAAGAAGTGTAGCTTTTATGAAGATAAACTGTATCTCACATACAATATTTAAAAAACAAACTTTCCTTATTCCTATTTTATGTCCTAAGGGGAACGGAAATCAGACTAATGATAAAGCTGACGATCACACAGAGTGTTTTAATAGCAACAAATCAACGCATAATATACCACAAATGGCTGAAAACAATCGAGCATTACAAAAACATGAACATAGAATGTAAATAGTTTTTCAATTATACTCTAGATGGCTCTGAACTGCATGTGTTGAGTCAACCAATCACAGAGTGACAAGTTGAGTTGTGTTTCTGGTTTCAATTTTCCGTAAATATTACAGTTAATTTGTATTAAATTGTCACTTTTTTAATCAACGCTTTGGATTAGTTACTTATAGTTATTTAATTTATTGTTGTATCTTTTATATTTGCATTTTTAACGCATTCTACCCGGTAGATCGCAGCAATCATGGTCTCTGTGATGGATGTCACTATAAGCTTATTCATCTTAGCTAATACATTTTTCATTCGATCGACTTTATCGTTAAAACCCGGTGACTGTGAAGGTAAGTAATCCATATTTATCCTCATTTTACACCCTCTGTACTTAAGTCTGACAATTTCTTATTTTTTGTATATCTTTTCTAGTCTGTGTTGGTGTTGTAAATAAGCTTATTGAACAGCTTTCCAATGATGAAAAAAGTGATCCAGCTAAAATTGAAGCCAAGCTGACAGAATTTTGTAAAACAACCAAGAAATCCGAAAATCGTTTTGTAAGTAGAATCAATTTTGAAATTCAATGTCATTTTTCAATCTCAAACGCGTTTGCAGTCTCAAGTTTCTTGGTAGTTAAGATTTTCCACTGGTTCGTCGGTTGTCTCACCACAACATTTACCCTTTACGTTTAGGCTTTTATAAGTTGAAATTATTTCCGTATCTTGAGGGAAAGGGTGTTGACCTTGACTTTAAATGTTGTTTTGCTTTTACAATCGGTCCTTCCAACTCTTTCTTCCTACCATGAAAAGGGCAATAGTCTTGAATGAAATTCTCTTGTAATCTTTTAATTTTATATTTGACTACTTTCCATGGTTGACTTTCTCTTTATCAAAAGATTAACTTGTCTTTAACGTTTGCTGCATTTTTCCAATGTCTCATTATTTTCTTTTATTGTCTATTATTTTTGTTATACTTTTAGTGTTACTATATTGGAGCTTTGGAGGAATCTGCCACTAAAATTGTTTCAGAATTGAGTAAACCATTAAGTTGGGGTCTTCCATCAGATAAAATTTGTGATAAATTACATAAAAAAGATTCACAAATCTGTGAACTTCGCTATGAGAAGGTGATAGATTTAAACAATGTTGACTTGAAAAAACTTCGAGTTCGAGATCTGAAGAAAATACTGAACGATTGGGATGAAACCTGTGAGGGTTGTATCGAAAAAGCTGAATTCATCAAGCGAGTGGAACAACTTAAACCTAAATATATAAAACAAGAATTATGATGCTAGCAATATTCTATTCCATTCTTATAAGATAATGAAATTATAATAAATTGTAATTTAACTTATTGATTTTAACCAAACATCCTCACGTTAAATTGTCCTTTGAGACCCAATCTTTTACCTGTAGATCAACTAATTTGTGTACATCGACACAAGTTCTTCAGTGCAAAAATAACAATGTTCAATGAAGATGAAATAACGATGACCACAAAAGCCGTTGGATTGCATGGAGAAGATTCCAAACTTTTAGTCAATTCAAATTTGTTATAAAAAAATAAAAGTCCATTAACCAAATTACTTTTGCTATTTCAATCATTTTCTAAACATGTTGAGTAATTTACATTTCACAATTTAAGCGAACGTTTAATTTCAAATTATTGCGTTACTGAAAAATCGCTAAAATAAAGTAAAATTTCCATTAATTTTTAGTAATTTAATATTCTGATATAATTAAATATCATTGATACAAAAGTTATTGGCAATTTTCAAGATTTTATAAATTGTTTAGTAAAATCCACGAAAATTTCATTTTTTACTGTTAAATTGATGAATAGTCAGAAAATAGTGGTTAAAGGCAGCATTTAGTCATTGAAAAAAAGTGCAGAAGAGAGAGAGAGAGAAAGGAGTTTGTTTGCTTTAGGATAACCATTCTTAACTAGTTGTTGTTGTTTCATCTTCAAGATCGACTTCTTCAATAAAAGTGATCCAAGTTGCTGGAAATTTGTTTTTATTCGGTTTTCATTGAGGCTTTCAAATCAACTACAAATTATTTCGTGAACAATAATGGATACAAATAACCCAGAAGATGAAATGTACGATGTAGAAAAAATATTGGACACAAGAGTACGAGATGGAAAGAAGGAATACTTTCTGAAATGGACTGGTTGGGCTAGCTCTTTCAATTCTTGGGAAAAAGAAGAGAATGTGAACTGTCCAGAACTAATCGCGACTTTTGAAGAGAAACAAAGAAGACGGGCAGACGCTGAAGAAAGGGCCAAACATGAGCCTAAAGTGAAACCTCTATTCGCTCCTAATGAACCAACTGGATTTGATGCAGGATTAAGACCTGAAGCAATCACGGGTGTCACAAAAATAGGATCAGAAATCATTTATTTTGTTAAATGGTGAGTAAACTATTAATCAAAAGCTATTTATAAATGATTGATCAGAATACGTCATTCTTTGATATTTTGTTGTCTTCAGGAAGAACGAGATTCAACATGGAATCATCCCAAGTCATGTTGCTGAGCAAAAGTGTCCTCAACTGGTTATTGAATACATGGAAAGCAATCTTCGACACAATAGCCAGATCAGCGGCTAGATCGACTCAAATAATCACTGTTATTGTGACAACTAATGGTTGACTTTTTGGATCGCCTTGAAAATCAAGCGTATAGATTATTTTTGTTTGCTTAAGCCTCATTTTTGTACATCTGATTGTTTCAGATAGATCCTCAGTCAAAATAATCATAACTTGAACATTTTTTGTACGCTTAAGGCATTATCGACGTTATTGATATTTTTTACTTCATTCGTTGAACCAAATTGATGTTTTGCTGAAAATTTTTTTAGATGCCTTCATGAAAAAGTATCAAAATTAAATACAACAATTTTATTCAAAATTTCAACCTCTTTTTTTTACAATAACCAAGAAAGATCAAGGGAGTGTATCTCTTGGAAAAAGTTTCAATGTAAGAGGGGTTTTGGGTTTCATTGTTACGTCCATATCAAATTCAACTTGATCAATTGTTTGGGTTGAAATAAGCTTGTATTTTCTAATTAAATGTATTATGAACAGTTTCATCTCAATCATGGCAAATCTTTGTCCAATACAACTTCTTTGACCATGGCCAAAAGGTATAAAAGCAAACTTTGGAATTTTTTCCAACCTTTCCTCACTGAAACGATCTGGATCAAAAGAATTAGGATTTTCCCAGACTTTACTATCTCGATGGATGCTATAATATGAGAAAATAATTGGCGTGCCTTTAAGAATGCGATATTTACCAACTTGAGCATCATGATCTAATATACGAGCCAAAAGGGGAACCGGTGGGTAAAGTCTCATGCTCTCTTTGATACATTGATCCAGGTAGGTTAATTTGCTGATTGCTTCCAAGTCTGTGAGATCGTCATTATCATCAAGGCTGCTTGAAATCTCGTTATAAAGTTTTTCTTGACAATCTAGATTGCAGCCTGAAAATAAATGAAGACAGGTTTTAATACATAATTGCTAAAGAGCATTTTTATCAGAGTTGTCGCTGTTGATGTTTTTAAATTACTCAAGAGGAAAAGGGCCCATCGAAGTCCAGAAGCAATGGTATCGTGTCCAGCAATAATGAGGTTGAGTATTTCTTCTTTCATTCCTTCAATATCAATTGATTTAGTAGCATCCGTTGAATCAGGCTTGTAGTGATTTAACAGTAGATCAATGAAATCATTTCTCATTTCTCTCTCTGATTCATTCTTTTTAGAAAATTCAGTTTGGGATTCAAGTCTCTCTTTGATTTTCGATTCCGTAAAATGGTCGATTCGATTTTCAGAGTCTTTGAAAGTTTTACCTAATTTGGAATTATAAAACATGCTGTCAGGCCAAAGAAGAGGATTGAGCATACGGATAATGACCGTTTTCTCGCAAAAGTCGAGATCTCTTATCATTCTATTTTTTCTTTCACGCATAGATTCAGTGGGTATACTCATAGTACTTTTCATTATGATATCTAATGAACACTTATGAATATTTTCACCCATGTCAATGGATTCGATTTTTTCTTCTTCTAATTCTTTTATCATTGAACGAAATGATTGTTTCATTGAAGGGAGATATGATGATAGGCTTTTAGTGCTGAAAAAAGGTTCAATCATTCGTCTTCGAGCCTTCCATTTAGGCCCATGAGATACCACAAGACCATCTTTAAGTCCGAGAAATTTATAGAAGCTGCCTTTGTCGTGGTTTGGCTTAGTCAAAATAGCCTATGATGGACAATTCAAACGATAAAATAATGGTTATTGGAAATAAAAAAAGATGTTAAGCGATAGTCAGCTGCTGATAAAGTCTTTGGATAAATCCGATTGGATAAATTAGATAGTTATACAATGGTTAAATGGAAATGAACAAAGTCTTACCTCAGCAGCTCGATAGTCGCACGCACAAGCTACTGGATACCAAGTTGCCCATAAAACAAAGACTCCTTCATTTTCAGTTTTTTGGCGATTCAAAATAAATTCAGCTGTGTATGCTGTAATTGCGGAAAGATGATAATTTCGTAATTGTAGTTATGTTAAATATTAATTTAAGCTTACTTGATGATGCTTTCGATGAGAATGAGGGAAATGACGGGATTAATGTTTTTAAATCACCAAAAAACAAGTGGCTTTTCTGAGAAGGAAATGAGCGATAGTGCCAGATGAAACGGACTATGTTGTAAAGCTTTTTAAATAACACAAAAAGGAGAACTGACAAAGGTCCAAATGTCAATAATTGTAACAATTTAGAGTTAGACCATACTGATTTAATAAAATACATTGCGATGTCCATTCAATGTCACTACACTGATTGCTCAAAATCTAGATTTAAACTAAGCAAGTCGATTCCATAATCAGCTATTGAATAGCGGAAAATCTAGTTGTTTTACTCCTTAGGTTAAATCACAGATTTTTGAAGACAAATAACATATCGATTAAACATATTGAAAACCTGAAATTCTGCCTTGAAATGGATCCTCAGGGCTAGCTAACGCTATTTTTGAACTTGACGTAAGTTTCTTAGCTATCGAAAACTGAGAAACTGCAAGTTACACAATTCAACTAATTATTTATTAATAGGTTCAAATTCAGCTGAGAATGGGTTTCTTAAAATTGGTTATTTGTAAACAAGATTAAAGGTAATTTTTATTCCTCTCTAAACTTGTTCTGTTAATTTGATTGCGATGATTATATAAACGATTTTGACGCCTATTTATTATAAAGGTTTGTTTATGTGTCATTTTCATCAAAAAGGACGCACTTTTGAGTTAAATGATTACTTAAAATTAATTGAGCTGCGATATGAATCGTTTTCTTTGCAGAAAAATAGAGTTCATGTGTGAGTAAATTAAGTGCTTGGACAGTGAGATTAAAATTCATGACATTTTTAATTTCAACGCAACTGATGACTTTAACTTATTAGAAGAGAACATTGACATGGTCATATGATTACGATTTTATTATACAATAATACAATTGTCTTTGACCGATTAGTTTTTTGATAGACTCTCCCATCCCATAGTATAAGCGTTTTATTCAATTTCTCTGATTTACACCATTGAGGATTTTTTCGTTTCTTTTACTAAACAACCTAAACTCTGTGTGGATTGAGTTTTCAAAGCTATTGACTTGAGGAGGACAGGATTAAAGTGATAAAAGTGTTTTGAGTTTAAGCGTTGAAAGTTGCCATAAAATCTGTGACAATTTGTTTCATTTTAGCGTCAAGGGTATCACTAATTTTACCCTCGGTGGCAATAGCGGTAAGAATATCAGAGTGCTGAGATTTGATGTGAGCAAGGAATTGTCGCTCGAATTCACCAATCTTGGCAGGGTCAAGTTTATCCAAGTAACCTCGGACACCGGTGTAGATAACAGCTACTTGATCCTCAATTGGCATAGGGACATATTGACCTTGTTTAAGAAGTTCGGTTAATCGGACTCCTCTGGAAAGCAATTGTTGTGTAGCAGCATCCAAATCAGAACCGAATTGGGCGAAAGCAGCAACTTCTCTGTATTGGGCTAACTCAAGTTTCATTGAACCAGCGACTTGCTTCATGGCCTTGGTTTGAGCAGCAGATCCGACACGAGATACAGACAAACCGACATTAATAGCTGGTCGAATACCTTTGTAGAAAAGTTCAGTTTCTAAGAAAATTTGCCCATCGGTAATAGAGATGACATTGGTAGGAATATAAGCAGATACATCACCAGCCTATAAAATGTAAGCATTATTAGATTTCAGGTAACTCTCATCCATGCTTGCTATTGATAAAGGTCATACCTGAGTCTCAATAACTGGCAAAGCAGTGAGTGATCCTCCACCAAAGTTGTCGTTCATCTTGGCAGCTCTCTCTAAAAGACGAGAGTGAAGGTAGAAAACGTCACCAGGGTAAGCCTCACGACCAGGAGGTCTTCGCAAAAGAAGAGACATTTGACGGTAGGCAACAGCCTGAAGAAATTATCAAAGTTATGGAAAATATTAAATACCGTAAAGAGAAAGATTAAAGATTAAATAAATTTACCTGTTTGGAAAGATCGTCATAAATGATTAAAGCGTGCATTCCATTGTCTCGGAAAAATTCTCCCATAGCACAACCAGAGTAGGGTGCCAAGTATTGAAGAGGAGCTGCATCAGATGCAGTAGCGGCTACAACGATGGTGTATTTCATAGCACCTGTAAAATAGATTGAAATAATTTAGTGATGAGTTAGGCAATAGAAAATACGTAGATTTGAGTAAAACTCACCAGTATCAGTCAATCGCTTCACAATTTGAGCGACAGTTGATCTTTTTTGACCGATAGCAACGTAGATACAGAAAAGCTTCTTCTTTTTGTCATCGGCGTCATTGAAACGTTTTTGATTGATGATGGTATCAACAGCAATGGCAGTTTTACCAGTTTGACGATCACCAATGATCAATTCTCGTTGACCTCGTCCGACGGGTACTAAACTATCTACGGCTTTGATTCCACTCAACATAGGCTCCCTTACACTGATCCTAGGAATGATACCTGGTGCTTTAACACCGACTCGAGATCTTTGTTTACAATTGACTGGACCCTGATTGAAAGCAATGCAAATATTTAGATAATCATCTAGTAGGATAGCTGAGTTACCAAGAAAATTGATCGGTTGATCTACTCACCTTTCCATCAATAGGATTACCCAAAGCATCAACAACACGCCCTAATAGACCTTCACCAACAGGAACATCTACGATGGCACCAGTTCTTTTAACGATGTCACCTTCTTTAATAAGTTTATCATTACCGAAAACGACAATACCTACGTTGTCTGGCTCCAAATTAAGAGCCATACCCTAAAAAATAAACCATAAATTAAAAATAAAACTCAATATTGATTGCATACTCAATAACTTTAAACCTAATAATTTTTAAATTAAAGGGCAATCAGGTCAAATAGGACATATGGCATAAGATTTTAAAATTGGAAGCTAAAAGTTTTAAGTCGTTTGGTTTACTGAATATTGTCGATTAAGTCTCATGAAATGAGTTGCAGTTAAATTCATAAAGAGGGTTAAAGGTCAATAGAGACAATATCAAAAATTCTTTAAATGATTCCATACCTTAAGACCACTAGAGAATTCAACCATCTCTTCGGCTTGAATGTTCTTAAGACCATATACACGAGCGATACCATCACCGATGCTTAAAACTCGACCGGTCTCTTCTAGATCAACAGAAGATGTTTTACCGAGAATTCGTTCCTCTAAAATAGCTGAAACTTCAGAAGAAACAGCCTTTCTAGGTGAAGAACTGCTGATGCATCTGAAAGCCTGTACACTAGTGGCTCCATTGAGTTTCAGCATCTACCAGTAAAATATAAAGATAGGCATTTATTAAGCTTCAATTCCAAAAAAAAGACGATTAGGAAATATTAATAAACGGTACTGACCTGCTTAATTGATAATTTAGATGATGCATTCTTAGCGATATTAAAAGTAGGACCAAACTTGGTAGCAAGAGCACTCATTGCCATGTTGTCTTTGAGTCAAGGGCAAAAGAAACAAATCAATGAACAATGCTAATAATTCAAGAGTTGATTAAAAGATGGGTGAGAGGACACGAACGGTAACATGAAATATCAAATATACTGTACAAAATAATCAAAAAATTAAAAAGCAAATAATTACCTTTGATAATTTAATAGAGACCGGATAGTTGAGTTTACCAAAATCCTAATTGAAATAATTTTTAGAAAAGCGACTTCTAGATAAAATGTTTGTCTTCACCCAGCAGAGGGCAGTTTTAACAAAAAAGAGTGAACAAGCATTGCATATTTTTCAATCGCGGTTAATTGAAAACATTGTCCATTTCAACTAATCGTCTAAGTAATTTAACTTAAATTAACTGCTTGGTTTACCTTGATTGCTCACTACGAATCTTCTTATAATACCTTGGACCAGTAGACAAGCTTTGCTGTCCATTTTTATTGGTAAGTTTTGCTATTCTCACCTATTTCAATGTATGTTACATCACATTTTGGAACCTCAATATCTTTATACTAACCCAATCTATTTTCCTTGCCTTTTTCTCATCTGCTCTCTACTCTTTGCTCTTTACTTTCTACTATCTATATTTAATGTATTCATTCAATGCAAATTTTAATTTAAACCATTAGATTTTTAACCTGTATTTCCTTGTTTTTGTGCAGCCAATGGATGGATTACCTACCGATAGGCAGATTGACCATGTTGCCTTATTTAAGGAGATCAATGAATTGGTTTCTTTCCACGACCTTCTTGAGCCACTTTCACCATATTCATCTGACTCTGATTCTAGTTCATCATTTGACTGTTTAACTGATTTTACCGATCGTTTACTCAGTACTCCTAGAGCTCGTGTAAAAAAATACAAAACGCGCGGAAGGTACCCAAATAGAGACAAATTGGAGGATCCATCAGAAGATAGACTGTTTCAAATGCTTGCTAAAGGGACTCGGAAAAAGACACGAGATTCATCGCTGAGTAAACATAACTCATCGGTGATAGATACAGAGCGTGACTCTTCAAAGATAAATATTGGTGGTTCTAATGGGACAATAAAGGAAACTCAAGAAGAATCAAAAGGATGTAGAATGCAACCACCGATAAATAGAGAGTTAACTTCTAAAGCTAGCTCTTTATCATCCGCTCGTAAAGCAGCCATTTGTAAATTCAAATCACTTCAAATCACTGAAAGATCATATTTTAAAAACACTGACAAAGGTTTATCAAAGTATCCGAATTACTTCGAGTATGTGGATAATTTTAAAAAACCTATTAAACAATTTGAAGCCATGCTTAGTTCAAGCTCAAATCAAAATTCCTCGACCGAAATTGATGGTTTCATGTCTAGTCAAGTCACCGATAACTCTGACTTGAATCCAGACATATTATCTACATTGAATTCAATTCTTTTTTCATCCGATTGATCTCACCTCTCGCTGTTGACGATAATATAATTTATAAAAGTATGTTTTTCTAACGTTGTTTATTTTTTTGTAAATTTGATATTCACGCTATTCAAGCTAGTTTTCACATTTAAACTTTTCTGTTCATCTTCAAATTGATTGCTTTTTTTACGCGCGCTGTTTTCCAACCAAACATGTACTTGTATAACGATGTACTGAATCTATCGTATGATTATAACGTGTAAATCGGTGATTGAAATGTTAAAGTCAGATAATTTAATATAAATTTACAAGAAAATAATTATAAATTTATCCATCTTATTTGGATGTAATCATAACCGCCAGTAACATGAAACAATTACTAAACACAGTAAAATTATCGTCTAGAAGAAGACTTGATTTCTAAAGTGTTTAGTTAAAACTTTGTTATGTTTCATTCCAATGTCTAAACTACGTCGCGCTTTTAATTCATTGAAAAACTTAATATCTTTCGCACGCAAGACAGCAGCTTCTCCTTTGATCCCTGTCCATCCTAGAGCTTTATAATTATTCATTACTTTATCCAGAATACGGCGATTGGTGCTCGTTCCATTGCCAGTCTTTTCTATGATTGGTTTCAAATTTTGTTTGTAATATCTCAATAAAGATCTATGGCCAATAACTGATCCAGATGGAAGAACAAGTTGCCAAGTATCATCTTCGGCTCCAATTGTATCAATTTTGACCTCTTCGTCGGAATTCACATTTTCACCTTCAGCATCTGGATAACTTTTAGAGTAATCATAAAAATCTGCATATTCTAAGAGGACATCGGCTTGTTCGAAATTGATTTTTGAATGGCCTTTCGACAACATATGCTGTTGAGCTGATTTAATTGAGCGAAAGGTTTTTCCAGAGTATGAACACCAAAGACAAACATGATCAATGCCAATCTTTTCTCCAAGATATGTTAACAAGCCTTCCAAATCAGTGAGATAATCAACATCAGGGATAAAAAATGAATGCACTAGACTCATATGTTGGACATTATCTTCAATTGAATCAGCTTCTCTGAGACAGAAGAAACATTGGTCAGGTCTAATGGCATCTTTTCCTTCCTCATAATCTTCATCAACTGTCTCATAATCATCATCATCAGAATCTATATCTTCATAATCATCACTATTGTCTGCATCAATATCGACGTTTGATGTGCTAACTGGGTTGTTGGGTACCTTGGTGGATGCTTGTTTCTTGGCTGCTATTGAATCCTTTATTTCCTTTTTTTCCTTCATTTCTCGATGTTTTTTGCTCTGACAGTGTTGATCATAGGCTTTAATCGATGAGAATGGTTTCCGACAACATTCACAGTATCTAGTTTGTTCCGTTGTATCTTTTGATTCCAAGGCCTGTTGACGAGCTTTTATCTTTTCAAAGGTATCAAAGGCAACAGAATTAAGATCGACCAATTTACGCTTCAGATTGTACTGATGCCATTCACTTTTGTAATGTTGCTTTTGCCACTCATTATTGGCGAAATTAACTTTACAGGTCAAGCAAGTATATGAAGCCATGATTACGTATCCAGTAATGCTAATTTGGGTTATTAATCAAAATTACAGGATAAAATAACTCAAAAATAACAGCTGAAGCTTGAGAAACGTGGGTAAAGCAAGGGTTTGTCAACAAAACAAAAAATAAACCACGTTAATTTAAGCAGACGAGTTACTTGAAGATAATATAACTTCGAACAATTTCGATATACGGAAATTATCAATCGAATACTAGGAAATTACAGAACAAATAAATTAAAACAGTTGATAAAATAATCTGATTTAAAGTTATTGAAATAAACCAGAGAGCTTAAGTTTGCTTTGCTAACTCCACCTTCTTGTTAAAGGTTGAGTTGATTTTTTCTCCTTAGGTCTCAATATTTTCTTTCATATTTTTTATTTTGTTTGTTCATAATATTCTTGAATTTTATTTAGCATATCTATTGTAATTAATTATGGCAGCATCCACCCTTAAAGCTGTGAAATTTGCACCAGCTCTAAGTAAGTAATTTGATATAAATAATAGTGGTTTCAAACGTGTAACTAAAATGGTTTTTGCTTCAATCGTTTATCCTGTGAAACCAATGTGACCCTTAACTATACATTTATCTAATCTGTTTTTTTCCTTTTTCAAATTTATCACTTATATTTGCAAGCTCGAAGTTTTAATTTGGACGCTCTGAAAAAAGCTTATGATCAAACAAGGCCAGCTTTAAAAATTGGTAGTCATACTAAGGTTATTTGTCAAGGTTTCACTGGAAAACAAGGTACCTTCCACAGCAAACAAGCGATTGAATATGGTACCAAGGTTGTTGGTGGTGTTTCACCAGGAAAAGGTGGCCAAACTCATCTCGACCTTCCAGTTTTCAGTACATTAACCGAGGTAATTGCAAATCGTTTTCGAATCGCTCCATATTTTGACTTCGTTTTGCTTTGAGGAGCGCATTGCAAGACTTCACATTTTCATTGAAATCAATTGAAAATGTGAACCTTTCTTTTAGTGCAATTAGATTATATCAGATTTTGCACTTATTTTTATTTAGGCAATGAAAGAAACTGGGTGTAATGCTTCTGTTATATATGTTCCTGCTCCTGGGGCTGCTAAGGCGATCATGGAAGCTATCGAAGCTGAAATCCCACTCGTAGTTTGTATTACAGAGGGAATTCCTCAATTGGATATGGTTCGCGTAAAACATGCACTAATTAGGCAGAATAAAACTAGGCTTATTGGACCTAATTGTCCTGGTATCATTAAGCCCGGTGAATGTAAAATTGGTATCATGCCTGGTCATATCCACCAACGAGGTAAAATTGGCATTGTTTCTCGATCAGGTACTCTTACATATGAAGCTGTTCACCAAACTACCCAAGTTGGACTTGGTCAGTCAATTTGTATCGGTATCGGAGGGGATCCATTTAATGGAACTGACTTTATCGATTGCTTGGAAGTCTTCCTTAATGACCCTGAAACTAAAGGTAAAACCATGAAGTTCTTCATGTGTCTAAATCTCGTCTGCTTTTCAAATGTATGAATGATTTTAATATTTTTTCTTTAACTTTATTGTTCCAGGTATCATTTTGATTGGAGAAATTGGTGGACAAGCCGAAGAACAAGCAGCTGAGTATTTAAAAGAACACAATTCTGGTTCCAACTCAAAACCTGTTGTTTCCTTCATCGCTGGTCTGACTGCTCCTCCTGGACGTCGTATGGGTCACGCTGGGGCTATTATTTCAGGTGGTAAAGGTGGTGCTCAGGCTAAAATCGAAGCTTTACAATCAGCTGGAGTTGCAGTAACTCGATCACCAGCTAAAATGGGCGCTTTTATGCTTGAAGAAATGAAGAAGAGAGGTTTAGCATAGAGACTAGACCAAATAAATCTATCTATCAATGAGTGAGTTATTATTGCAAAAGTTCAGATCAATTTCTGTTATTGAAAAAATCATGAAATGAAGGAAATGTTTATAAAGAATATATTTGAGTATTCAATTGATCTGTCTAATGCAGATATTTGTGCAAATTTATCTTTCCCACTTGTTTGTTAAAGCAAGATAAAGTGTATTAAGGACTTTTAGTTTGAATCAAGTCAGTTATTTTGAATCATAAAAAAGAAAATTACAATCATTATTCATATTAACAGCCATCCGCTTTGATTTTATTCCGATCTTCCCGTCATTCTTAAATTTTCCAAAATACATTTGGCATCTTCTACTGTTCTTTTTGCTTCAGCCAAGGCTTCGTCGTCAATTACCAAAGATGGCTGATCTTTAGGAACAGTTGATAATTTCTTCATCACACTTAATTTTGAAGATAGTTCACTTGCAAAACTTTCCAGAGTTGTCATCAATCTTCGAGCTTCGTGGTTATCCAATCTATAATCCTCTAAATTCACTTCAGGTGCCAAGTTAGCTTTATAAGTGTCGAGTTCAATTTTCAAAGAATCAAGCTGTGTTTTGATTTTTTCCACCTTATCGATATCATTTTCGCGAGTTATTCGTCTTTAAAAGAGGAAATAAAAAATTATTTACTGTACATGAGTATGAAAACTTACAGTTTGTATAACGGAGACATTGATATTCATGATTCATCAGACTTACTTTGGAGTTTTCTTACTTGTTGACCCGCCATAGCTTGAATAGCTATTGAGACTTGAAGATGACATGATTGAAAATAGAAACTGTTACAACGATACAAACACTATTTAACTATGAGCTATTTAACTTTTAACAAAACAAAAGAAACCAAATTTTCAAAATAACTGTTGAATTTGTCCCCATAGTGACTATAGAGATTGAACCAAAGAGGCGGTTTATACAAAAACTTTCACTATCAATTCTTTGTTAGAAGCATTAATCGTTGAATTATTCAAAAAAATATCGCAATTAATAATACTTTTAGCGATAATCATCTTGGATCATCCAGACAGATTGAATCAGAGTTAACACTCTTACGAAAGTCAATAGACTTTCGCTATTTTAATCATTATCTGATTGAAAACTGATGAATCCACTTTTTTCAATTGAGAAATCAAAAAAGTTGAATCATTTTTACAACTTAAAGTGCTTGGAGACACTAAAAATGTAATCAGATTAAATTAAGAGTTCAGTCTGATTATTTAAAATAATGTATCATATTTAATTTAAGATGCGATCTCAAAATGTAATCATTGACCAATAATATTTTAATTAACATTATTAATAGTTCCCCTCAATATAAAATCATTGATTTAAACAGTAAAATTGCATTCATTATTTAATTCACTAATAAAACAAATTTAGACGGCATTTCAATTTTTGACAACTAAGAAACAGGCTTAATTGCCAAAGCCCAAATCAATCAGAAGCAAGTGATTGAATAGGGTTTGAACAAAGGAGACAATCAATCGGCGAGTTTACAATAAAAAGTCAAGATCAAGATCATTATACTCGGTTTCATCTAATTGTGAACTATGATAGCCAAGATGAAGGTAAAAAATGAGAATCAATTATGATCAAATGGTGAAATAAAGATACAAAAACAAATTGTTAAAACAATGCGTAAGCAGCAAAAAAAAGGGTGAATCAATATTTGGATCATTGAACAATCGAGTCGATTGTTCAGGTTGTAATTAAACTTATCACCATCTTAAAGTGATGAGTTAAAGGATGATCTTGAAGATGGTGTTAAAAAAATGATCTCATCTTTGACCGTGGCGAGAATCAAAGATAATTTTTTACCATCCATACGAATATTGAACAAAACTGTTGAAGTAGCGGAACCAAATGCGAAATTAAGATCCAAATCGAGTAAAATTCAAGATTCAAATGTGATATGTCGACCATCTTAACGAAGACCAATTTGAAATCGATTATTGGAAAAAAGCTGAAAATATAAATCAATTGATCGTTACAAGCTTGTTATGAGCAAATATTAAGAAAATTTGAGTGACAAAAGAATCAATTGGTTTGGTTTGAATTGTATACCAATAGGGGTTGATTGTAATTATTCAATAACAATTACATTAATGATAGTAATTGAGAGTCTCTTGTCTAGGAGTGTTATTAGTTAAATTATTGAAAATATAATCATTATGACTATTTGCTTACATTCATTTACTCCTAAAGGGTGTTTGTTTATGGTTATTGTTGCTGTTGTCTTCATTTTGCTTCTTTTGACAAAAAAAACAATAATCGTTGCGATGATGATGATTATGATGACGATTATAATAATAATTAAAGAGGAGAAGAACCATGTTCATCAGCACGTACAGATAATGATGATTAAACAATAACGAGCAAGGTAAAGCGAGTAATCCAAGCAGCAGTTTAAGGTAAAGAAGCACAAGATGATTATGATGATGATGCTACAAAAAAGAGTATGTTGATTGGTTGATTACATTGAATTCAAGAAAAGGCTAAAATGTAATTGCCGGATGAGAACGTACCTTTAGGCCATAATAATAATGGTAATGATAATAATCTTTAAATAGTAACTCAAAAAATAAATTTATCTTTTGGTTTATTTTATTCCATTTTTTTGTAGCCCTGCTCGTTTCATCTTCATCTTCTTTTTGCTATTCATTCAAGTTGATCGACATTCAGAGTGATGATGATGATATACTGAACGAGATATTGATAAAACTGATTGTTCACTTTTACCTAAACATGATTATCAGCATCAATTAATACTTATGAGTTCTTTCATCTTCACCAGCAACCAACTTTGCTCAGCGATTCATAAGAGCCATTTCTCATCACACCGAACCAGTTTCAATAGTATTTGTTGGCTCGGTTTTTTTGGGTTTCGTGTTTTTCTGTTGTTGCTAACAGATACAACTTGATTGGCAATATCAAGATTAAATAAATGATTGATAAATGATTGAAAGTTATCGGTAGATTAATCTAATAATGTATCCCAATACATTAAACCGATACATTTAACCATCCATTTGTTCATGATTATTAAAGTAATCTCGTCAACATCTCCAAGAACACCAGAACCCATACCTCAACCAGAAATTATAATGAACATTGTAAGAGAAAGCTCAGCAATTAATCCATCCCGATTGGCGATTGTTAGGTGATTCCTGGTTAAGGCATGAGTCTCCATCAATTACGATTCACCGTTAATAATCCAATTACTTAGATATTCAATTAAACTCTTCTATAAGTAATAAAACTTTACAAATTTTATAAAATAAAATACAATACAATAAACCTAAACAATTAGACTGGCACAATAGATGAGAAAAAGTGGAAATTAATCAACAGTTGGTAAAACCAAGCAATATTAAATTGAAAGCGCGAATGGAACCACATTGTTTACTTTCTGGTTGCCATATTGATGTAACCAAGGGGATTTGGCGTCTTTTTTGCTTGATTAACTTTATTAAACCTTTTAGTAATTCGTTACATTCAATTTTACAACCTGAATGTCCGTCCATAATTACAATCATTAGCCTTTCAATTAACTCTTATCTTCATCATCCGTTTTCGCTATTCACCAAAACAACAAAAAAACAAGTGATAGTAAAAATATAATTCAGGTTAGTATATTTTATTAATCAGTCTTTGCAATCTATTTGAAGTTACTCCTGAAAATATTTTTTTTTTCATGACTTCTACCTTTACTACGACTGTTTATGTGCTTATAATAGTTGATTTCTGTTAACAATCAACTTGTCAACCATGATGATGATGACGATGATGATCAGGGGCGTCAGTATCTTCATCATGAACATCATCATTATGATCTGCCTCCCCTCTCGTCTTAAAATATATCCTCTCCTTAACTAACTCAACTCCCTCAAAAGGATCAAATTTTTCATTATAAAAAGACTAACATGGAATCCCGCCAAGCCCAGTTAGAAAGTTGCAACAATCCAGATTGATTAATAATTTTAAGCTATAGTGCCATTGATTTTAAGTTTAAATTTTAATACCACAACAAAACCAAACAACAAATTTCAATTACAACAAAAATGGATTCTAAAATGATAACTTCATGCATCATCTCTTGTTTATTTGTTTCTGTATCAGCTCAATTCTTTAGTGGATCCTCTGGATTTGGTTCTTCTGGATTTGGCTCTTCAGGATCATCTCTTTCATCAGCCTTTGGTAGTTCTCTTTCACCTTTGTCATCAGCTTTTGGTTCCCTCTACGGACTTTCTGGTTCTTCTGGTAATGGTGGCTCATTGGGCTCAGCTGGCTCTGGTGCAGGTTCATCTTCCTCCGGTTCACCTTTAGCTAGCCTTTACGGTTCTCTTCCATCTTACCTTCGATCACCATCTTTCTCATCAGGTTTATCATCCAGCTTATACGGCTCAGCATCACCCATTTTCACCTCATCAACCTCAATTCGTCCTTTAACCTCTCCCTATGGACCTGCCTCTGGTGCCGGTGGTCTCTACGGATCATCAGCTCTTTCTTCACTTGGATCACCTTATGGTTCAGCCTTTGGATCTTCATTTGGCTCTTCTTCATTCGGTTCATCACCCTCATATGGATCAGCTTTGACCGGTGCATCTTATGGTTCACCAACCGCTGGTTCTTACGGTGCATCTCCATCCTCTTTTGGATCATCTTTTGCTCCATCATACGGTTCTCTTTCACCCTCATCACCACTTTCATCATCAGCTTACGGGCTTTCATCCTTAGGTTCATCTTATTCACCTTCATACCGTGAGTACTAATAAATTGAACTATTCCCAATCGTCTGTTTATTAACCTTGCTATTACATGTAAATGTTGGTGTTTCTTAACACCTTTTCATGCACAACTAACCTACTTTTGATCATGATTATCGTTTGTTTTTTGTTGTTTTTTGCTTCATGCTTCTTGTTCGCCAATTTACACTTGAATCTTCTTTTTTTGGCAACTTGGTAATGATCATGATGGTAACGTTGATAATAACGATAGTAGATGATGATTAAAATAATAGTAATACCTAAAGCTTGAAATAAAGAGTTTCACACCTAAAAACAAAACAAATTTGAAAGAAAATAATTATAACCCGTAACAAGTCAATTTATTAGTATTTGACATGATTCTCATGAATTTTACTAGTCCATCATCATCATCTTCATGGGATATTCCAGCAATTAAATAACATTTTTGTGTTTGATTATATTTTCATAGTTATTATTATCATTACTATTATTATCAATACCAGCACCATACACTAAAACAGCCTCATCTTAATCAGTAAATATATATAATTAGATTCATGTAAATATTAAATTAAGCTAAAAAAGCCCATCTTTAACGAGGTTAACGAATCGTCATTTTTTTCTCAAATCTCAATTTTAATTTTATTAACTAATTTAGTCTAACATTCAAATGAAATTATAATTATATTATATGTATATTAATAGATTAACTTGATTGGTTAAAAAAGCAAGCTCAATAGCCAAAGTAGAAGCAACAAAACAAGACCAAAACAACTCTAAACGTTTCAAATTATGTCAAACCTTCATTAACATGAGCAAGCTGAAGCAAACCAAAAGAACCCAAATTTACCCAAACAATTATCACAAATTGTAAAGTTAATTTGTTTACTAATTGTAATATTTTCTCTTCTACCCTAATTAGGAGGATCAAGTTTAATTCCCGGTTCAAGTTATTCAAGTCCATTTTACGGAGGCCTCGGATCATCTCCTTTAGCTTCATTAGGACGTTACTAAAAATACCACTAATCAACAATTGAACCAATTAATTGTCATCTTTTTTTGCTTTCAATTTTCAACTTTAGCCCTTTTTTTTGGATACTAAGTTTTTTTTACTATTCTTAGTCTTTCATTTTCCTCCTCCACTTCATCCCAACGTCAAGCAACAACATAAAAAGGCTATTTAAATCATCTGATGAAAAATCTCAATCACACAAAATAATCATTTTTTTATGAATCTTTTTTTTCTCATAAATCAACACACGCAACCCTCAACCTTTTTTTGAATACCTTTCTTGTTGTTGCTTTTGCTACTTTTTTTTGTTAATGTGTTTATATATTATGTGTTATAATATAAATACACACACAAATTTTAATTATAAAACTGTCTTGCCTTAAATGCACTTCAATGGAGTGTAATTAACTAAACAAATAAGACAAAAAACTCTATTAGGATTCCAATAATGACTTTTTCCCTTTTCTCTACTTCAATGTATAACAATTAACAATTGTAAATAATTATCTTGAACCAGAAGATATAATATAAAAAAATCCCAAAATCAGAAATGACAAATAAATAATGATTAAAAACACAGACGATTCCCAACCAAGTCTCATTATAATTCAATTGGTGAATCAAAAGATGGCAATTGAAGCTAGAGATGAAGTTAATCAACACCAACAAACCCTGATTCAAATCCATTTTGATTGCCAAAATAAATGCTCAAGTAAATCATGTTAAAGGTCAAGTGAAGTCTAAATCAACTAATTGTCGTCTTTTCAATTCATATTTAGATGATAAAAGTTAATCCTTTCTGAACAACAGAACATCATTAATATCAATGACAGATCATTATTTAACTTGATTCTGTTCATTTACAGGTTGGATAAAAAATGATCCTTTTTTTGTTTGTTAACCTTCATCAGATTCAATTGATTTGTCAAAAAGTTTGTTCATTGAACGGTTCATTTTGTTGACATTTTCATTGCTTAAGAAAAAAAAGTCAACCTTCGATGAAAACAGGATAAAGATGGTGAAATTTGAGTCCATTTTGAAGAGATTTTAATTTACTTTAAAGGTAAGAGAAAATGTTTTTTCATCCTTTTCCAGTTTTCCTTTTTTCACGATTATTTTACACTTGAAATAACCTGAAAGTTGAATCCAAGTGAATCACCAGAATTACTAGAATCATCACAATCATGGCGTTCCAAATAAACATCATAAATCAGTTAATGATGAAAATAAGTGGCAAAAAATGGACCTTCAACAGCCTTTTTCCACAAAATTTTGTCAACTTAATCTCAATCTAAACCCTTTTCGCTGAAGAAAAATCAAAATTTCCAATCATTAGGATCACTCAATGATTGAATCTCTAATCAGACTAAAAAAATCCATTAAAAAATGAGAAAAAATGAACGAAAAAAAGATCGATGTCTGAAGACTTGAAATTGGGAAAAGTCAATAAGTTAAACATTTGATTTTGATATTAAAAATCGTTTCCAAGTGAATGAGTTTAACCAAGCAATTGTAATAAAACTTGGCTTTAGATAGACTCGATTGAACAATCATTGAATGTACATCAACAATTGAGAAGTGAAATAGCAAATAAACACAAAAGGAAACATTAACATTCATCTTTGTCTTTAATCATTTTACTTTGCTTTTTCAATGGAAACAATTAACAATTAAACATTTTGTTGTTACACACACAGAGAGGGTTAATTACAATTTAAATTGGACTAAAAATTAAACAAGATTAAAAGATGAACAATCAACAATGAATGATGCTTTATGGGTTAACAGTTTTCAGTTTCAACAGTTTTTAACTCTATTTGGGAAACAGTAAAGTTGAAAGTAAACCCAATTTACTTTCAACATTTAAAATTAAACTGTTTAACAACAATGAAAAATGATTAAATAATCTGAAACATTTGGTTAAAGTAAAATGTATTGCAAGTTAAATTGATTGTAACATTGAAATTGAACCCAAAAAGCGCAAAGATATTTTTCCAAATGTTTAGTTTTAGCCCTTCACTGTTCAACATTGAAGCTTACAATATCGAGTAAAACTAACCATTTTTTAGGAATAATTCAATTATTGGATTCAATTTGTGCCAATCAGCTGCTTAATTAGAGTTGATCATAATTATGTTTTGCCAAATAATGATTAGAGTAAAAGATGAATCAGTTGGATGGAAACCATAAAAATTGTCATTCAGATCAAGTTTCAATTTCAATCAGTTAAAGAGCAAAATGAGTACTAAAAAATTGTCTAATTTATTGAAGTTGAACAAATATTGAACAACCAGAAAATGAGATTTAACTTTAACCCAAAAAATAAACACAAAATAATTAATCTAATAATGAGTTTCACCAGGTAAAATGAGACTAATCAAGTTTCTAATTGTTGCTCTTCATTTGTTGAAAAGGTTAACTTTGATCAAGCTTGACAAAACAAACATGAATTACAATTTATTTTTTCGTGTTAATTAATTTGAGAATCAAGAGTTGAATCATTGAATCGTATGAATGAGAGAGAGAGAGAGAGAAGAATCTCGATTCATTTTTGAAACATTCAAGTCCCATCTTCACCTTCATCATTTGTCATCCTCATTTTGTTCATTTGTCAAGGCAATCTGTTGTAATTATAATTGAATGGTTAATTGCATCTATTAATGAGAGATAACAATGTCTTAAAAGTGTTTCAGAATTTTCCGAAATTCCAAAGTTGATGATGATGGTGATGATACAAATGATTAAATATGGTTAAGTATATATTTTTTGTATATTTTTGTCCATTTTTATGTTATATGCGAATAAGTGTTTATGTGTGTGTGTGTATTTCAATCAACAAATTGTTCATCATTGCTGTTGGTTCAAGGTTCATCCGAGTGTTTGGCCAAAGCCAACAAAATGGTTGTCAATTCCTTCTTATTGACCTTTCCATCCTTGTCCAAATCACATGCTGAAAGGATAGACTCTTTGAATGACGATAAATCAGTTGCATCGTAATCCTTGGTTAAAAGGGTGAAGAAGAAACAAAAAAAAAGATGAAAATTGGTGTTTACCAGGAATCTGGTTCAATTTACCTTTTTAACCATTTCAAGCAAATCTTTCAAGAAACCAGTCAATTCTTCATTTTCAATGGTTCCATTGTGATCCTTTTCGAGGGTTAAAATAAAGCAACAATTAACAATTCAAGTTGATCATTTGTTGTATCAATCTTTCAATTTTTTCATCTTCTTCTTCATCTTTGTGTGTTGATTTACTTCAACGTCATTTCAATGACAACACTTACCTTGTCATAAACAGCAAAGACTCTTTCAATGTCTTGTTTGCTCAAATTTGCTCCTTTGAATGAACTTTTTCTCAAAAAATTTTCCTTGACAGGTAACAGTCTATTGTCAGGGGAAAGAAGGGAAAAAGGTGAAAGAAGAAGAAAAAAAGAAAACGAAAATAGTTCATCAGTTATTATCATGAAATTTACAGGAATGAGCAGAAGTGAACCAATATCATGGCAAGGTAACAAGTATTATTAGGGGGAAAAAGGTAAATGATGATAACGCTTCAACTTGATATCGTTTTTTATTTGATATCGAGTTTGATGAGGTTATAACTGCTACTGAATGTAAGTGTAATGCTTCACTTGAGATGAGTTTTAATTTGGTTTATCAAATCATCATGTACTTGTGATGAAAGGAGAAAGTCTCAACTTTGCGTCCATTTCAAATTGATGGAGAAAAGTCATGATAGAAATGGATAAAAATGGGCTCATTTTGGTATATTATTAACATGATAGTTGAAAGAATAACGATTTGGAAAATTACTTCTTCTCCTTGCTGCATCAGCCTTTTATTAACTAATTATTTGTCCTAAAAGATCAATTTCCTATCGTTACCTTTCGATTTTGATAGCGAAAAGCAATAATTAATTAACCTTGATTACTAGAGAAGCTAACAAATCATTAGAGATTAATATTAATTTGCTAATTACAGTACAAAAGGTACAAAAACAAAGTTACTCATCAGTTAATGAATTTAACTGTTTTTTTTCAAACAAAATGTTGGCATGACAAGAATTACCTTAATCATTTGTTAAGCAGCACGAATTGAAAGTCTAACCAGTTTTTTGTCTCAATAATAATGCGAGATAAACCGATGAATCAAATTCAACGTTTACTCAAATTTAGACTTGTTAGTGGCGTTAACCTTAAAACCTGAGTCTGGTGAACTTGAATATTAAGATCGAGTCAGTTCATTTGAAAGATTAAAGCAATAACTTGCAAAATCTGGTTTCATTGGTTTGTCAATATTTCTGTAACTTCAATCGTTATGATAAATGTACAACTTTTGGCGTTTTGTCTCTCATTTTAAAAGGATTGGAAGTTAAAATTTGCTATGATTTTAGATTAAGAGAAAAAAACTCGACAGAATTTGTAACTTTGGTTAGTCTAAGGATCGTTATACATTCGAAAAAAGATCAACATGGATTCGTTTTGAATTTATGGTTGGAATAGCCAGTTTGCCATTGTTATCAACCCAAACCTGAATGCTTACTCTCCATTGAATTTAGTTTTCTTATGGTCACACTGAGTGCTTTACAGCATCTTTACTTTATAATTGCAGGATTCTGAGTTGAAGAAATTATTCATAATCTTTCAGACTATAGCGTCATGCCATTGCCTGACTAATCAGATGCACTTACCATTTGTCCGAACCTGCGTTTGAGTAAGATTATTTTAGCAACGACGAGTCAATAGTCTAAAGCTGTCCTGCCTCAAGACGGTAAATTAAAGTGTGCTTGATTCAACAAACCTACTTCTTTAGATATCCTAATGTTGAGGTCTTTCAGGTTCAGGCTGCTTCGCTTTTCCTCAATTGCAGCTTTTTATTAAGGTGATAAATGTCTCAAGTTTTTAAATGGTGAATAGTTATTTACTAAACCAATTCAACTGTTGGCTGAACAGTTAACTCAAGCTCTATGATAGTGTTAATAATCCGATGATTAGCATGAAGATTTAACAATCAAAAGACCATGAAAGTGGATTTATATTGATTGGAATTGAATGGATTGCTCTTACTTAGCCATTTCACTGAGTTGAAGTTTACCATCCTTGTTGTAGTCAAAAATGTTCAAAAGAGTCTCAGTGTATTCATTGAGCTTCTCCTCGGTTACATTGTCTTTTCTTGCTTCTTTCAGGAAATCACCCAAAAATCCCTGTTAAAAGAATAAACATTTAATTAAAAATGACGGAAAACCTGAAAAGTCGATGATCTTGAAGAGGAAAACCTGACTCACCTTGAGTTCCTCTGAATCAATGTAACCATTACCATCGTTGTCGTATTTACTCCAAATCTAAAGGTTCAAGGGTTAGCAAGGTAAAGATGCAAAGATGATGTGAAGAAAAGAAGATGAAAACGAGATTAAGTTCATTGTGATTCATGAAAACAAACAAGCAACTCAAATAAAAGGATAACCCATTAGATTAATTGAGTAAACAGTGAACAAACAAACATTCAGGTAAAGATGAGAATCAATCTAAGATGATGATGATGAATAGGAATAAATTTTTGTAACGATGATGAAGATGATGCTGGTTCAGGGAAAAGATGAAAGGTAAAGGTAAAAACCTTTGTTAACCCAAAAGAAGCAACATGAAAAATCCTTTTGACACTTACATGGGCACAAAAAAGTATTCATCTGACATTGATACAAGATTATTGTTGTAAGACCTTTAACAATGTAATGTATTAGCAGGTACAATCGATGGCAAAAAAAAGAGAAAAAAACGTTTTTCTCTTTGATCATTTCTTTATCTTCACTCCTGGCTTTTCATCTTACCTTTTGTTCATCCTCGACTCAGCATCATGTTCAACATCATCAAGATAATAATTGCCAGGGTAACAGCAAAAAAAATATCAGGCTCGAGATAAACCTTGAGTTTTTTTTTCAAATACATTATTGTATTTTTAATAATCAATATTATCTCTTTTGGTTCAACATTTCCATCAACATATTAACTTTCAACTTTTTTTTGTCTGGTTTTTTCACTGGCAAAAGTAAATCCAGTTAACCCGCAGCTTGATATTTTTCAATTTTAACCAATTATCTTAAGTAACATTATCAATGTCAACAGCATTGCAGTTGTGCCATCACATAATTTTAAATTGAAATGGACAGTTTGACCATTCAAGTGTATACTTTAGATTGGACTCATTACAGGTGAATCTTTATAAATGCACTTTTTGCTTGAATAACCAAAGACTTCAAGAGTTTTAAAACCTTACAAACGTACCGATTTCAGTGCATACAATTCCAATGGTTGTGTCCAACAGTGAGCTTCCTTCACTGATTGGGCGCTTCTTCTCCTCACTTATAAACATATGAGCTGAAAAATGAGGTAAAAACGTTTTTTATCGCTAAATAAGCGCAAACGTGCTGAAGTTTAAGGTATGCTTAGAATAAATTCTCATGCTAAATATGTCATGCGATATTATTGAGCGGTAATTACAATGGTTTAACAGGCCATTCTTGATTACTGTTGAATTGTCCTCATTATTTTTTAACACACATTTTACTCGTTGCATATTTCACTTTTATTAGTTCATTTTAATTCATCCATTATCAACGTTCTCAAACATTTTCACAATGGATTTATACGGCTTTTGATCTTTCCAGAGTGTTAGCCTAGTTGTCAGCCCATAGCTGCTTTGCAAAAAGCTTGGTATAGATTCAAATAACGTTTTTTCCCCGCGAGTCAAAAGGCCTTGAGGCTTGGAATTTCGGGAAATGATTAAAATGCATAGATTTGTATCATATTTAAATTTCAGAAATCGGTCTATTGTTCAGTCAGAAATCAACATGAGTTGAGTGTGTTTAAATAAGTCATTCGTTTTTTGCTTAATAATGAACTGTTTAGAAGCTGAATTAGAGAATTCTGAGATGTGGGTGTTCAATTTACCTGAGCTAACTTGTTCGGTTAGTGAAGAGGGAGTTTCAAAGGTTTACTTTCATGAATAAAAAACACTCATAAATTCAGACATTTAAGTGATCGAATGTACTAAAAAGCATAAAAAATTCTTTGGTCTGCTTCAGCAACATGACACTATTCAGCTCTTTAGCTTTAGAAAAATTTATATTTCGATAGATCTAAAGCTCTTTAACCCATCTGCTGTTCCTGAACTCCACCCTATCAACTCCTTTTGGAGTCATCGCAAGGATAAAGTTTGCTTTGGTGGTTTCATAGCTTTAAACACTGATAAATTGATCAAAAGAACCAAGAATCGTTTGAAAAATTCGAAAAGCCATATTTCAGTAGCAAAATGAAAGAAAGAGTTCATCTGAGATTGGATTGAATTTCTGACAAAGTTCTGATTTTAATTTTTTGAATGACATACAAAATTATCAATTATTCCCAGCAGTTAATTGTCAAATCGATGAAAAAATTGTAAACTTTTCCCAACAAGGCTCATGCATTTCAGTGAAAAAGTTTATAATCCAAAATTATGGAATATAAAATTTTTCAATTTGTCAAATGTTTAAACCAATCTCTGAATTACATGTTTCAAAAGATTTACGTTTATTCATCTTAAAAGCCGAATTTATGTTTTGACCCATCACCTTTAAACCTACAAGGACTCATAACCAGGCTAGACAATCAGATCTCTGACTTATAGCTTCTTAGTGTTGACCATTTTTAACAAGATGAAATGCGATGTTCAATAGTTAAATAACGACTTAATCAAAAAGGAAAGGAAACAAACATGAAAACTGTCCAATACATGAGAATATCTTTTTTGTATTTACACAAGGAATTGCACAGCTTTCGTTATTTTCATTGACAATCCAAATAAATTGAGATTATTGCATTTCTTGACAAACCCAATCTTGATGCAAATTATGATTCAAATACAACTTGTCCAATTAATTAATCTTGACATTTTATTTACACAACTCGATCAGCTTAAAAGATCAAATTGCAAGATAAAATATACTTTTGTAACACTTTCATCACTTGAAAGCCATTTGAATTAAAAAATATTCAACTTTGAAATTTTAAGGGAATTAGCAAAATATACTGTTTATTTGATATAAAATGAAACAATATTAAAATGGTTTACTCTTTGAGTGTTGAAAGTATAATACTTTGACTTGACACTTTGCTGTCTTGAATATTATTAAAGTTGTTGGAAAATTTTGATGATAATTTTGTTTTCTTTAACTTTTCTTATTCACTATTTTGTTAGCTTGTTAAATAACGAGTGAATAAAAACTGTACTTTTGTCTGTCAAAATATGTTCAACATTCCCTTTGGCAGAATTTTGTTTCCACTCTTGTTATCAAATGTGTTATTGTAGATGAATCCATGAATTTGTGATGTTGTTTGTTGTGCAGTCTGACTCTGTCTGATATTACTTTATCGTTGCTCTCTTATTTTGCTTCAAGATGAACAAAATGGTAGAAATTCAGAAGTTGAAATATCACAAGGAAACAAAGAAACTCGAGAAAAGGTAAAGATCGAAAAAAATAACAAAATGTTGAAAGCAAGGTTGAAGGCAAAATTGAGTGCAAGAATGAAAAGGAGTAAAAAAAGGTTTTTCCGTTTTTTTCCTCTCTTTTTCTCGCTGTTTTTACCTGAGTTTTCCAAACATGATGAAGGAATCACAAATTATAGTTTCAACCTACATTCATATTATTCATTTTTTTGTTTTACAATGATGTAATAATATATAATACGTGATATATACGATCATGTGAAAGAGTCTGCAATGAGAATGTGAAATGAAAGCTTTAAACTCTGGAAATGTTGAAAAGTAGGCAAAGCAGATGAGATGAATTTTGAGCTTTACTCTTGAAAATATGTTCATTATCTTATGAAATAAACAATTAGCACAGCTCATTATGTAATGAAGATTTGAAAGCCTGGAGAATTAAATTTTCTTTTGAAATTCATTTCCATTTATATCGATCAAAGAGTTTAATTCACAGTAATATTTAATGGAAATCACTGAATTATTGTTACTTTCAATCAAGCTTAATGTTAGACTCTGAGTGAGTGATTTAAGGCAAAATAGCGGAGGAGAAATAGTAGCAATCAAAGTAAAGTAAACCGAAATTAAGATGCTCAATAATTGGATAAGATTAAACAGACTCATGCATCCTCCGAACATGACTGATCTAAAGTGCTAAACAATAAAAATCTACTACTAGTGTCATGACTACTAGTGTATCTCAATTTTCAAATCTGGAATTGGTCAACTGCAAAACTAAACAATATAATAAGTTATGTTAGAAATAACTTTAATTTCATTTTTGATTTTATGATTGGTTTATAATAAGCAATTCATTAGGCTTCAGCAATCGTTATAAGAATTGTTATTTTCATCGTTATTGTCTCTTCAACCTTCGGGATTCTTACAGTTCTCTTTATGATTTGGCACATTCAAGCGACATGCTTCAAACTGTTAATTGTCATGCCAATGACTAATGTTAGTGTAAACCAATAGGGTCGCACACACAGTTGGATTTTGGATTTGTCTTGTCCTTTTATTTCCTAAAGGTTCTGGCCTTTAATCATGAATTCAACGAAAATTCAGTTTTTGAAAAGTTTTACTCTGCATCCAAAAATACTGTCAACAAAATGATTTCCTGGTAGCTGTTGCCTCAAGCCGATTGTCTCCTTGCAAAGGCTATCAGGGCCAATTGACGAAATTTGCAGCATTGCTGAAGATGAATGTTCAATATCAACATCAGTAATACAATCATCAATACAATAACATCAATATCGCCATCACAATCAACCATAATCTATACAATCTTCCCTCATTTCCTCACCTTCAATCCCTTTTGTCGTAATCTTCTTCCCTCAAAATACACTGACGTTAAATATGATCATTTAATTAACCATCAAATCAGTTCACTCTCAATAAAACTAATTTTGACTTGACCTTCCTTTTTATCTTTCGGTTATTTTGTAATATTCATGATGTCAGTGATTGGGAAAAGATAAAACCTAAAATAGTCAAACTATTTCAGCCTAAATTTCATCGGCCACTGAAACAAGTCATTCATGTAGAATAAAAAATTTTATGCAATTCCAATATGCTGCTTTTGCACCTTAAATGTGTTTATAGAAGGAAAAGTTCAGTTAGTATTTTGTCAAATGGATTTTCAATCGATTTTGACAATATTTCCATCATTTTTAGCACTCATTTTGCTGCACCGCTGTATTAATCTAACAACAATGAAGTTAATAGAGTGAAGGCGACTATACACACGACTAACTAATCAAATAAAACCTGTAATCCATATTGCAATAAGCTCTTCAGTGTGGACTAGGAATTGAAATTAATTGATTTCCTGAAAATCATTGACCCGGATTTGTACACTAAGAAAGACTACACTTATGCCATTTCTTTGTGATCAATGAGAGTGATTCCCTCAAGAAACGTTCCCTCAATGGCCTCAAGAAAACTTTTTGACCCGGCAAGACATCAACAACCCAAGATAATGGTATGACGAAATTTGATAAAGATAGTTCAAGAAAATCTCTGAACCAGGAGAAAAGATAATAATCTCATAGCAGGACCACCAGAATTCATCTAGAAAACGACATCAAAATAAACATAGTTTCATATAAATCTTCAAAATCCTCACAGACTAAGTAATGTGTGACAAAAGTAAACTAATGATCCATGAAAATGGGTAAATCACCGATATCTTGTTAGTTTCATCATTAAACCTAAACCCGAGAACCGAGTATTCATGCAATTTTCAATCAACTTTTTTGACACGATGTCACTAAAGATGCTTTTATGATAAACTAAAAGCGAGGCAAAATAATGTGCAACAATATGGGCATTGGTTTTAGTTGGAAAAGTACCATTCATTGAAATGAAAGTTGTAAAGAGAAGCAATCGTTGTACATTAGATCTAAACAGTTGATCGAGTTTTGTTTTTCTTTGAATCCATCAATAAATAATGTATTTTGAATTATGAGTTGAGCTGAAAATATATTCAAAACCACTTGTTCCAATAAATTGAAGTTGTTTATTGTTGATTCATAGTTGACATCTATTCTTCGGGTAATCTTGCACACTTTCACCTAATGAATTAAATTATGAACATGTCTGTCACTTACGATTATTCAAATTTACTTTGAGGTGAACAATATTTTACCTAAACTATCACAAACGAAATTAACCAGAATCAAGAAAATGTGGAAATGAAATTTTGCTCAAAACAATATCATGATATCACTTATATTAGCAATAAAAATAGTTGAACATCTTGAGATGCACCAGTGTGAACATTATTTACCTTCAAACCAATTCTTGGAAATGGAATGAAATTTTGGGTTAAATACTGTGAAATCGGATGCATTTATATTTGTACAGATGAATGATGGAGTTTGATCAAGTTTAAGTGCTTAAAACTTGAACAAAGTGTGATTGCCATCTGATTGTGAAGAGGAAAATAAACTGACAAAACAATTACTCGACATTGAAATTAATTTCAATAAAAAATCACTCAATCTTTTGCACCATAAAAAGTTATCCAATATCAAGCATAAAACTTTCATCCAAATGCAAGACTAAACATTGATCAATTTTAAATCAATATTGTAACGAATCTCATTTCAAATTCAAAGCTTTTCTTGATCATGATTAAATATAAAAACAGTCACAAAATGGAAACCAGAAAATGGAAAATGAATTAAGCAAACGATCAAAATATTTACATTTTTCATGGAATCTTTTAAAACGGATAATCGTATAGCATGGAAATATTCAAATATTCACTGAATAAACCAGAGTTGAGGTGATAATAGTGAACCTCTGGGATTGACCCATTTATAATCGGCTTTGGGTAAAATCACTTTTCAAAAGGTTTCCGATTAAATGGCAAAGAGGAAAAGATTTGTAAATACAAAATAATCTCGATTTAAGCAAATGAATTGCAATTTATTACCAACATTGAAAAATCTTTTCATTTCGTGTTTTAAATAAATGATTAACCAGACAGAGATGCTCATTATTGAATCAAATCTGATCAACCTTTTGATTAAACTTGACAAGGGTTGACAGTTGAATGGTTCAATCTTGATTAAAGTTAACCTCGGAATGTTCACAATTGAATATATTCAATCATTACAAACTCATTTTTACCAATTATTAAATTAAACCCAGAAAATGGGAAAAAGTAAACTTAGCCTTTTTACGTCAATTTGGGTCACTTGTAATCAATTTTGATGTTTAATAGTAAATTTTCAGTCAAAAGTAAATTAAATAATTAAATTATCATTGTAACTAAACAATGAGCTTTCAATCTGCAAATGCAAAACAATGACACAAAACTCATTACAATTGTAACCAGAAAGTCCAACTAGCAAAAAAAAGCGGAAAATCTTGGAAACTCAGAATGCTTGTTATTTTGTCATTTATCAACTGAAAATCATGAATAAATGAATTAATTGTTCATTAAACTTCATCCTGAGCTGTTGCAGGTTCACTCGTTTTTTTGGCCAATTTTACATTCTCGCCTTGTTTTCAATCTTCTTACTTGTTTGCAAAATTTTTACCCAAAATTGATTACTTTCTTTAACCAAGAGCTTAACCTTGTTGCACTGAAAATAACAACTAAGATCAGCTCAATTTAGTCCTTTTTTTCTGTAAATTTTGCTTTTTTCTCATCAAAATTTCTCTTTTTTTATTCATTTTTTTTTCTTTTTGAATAAATACTTCTTCTTTTCTCTCCTTTGCTTGTAATTTAATCATCGTTTCAGCTTATAATAATGATGCTAAACATTTGTCACTTCAGCTTGGTTTGCAAATTGCTAAATGAATTAAACAAAAGTTTGTATTACAACAAGGAAAAGGGTTTAATTCAAAGTTTTATAAAAGATTTGTTGAGCTTTAAAAACCAGAATTTAATAAATGATTAAACTGTTGATTAACCCAAACTTTTGGGTGTTCACATGATTATGGGAATAATCTGTTTAAATTTACCTTTAATCAGCTTGAAAAGAGAGTTTAAAAAAGTTGAAAGAAACTAATCAACTCGAGAAAAGTGTATTTAATATTAATTAACCATTTTTTATTCGTTTCAGAGTTTCATTCATTTTTCATTAAATTTCTCGATTCTAACATGAATTTAAGTTTAAGCTCAAGGCGATTTGGTATACAATATTGTTGTTGCTATAAATAGTGATTAAATTGAATTAAATTTGATTCACTTAGCATCTTATGAAAAGTGAAACCGCAAAGACAAAAAGGTAAATATTCATTATTGACAAATGGAAAGCATTTTTCATTTTGCTTGACTAAAAATGAATGGCAAACAAAAATAACTATTATTTTCAATTGAATTCAAGTTGAATTATTATCTGACTAGACTTTGATGAAATAAAAAATCAAGTTTAATCAAGTGCAAAGCAAATAGCTCATCTATTAATGTCAATCATATTGATATTGGGATCAATAAAGCATGATTGATTGAATTTAATCGAAAGAATTATGGAAAATAATATCAACCAGGGAATGATAACAGGGATTCAATATTTGTTTCAATGATTAATA
Organism: Tetranychus truncatus; assembly: GCA_028476895.1. Lineage (NCBI taxonomy): Eukaryota > Metazoa > Arthropoda > Arachnida > Trombidiformes > Tetranychidae > Tetranychus > Tetranychus truncatus. The sequence goes on from CM052061.1 coordinate 14,392,547, forward strand.
GATTCCAACTTTTCAATTTTTACCTTCATTCGCTCATTTTTGGAAAAAGTGCTTACACGGCGTTTTCCATGGCCATCAATTCATGCCATAAATCGAGAGCAAAGATTATCTGATAATTGATAAGATTGAATTTCCTTTGAATTCACAATCAAGTTCGTTTGAGTCAATTTTCCTCTCAAAATTCGCTTTTCAGACAAATTTATGTTAACCCACTGATCATGAATCGAGTTTCAATCAAGTTCTGTGAAAAGAAAATTTCGACTTGGAAATGTTGGAGGTTGAAATGATAAAATTGTTAGAACTGTCTTTTTGTTTGCCATTAAATTCGTTAATTTGCTAATTTTTTTTCTGAAATTCCATTTACAGAGAGATTTTCTCAATGTTTTGTGATCTTCGTGAATTGGACTTAATGGAAGTATACATCGAATTTGTGTGAAAAGAAACTTCTTGGAGTCGAAATTATTTACTCGGAGTTGAGGTTGGGAGTGAAAAGACAAGTGTCAATCCCTTGCACGTTAAGTTGCGTTTTTACCACTTTTCCAAATTAAGATTGAGCATTTGAAGAGTTGATAAGGTTCGCAAAATTGAATTTCATTGAATCTTCATTATTCATCGAATGCAATTTTGTCTCAACATGTTTAGTCTTGAAATTGAAAAGTAGAAAAGCATTTTTAACAAAACCTTAGACAATTGACATTTTGTGCAGATTGTGTTGGGATAAACTTGACAAGATATGAATAGTTTTTCAGTTTATATTGTTATCAAAAGTTATCACAAAAGATATTCTTCACAATTACTGGGAGTTTTTTTTTCTCATCTACTCGGCTCAGCTTCACTGTGCTTTTGTTTCAAAAGCTAAAAATATCAATTTCAAAGTTTAATGTAGCATTGAGAATGACTGGATATCAATTTTCAAATGGAAATGTTTTCATCGTTTTAAGAATGTTTCTTGGAAAAGTGAGTTTCAAAGGGAAAAGCGTTGTTTCAAAAACTTGCAAATGCCGAGTTGATTAACAATTTATACTTTGACTTGAATGCTTATTATCGATAAAGGGTTCGATAAACATTTCGAGTTGAGAAATGAGCAATTCAGTTGTGCATTTAAAGGTACAATTTTGATCCATTCAAGTGATGTTAATGGCATTATTAATGTCATTTGCTTTTCAAGTATTAACTCAACGATTGACATTATCTTAGCACAATGATGAGTTTGATTGAAATGAAATGAAACTCTTTTGCCCGAAGCAAATGGGAATCTTGAAAATTGGCTTTTTCTATCTGATTTTTGAAAAGAAATTGCGCTCCAATCAAAGTTTCTTCAAACGTGAAATATTCAATCAACTATTTAATCCTGAATCGAATAAAAAAGCTCTTTTCCAATTGCTTCTTCAACAATCATTAACGCGAATAAACAGAAAATGATGAAAACAGATTTCATGATCATTAGCTTTTCTTCGTAAATCAAAAGATTTGGGAAAAAGGAATGTTGAGCAAATAAATATTGATAATTAATGTTGAATCAATGTTGTCCAAGAAAGAAATGATTTAATGATCAAATGAATGATTAATTTCCAGTGTTTTCCATGTTAACATGATGACAGTTAAGGTTGAACAAGAGATCAATTGAAAGGTTTGGTAATGAAAGGCTGACAAGATTCATTGGATTCATCCTTAAACAGTTGCAGGCATTAATCAATGATTAATACAAATTGGCCATTAAACAAGGTTAACCAAGTGATAGCAATTTTGATACTTGGGTTTGAAAATAAAAGGCAAGAGTTGCTTTACAAATGGACAAGAGAGACACTTCCATTCATTTTAAACATTAACAATGTTGGCATAGCAACAAATATGGTTCCTCTTTACCTGGTTAACTGTCAAAATATTTTCCCTGTTTTAATAATAACTCGGAATAGAGAGAAAAAAAAATGGTCAACTCAGTGACACTCCGTGTTATTATCACTTGGAGGATATTATTGTTCACCAAAAGACTGATCAACTTTTCTGTTTGTCACCCTCAAAATTGGCTTAGATCATTGAAAGACCATTGAGACAGAAATGGATTTGCTTCATTGAATTGGTTAAGGCTAATAACGAGAAGTTAAGAACAGTTGAAGAGGATGAACATGATAAAGATGATGGGAAATGATGAGCAATGATGAGAATAAGGTTGAAGGATTGACAGTGAAAAACTGGTTCACAATTGTCAATGTTTTGGTCTAAATACAATTCGAAGGTTAACTCTTTTGTCTGACTCTCTTGCGGGATAAATGAATTAGCTTATTAAATGCATTTTCAGGATAAAAATAAAGCTTTTGTTGTTGCTCAAGAGTTGTAACAATTGACTGGATAAAGTAATCATTTGTTATTGGTTTTGTGTTCAACATAATTATAATTTAATTGTCAGTGAATGTCAATTTTTTCGGGTTTTCTTTTTGTTTCTCTCTTTCCCTGGTCATTTCAATGTTTCTTGTCCAAAAGTTTTGATTGTTGTTCAACGAAAAAAGTTGAAAGTTAATAACTTGAACGGTTGATAAAATGTTCAATGGTTGCTATTGAGATGCGCTTGAAAAGCAAATGTGAATATGAATAAATGATGGAAAGGGAATGGAACAAGCAAAGATGAAGATGAAAATGATGAGGATGAAAAGTGTAAGAGTCACGCAAATGTTTCATTGTTTTTCTTTCTCTTTTCACCATTTTCCTTGTTTCAACTTGAATGGTTAAATATAAGGCTTTTGAGTTTTACTTCATCAAAATGTGTTATCAAGTCTGTTTTGAAAGTGAAAATATGATTTCTCTTCTTGTTTCCCTTTTTTTTCATCATTTTACTCTTCATCTTGTACATCATCATCTTGTGTGTTTCCACTGAAACAATTGTTTTCAAGCTGTTCCATGGTTTTACATTACTGTGTCAGGGCCAGGCTTGATTGATGAGTTATCTTTTCCTTATACTTTACTGTCTTGTTTCTTCCAGATCGATTCATGAATTCAATTCATGATCATTTTGACCTGAATTTTTAGATATTTTTTTCACTCTCTTTCTTCTTCTTTCCCTTTACTTTCGTTTACTTGAAAATTTTCACTCCAATGAATAGGAAAAATAAAAACATTTTTGTCTTTCACTTGATATACTTGTAAAGATATCTTCATTTTTGTCTCATTGAGTTTTCAATGAAAAAACAACATTTTCTCAACTTTTCAAACCTTAATGATCACTGTCCGAAATCATATTGATAACAATGGTAAATAACCATAACAACATGGTCAACACGATCATCAACTTTTCATTAATCAATATTCCGTTCAATTTTAATGCTTTTACATAGAAATTTTTAATTGAGCCAAAGTTACAACTTTATTTTTAAAACAGTTGCAGGTTTCGATTCTGAAGCTTTTCAAGATTTGGGGAAATTTAATGTCTATCAGTAGATTGATTGGATCATAATTGATTGATACAGAACAAGTCCAATGCAACAACCGAGATCGAAATAACAAACTGAAAAGAATACTTTAGAAACTTGAACAATAATTTTCTACAAACAAATTTTCTCTTCAAAAAACAAGAATCAAGAATTTTGGAATTTTCATCGACTATCAACACTCAAGTAACTTTGAATATTAATGTAACTCCTAGTAGAGATGAATAGTCAAGCTGGAAATGATTCGAAAAATGAAATAAAAAATTATTCTTTAGCAAAACTTTGATTCTGTTATTTCAGCAATTATTGTTTGATTTATAAAAGTTGTAGTTTCTCGACAAAACTGGACAAAAAATTTTGCATCTAAGGTCAACCTTTTGGGTTAATTTTGCAAGATATGAAGAAATGTCCATCAGTAATTTGGTTGGTTCTCAATTGATTGATACAAGTCTAATGCAATACAACAACCGAGATGAAATAACAAACTTGCAAAATGCTCGAAAAATGTTTCTCTTTGCACAAGTTTCTGTACAAAAATACCTGAAAGAAGCTTTTCCTTTGGTATTTCAGCAAAAGCGTAATATTATTCTTTTAGCAATTATTGTTTGATCTCAAAAAGTTGGAGTTAGAAAACTGAACGAATCTTGGGCTCTAAACCTTTTTGGGTTAATTTTGGTGACCAGAAAGTTGATATTGCCTGTCAACTGAGGTTACAATTGAGTGTCAATTTGATAACCTTCAAAAAGAATGGAATGACATTTTTAACAGACCATAATAATATAAATGTTAATCATGAACATCTATTAGTAAAATGAAAGATGAAAAGGATTCTTATTCACCTTGATTAACTTTATATTCCCATTTGCAAAATATAACAAGCAATGTCTCTATTTTTGTATCATTTTACTCTTCTTTTCATCTTGTGTAACGATGATGGTAATAATAATAATAATAATGTTAGGATAAACATAAATGAATGGACAAAGGCAGGTAAAGGAAGGTGAAATGTCCAGCAACCTGAAATCACTATTTTAACCATGAAATGTGTGTACAATGGATTATACAACATGAAGGAAACATTAAATTGTCAATGTTAACAGTAATAATTACAGTTGCTTCTCTTTATTTCAATTGAACAGAAGACAAGATCAAGATAAATCTTGAAGTTGTTGACCAAATCTTTCCATTCAATTTCATGACAAAATTATTCATTAATCATGTTGAGAAGAAGAAGTAAAATGTTTGTTTTTTGCACTGTAAGAGGTAAAAAAAAGAGCCAAAGACTTACCTTCATGAAGTCAACGCTTGATTCAAGAGGATTGTCAAAACGAAATAAGAGCAAAAATGATTCTTCCAAAGGTAACAATTGAGCCAACTAGAAGACAAGATCAAATGGTTAGTAAAGTGTCAAGTTTTAGTGAAACGGTAAAACAAAAACTGTTGAAATTGTTCATTTCAATGTTTATCAAAAGTCAAAGTTGCTTCTTTGTCAAAACTAATAAACATTGAAAATTTTTCTCAACTACTTTGCTTTCAGTTCAACTTGAAGGATTTAAATGAAAGGTAAATGAATGGAACCAGAAATGAGCCAAAATCAACAGAAAAGTTTGAGATAAAAATAGTCTTCATTTGCAATAAAATAGTGAATAAATCTTTAACATGACCTGAAGGTAAAACTGAAATTGAAACAAACAACAAAACCAACAAGAGCTTTTGGCTAAATAACAAACCCGAAAAAGCAATTGCAGGTAAACAGAAAAGGGTGTTGATTGGAAAATATAAAAATGTTTTATTACGATTTAAACTGCATTCTGGTTTCAATAGAAGAGTCATAATTCTGATGAAGATGCATAATGAATGCTTGATCAGCAGCTATCAATATCGTTTAAGCTTGAAACACTTTTGGTTTCATGATACATTCAATAATAATTTGCAAATTCAATTAACTCTTATTGTTACGATTATGATTTGGCAAGTTCGACTATTGGAAATAGAACATTTCTCAGCAATTTTACATTCTAATCTTGTGTTAATTTGGTTCTTTTCTTTGGCACATTGTGTTTTGTTTAGTCTAAATTATTGGACCATTTCCATGAAGCATGCAATTGACCAGAAAAATGGAGCGTTAAATGAGCTTTTCAAATGAATACTTTGTTGCTAAAAGTTTAATCTAAACGAGATTTGTTGTTTTCGAGTTTTTTTTATCAACTCTGATTCACGTCAGATTCATGATTTCATGGGAAAACAAACTCGAATTAAGCTCAACATTCTGGTTGAGTGATTCATTTGGGAAAAGATAATGATAATGAAAGCAACATGTCCACAGGAAATTTCAAATCAACCTTTATCAGTTTGAAAGAAGAGCAGAAAAGAAACGAAGCCAAAAAACGTAAACTTGATGATAACCCAAAGTCAACTTTATCTTTTACCTTCTATCCTTTGTTTAATGTTTACCATTTTTCATTTTTCTTGCTTCAGGCCACTTCTTTCAGCTAACCATTCTATATGAGTTTCAAAGTTCAGTTATGAATTTCTATTCTGTAAACACCAACACTTTTTTACACAAGAGAAGAAGAGAAAAGACTGAAACCTGAACAAAAACTATTGTTGGATGTTATCACAGTCTGCATAAAGGTTCGCTCATTGCTTTGCATTTAAAGACTCATTAAGTGTAATTATCAGTAAAACTAGTTTCATCTGATTTAACTTGATAACTCATAACTTTATCACAACCTTGTCATGCTTCATCAAGTGACAAACCATTGAAATTGAACAGAATGCAAAATGAATGACAAAAAGGAAGACAAAGCTCTCGGCGGATTCCCAGGAAAGAAACTTTTCAATGTTATTATAATAATCTGCTGTAAAGCTTGTATTATTGTTAACGTTAATTTGCGCTTTCAATAAAATTAACTTTATTTTTCATCTTCAATCATTTAATTGATTAATAGCTGCAAGAATCGAGGAAAAATTCATTTTTTTGCTCAAAATTTTGCAACTTTTCAAGTTCTAAGTTTATTCATTCTGAGGGTGAACGAAGCATCGTTTTGTAAAATTACTTTTTCTCAATAACGATGACAAAAAAAAGCTGAGTGGAAACTTTTTCCAAGTTTAAATGAAAATTAAATTGAGTTTCTAAACTTTTGCTCAATTTATCATTCGCATAAAATTGATTTGGAATTGCATTGAAATGTCTCGATTCTTCATAACTTTTCCAGAGTTTAAATAATCATCAAGCTGAATATGATAAACTCAACGCAATAAGCACTGAAAATGATTTTACAGAACAATTTCAATTTTGATTAAATTCGGTTCAACCATTTAGAGTAAAAATTATTAAGATCTATTTTCCATTTTGCAGATCATTATGAAACATATTGTTTCGAAAGTCAAGCGAAACAGAGCTTTGATGCGATTTGAAGTTGACTTGAGAAACATTCTTTCCATCTTCCTCTTGTTCGGTGCTATAGTCCTGGACTGTGTAACTTCTTTAGTAATTATAACCAATATTCACCGAGTTTTCCAATGAAGCTGGAAAATAAGTTTCGATTTGATGATAACTTGCAGTTCATTTGAACCATTAATCTCAAGGAAAATGAAACACTTTGATCTGTTAATAAAAATTTTTGGTCGATGAACCTGGAAGAGTTTTATTCACAGTGGAGCAATTTCATTGTGTGATAAAATTCAACTCAGCCTGAACAGTTAGCTAATTATGTTGAGTGAATATTTATTGATATGGAAAATGGTAAATCCTGATGACCTAATCAAGGATCGAAGTGAATATCGATAAACAGTAGTCTGTTGAAAGTTGCTCCAATTGAATATAAATTATTAATTAAAGTAATTGACTGTAAAATTAACGTTATTAAGTAAAGGTAAAGATTGATGGATTTCCACAGTTGCAATTGAATTAACTTCAATGATTAACTTTTTTCGGTTTCATATGGAGAAGCAATTGAACTTGTTTGGGCAATTGTCTCGCTGTAATTGTCATTGTTGATTGATATTAAACTAGTGATTTTTTGGTGCCTCGTTTCTGTTGTGGTTTAGTGTGAACCTGAAGCTGATAATGATGATGATGATGATTAACAAAAGATGAAGACGAAACAGAGAATAAAATGAGAAAAAGTGTCAAGATTTGAAGGGAAACAAAAAAAAGTGTCATCAAAATGAAAAATGAAAAGGGTCCAAAAGGGAAAAGATACAAAACTGTCAGAAAATATCTTGAATGAGGATAAGAAAATTTCCTTTTCTGACAAAAACAAAAAACTCAATATAACCTTTCATGTCGCATCAAGTCAATAGTCACCATAGTCAACCTCCTTCTCATCAACAATAGTAACAGCGAAAACAGTGATAAACATTGTGATTTGGGTTTCAACAGGAAAATGAAGTTCAATACAATCAACTTGAAGGAACAATTCTTACCTCTCTGATATCAATTTTACCATCCTTATTGTCATCATAAGCTTCCATGAAGCATTCCTTAATTTCAGCCAACATGGCATCAGAGACTGCCTGTGATTGAAACAAAAAGATAAAAAAAGAAAAGAAAAAATGTAAAATTCTTCATCAATTACCTTAAAATTCATTTATCAACTGGGAGTTTTGCCTCCCTTCATCGGTAACAACATCAGATAACACAACGTAAACTTAAATGTTCAATATTTAGGAATGAAATTTTACTCTTTTCAAGGTTCACTTTCGTTTCTTCATCAAAATATTGGAAAAATTTCTTAAACTCACAATTCCATACTGAAGACTCATTCATAGTCTGACATTCGTTCAATGTGTTAATGAATGGAAAATTTTATGCAAAATTTTTTTTCTTTTCTCATTGAAACGTTCATCTTCGATTCATCAGCGATTTCGCCATTTGAGGATGAAATATGCAAAAGACTAGAGTTAATTGTCTTGAAAATTATCAACTTGATGTTCATGGTTAAAGTGTTTAGAAAATGGTTTTTGGAACTTTTGATTTACTCATTTTTTCATCAACACATCTTGATTAAACCCATTGTTTAATCAATTTTGTGCAAGTGAATCAATCATGAGTTGGTTGAAGCAAGAAAAGTAAATTCAGACTGACATGATTATCACACGAAAAGGTTTGAATAATTTAACCTTTTGTCTGATCATAACTGTTTCATTGTTTTTATTCGTATAATGGATCAATTGATCAATAGCAATCTGATAACAATCTAACGATTTAACCAATTAATCGATGAATGTTGAAACAAAAGACAAAAGTAACGATCATTTGATAAGCCATTAAAATTTATTGACCAATTTAATGTTTTCTCGTTAATGATGTTCTACTTGATAACCCAAAATATTAACAAAATTACATGCATAATGGTTATTCAAACATTAATAGTTAATCAGTTGAGATTAAAAGCTTTTGGTTAAAATGTTTATTCTGAACTTGAATGTTGACTTCACTTAGACGACTGTTGATTTTGTACAGATTTTACCTTTTCCACGATTAAACCAGAAAATCAATTTTAAACTAGCTTTTGATTGACTATCAATTTGGTTAGGATTTTAATTGAATTAAGGCATTCAATGGCAGTCGGTAAACATTGCTTCAAGTGTTTTGATTCAATGAAAAGTCGCTCTTCAAACATTGTATTCAGTTTACTCTAAATTCAGATTACCTTCAACCAGAGTTGAATTTATGCAAATTGAGAAACTGACAGAAATTAGATTTTCATTGAGAATTTTAATCAAAATTTTTTTTCTAAATAAATAGTTTCATTGAAATTGAATCAAACGTTTGTATATTCATTAATGTGATTATTATTGAGTGTGAAGATGACTGGAATGGTCAGATAAGCGTAAGAAAATGTTTCCGAAACCAATGTTTAGAACTGTTAATTGCACGTTTAATTAGAGAGGAAACCTTTAGTTCATCACCTGAGGATAATCTTCATCAGATAATGTTAACCAGAATAATCAGGTGAACTCAATGTTTGGTGAGATGCGAATCTGTGATTGTTTTCCTTCTATTAATAGAATGAAAAGGGAATGATTGCAGTTCAATTGATTGATTGGATGCTAACAATGAGGAATGGAAAGGTTAATGAATGTTTTCACTGAATGATGATTAGACTAATTGCATTGCATTTTAAACTAACGATGTTAATGAAGTGGTAAAATGAAAACAACAATGAATGTGTGAAGTGAAAAACGAAAAAATCATTAAAAGTAAACACATTTTGAAACCTTTTAGACTTTCATTCATACAGAACAATTGATTATTTTCAAGGTTCCACTATTATCGTTACTTTTCACCATTCACTCTCGATGATTAAAGACGAAATTGTAGCAAAATTTGTTTCCTAAACAACTACAAACATTAACAACAAGAAACAATATTATCATTGAGTAGGAAGACCAAATGAATAGAGTGCTTAAAAAGATTAACCTGATTCACGATTCGCAAACAGCCTTTCACTCTATCCCGAATCGAAAACTATTTCGTGATTCTTTTTGCTGGAATCATGATATTGAAAGATGAACGATCTGACCAGAAATTATTTAATAAAGCTTTTTGCATGCCGATCTATTCAAAGTAAATTAACCTGAGTCATATGCATAATTGAATAAAGATGCAGAGAGTTACGAAAAAGGTTTTTCAACAAAAGTCTTTTGAGTGAAAAAGTATTATTTTAGTGGATTCGGTTAGCAAAAATACAGAAATAAAGAATGATATTCAATTGATTTGTTAATGATTGTTTTTTGAGGCAAAGATGTTTTTAACTTTCCATTCGTGGATTATCACTCAAATCACTCAGTCAGAAAGTCAAATAGTCTTTGTTATGAATCTACGATGTTTTGTTCCTGTCAACTCAGCAATTTATGAGACATTTACAACAATTTTGCTTAGCTTGAACTGTGGTTATTGAAATCTTGCGTGATGTGAACAAATGTCTGTTGCTATTGAAAATTGTGGCAATATTTGATGCTAAAATTGTACTCTTTAGTCTGAAAAATGCCCGAATACTGTTGGTATTTATTGGACCATTTCATTGATATAATGAGTATTTGATACTGAGACAAATGAGTGCTAAGTTACTCTGTTTGACCAGGAAAAGGTTTTGACTAATTTATAATCAGTTTTCCTTGATCGTTCATCAAATCAAGTCAAAATCTTATGAGATCCACATTATTGTGTATAATTTATACAACAGTTAATTTTATACTTTAGCTTTCGAAGAGAAACACTTTAAATTTTCTTGAAAAAATAGCGCAAGCATTATGTATTTGCTATAACTATCTCATGTACCTCTAAACCGATAAAAATATTGCCCTTTTAATGCGATGAAGTTCAGAAGCAAAGTGTTTCCGCGTTTTGGGTTTTGAAAAGAAACGAAAGTCAAAATCTTCCACAAATTCCAATAGAATCATACTTGTGGAACTATCACTCTATCATAAGTTTTATTTCAGCGCCATAAAATGGTTACCAATGAATTTCTTTGCTATGAAAGGCTGAAGTGTATTTACGCTAATTAAATCGCTACAAAACAATTTCCTTCTGAAACTTAGCTTCTGGCGTCTCAACACGACTCAGTATTAATTGGATCTAAAGCGTTATATTAATAACTAGAATAGTTTCACCTTTGATAAAGAAGTCGATTATAGTTGCATAAAATAAATGAATTCAATGTCACTTTTGTTTATTGTTAAGATGCTGCAATTGAATTTCTCATTTAATTTGAAATAACAGCGTAAAAGCTTAGCATAAAATAATTTTCCATGACAATGTTTTTATTTATCAGAATAGAGAACAGTTTTGTCATTTCTCTCAATCGTTTTTATTCGATTACTTGCAACGAAGATTTTCTTTGAGAAAAACTTGAAGCACTGAAATTAGCATAAAGTTTGGACCTTCGAATTTCATTTCCAAGTAACTTTAGTACTACTTTCTTACTCCAAACCATCATTTATACAAATCGAATTGGATCCAATCTACATCACGTTAAACTGGATCGAATGATAAAAATCAAAATGGAAACAGATATAAAGTTTAGATCAAAGAATCGATTTAAAGATTTGCATAGTCCAACTTAATTTCGATTCTCAGACTGATAAACAGTTGGATGAGCAGAAAAATTCGGATGCGATTCATGTGCAAGAATAATTTACTTTTCTTGTTTTGGTTGAACTTGGATTTTTCACTTCCAGCCAATGATCTTTTCAACACTATTCCCCATTCTTTTCGTCAACTCGCAATAACTGTTATACACAGACTAATTTAATTGCACATAGTTATAACCTGGTCAAGCATGAATAATTGTGCAATCGATACAACCTGTGATTGGACATTTATTGCAGTTCGAATTAAAGAGTTTAGAATCGTTCCAAGAGAAGCGATTACAAGTTAAAATTAAATTGTGAAAAACATCTCAAAGCAATGGATTGATTCTGGTAAAGACGATTCTGAAAAATCCTTGAACCTGAACTCAATTTTCTGCTCTGTTATATAATATTATTTATTACATGTTTTAAGTCCGTATGACTATGAGAACAGGAAAAAGAACCCAAAATTTTCTATTAATATATGTAATAATATGAATCTCATAAGATTTGGAAATGATTTCATCAACGATTAATCATTCCTCGAGATGAACACTTATTCAAGAGACAGTTGGAAAAGGTTAGGTTGAAGATGAAGATGGGAATGATGATAAAGAGTCATAAAATGATGAAGAAATAAGGTAAATAATCTGTGTTAAAGGTAGAAACTTGTATTTTTTTTATCGATTTTCTTACCTCGTTTACAAATCAACTGAATATTTCTTGTTGTTCACTCAGCTTTTAACTGAATCAGATTGTTCCTCAGCTTTTTGTGCATCTTTTCATTTCTTTCATACAACTTAATCTTTCGTGATAGTTGTAGTTATTTCGAAAACGAAAATTCGGTTTCAACTTACCTCAGGACGCGCATCGATTGCTTTGACACTTGAAATGAATTCACGAAGAAAATTATCCAATTCTTTGCCTTCAATGAAACCATTTCCTGAATAAATTGTCAATTGTTTGAAGGTCAATTGTAAAAGTCAAAAGTTGATGGATAAGCAATGAAAATAGGACAAAACATGAAAATGTCATTAACATGGTAACATAATAGTTGATCAAGAAGCAGGGGTAACTTAATAATCTTTGATTATCATTAATCATTTGTTTCCTATGATCAAACCAAAAGTGGTTCATTAACACATTAACTGAGGTCTATGCATGTCTCCCACTATAACCTACAAAGTCAACCTTCCAGGTTAAACTTTGACAACTTCAACAAGATTTTTGTTGTAAATTTCCTGTCACTTCGTAATTGCGGACTGGGATTGATAAAGATTTTAAAGTTCAATCATTGATTAGACTAATTAAAAATAATTGACAACATTTTTGGTGTTTATATTCAATAGTTTTATTATGGTTCTATTTAGCATCAATTATTTAACAAAAAAAGTCACGGAGTGCAACTTGATGAAAACATTTTGACCCAGTTGACATCTCGAGACTCAACCTACAAAGTCAACCTTCTAAGTCTAACTTAGACAACACCAACAAGATCAATCTTATGTAGCTTCACAGATCTTTTTAGTGAATTTCCTTCTTTTCTATCTTGGTAATTGTAGACTGGGAGTGATAAAGATTTTATAGTTTAAGCATTGATTACAATTAAAAATCATTCATAGCAGTTTCAATTTTTATGTACAATCGTTTTATTAAGATTTAAAAAAGTAACAGAGTGTAGTTCAATGGAAATATGTTGAAGCAGTTGACGTCTAAAGGTTTAACCTACAAAGTTGACTCTCTTAGGTTGAGCAAGACACTTATCCTAGCCTTTCGTGATCTCCCTTCGCTTTACAATCGATGATTGACTTATTTTAACCTCGTGCATCCAAACTCATCTCATATTCAGATGAATATGTTTGTTTTCAATTAAATATTCATGAGAAACAAAAAACAAGCTTATTATTATTTTAATCGCAATGAATAACAATATGAATTAATTAAGGTAAATGCATAAAGTGAAAACCTTCAAAGTTAACCCTTATTTTGAAGCTTGTCAAGCTCAGCAAAGACTAGCAAATATATACACAGTTAACTTGATGGGAACGATGAATGTAACTAATTAATCAGATCAACTGTTAAATCAAGAGCTGAAAGAGCTGTGAATAGTTAATAACAGTTGATCTTAAGCGGGATGCAAAACAGGATTAAGTTTACTCTTTGAGTGATTAATATTTTTCGATGAAATAAAATGATATTATATTCATATTTATTACAATCATTTATAAACTGTCCAAAGAGCGATAATTGAATTTATACCTTTAATAAAATTAACAGCCTTCTCATGTTTAAGTAATCAATGTAATCAATGATTGGTGAACATTAACATTGAAAGTGTTATAAGATGATTTAATAGAGTCGTAAGTAGAGTATAGTTGATATTATTATTAATGTTCAGAGTTGAATGAAAATTGTGAATCAGTTTAATTTTTTCCCACATATCAGTTCAACAATCAACTCAATTTATTCAATTGTTTACTCGATTGTCTCCACTGAGTTGAATTTTTCCAAGTTATTTCAACTCTTTATTTGACTAACTATCATCAATTCACTGAATACAATTGCAATTCGAATCACGTTCAAATCTTACAAAAAAGTGACTTCAATTTTTGTTACCTTTTTTTTCACACATTTTCCCCTATTCATCTTCACAATGTGCTAACATCAGACCAAAATATTAATACAAAACACCATTTAACCTGAACAGGCAAATTTATCCTCGAAATGTAATTTAAAGCAATTCATTATTCCAGCCAATTGGGTTTGGTAAAAGTAGAGTTAAATGTAGGTTTGACCAGTTTCACCTACAGTTATTTAGCTTCTGGTTGAGATGAAAATTGTTGGTAAACCAAAATTGCTGTGAAAAATGGGAAACATTACATTTACTGATCACGATGTTATCCAGAGCTTTGAATAAAATGAAATCTATTTTCATGTTAATGAGATTTCAGCTCATCATCAACTTGCTTCAACATGATAATTACCTAGACGAAGCAAAAAGTAAAAGTAATTCAATGGACTGAGCAAAAATAATCGTTTGAAAAGTAAAAGGCTAGAAATGAATGTGAAAATGGACGTTAATGCTCATGTGAAAATCGGGTCTTCTGGTTCATTGAGGAAAGACTAAATTGTCATTGGAAAATTGAAGTCTTTTTACCTCAAATTGTTCATCAAAATAGATTACTATTTGCTAGCATCTCATACCCTCAGGTTAAACAAGCTTTTGCTTTTCAGATGAACCTCAATGTTACACAATGAAACTATCTTCCATGCTTATCATTAAGTTTATCTTGATAATAACAATTCATCTTTACAAGGTAAATAAGTTCAAGATGATTGTACCTTTTTGTGGCCAATTGAACCAAGGTGTATGAACAATAAGAGGTTTTACAATAAAATTGTAAACCATTTCAGGGGAATGTCAATGTTGACACTGGCTTTCAGTTTGAATGTTATATTTTGATAAAAACAGGGATTAAATGTCAGGTTTAATTAGCAAGAAAAGACAATTCGATTTTCTGTTGATTACATTTTATCAACTTTTACCAATCAATTGCCCAGCGATCGTTTCCCAACCAACTCTGGTTTGAGTAAGCAAATTCATAAGATGAACCTTTCAATTAACACACTCAACTTGCATGGTCAACATCAACTAATAACAACCAATTTATATCAAATAATCAATCCATCGGTGATGAGGAAAATGTCGAGTTAATTGTAATAGTATTGATTTGGATTGTTGTAAAACCAGAAAACAAAACCAAAAGTGAAAATCGATTGCAATTGCAATGATTTAAAGTGTAAAATTCTCACTTTTATTTTCGGAAAATAACATTTTCCGGTTTTTCTCTCTTTTGGGTTAACCAGGTTTAGTCACTTGAAGATGGACATTTTGAATTCCCTTTGAATAGGTTATTAGTTTAAACCTAACAGTGTGAAAACACTTGGCATTAACAGACAAAATTTTCTGGTTAATGAGCTGCCTTTTTAAATAATTTTCACAGTAATGGCTCGATTCCGGTTAATTATGAGCTCTTTCATAATTGATGTAATAATGAGGTGAAGATGTTAAGACAAAGGAATGAAAAGAAGGGAACATCTGATTGATAATTGTTCATAATTTGGACTAAGTTATCAAGAGAAATGTTTCAATTAATTTTCATGTAATCATGGACTTGGAATTGAGTTAGTATTTCATTGAGTACTTTTCTTTTCTCTTTTCCTTCTTATTCTCTTTTTTTTGTACACCAGTTATGGCTTTTAATGAGATTGATTAGATTGAAAGATGATTTTCATGACAATTATGAGTTGTTTCATCAGACAGAGAGTTTTTTGTTTGCAGATTTTGTCTGACAAAAGCAATGAAAATCTGATTTGCGTTTTGGTATTTTGTTTATTACATTTTGTATACATCTATTTATATTTCCTCTACTTTTCTGTTTTTTTTACTTCTTCATGATAATGATATTAATAATAATGATAACCATGGAAATGATCATTTCATGTAACGATTCGCTTCTAACGAAACATACAAATCAAAATGATAAGTAAGATTGTATGTTTATCAATCGTCTCTATCTTAATCATTTTATGGGTTTCCTTTAGTCTCTATCTTGAGGCTCAGCTTCATGTTGTCATCATTTAATTTATTGGCTTTCTGCATTTGGGATGCACATAAATTCAATTGTGCTCCATTTATGAATGGTAATCATCATCTTCATCATCTTGTCAACCTTGTATTTACCTTTACCTTTCGCTTCTCTCTTTTTCTTCAAACATGAGAAAGGGAACGAGAAAGAGGTAAAATTCAATCTATCTATTGATAGTTACAGTAAAGAAACAAAAATCAAATTTATATTGCAATTGATTTGCAGTGTAACCAAAAGAAGATCATTTTCTTGATTTATACAAACAGAGAAGCAAAGCTTTGAAACGCAAATAAACTAGAGACAATAAAAAACGACTCTACATCAATTCTGGTTAATCTGGTAACCTATCGAACAACATGAAAATTGTGAAATTCAAGGGAAAATAAATTTGGTCTTTGCAGAAAGGCTAAAGTTGTTGACTAAAGATTCACTGAGAGCAAACAAATAATGAGAAAATTGTCGGCTAAATTCGCTATTTTTGGGTAAAGTGATCGATTACCCAAAAATTGAGTTGAATAGCAATTGTTAGTCAATAGTCCATGAGAGATCCGTGAACTGGAAAGAATCGTATTAAGAGTCTATTTATTCATCTAGCTATATCGGTAAACGAATCTGGGTATTGGAGATAAAAATTGGGTTAGATTAGATTAGGTTTTCTGGTGAGATTAGTTTACCAGATTCTCTTAGGTTTCTCTATCTTTGTCAAAGTTGTCGTTCATAAAACATATAAAAACACATAAAACAACATTCAAATTGAAAATGTATTTTAAAAGTGATTTGATGTTGAAAGTGATTTCGTGAAAAGTGTTGTAATGAATCAAGATCACAACAGTTGATGAATTGACTTGTCAGAGCATCTTACTTTTGTGTTGGCTTTTTAATAGATTTGATATTAAAGCATGTCGTCAATGTTGGTCATGTATTTGTCATTTATCTTTCACTAATTTACCTTCAACAAGTGTGGTCAATTATTTTATTAAATTGCAACTTTACTTTTAATATGCCACAATTGATAGATTAAAACGAAGTGACAATTTTTATAATCCCTAATGTCTCAAGATTAACATTGACTTTTGTTCAATTTTAGATGTTGCCATGTAATAATTGTAATTTTACCTTATTCTAAATGATGATTAATAACTAATTTTTTAGATGCTTTGCAGGTATAATAATGGTTATTAGATCGCATTAATAATGAACGGAAATTAATAAATATTTTGCTAAATAACGAGTTATTCCTAGCATTTGTATCAAAAGTAATTCTGTTGAGATGAACATAAACAGGTTAACATGATATATTAATAATTCAAGGTCTACCATCTCATTTACAAGCAACATCATTAATATTCTCAACTCATTGACATTTCAACAATTAATCTTGTCTTAATAGTTTAAAGAAAAAATAATAATAATCGATATGAAACATGGAGAATGAACAAAATCTCGATATCACAGTTAATATAAGGACTATATCAGAGTTTAGTTTGCCGTTTTCTCTAGTTTCTCAAACGTTCATAGATTCGGCAGGTTGGGTACGGAAGGTTTATATTGTATCATCCTGAGTTAGAAATTAATTTTTTAGTTTTGCTCTTTATTTGAACAGCTTCTTAAAAGATATCAATGTCCATATTAAGAAGCGAAGGTGAGAAACCAAAGAGTTTACTTTACTGAGAAACTAAATTATCCCAAAATCAGCTTTACAACTTAACTATTCCTAAACCCATTTTCACCAGTTTTATGTCTGAATGATTGTGAAACGGTAAAATCCTTTTCCAATTAGGATAAAGACTTGAAATAATGTTCTTCAATCTTTTTTTTTTCTTATTATTTCCCTATTTAACTCATCTTTATCATCACCAACTGCAACTTTACCTTGTTCATTGGAAAAGGATAAAAATAATACGACAGTAACAAGATTGTTGACTTTCTCAAGAATCTCTCAAGATTTTCAACATTTAACCTCCCTTTTGAAACCATTAGAATTGGTGCCTTCAAGACAGTTGCAAGAATTGTGGATCGAATTGTTCATAAGTTGAAAGGATAAATTAGTGAATGTAATCAACAAGATTTAGAGTTGAACACTTCTCCAACAATACAATTCATTCTCAACGGATTATCCACAGAAAAGCTGCTCAAGAAGAATCAGAAAAAGTAGGCAAAAAAGTTGAAAGTCGATCGGGAAAAAAAACCAACATCAGGTACATCCAGCATTTCATGATGGTATCATAAAATATTGCAATATAATATCAAGAAATGATGGTAATGTTATTATAAATTGTGATAACATCATAATTTTATTTCATCTTAAACTTTGAAGGGCTCATTTCTTATTCCTTTTATCATTTGGTAAATAAATTACCTTGGATAGTGAAAAAAATATATAAAAATACATTTTTTTTTACTTCTCCTGTTTAATAATAATGATTGTATAAGGATACAGTTATCTTTTATTAACTATTAACTTGAAGCCTTTCTTTAAACGCTTCGCGAAACATCATGATAATAATCATAGTAATTGTGATAACAAATAATAATATCAAAATGAAATGCTGTAAAGCTGTAAAAAAAAGAGACTAACATATTCATCAATTTTCAACATGAGATTGTAAAGTTAAGGCGAAGAAGAAAAGACGTTTCGATCATCATTTTTGCTGTTTATGATGCACGGTCAATTGGTCAACTTTTGAAAATAATCATTACAATGGAAAAGGATTTTTAACCCAACGAATCGTTGTTGACCAACAATTTAACTCCATAATGCCTGTCAATCCTTTGAAACAAATTTTAATCAAAAATATTGACTCGAGTATTTGCCCAACAGTCCATGAAAATGTCAAAGTATGAATAACAGAAAGCTTGAGTTAAATTGTTTAACCTGAATTTGGGTAAAAAATTGATTGTTAATTATCATTATCTAGGTAACCAGGGAAGCCAGAATGAGAATCCACTCAATCAACTTATTAAACATTTAAAAGCTCAAAATGTTGATCAATATTAATCATGAATTGCAATCAGACCAGTTTTGGAAAACATTTTAAACACATTTTTAAACCAGAATTGATTGCAATAGCTTTTAAGAAAATGGAAATTCTTTTTCAAATGAAATTTTTATTTTCGTTTTTTTCTTCATCATATTAACATGACTAGAAAGACTTTGAGTCTCGTTAGATTCAGTTATACTTATCATTCAATATTCACTTTCATCCCTTTTTTGTCTCATGAAAATGACTCCCAGTGATTGTGTATTTACAATAATGAGGGAATGCAAAAAATGCAAAAATAACCCAAAAAACATAATGGGTTGTAATAATGAAGCTAATTAGATTTAGGTGATGATATTTAATTGCTTTGATACTGACTCACTTTCCTTGTTTAATCATAATGTATGCATTTTCATCCAATTAACAATTCAACTATTAAGATGTGACAATAGACAATAATTGTACTTCAATGAATTTGGGTTAATATTTTTCATGAGTAAACCTTTTCCTCTCTATAAACACATTGATTTTAGCTGTAATAATTATATTTCCATGATTGATTACATGTTTATTGTTAACCTTAATAATTGTGAACAATCATAACTATGGATATAAACGATTTATTATTATAAATGAACAGTCAGAGTAAAATGAAGGTAAAAATGCAAACCCAAGCTCAGCAAAGGTAAAGTGTAAGTTGAGATTGTTCAATGTGCCAATTGGTTGGTTATTTTGCTTTCAATCTCATATTATAATATTAATAAGATTGTAAATTGGATTGAGTTGTAATTGGAATCTTGAAAAGCTTGGATTTGGTTAAATTTGATTTACACCAGCAAACCTGGTAATAACTCGAGTGAATGTGAAAGCAAGTTGTCAAACAAAAAGAGTGATTTAACCAAATCAAATTGTAATCCTGAACTCAGTGAAACATAATGAATTGATTTGGTGAACCTAAACATGATGAGCAATTGAACCGTTGATTATTACCATCCATCAACTAATTTATCAACTGTAAACACACCTATGGCAGTGTCACTTAACCAGATTAGCTGATAACTTTTGAACCCAAAAAATATTACCAACAACACAACTTGTCGCTCATGACCGCAGGATAACACACTTTTAAATTAATGATAATCAAACATTGTAAAAGTTTAATGAACGTTTAAACAGTGAAAGTCAGTTTACTTACCATCATGATCATAGTGACTCCAAACTTCCATAAACTGAGCTGAGGTCAAATTTTTCAACTCTTTCGTTTTATTATCACGAAATTGGCTCATAAAGTTGCGTGATTGTTTGCTTACATTGGTGTTGTTGTTGGTTGTTGTATTAGATTGATTAACTGTTGAATTGGTTTGATTTGGGGTTGCTGTTGTAGTTGAAGTAGCCATTGTTTTTTTGGTTCAACTGCTTTGGTTGTTTTGCTTTGAAACTGTTTCAAATTGAGCGCTTTGTTTTTCAACAAATTGATTAACAAACAAAATTGAATGTAAATGGTTCAAGTTTGATTAATAAATTGAAGACAATGTTTCAAATTTAATCAAGAACAGTTTAATGATAAATTGATTTGGATTCAAAGTTTATCATGAAAAGTTGCTCTCAAACTGGCAAGTTTATTGTGAAAACTGGGATTCAAGTTGCAACTCAGTTCAAGATTTTGCGCAAAATGTTTGTTCACAGAAATCGACCTTTTTTTTGCTCTCGATTTACGTACAATTTTCATTCATTTTCATTCAATTTTGTTCACATTGCAGTTTGTTTTGGGTTTAACTTGAATTCCATTTGATTTAAATCACATTTGATTCAAGCTCTCAAGTTTTCAAGCTGTTTTTTGTTGGCTTAACCAGCAATAGCCATCAAATTTTTAGTTAAAATACCCTTTTTGGCGCAAAATCGTGAAATAAAACGTTGAATACGCAGTTCTCGATGCTTAGACTCGATTCGTTTTGGGTTGTAAATGTTTAGAAAGGGTTTAATTGAGTGTGATTTGGCTTTTTTTGTGATATTTGTTTTCCTATTTACTTTACTTTCCATTACTTGAAAGAGGCTATTGAAACCTGCCTTTCACACTGGACAACATCACCACCTTGATAGTTGACAAATTAAATTGTTTTAATCAATCATCTTAAAAGCTTTTCAACTTCTTCTGCTTTACTTTTCTCTTCTTGAGCATCTCAATAATTATCGTGAAAATTCCCAGGTTAAATACAATAATACATTATCTGTATTTACCCATTTACCCATGATATGCACATTCAAGCCTTTTCCTAAGGAGTCCTTATAAATAAAGTAAAAGTTGAATTAATTAAGTTGATTAGTCCTGAGTGACTCAAAGAATGATAATTATCATTACTAATCTTGAATACGCTTCTCCTGGAGTTGAAATTTTATTAGGATTTATTGACTCCAAAAGAGTATAAAATAGACAAAATTTAAATTTTATTTTCTTCTTTACTCTGGCCTAGTTCTGGAATCTTTTGCTCAATATTGATCGGACTTTTGATCGCTATTTCAACTTTGAGCTTGTTTTGAACCATTTAGTGGCATAATTGATTGAAATGAAAGATTTTTAAGTTTTTTAATTTTGTTTGAACTTGAACAGCTAAGCGCCATCTATTGTGTTGTAATATGAATAAGTATTTATCCAAGCTCATCGTTTGAGCATCTAGAAGACGATCCTAGTGGACCATATTTTTTGTCCTGTTCATGTTGCCGTCGAAGGATGACTTGCTTTGCACTCACAATTTGACGTTCAGCAATGATAACGCAATTGATACATGTGCACGAAGTGAACCTACAAAAACTTTTGTAACCTTTTTTGGGTACTTCTTCACCATGGTTTCGACAGCGAGCACATGCAGGACGACGAGTGGTTGGTTTTTTAGGTGATTGTGGATTCCCCATGAATTGGTAGAGAAGTAAAAAAAACAAGAATAATAAAGAAATTAATGGAAATGTTCAAACAAACAGAATAGACCTTTAATGTATCCCAGTCGAGTTAGAAGACTTTATGTAGCTTTTTTAAATAGAAATATGATTCAACTGAAAGTATAAAAACTTGCAACTGAAAATTGAACACAGTTTAAAAACAATCAGTGTGAATTGACAAGAAAATGAGCTGGAAGATAATAAACTTTAAACTAATAAACTTTTCACTCTTTGCCTGCAAACTCTTATGGCTGAGTTGAACAATTGACTAAACCAGTGTGTCCCTCTATGAATGCCAATTGACTGTACTCTTTTTGGCTTCGGTTAAATTGAGCAAACAGATTTAAGCAAATCTCTTTGCGGCAAATATTCAAATATATATAATATTTACACAGCAAATGCTATTAATTGACTGAGCATTTAACAAAATCTAGATTAATTGTCAGAAAAACTTACAAACATTAGGCTCAAGATTATTGATTAAGCTGAAATTTACCAAAACGCTCAGTTTTCTTGATAATTATTTGGTAATTTCAACTTAAACTTCCTTTCTATAAAATGTAAAAAAGAAATGTAACTTTACTGAAATTTGGTCATTACACCCTTAAAGGGTCACAGTTTGGGCGAGAATCCACCAATATCGGACGATATGTGTTTTCGAATAATATTGAAGGGGTTCCTTGCTCTTTTGCAGTTATTACGAACACTGTGAAGAGGGTAGGGAACGCAGCACGAGAGTTAGGAGGCAAGGTTAGGGGTTGAACCAAAGCTTATATAAGGAGTGTAAGAATATAAGTCTTTTACTGTACGTTAATAAAATAATGCATGTAAAAGTATAGCGCAGTCTTTCAATTTACGTAATACAATAATATATTCAAAGATGCCTGTGATGAAGTGATTAATTGATAGGTAAATAAGGAGATGAGGAGATAAGATGAGCCGGTATACGTTATTACAATAATATATACGTTAATAATAGTAACGCAGGTTAGATAAACCCATGGAGATCTTGATACCGAAATTGAACAGCGGTTCAAAGATTAATTTTATTAGATTTTTCATAAGTCGGCAATCACTTAGAAATTAAAATTACAATACAAGTTTTTTTCGAAAAGTGCTAGCTAATCATTAAATATTAAAAGCATGAGGATCCTTATCCTTGTTAAATCTTAACATTCTTTTCTTTTCTTGGTCAAAAATATGATTTTGATTAGAAAACGGATGAAGTTAATTGTTAAAGATAATTTAAACAAAATTAAACAATTTAAAAAAAGATGCAATGCAAGATTCTAAATGAGAATGGATCCACTTATGGTTACTATTACAAGACATGTCCAAAAATTTACTTCGTTATATGTTCGTCACTTGGGACTCGCGGTTTCAAGGCTACAAAAAAGATTATTAAAAATAAGGAGAGGCAAATATTGTGGCAAAATTATTAGTATAGAAACTTACAGATGGTGTTACAAATCATGTTTTGGGTTTTATTAGATTAACTTTTGTTTTTGGTCCTTTACTTTTAATCATTGATTAAGTTTTCATTTCGATTTTGATGGTTTCCACAAAAAATGATTCATTCATAGGATTATATTTCATCATATCGAGAGGAGAAATAACTACTGTAACTTTGTAAAAAATTTTACCTTTAAATCATCCGATTTATCTTATTGATTTCCAGTTGATCCAAAGCCAAAATTTCCTGGCGCAGATATAGTTGCAACTATAATAAAATCTCCACGGATTGCAGTAGCAAAAACTGATGCAGCATTTTTAACAAAGAACGATTTAGCAATTTTTCCTCCTTTTTGCTATGAGGATTGGATGATTTGAATTATTGGTCAATGTAATTTCAGATGATCTATCATCTGGTTCGATCAAGCTCTCCAGACAATCCAGGCCTTGTTTAGCTAGCTCAAGATTACTCGAAATAAAACCATACGTCTTAGACGAGAATTCAAATCTTACCGCAAAAAAGTCGAAACCAACACAGTACATCTGAATATTTTTCAGGTAATTGTGCGTTTGAATACATTTTATACTCTACTACAGCATTCTCATCCATGAGAACATTTCCTAGTGCACAGTAAAAAACTTCAATCATATCCCAAGCGTGGTAATACTCGAAAATCACTTCAGCAAATCTATCACCATCACCTATAACTATCAAGTCTTCCTTTGAGTTGTTTATCAGCAGCCCTTTTACCAAAGTACTTTTTTCACAGTACCAAAGCGCTCTCGCCTAACCCAATTCGTAGTCGTTTGATAGCTTCCAAAGGGTTGCATTGAAAGTATGACCAGATACCTCATCGTAACCTTCACGCAATCTGACTCTTTGTTAAGTTTCTTGGCTGCATCTTTGTGTTCAAAACGAGCAAGGGCGACAGTTTTGGCTCATAACGATAATCAGTTGATTTAAATGAGGATGAACTTCCAACAGTTGCACCTGATTTGCGATTTGATTTTATGCAATGAAAATATCCAGCTTCATTTACACATTTTTTTCATATACATATTTTCATACACATATTTACATGTTATTATCAATTTCTAAAGTTTACCTCCTCTTGACGAGGACACACAACGAAAATTTGACTCACGCGTTTATGTAAAATTGAGAAAATGCGAAAAATTAAGTTCAATGACTGAGTTTGAAATTTGAAATTTTGACAAATTATGCGCAAATAAGCTCTTTATTATATTAAGCAGATTAACCAGATGGTTATGTTTGGTTACTGTCTTATATTATACTTACAACGTGACAAACGGAAACCGAACGTGGTTGACACAATTTAGTTTTAAAAAAACTTGATACTACATAAATGTTATCGATAGTATCTAAATGAAGAAAAGCAGTGGCAGCATTAGTGTGCAATGGTTTCAAAATGGCCACCATCACTTTGTATGAGGCATTCGAGTCTGCCAGAAACCCGTTGATTACATTTTTAGGTAACCCCATAAGAAGTAATCACAGGGGTTTATGTCAGGCGAGTATGTCGGCCACCCGAAAATCGAGTGTACCCAAGTCCAATTACCTGTTCATCAAAAGAAGAATGTAAGGTTGAAAATCCTGACTGGTTCTGTGGAGTGTAGCACCATCCTGCATGAACCAGTGAGTGATCTTGAATCCCTTCCTTCACACGAATGAGATAAACTTTGGCATAAGTAAACCATTATTGCGTATTGGATGTGGTGATTTAGACCTAGCGAATTCTGACTTCTCAGTTCCCCAAAGTCGCATATTTTGCTTGTTCACATAATTATCCGAGTAGAAATGGCTTTCGTCCAAAAAAATAATGTTGACAATTTGTGAAGTATCAGCATGAACCATGGGCACGACCTGCCTTTCAAATGCCAACCTCTTTCCATATAATTTCACAGGAGACATAGTAAAATAAAAGGAATAATTTTTGTCTGAGCGGAGCGAAGACTATAAGGTAAAATCAGAAATCTGCGTGTCGCGATAACGCAATTTTTATAATAAAGATTTTCTTAAGATGGCGAAAATAGGATCATACCAAGCCAAGGTATTACTTTTGGTTTTTTAGTTAGTTTTTGGTTAACATTGGCCCACTCCCAAATTTTCATAAATTTTATCGCCAATAGATGACAGCATCTGTACAAACAAAAAATTGCAGAACATTTTTGCGTTCACCTTATCCATCGATTGATTAAATTGAACCCGTTAGCCCCTAGAAGACCTGTTAGGGCCGAATCCGGTTGGAGTTGAAAAGTCGGAGTTAGCTCTTGAATTGATGTCGACAATTTATTAGCAGCTAACTATTTTACATAATACATTGGATCTTCACTAAAACCACTTCACAGAATTCAGCTGCGCACTTTTCGATTTCGACAAATTTTGTATGCTTTTTTACGAGCATTTGCATGTGTTTTTAGATGCATCCAAATGCTGAAATCGAAAAGCGGACTGCTATTTTTGCTTTATTGGTCTTTAGGAAAGTCAAATGAGCTTATGAATTGTCGATATCGATGATCAGTTCGTGGACTTTCCGTATTATCTATCAAATCTTATAATTTTATTACAATTTCCCACAGCGATCACAATCGCTCAGACGTCACTGTTTTTGCAGTAGATCTAGTCTTATTACAAATAAATGACGACAATCAATGCAAGCAGTGCAATCACGACAAAATATTATGAAGAGACAGCATTTGTCGATCATAGTCACATCAGGATTGAATACAGAGAGCGCGATCCAGAAACTGAATGAATATCTGAATTGGTCTGAAAAATTCAGGATCCTATTAAAGCTTGAAGCTTGATACAGCATTTTAAAAGTATTTTAATATTTGCGCCCAAAGCTTTTAATTTTTTATACAATATTTTGTGCCCAAAATACCCAAATTACATTATGATCCAATAAAATTTAGAATGTTACAATATTTTAGTAATTTCCTCTAATCATCGCGATTGCTTAAATTAATCTATCCGCCATGCCTGTGTTAAAGCTAAACAAAATTTTGTGAGACTTTCAATGACCTTTTAACACCACTTACATCTCAAACACTTAGAAATGTTCAAAAAATGATTAGCCCAGCCAAACTTGCATCACTGACGTAGATGTAAAACGCATGTTTAACATGCTTTGATTACCATTTGAGCATCATTGGCGCAACACGATTGAACTAACTTGTTTTTGGTAATTCAATCGTTTTGTTGATGAGTACTTTGTAACTCATCAACAAAAAGTACTCATTTGGTACTCATCGCAGACTTAGTACCATTTTAATTGGATAACAAAGTGAAGCTAACCTAAAAATTACATTAAATTGTAGCCCATTAAATTTTGCGCATGTTGATACATTAAAAATTGATTCGATTACTTGACAATGATTATTAATTTTATGTATGCCATTGTTAATTTCAGTCAAGTTTACACCTTGAGTTAATATTCAAACTGGTTAATGCCTTTGATTGATTTCTTAATTAAATTAACTTAGTGTTTAATAATCTTTTTACCCTGTGTTTCAATGTTCTGTTGTCTTCAGTTTGATAATGGGTTGATAACAAGAAATAATCATGCGCTTCGAAATAAGAAATGAAAATATTGCAAGGACAATGTTGAGATGGCAAAACAGGCAACAGAGTTAAATCAACTTTAGTAAGAGCAACTTGTGTTTTCAATATTGACAGTGATTCGAATCAACCCAACTAATGGCTCATCCTATGCATATTCATAAATGTAATTTAAATTTTAATTGTTGATTGTAATGTGCCAGTGTCTACAAGTGCATCAAATTGAATAAACTTGGACATCACACCAAAGCCAGCAAAACTTTACCAAACTCAAAGTTACCTGCAACACATCAGTAAAGTAAGTGAAACTCTTTTAACCCATTTTAATCCAATTGGTCGATTAATTTTCACTCAAGATTCACGATTAGTTCAACCATCTTTGAAGTTTATTTAACTCAACAATTACCAGTCGTGATTAACTCGTCGGGCAAAAACACGAGTCTATTACTGAATATCTAAAAAGACTTAAAGTTAGATTCTTTTTTATTGAATTCAACCATTTTTCCATTTCAATAACTTCTTTCAATTGTTATCTTTCAACTGAATTGATAATTAAATTACCATATTTAAATTTTCTTTACAATTTTGCTGTTAAATTTAAAAAAATGTCAATTTACTTGGAACCATTTCTACCTTTGTTAATAATAAATTACCGATGGGTAAGAATGGAAAGTTGCTTATTTTGATGTTGCCTAAAAAAGTTATTCCCTTCCCAACCTGTCATGATAAAGGCAACAGCTATAACCTGAATAGGAATCCCAAAATTGTATCAAGTAAATAAGGATACAAAATTAAACAGAAAGATAAAAAAGGTTAAATCTGATGAAAAAAAGTTTTCCTCTTGTGCCTTCTTCTCTCATCAAATGAGTTGTCAAAAGTGTCAAAAAATTGAAAGGTTAACAAAAAACTGGCAGACAATAAGTGTGTCTATTAGACTGTGATCTGTAAATTGATGAACATTTAAACGAGTTTCTCTTTCTCATTTCACCTCTTTTCTTGACCCAAAGTTGCAATCATTTGGACAGTTGAAATGATCATGACAATAATGATACAAACAATGGTTAAACTGTCTTTAAAATTGAGACCAGGTTAAGTGTTCAACTAAAGATGATAATGATGATGTTGTCGAGAGGATTTAAGTTGCAATTTTGTACCAAAAAATCACCAAGTTGTTTCAAGTTGCCTTCTTTTTTAACGACAATTTAAACGTTAAATTGTTGAATATTGATGGTGATGGAGATGATGATAAATTGTGATGAAACTGACAGACGAATTAAAGTGGAAGATGGAATTGGAAAAAAAAGAAAAAGAGGAAAAAGAAGGCGAAAAAGTGGATAAAAATGTGAATTTAAGTTGAGCAAAGGATAAGATTTGAATGTTAATCTGGTAAAGGAGAGGAAAAGTGCGCGACTGGATTGTGAATGCAATTGAACAAAGTGATTATCGAAGAGAGTGAAAGGGAAGAAGAAGGAAGAAGCTGTTGAAGATGAAGAAGAGGAAGGTGAAGATGGGAATGATAATAAGACTGTAACTGGTGGGAGGTGAAAGGCAGGAGAAGAGAAGAAATGAGAAGAAAAAAACAGCAACGGAATGACTGGGAGTGAAAATGTTGCCAGTAAATTTATCAAGTGGATGGGACAATCTTACAACAGATATATTATATCATATTTTACTGTTACCTTACCATGTAATAATACAAAATAATAGTGGAAAATTGTGTGACCAGGAAACTGCTAATAACTTATAATAAACTTGCCATTCAATCTGTTGTTTTGTTTTCCACCTTTTCATCCAAACTTTTACTGTTGACTATTGATTGTTAACTTTCACACCATTCAATCTATTTAGCTCAACAATTTAATCCTCATTAAACTCTTTTCACCCATTTTAATAGATTTAATGGAAAAGAAAAATTCCTTTCCAAATTGTTTTAATACACAACTTTGAGTAAGGAAATGAAATTCTTAATCGTTTTCACTGTTTTAAATTGTTCATTTGCTTGATTTAATCGAAACTTATCTCGCATTATTACAGTTGCAGTCAATTGTTTTTTATTCAATATTTTCACTTTGCTTTTTACTTCTTAATTGAAGACAAATAACTTGTCTGATTAATGACTTTTAATTATGATTCTTGTAATGATGATGATGGTTCTTTTTTTATATCAATGATCAGTGAGAGGACAAATAGTCTCATTAAGGAATTGTATCAACACTGAGTGAATGCAATTTAATTACTTTACTTTAAACTTGTTGTTATTTATTGTCAACTATAATTGTAATGGCAATGGTAAATGAATAAAAGCAACTTTTAGAGTTAATGATGTGCACTGTAATTGGTACATTTGTTTATGGATAATCAATTTTTGTACAAATTTTTGCTCCTTTCAAACGCTAATTTAAATTGATCACGTAATAGCATCGAGTTGTATCATTAGCTTGTTGTCAGTCCATGAGGCTACTGAATATAGCTTTTCAAACTTGCCCAATAATGTTCTGTTCAAATAGTGTTAAGTTAAATGTATATTGAAATATATCATGGCTTTTGCTGTATTACGAAGTTATTGTGATGCTCATGTTTTCATCTGCAATGAATTTAAAGTTGAATCGCGAATGTTTATTAGAATCGAATCAATTTTCATCAAACTTGCCACCAATAGAGTTGAAATGTATTTTTCAAAAAAAATATAAAAAGTTTTCATTAAAAAACTTGATGAGTCTTGTAAGTTGGAAAATAATGAAAACTCTTGCTTAGTTGAGGCGAACCATAACTTTTCGAGTAAATACTTATAATTGCTTATGCTATGATCGACTGTAATGACTTTGCTTGGTGGTTGTGTTTATAAATTGACTATTGATAATGATAATATAATACAAAATATAATAGCTTGGTAATATTGTTCAATACTTCACTGAGTTTGGGAATTTTCGCTCGCCACTAACAATGCTCCGATCTAGATGGCTGTCAAGAAGCATTGTTTTGTATAAAAGGTTTAGTGTAGACTACATGCTGTATAACATGATGTCGAATCCGATTTACTGTCGACCTTTACCAGTCATAACGTAATCGATAAAAAGTCAACTTAAAGAAGAAAAATTTAACTATGAATATTTAATTTTGCAAGCTACAGTGTCCAATCCATAGCAAAAAGTATTTAAAGTTCAATCTGACAATCAGAGTGTCAGCTGAAATACTTTTGCACATTTTTATCTTAACATGAACTTGATCGAGACCAAATCAATTAAACTTTAAATTGAATATTTTATAGTTAAAGGACTTTAAATTGAACTTGTTACTTCAAGAAATAAGTCTTTTTGTTAACTGAAAATCAAAATGTCAATTAAGAAGTTGAAATTTCTTTAAAAATTGAATCAAATAAAAGCAATCTTCAATTCTCATTCAACCCATTACAACACTTTTAAATTGTTTTTAGTTAAAAATAACTTTTACAACATCAACTTGCAGTTCAAGTTGACTCTCTTTCCCAACTGTTTCAGGCAATCGGATTGAAATTATCCAACAAATTAAACTCCAGCAGAGAAAAGAAAGAAAAATTCCACAAAAAAAGAGTCAAATTGTTAATGATTACTTGACGATCCAAAGATGGTTACATTCTTTGATTGTCAATAATAGTGTGGATTGTAATTAATTATTCAAGTAAAATCATGGGTTAGAAGTTTCCATGTCTGATTATTATTGATTAACTTTTCACTATTAATGGGTTTTCATTTTGCAAAGTCCCAGCTAAACATTGTTAATCAATGTCAATATCACTTGTATTATTATTAAATTATGTTTTTCTGTTTTTCTTGTACTTCCAATCATATTAATACATATCTATCATTACAACTCTTACATGTAATAATGCAAGTTACACTGTTTGCCTTTACACCTACAACAGTACATTGGCCAGTACAAACACAACCAAATCAATCAATTATTGATGTTTAATATCATTAAGACAAAGATGAGGAAAAACAGTGAAATTACAATTTCATCATTTAGATTGATTTCGTGGTGAAATCACAATCTTGTAGTTTTTTGTGTTTCACCAAATTCAATGCTTTGATATTACAATATTTAACGACAATTGAGACTTGATTCAACGCTGAATGCTGAAAGCTTTGGATGAAAATGTTCAATTACTTTATCAATGACTTCACATTATTTATGTCCATTATTTTGCTTCTGCTTTTTTTGTCCAAACTTTTCATCTTTTTTCATCATTAACCATCATGTAACCAATGTTTATACATAAATATTTAAACATGAATTTTCTGGTAGAACAAGAGCAAAATGGTCTTCAACTTTTTTCATTCATTTTCATTATTCCCCATCTAGAAGTGTAATCTGATCTCGAATCATCTGTTTAATGGACTCGACTAAATCCAAGATTACATTTCAAGGTTACTAATGGTAATGATCAATGACAGTAATTCAAATGAATAGTAGACTTGGAAATCAACTTCAGGGAATTGCAAGACTTTCAGAGTTTTCATTCTTTGTCTTTTAAATGGTGAAAAAACGGTTAAAATTAATCTTGGATTCTTGTGAGTTGATAAATTGATGAGTTTGACAAACAATTACTTGGAATGGTCGATAAAATCAATTGATTATCCATTATTTTCTTGCTCAAACAGATTCAATAAAGTATCACTTGAATAAGCGGATATTTGGATCTCTTTTAACTCTTTCTGACCATTTGGTCAACATGGTTGAAAGGGTCAGTCAACTCATCATATCATCGTTAACTCTCGTGATTGATCAGTTTTAATTATTGATTCAATTGTTTGAAAGCGCTCAGAAAAGGCTGAAATTTTCACCTTTATACTGAGTTGAAGAGAAGAATGAAAATGATTCAGATTAACTGGCTTATTTCATGATGATTAGTTTTGAATGAAAACATGAGAAATGCATTTAAATGGGAAAATAAAACAAAAGAATGAAATGCTGACGAAAACATGCATTAATGGTTCATCGTAAATCAGTCGAATGAGTCTGTCAAAGTTTATTAAATATCGAAAGCAAAAATCCAATTTTCACCTGTTAATTAACATGCCAAACTCATTTGACTTTACGATGAAACAATGAACATTTTGTAATGCAAATCAAGGGTTTTTGTTGAAAACGACTTTTCCTCAAAACTGATCAAAGTGAATTTGCTCAATTTGCAATTTGTTTTACCTTTTGATTGCAAATTGATTACAGTCGGTCAATTGTTCAATCGATAATCAACTGAAAATGAATCAATTAATTGGTGCAATTTTTCCACCAAACTAATTGAACAATTGAAGTTGAACATCAATCAACCTTCAATGGTCAATGTTTGAAAGGCAGCAAGATGAATTAATTTAAAGTGTCGAAATTGAAATATGATTGAGAAAACTGTAAATGATCAAAAAAGAAAATGAAAATTTCTAAAAAAGGCATTTATTGTTATTCCCTTGACCTTTCATCATATCGAGTTTCATGGAAAGTTGGTGTGGAGAAAAATGAATCAAAAACACTTGGAATGTTCAGAATGTCAACAGAATATTAAATATATATTTAACCCAAAAAATGGTCAGAGAAGAAAAAGTTATGGAAAAAAAGCAGCTCAACAAATATAATGATATATATTTTCTTGTTGATCATTTAAGTCCAAACAATTTATTTAAATGTAAACTTGAAACAGCTTGCAAGTGAAACTAATAATAAGGTGAACAATTTAACTGTATATCAACAATTTATCACTCCGACATGAGCCATAGATGGTAAAAGGCTATTGCTCGCCGAGTTGTTCAATTGTTCCGAGTCAAAGGCGAGTTGAAAAGCTTAAAAAGTCTTAAAACTATCAAGCGCAAATTGTCATTAATCTTTAAGATTAAAATGAATAATTAATTGACATTCATTATAATGATTGCAACTTGTTTTCGTGTTTACCTCAGCATGCTGACAAATGCTGTTTGTCAACCAATTTTCATCCTTTACTCATCATGTTAGCTCAACAATTTCAAGTTATCATGAACATCTTTACCTTCTTCTTACCAACTGCATCTTTTGTTTCTCTTTACATTTATTTAACCTTTTTTTTGTCTTGTTATTATTTAGCTTATCATAGCTAAATGTTGAGCAAAAAGAAACAATCAAAACGTGATTCTAATTCGCAATTTTCCGCATCTTGGAAACTTTTCTCCTTCGATTCTTTGTCTTTATTGGCAATCTTTTTTTTTCATCTTCCACTTTGCCGTATCTTTATCATGGTTACATCATGAAATCAA
Organism: Tetranychus truncatus; assembly: GCA_028476895.1. Taxonomy (NCBI): domain Eukaryota; kingdom Metazoa; phylum Arthropoda; class Arachnida; order Trombidiformes; family Tetranychidae; genus Tetranychus; species Tetranychus truncatus. The sequence goes on from CM052061.1 coordinate 14,425,910, forward strand.
TATTGAGTTGCAAGCCCTTTTCTCATATCAAATGGCTTTTTTGGTAAAAACTGATTCAATCAAATCTTTTGTTTCATTTTTTCTCCTTTTGCCTTTACTGTCTTTTCAATCACTTTTTCCTATTTTTGCGATTCCAATTTATTTAGTGTAAAATAATTTCTCAATGAATGATTAACTTTCATGAATTTTATTCAATTTTTGATATTTTGTACTTTTCTTTTGTAGATGTTTAAACAAAAGTCAATGTTTAAAGTTGAATCAAGTGTTGATTACCAGACATTGTCTACCAAGATTGCCTTTTAATCGCGATTGTTGCAGAGCCTCCAGAGTATTAACCACAAATGAATAGAAAAAGTTTCATTAGATTTATCATTATTATTAGTGTTGCTATTGTTGTTGTCTGGTTTAATGCCGTGAGCAATTGTTCTTGATGAGTCTTCACCTTCCTCCAGTGTCAGTTTGATTAGCCTTTCAAGTCAAACAATAATATCTGTTGAACCATATTTTGATTGATCTTTAAACCTCTCATGGCTTTTCATCGGTCAATCCAGTTAGATTTACTGTTGAACAAAAATGCAACAGAAAAGATGAGAATGACCATCAAAACTTGACCCTCAAAGAGACTTATCAATAGAGTCAAAAGAAAAGTCCAAAAGTCGAGAATCAAGATAATTGTTAGCTCTAATAAAGCAAACTTATCCACTGCAATACAATTGAATGTAGAGTCTATTTGAAAGGCCACAAAATGTGACTGCAAAAGATGATAAGAAAAGGTCGAAATTTGTGAGTTTTGGTCAATTCCTTGACAAGAGCTTTTCTTATTGATAGTTATCCATCGGTACTGTTTGCTCCAATTAACTGATTAACTGAATTTCTTGATAATCCAGAAAATAGGGATTATCTGAGTAAACAGCAATTCTCGTTATTACACGATTTAAGTTGAAAGACGCAAGTGAAAAGTTTAAGGATCAACTGGGAAGGAGAAGCTCTTGGGAGGGTTAAATAAAGGTTGGAGTTTTGATGGAGCCTCGTCGTGTATTAATGAGAGATTTGATAATTTTTTTTTTTCAATTCACCTCTCAATTTGACCAGCTTGATGGATTCAAATGTCTCTTGTATTTTCATGTCGATTCCTGAATCAATCCTCATGAGAAGTTCACAATTATCTTCTTCTTTAATTTCAACTGTTTACCTTTCTATTTATACATGGTTCGTCTTCGGTTTTTTTCCTGTCTTCCTATTACTTTCTATTTTAGCTGACTGTTTGGTTAAACTGATCACGTTTAGTCAACAATTAACCGCTCAACTTATCATTTCTGCAACAGCAAATCATGGTGATGATAAATTGTTAAATACATTTCAATCAAGAATCCTTTTCTTTACCAACTAAATAGGCCAAAAAAATGGCTCTCATCATTGGTCTTTTCATTTGGTAATATTTTTCTGTTGATTTGCCAATTGAATGTTACAAGTAACAGAATAGGATAAAACAATTATTATCAATTGAAAGACCAATTTAGTTTACAATCCCTTGCGGGTGAAGATGAATGCTGATGAAGAGTCTATGGAAGAAGAAAAGGTTGAAGATAAAGTAAATAGAAAGGAATGATGATGAAGGAAAGGAAAAGTAAAGCTCCTAATGAAGTCTGATTAACTGAGAAATGACATTGAATCGAACCCATTCAAGGTTCTTCTTTTTTTTCCATTTTTCTCAATGTGATCATCAACCGAGGATAATTTAGTTTCTCGTGATTAACAAAGAAAACAGAACAATATTCACTCTATTAACTTATCAACTGACCATTATTAGGATAAAGGGATGAACTAATATCCAATAAAACATAATGTTGTCTTCATATATTCATAATGAGATTTGGCTACACGAACAATCAAATTGGTTTCACCTGATTGTGTCCAATTGGTAACAATAAAAGGCAAAGTGTCGCCAAGATGTAACCAATAGAGTCGATAGAAAATTTAAAGTTGATCTTTACTTCGCTAATTGCTGCTTCAAGGCACAATTAACACCATTTGTGAGATTGATTCGAGTTGATTTAAACCTTTAAAGGTATTCTTGTAATCTTTAAGGTAAACATTTATTACTAATCATAATGTTACCAAAGCTTGTTGACAACTTCATTAGCTTTGTTTGTTAACCTGGTAAAGCGTCAACTTTCACTGAATTAATTGTCTTTTCAATTGGGTTTTGCTTTTGATGAATGCTAAATGATTGATTAACCTGCTAAAAGCGCGTTTTGAAATGTAATCATTTTTTTTTATGAAAAAATGGTACAAATGAGTAAATGCAATTCAAGTGGTTCATAACTTTTCCACTTTTTGTATATTATCAATTTAAATGCATTTGCAACAATCAAATATGTGAATGAATGCATTTGTGTTGAGCGTGAAGAGCCAAAATGGCAACATGAATAATACATTATCATTGAGTTTAATATTAATGAAGTATTTCAACAAAATAAAAGGTTTACAAGTGACAAGTGGAAACAAAATCAAATGTATTTATTTGAATGAACTGTTTCAAAACTATTGCCTTTTTTGTTTCATTTTTAATATTCAATATTTTTGTTTTCACTTTTACATTGATAAATCTGATCACGAGGTTATCAAATGATCGGTGAATGAAGAGTAAAAAAAGCAAGTTAACAAGAAATCATTTGATCGGCTCAGGTTGAGATGGATTCTTGAGCTAAAATATCTCGAGACAATCTTGTGGATGGTAAATGTTGAAAGGGAAATATTGATAAAAACTTGATTCACCTTCTCTGAGTGAAGGCGAAAAGGGTGAATATTAACTAGAATCTTTGCTTCTTGTGTTGATAATGGACTTTATAAATCCACTTGAACAATCCAAGACTATAACTGGGGGAAAAAAAAGTTGGTCATGGAATCACAAAAACTCAATTTTCTGGCCATTAATTTGACTTGATTTGATGTAGAAAAATTTAACCGTCTTTTCAAGCAGCCTCAACAGTTTCATAGTTTTGCGTTTGTTACTGAAGAGCCCTCATCGGTTTGTTTTGTATTATTGGAGAAATTTTCTGATTAGTTTGATTTAACAGCAATGAATTACATTTTATTAGAATGTTATTTGGGAAAAGATTTCAATTAAAACAATTTTTATTTGCACAAGCTTAGATGAGAAATGGTTCATGATTGACATTGGGCTAACTGTGTGTTCAAGTTGATCAACTAAAGCTTAAGAGGCGTCATCGGGTTATTTTGCATTATAATGAAGCTATAAATCGATAAGATCTGTCCATTTTATCAGGATTCACATTATGACTAAAGTTTATTTGATTATATTAAACATTTGCCGAAACCCTACTGATCCATCATAATCGAGTCAGAGTTTGAATCTATTATGTTTGGTTGCAAAAATTTGACCTTTCAACAGGTATGTCTGAAAATGGGTTTTGGGTAAAAACCTTGACAAGAAAGGCAAAACAGAGAATGAAGAAAATAGTGAATTAGAAAAGGTCAAGTCCGAGAAATTTAATTTTCGCTGAATGATTTTGTAACTTTGCGCATTTTCACCTAAAGACTGTTAAACCTTAAATTTTTATTCTTTACCAATCATGTTACGATTATATTATAGCTAAATGCCAAAGATCTTCACACTCTATGCCGAAAACCGATAAGTAACCAATTTTAGCCCAAAGTCGAAATGCTTATTCATTGTCCCTTTATCAGTTTAATCATTTGAGGATCTTCATTTTGAGTCTCTCTATTATGACCTTACTGTTTTGGTCTTCTCTAATTGCTTTCGCTATGTTGACCCTTTATCCTGTAAATGGATTCAACCAAATCTCTACTATTATTATGGGTTGTTTTATACAGCTTTGATATTGTTTTGATATTCCAATTATCGATGACCGACGAGTGTGTTTTCTGCTGTATCTTTGATGCACTGACATTCAAAGATGTTCAAACTTAATCATTTAGAGGAAATAAAAGCAATTGTAAAAATCCATTCAAAGCATTTTACTGTATTGGTCACTTCCTTTTGTACTAATATACTTTATTCAGCAAATAAATAACGATCTATAAACTGGACAAACTGTTTCTTGCTAAAACCTAAAATTTAAAATTTTAAGCTTCAAAGTTTTAAATATTTTCTACATATTTCTAATTCCTTTAATTATTGGCAACATAAAATCTCTTTGCACGTCTTCCTCAGCCTTTGAGTTCCTTGCAACCCATTAAATCTTGGGTGAATGATCTGAAGAAGTGTTATAATTATATTTTATGGTATTTCATGATTTAAGCTTATTTACATTTCACAAGTTGTTCATTTGGGCATTTAGCTTAACTTAACAGTTGATACACTTGTGAACTGTCTAGCTGATAAAATGCATTTTCTGGCTTCAATCGTATATGATGATTTGATGGCTTGTAGCTTTGAAAGTTGATTTGATCACAATAAACATTTCACTTGAATAACATTTAACGGACATTCATAATCACTCAATCTATTGCTACATTATAATCTGAAAAGTTTCTTGCACAGCTTTACCTACAATCATTTGGCTACTCTTTTGGATTCTCATTTTTTTTTGACCCCAAAAATGTTCAATGATCCTTTACACATAAATATAGATGTGAATCTCTCCTCATCCTATCATCATCATTTCCATCATTTCTTTCCCTAAATCTCTTCTCTTCACCAATTCATCTTTCCTTCACCTTTTAATACTTTCCTTTTTTTTCTCGACCAACCATTATGAAAAGTTAGCTCTTTTACCTTCATTCATTTTCTTGTTGTTTGAATTTTGTCTTATTAACTGTTTACAATCAATCAGGATGCCTCATGATAATCATTGACGTGAAACAATTGAATCCAAGAACGCACCAAGAATGATAAACATGCCATTAGAATGTTAATCAAGTAATCAGATTATCATTGAACAATTTTTGCCCCAATCGCATTTACTTGCAAACATTATTACTATCATTTGTTTTCCTCCTCACATTATCATGAACCTTTCACAGGCTGTTGATACAAAATTAATTAACAAAAACAAGTCAATCAAATTACAGAAATTGAAATGAAATTTTGTTCAATTAAAAGAAAAGAAGTGAAAGAAAAAAGATTGAAATGTTGAAACCAAAGTCAAATTGCAAGCTGTACACTTTTAATTAGACTTGAACTTAATCTTTTTGCATTTGAATCAACCGAGTATTCCATCAATTATCTAGAGCCAGTTTCAAGTTATGCATCAATGGCAAGGAAAAGATGATGCTGAAGATAACATTGGAGTGCAAAAAAAAAGATGTGAAAGTAAACTTTGAAATGAGGATTTACTTCTAAGCTGCAAGATAAAGTTGAATGGGAAAATTTGTTGATGAAAGTTTCATCTTTTCTCATCACACAACCAACCTTAACACCATTCAGTAATCATAATCAATAATAATGATAATATCAAGTGGAATTAAGAAGTGACAATTATTGGTTCAACATTTTCCTTTGCACATCAAAAAATGAATAAACGGAAAAGTAGAAGGCTTTTTGTTAATCATTAACTTGATCAATGTAGCCTTATCAGAATGCTAATTATCTCAACATTAATAGTTTTTTGCTACCTTTAAGAGCAAAAGGTATTCTCATGAAGAGTTTTCCACAAAATCAGAATGGAACAGAAATGGTTTGAAAAAGGTTAATTTTAAAAGTTAATCAAATTGGATAAATGATGCCCAATAGAGTTGATCTGACAAAAAAAAAGTTGAATAAGTTTACCCTGAAGGGAATTTTGAAAATTTTGATGAAAATCCATTTTCCATTATTGACTAGTTTTTGTTTCCAATTGTTATTGATCTGAATTTTCAATGATTGGATAACATTTGGAATTACCTTTTTTTCCCCTAAACTTTCATGGTAAACTCATAAAGTCAACTGGCAACATAAAATGGTAAATAGTCAAATGTCTTTTACTCATGAGAAATCATTTTTACAATCAAAGATCGTAAACTTTTTGTCGTCATTTTCATTCTCGATTCACTTTGTGAAACAATTAAGCGATATTGATACAATTGTCATTTGATTCGTAGATTTGGTAAAATGTTGAAAACTTTTTTTTTTCTCCTTTCTTCATATTGGTCACTTGATACATGATCAACTTTTTATCTTTCATAAGTTTTATATCCATCATTTTCACTCCCAGTGATGTGCCTTCCCTGCAACTCCCTGCTCATGGGATTTCATGAGATTGCTTACAAGATGATGATGGTGATAATGATGATAAGTAAGCATCTTTCTGTGTCTCTGTTTTTGGGTGACTTTTTTTTGCTTCTACTTGCTTCTTTTCAAGGATCAACTTATCAAACTTGAAAGAGTTTTGAAAAAGTGCGAAAAGTTTAGTTTCATGAGGAACATCATGTTGGACAATGAGAATGTTATTTCATGGTTCTGTATCAAATGAAAGGCAAAAAGATGGAAACAAGCAAAAAAGTTTAGTCTCTTTAACCTTTTTTTTTCATTTTCTTTCATCACAATCATGTAAACTGTTTTTTCTTCTTCTTCGCCTCATCATTTTTATAACCTTTTCTCGTTATTATTATGAGTTTATTGTGAGTTTATCATGATAATCATGAACTTTTCTTGATTCGCCAAACTTTCTTCCTTGCTATTTTCATTCAATCTTTCAGGCAATTTTGTTTTCCACTTTCTTTTCATTTAAGCTCATGAGGATCAAAAGTTTCACCATTATTCACAACTCGCAAATTTTTTCATTCTACTTTTGAATTTTAAAATTCTAATCAAAATAAACATTATCAAAAGCCTTTTCCAAATCTATTAATTAAAGGCAAATTCATAAATCATTGTCTCTGGTTAACTGTCCAACATCAATGTCACTTTCAGATAAATAAGGTTTCAATTAGTTTTAAAATAATTTCTCATTAGTCTAAAGTGATGATCAAAAGCTGGTGAAGATCATTGAACTACTTCACACTATCAAAAGGGTCAATCGAATTGCTTGATCAAAAATGTACCAGAAATCGTGTAGTGGATAATCGGGTTTCTGAAGTCACTTTGTTTATTTTGCAATAAACATTTATCTACTTCTTTCTGTATTTTCAATCAATTTTGGAATCGCTTTTCTCATACACAAATGAGAGATTTTTTGCCAATCTAAGGTTGATTTAATTTGGTTTATCTGTGAAAATTTAGACATTTTGATAAACTGAATTAGTTAGGAAAATTGTTCATTTCATTGAAAGCAATTGATTACATTGTAGTTGAGCCCTTATGTCAGTTGGATAAAGTCTGGTTAAAGTCTTGAGTGAATTTTTATTTGTATATTACCTTATTTCATTTGAATTTGCTTTTGTTTATCAATATTAATCAAGTTAACGTTATTGTTGACTCTTGTGTTTCAGGTTTAATCACAGAATCACAAATTAGATTTATATCAAAATGTATCAACAGTTGATTGGATTAACGTTGTTTATTTCAATGGTAACAGTAAATTGTGTCGTCAACACAGTCCCTTGTAAGTGTTCTGATTTTATTTGTACTTTTCATTATTTTACTTTTCCATTAATCACAATTAACATTCTGTCCCTTTTCAACCAAAACTTTGCTTCAGGTGATTTCAATAAACTATGCTCTTGTAGTGGTACAACAAGTCCCATCAGGGAAGTTAATTGCCTTGGACTTACAATCAATCGTATTCCTAAATTACCTGATAATATTCACATTTACCGTTTAAATATAGTCAACAGTCCTGATGTTGAATATTTACCCAACAATTCCCTTGGATTAACCCTTGTCTCTTCATTGGTAGTTAAACGATGTGGACTTTTAACCATTGAACCAATGGCCTTTAATGGAACCCAATCAAGTTTAACAACTCTTGATTTAAGTTACAATCAGCTTAATAGTGTACCTTCATTACAAGGTTTAACCTCATTACAATGGTTAAGCCTTAAATCAAATAGATTAACAAATTTAAATTTAAACCAATGGAGACTTTTATTTTCATCTTCACTTACAGAGCTTCGTAATTTAATTATTAGTGATAATTTGGTGACAACAATTCCCGATTTAATATTCACCTCAATAACCAGTTTACAGTCACTTGATTTGGACAACAATCGGATAGCAACAATTGACGGTAAACCCTTTCCATCTTCATTAACCTCACTCTCATTAGCCAACAATTTACTAGAAAAGATTCCAAGTGAACCTTTATGGAGTCTTAATAAATTACGCTGGTTAAACCTTCGTGGTAACTTGATTGCCAATTTACCCAATTATTGGCCTTTAACTGTTCAAACGATTGAACTAATTGATTTGTCACATAATCTGTTAACCAGTTTGTCTAATCAGTTTGTTATACCATTGAGTAAACTCAAGTCATCAACCTACAACAACCGAGTCTCCAAGTTATATCCAAAGGTTGTTCAACACTTGGCTGATGATGATTCGGATGATTTAATGCAAACCAATGAAACTGCCATTCATATTCGTGAATTGTTGCTCGATTTCAATTCAATTGCAACCATTGACGAGTTAACCTTTAAATGGGTAATTATTGATCGATTATCTTTGGCAAATAATCAGCTCAACAATTTGCCTGAAAATTTATTTGAAAATAGTTTACTCTCAAATAGATTGAGAGTGTTTGATGTGTCCTTTAATCCAGCCATTGGTTTGATGGGTCAACCTTTAAAGGGTTTAACTCGACTTACCAATTTACTGATAAAGGGAGTTAAATTGTCTTTCATGGGTAAATCTTTTTTTTCCAATTCTTCATCTGAACTTCAAATGGTTGATCTATCTTGCAATCAATTGAAATCTGTTCCAATTCAAGCTTTATCAACAACTAGAAAGCTGATACGATTAAATTTGGCCGACAATGAGATAATTCAATTAAATGGTGATTCATTTGGTAAATGGTCTGCTAAATTGTTATCCCTTTCATTGTCCAAGAATGGGTTACAATTTATCTCACCTGATACGTTTAAAAATACAGTTAACCTGCGAGAGTTGAGGTTGGGTTTTAATAATTTATTGACAAGTTCATCCACTTATGGACACTTTTTAATGCCATTGAGATCATCTTTAACCATATTAGAGTTGAGCTATTCAATTGGAAGTCAATTATTTTCAACTTTACATTCAATGGTTAAACTGGAGTTACTTGAATTGGATAACAATCGATTAATTGATCGTGACTCACTTGATAACATCAAAGAGTTGACATCATTGGTTCACATTGATCTGGAAGGGAATCAGCTGATGAGTTTGCCAATTTCACTTTTTAATGGTTCTGTGCATACAAAGTTGAGAAATATTGTCGTCTCTTCCAACAAATTAGTCCAAATTGATGGTAAAACCTTCAATTCCCTTGGACAAGTTGTCACAATTGATTTACGGGGTAACCAGCTGTCCAAATTGGAGGAAACCTCTTTCAATAACCTGCCCATGCTTCAGACGCTCATCTTAGCCCGTAATCAGCTTGGATCTTTGGATGATCGACGGATAATCGTGAATTGCTCTAATCTGGTTAATTTACATTTACAAGAAAATCAATTGAAATCTATTGATTTATCTTCATTTAGTGATATTAGACAAACTCCTTTGACCGCCAAAAATTTAAGCAACCCATTCGGTATCAATTTGAACGTCTCTCACAACCAGCTCAGCCATATTTATGTAAGTGAACCCAATTTTGATTTGATTACTGATTACAATGGATGGGTCAATGGATCACAGACATTGATATCAACTACAACTTCAACGACAACCGTTAAACCAGGAAAATTGGTGACTCCTTTACCAGTAACCACACCCACGTTACCCGATAGCGCTGGTAATAATGCAACTAATGAAAGTGTGCCAAACGAAGTCAATAATAACGATGATTTGAGCCAAGAAATGAACAACAATTTACCAGCTGATCAACCTATTGGAATTAAGAGAAAGGTTGGATTACCAATTCGATCTCTCGATTTAAGCTATAACCGTTTAACCGAGTTTAATACAAATATTAGCAAAGCAATTGGAGGCAACCTTGTAACTCTTAACCTTAACCATAATGGGTTAACCAGTTTTCCAGTTGATTCGTTTTACCATTTAACATCATTGATGAGCCTTTCACTGAGCAATAATTTAATCTCACAATTACCTGATCTTCAATTAAATCAATCCTTTACACCATCAACATCACCTTATTTTACCTCTTCTTCTTCAAGCAACCATTCTTGCTGTGAGAATCTCATCTTTTTGGATCTTTCGTATAACAATATTACCAATATTGTTCCATTTGGTCGAATTTTCTCATCCATGGTTAACTTGATGATACTTGATCTCAGTTATAATGCCATCAACATTATTCATCCTACCCTCTTTAATGGTACCAAAGTCTCCAAACTTAACCTTAAAGGCAATCATCTTTCATCTTTAACCCTTCTTAAACCATCATCTTTGCCATCTACTTCCCCTACTCGTAAGCATAATCATCCTTCACACAATCATCATCACCATCATCATAATCATAATCATCACCATCATCAACAGCATACTCATAATGATCATCAAGATACACCTGAATACTCACCTGGACAATTGATAATGGACATGAATTGGCCATGTTTTGGAATATCTTCAACCTTACTTCACCTCGATTTGTCTGACAATCATTTCTATTCAATCCCTAGTGAGATCTATTCCTGTCAACATTTAATTCATCTTAATTTACAATCAAACCATTTACATCAATTCCATGAAAGCCTCGTATTTTTATCCACATTACCCAAACTCAGGCATTTGGATCTCTCATACAACCCAATAAATGGAGATTTTGCCAGTAATAATAGGAAACAATTAAGTTTATCAACAGGAGGAAACAAAAGAGAAACCATTACATTTTCAGCTCTTCAATATTTACATGTTCAAAATTGCTCTCTTCCAGCCATTCCAGCCATCAAATCAACTCATTTGATTTACCTTGATGTTTCTCATAATGCTTTATACAACATTTCATCCTCAATATTATCTGATATACCCAATTTACTTCATCTTAATTTATCTTTCAATGAATTACCAGTTGTACCTGAGGAATTGGGACTCCTGAGATCTTTGATTACCCTTAGTTTATCCGGTAATCCCATTTCTAATCTTGATTCATCATCTTTCACACCATTTAAACAGCTCAAAACAATTGATATACGAAGTTTATCCCTTCGTTATATCGATATTAGGATGTTCAATAGTCTCAAGTAAGTGTAATACAATTTTCAACCATTAATTTTATCCTAAAACAATTGACCATTTCAAATCAACTACCCAAAAAAGTAACATTTAACAATAACACTGAACATTCTGTAAACCTTTAGCAATAAATGGTCAACAATTAGACTCGTAAAAAATGGTTATTCAAACATTCAATTGAAATTGTTGCAAATATAATTTGAGCTGATTATTTACCAATTTACAGTTGATTTATTATTTGGAAACATTTTTATAATACAAAACAATATACTTGTAAAATCTTTTAATCAATTTTAGACTTTTGTCTAAACCTTTTAAGATATCAATTTATCATTTTGTTTTATATTTGTTTTCACCAATCAATTTGTGACTTCAATCAGAATGAAAAATAACCTTTCACCTTCCATTTCATTCAATTGATCCTCACCTCCTCTCACCTCCTCTCACCTCCTCTCACCTCCTCTCCATCCTCCTCTTCAACCTTCCTTCCAATCGATTTACACGCCTTTAACAGGAATAAAATCAATAATCATTCTGATCGTTCCTCTCTCACAAGTTAACTACAATTGTCAACCGATGAAAGTGAGTGGCAAACAATTTGAAAACCATTTTAAATCATCCATTTTCTTGTTGTTTAAATTGTTGCAAATTGACAATTGAGTAACAACAAAAAAGAGCAAACTATTAAAAGCTGGTAGAAAAGGGTAGTTTAAATTACCTGCAACCTGTTTCAAACCATTACGTTGACTTTTTTGAATTGCAAATTGTCAACCATCGTAAGATGATGATAATCAAAGGATACATCATCTTTAACCTTTCAACTATTCTTCCTATTCTGCTTTTTATTCATTTGTAGGAAGATGTGCAACAAAAATCAATTGACAATTTGAATAACACATTGAGAGGGAAACAAAATTGAAAATTTAAGCAAAATGTTTCCAAGTTTAGCTGAGTCTTTAAAAGTGTTATCATACAGGAACAAAACATGTTTTCAAATGAGTCTAGGTTGTTGATCAGTTGAAACTTATAATTGAAATGAATTTCCATTCTTCTTCTCTTTTCAGATATTTAACTGATCTTGCAACCTCAACTTATCCTCGAGTCAGATCATTTAGATTGGCCGATTTATTGACTAAATCATTGTCACTGCGAAGTGCTTTGATCCAAGTTGAAGAACCCATTTTATCACATCAAATTCAATGGGCTTTCGGATCTAAATTACGTCAACTTATCATTACTGGACATCAACTCAAGAAAATACTTCCTGATGCATTTCTTGGTAAATATTAATTTATTCCTTTTCCCCTGACCATTTCCCCTTTCCACCTTAATGTTAATTATTCATTAATGAAATACAATACACTTCAATTTATTCTATCTTTTTTAACCTCCAAATCTCATTCATTTTGTCAGTTTATGTTGAAGATTAATTTTGACTCTTGAAGTTTACTTTTGTTCCTCTCTTCATGTCCAAGTGAAGGATCAAGCAATCAAATTAAATTGACCTTAACTCTAAATGGATAACAATTTATTGATACATTAAACCTTGATTATCGTATAGACTTTTACCTTCTTAAATCGATTTTTGTTTCTCTTTTTCTCTCATTATTATAATATAACTCTCCTTATACCTCTTTTCATTCCATTTCCTATTCAATTTAACACCACAAAAGGTTATAATGAACTTTTAGCTCTCAAATTCAACCTCAAGACCCTTGTTGACCCTTAATGGCATTTTTGTTTCCCAACAAGTCAATATTAACTTTCCAATTCATTTAGACGTTTACAATTTACATTTATTAATAACATTGTCATTATTTCTTGTTCAACCTTTCCAACTTGATACCATTTCAACTAATCATTCATTTTAATCTTTTATTCTCTCATTAGGACTTCACCATCGACCTGATATGGTATTGAGAATCGTTGATACAAATATATCTGTCCTTCCAACTGGGTTACTTCGATATCTTAATGATATTCGTCATATAACCATTGATTTACGGCGAAATCAGCTAACACAGTTTAATCTGGACGTTTTACAGCCAATTGAAGCAACTAAAAGTTCATTTCCATTTCATGTTCCTTTCTCATCAAATGGCATAACATTATCAGGCAAGCAAAATGTTAAACACAGTTTGTCTTCTGTTTAAAGGTTGATTGATTAAATTGCTGTCTAACCACAGGAATATCACTTTTTTATCATAAATAATACCATTTTTAAGTTTAATTGTTGCTTATTCACTAATCAACTTTAACCTTTTCATTTAATCCAATTTTCAAAAGGGTTTTGATGAATCGTTTTTTAGTTGTTTTCTTGTGCATCTTTCCAATTGCTAATTGTGTCTAATGACATTGATCACGATATTAAATCACCCTTTTATAGTGAACACGAATCAACCAAAAAACAGTTGAATTGTCATCAATCAATAGTATTTAGTCCCATTTGGACTCAATAGTAAGCCTATTTTCAAATGTTTAATTATATCATTTTGTTTTTTTACGTTTTTTAGGTGGTTTGCTATTGGAAGATAATCCTTTAATCTGTTCCTGTGATATAACCTGGTTAGGTTCTTGGCTTCGTAAATGGCTGAAAGAGACTCGTAAAATTCACCTTCTAAATCATGACACTTTTTTATCGACTGAATCAAAAGCTCGCCTAATGACCTGTAAATATCCAACCAAATCAATAATGAACCGGAATATCTCAATAATTTCAATCGATTTAAGGCCAAAGGCTAACTTGCCCAGTATTCCTTTACTCGATCTTTACCCTCAAGACATTGGATGCAATTGCTGTTCAAGTAATTTATCATTAGCTCAACTGTTTCTATTACAATACAGTGTTTACTTATTTATGGTTGGACTTAGCTGAGTTGGCTACAGTTGATTATCAAAAGCAATCTTTAGGAAAACAATCAACTATCACTGTTAAAAAATAGCAAACACAATCAAGAGGAACTTGCAGCTAAAATAACTCATTGCCCTCTCTTTATCCTCCTTCAACTCATCATCCAAATTTATCATGTTTGTCTGCGAAAATTGAAACCATTTGATTACCTCAATCATTTCTCTTGCAATTGCTTCCAATGGAAAGCTGATATTCATTGAAATATACATTGTACCGAAATATAATCTGCTGAAACCAACAGAATCCAAATTTTCCCCGGAGGCTGAATAGTTAAAGAAAGGAGCCAGATTTTGTATCAAAATTTTGTGCCTCTTTGTTGCTGTTGCTCCTTAAAACTAATGCACAATTGTACTTCTGTTTGCAAATTAGTTTTGATTCTCATTTTTGTTTCACCTTTAACCTCATCTTGTGCAAGCTAAAACTAAAGCTCACTCGTCCCAAGTTGGCCCTTGAAGAAGCTCATCATGATAGGATGAAGTATAAACAAAGTCAAGCCTGAAGACCTTCAATCATGGTAGAGATGAAGATGGATACATTGATGTTCATAGATGATGATAGATCTCATCTTTTCCAGACATTGGCTTTTACTTATTCTCAGAGGAAATCTTTTTCTTTCTCTTCTCGAGCTATTTCCAGCTTCAAGCAATATAATGTCTTCTATCATTTGATTTATTGTATTATATAACATCACATATCAAAACCTTTCAACCTTTTTCTTCCCTTTCCCTTATTTCCTTGTTGTGGCCACAAACTTCTTACCTTTACTTTACCCATCTTCATCCTAATGTATATTATTTTACCTTATTATCCATTTTTCTTTGTAAACCCTAAAGGCTTCTTGTTTATCATATTGTTAATACCTTAATCAGAAATGATTTCCAAGAAAAAAAATGATGACTTGTTAATGACAATTTACCTCTCATTACTGTGGACATGTTTTACCTTATTTTCCTTCTTACATATCAGACAAATGTGAAAGGTAATGGCATGATTTATGTTTCAATTTTGATCATAATACATCGTATTAGCTTTCGATCTCCTTTTTTATGGTTAACACAATTTGGTAAAATTTTTTTCCTTTTATACGATTTAAAACCTGAACAAATCAATGTAATTGTCTAAACTAATTTAATAGAGAATCAAATTGTATATTATTTTTCTAGATCAAGACTAGTCTAACTTTTAATGTAAATTTTTGTACAATAAATCTTTTTTTGGTCAACTGAGTTGTGAATAAATGAACAATTTTGCAAATCTGAAAAATCTTGAACAATTTCTGTATCTTGAACATTGTGTATATTGAAAAGTGATGAAGTGGTCAGTAAATATTTACATTTTATTGAAACAAAAAGATTAACATTTGAAATGGTGATAATTTTATGGATTATGAGATTCAATTGATGGTTCCTTTATTAATATCATCTTCCGGAGGCAATAAAACAACAATTATGGGAACATCATCACCGTTATCGTTATTTATGCTACCAGTTTGTCTTGTCGATTCAGATTCACTATTCTCATCTGTATTTCCTTGTTGGTTGAAATTTTGCTTCATTCCCTTTGTCCGACTCTCTTCAGCCTGAGGTCGATCTGAACTGTTAATACTTTGATTATTACTGTCAAGATCAACTGAAAAATTATCACTTGTTCCACTTTTTTTATCCTCACTATTAACACCTAATTCACTTGTGATCTCTTTAATGATAGGCGTTTTATCAGCAACCGATGAGAAAACAGTCTTTTCACTCGTTGAGGGTTGCATAAATTTAGATGTTTTAACCAACATGTCAACAATATCACTAACATTTCCCATTGAAGCTGGGACAACAGTAATATTGCCATGATGTAGATTGAGAAATGGATCAACTAAGGGTTTAGTTGTTGATGTTTTTAAATTGGAAAGGATTAAACTTGGTTTTGGTGTTGTTGGAATCGGCTCAATGATTACTTGTGAATTGACTTTGGAGGGTGGACAAGGACTAGATGAGCTTGTTGAGGGCAGTGAAGAAGAGGTTTGACTTTTTCTTATATCTTCTAGTGTATCCTGCATCATTTTGATTAAACGGTTTAATGAATTTTCATCTTTACCAATATCAACCGATCCATTATCTTCAGCTATTTTGGTTACAATTGCGGGTTCAGTTGGAATTTTTGATGTTAACCTTATTTGATAAATGGTCCCAGGTTTCCGTGAATTGGATGAACTTCCAATCACTCCTAATGATGGATCATCAGACATTTTTAGGGTCACAATAGTTCCTTTATCTGAAGATGTTTCCCCTCCTGGTAAGATTGAGACAGATTCAATTGAACCCTTCTTTGATTTACTTTGATCTGCCGTTTTAATTGTTTGCCCTCGATTTCCAATGTAAACGGTATCTATGTTTGATTTACTAGACTGTCTATCGTCCAACTGAATCATTGTTGATTTAGGAGTGGAAATTGAACTTCTATTACTGTTGTTTTTGCGTCGAGCATTTTGCCGAGAATTTGATTTTCGTCTCTTTGATTCACTAGATTTTGTTGTTACTGTTGCTGGTGTTGTTAATAATGTCGTTAATTTGCTTGGTTTAGCGTCTTCCTCTTCATCCTCACTATCGACTATTGCTTTTTTAGTGTCAACGTTTTCTCCATTTTCCTCCTCATCATCACTATCATCAAGATTGACCAAATCAGTTTCAATTGCACGATGCTCTTTAATCAACCTTTTCTCATCTGTAGAGCCACTATCATCCGACTTGACTGTTGTCTTGGCAGCTTTGGCTTTGTTACGATTTGCGCGATTACTTGTGACTTTTGGACTTGATGTTGAACTATTTTGCTGACTTTTTGGCTTATTTGATGACTTTTTTCTTGATGTTCTTGTAGTTGAAGTCAAGGATGGTATTTTTTCGGTAGTTACATCAACGTCTTCTGTTAGTTCATCGTCATTTTCTGTTGTCAGTTTACTTTCATCTTCATCAGTCTCAAAATCTTTCTTGGTTGTTTTGCTGTTTCCATTTTTCTTTCGCTTTTCACGTTTTTCATTCAATTTAGCAACTGTAGACTCTCTGTCTTCATTATTTTCATCGTCCTCTTCAATTACTGACTCATCTCGTCTTTTACCACGTATCTTTTTCCTAGACGAAAGCTCTGTAACAGTAGAGTCTTCATAATCATAGTCACCCTTAGTCAAGTAGGTCTCGGTTACTGCTGACTTGCTGCTTCCTTTGTAAACGGGTTGAGGTGAATAATTACTTGTATGCTCATTTAATGAAGCTCGATGGCCTGTTGATTAAAAATAAAAATCATTAGAATGGCTAAAATTAATTTATGATTTATGTGCAATATAATATAATAATACTGTAATGCCTTTAATAGTCCGAGTATTTTGCTGAACATAAACAGTTTATACAATTGTAAGCTAAAATTGTATATTTAACCAGATTTTTGTGGACATTAAAGATTTTGCTTACTATTAAACCAACATAAAAAATGCTAGAAAAGAGCTGTTCCACTGAAAATTTAAAGTTAATTAGTTTTTCTTTGGTTCGGTTACTCTTGTCAAATGAATGGGTGAAAACCGATTCCATTGAGATTTTGCCACCGCACTGATTTCGCATTTTAAGAAGCCTTTTTCCTTAATTCCTCTTTGTCCGGAAAATCGGAAAAGAAGCAGATTTGGCTCTCATCTTTTATGATCGATTGGTGTGTTGATTGAGTAAATATTGAGATTTGAACTTGATTCTAACAGTCTAAAGTAAATTACTATTTGTGATAAACTGTAATCAACTGTTACATGTACATTAGAGTCCAATTTGATGAGCCAAATGACCTGAAATTTTGATTCATAAATAGTTGTAAATTGTCTTTAAACAAAAAAATTGTGTAAAGACAAAGTCTGATTTGGCCGGGCATTAAATTGGTTAATGAACATTAAAACCTGTTATTAATTGGCTTCAAACTAAATGTGAAAATTTGAATGAATGAAAATCAAGTGAAAAGGTAAACTTTGATCATCAGTACTTTTACTATCAACGATATTTCCACCAGCCATCCACATTTTGCATCAAACCAATCAACCCACTTTCACCCATTTATATCTGAATGCAATCATTTTTTCCTTTTACCCTTAAGATGATGAATATTAGAAAATACACTTTTTAACCCAATTACCTTGATTTGGATTCACTTGTTTGTCCATTAATGTATCCAGGTTATGGTAGGGTTTGTAACTTTGATAATAACCAGTGGCTGAAGTTTTATAATTTGCAGCGTATTTGGGTCCATAATCGTCTTCCGAGTAAACCGGTCTACTGTCCAAGTGTTCCTTTGAGTCACGGTTGCTCTGTTGACGGTCTGATCCTTGGTTTCGTGAAGATGTACCAATGTAATCATTGGATTCAGTCTCGTCTCCGTAGTTATGGAATGGCCGTTTGGTTGCTGAGTTGAGGTGTAAAAAAATAAGATACCAATATTAATCCTTAAGATGCAGTTTACGATGAAAAGTGAGTTCAAGTGTTGGTTAAAAGATGTTCTTCGAATAGACTATAAATTTGTTTTCGTTGAAGCATTAAATTAGTTTATATATTAATAATAATCTTATAGATACAAAAATATATTCTGATTTGGTTTCTCAAGCTCGACAGTTGATATTAAACTCATAATCGAATTGTTATTCAATATAAAGATTTGGTTAATTTTAAAGAAAAATCCGAATTTTTTTATTTAACGGTCAATAACGGATCAGCTGGTCAATTAGCTATGTGACTACTAATTTATGTAAACAAAGTTAAATAAATGTTGAATATTACTTACATTTATCAATATTTGATGATTTTTTTGACTCTGATTCGTGATCTTCAACTGGACCTAAACTTATGCTTCCCTTTTTGAACGTAATTTTCGCTTTGCCTAACCTTATTGCTGTTCCCCCACCAGAAGCCGGGCCAATACTTATTGCTGGAGTTGGATTGGGTTTTTTGGTTGTTGTCGTTACTGTTTTTACCTTTCGACTTCTCACTCTAGGAATTGGTTCACCATTTTCATCATCGTCATAATAATCATCATATGGACGTTTAGCAGTCGAATAGCGTGTATTTGAAGCCATTGGTTGGTACATATCAACTGGAGGCTCCATAATGTATGGTATTGGTGCACTTTCCGTTTCATACTGAGGACTATCCATTGAGAAGGAAGGTGAAGATGGAACAGATGCAGGTTGAATCACGCTTGCACTTGAACCAGGAGATCGTTGTACTTTAAATAAAGGATCCATGAAAACAAATCCTTTCCAACCATTACTGGAAGATGCTGTTCTGGTTGGCTCTAAAAGTGTATCCAATAGACCCCTTAAAGCTGGACCGGCTCGATCAGAGCGTTTCTGCACCATCCGAGATTGTAGACGATCCAGTCTCATCAGCTGTCCATCGACATTAGCAATTAAACAATAATTTATTAGCACAAATAGGGAGACCATACACTTTGCTCGAGATGTCTGAACATGTCGTTTACGATTCCTCGGTGGCATCTTAACAATTACAAATAATTTTTTTAGTAAACTTTCAATTTCTAAGGAGACTTATATTACTTACCGATAACTCGATCTCATCAATGTCCTGAATTTCCATTGTGTATTTTACTTATGAAATTTCAAAGTAAAATATTGTTGACAAGTTGATTAGTTCATTGGTCACTTGTTATGTTTCAATATGTTAATTTGTTGTTGAAAAGGAAACGTTCTTGGAGTGAATGGTTGCAAGAAAAAAGAATGGTGTTTCACTCAAAATAAGATCAACTTGTTGGTGTTTCGTTTGTTAACTTTGAAGCACCTTGGTTGGCTGGGCTGATGTATTGCTGTTAGTTGCTAATCCTGTTTAGATAAACATCGGTCAACAATCAGACCAACAACTTGCTTTTAAATTCAACCTCACTGCAGGGCAGCATCAAGACCATTTTATATTATATATGTATTTTAAACTGAATCACTTTTTTTTGCAACTGTTCAACATGTAATGTGAAAACTTGTTCACTTGATCAGTTATTTGACTTACTATTTATAATTATTTCTTTCATCAAACTTTCTTCTTCTCAACCTTTATCTTCCAACTTGACCTAATCACCGAGTTTCTACTTTTAATTTTAATCTTCAATTAACATTCAATATCGACAGAAAAGTGTCCTTCCAATAGAGGTGTGTTTTTAGTGGTAAAAACCAAGATCAAGTCAATGGCTGTAGACAGTGTGAATGTCCAACTAAATCTTAAAATATAAAATTAAACAAATCTAAATCTAGATAATTGTTATTGAGTTGATTGACAATTAAAACTTTGGGTTAAATTAACCAATGTATCCATCGTTTACAGCTATTAAACAGAGTTCTTTGACTCGAACAGCTCTGTGATAACAAAGATTAATTGAGTAAGGCTTGGTTTTGATAGGAATCATTATAATGTAAATTATATCACCCTTAGGCAAAAGGTGAGGCTTAATCTTTCTCAATTATGATCCATTATGAAATATTAATTAACTGCGAAATCTGTCAACGTAATTAAACAAAAGGCTAGAAAAATCAAAGCCTTACTTTAAGATAAAATCAATTATTGACTTGAAATTTCTTGAGCTTTCAAGTTGAATATTGACATTCTATGGATATCAATCGAAATATCATCATTTACCTTGATTTTTGTTTACAGTTAAGTGTGTAAATAAATGGAGTCGGAGAATTAAACAAAAGAATCAATTATTCTACTGTATTTTCATGGAGATGGGAACAAGATTCATGTGAAGGAAGCGATAGAAACATAACAAAGTAAACATTTACAGCATGATTACACATTATTTTCATTTCCAATTATCACGATTAAAAGTAATAATACAATTATTTGCAAGGAAAAAATCATAATCACTGTGCATATAGTCAACCATACTTGGTTAGTTTTGTTTTTCATGGTAAATTGCTCGCAATCCATTTTCAATAGTTTTCTTGTAGCATCAATGCAGATAGGCACTTTTTTACACCCATCAATTTTGATCCTTTTGTTACAGTTAGTTTTGTTGCTTGTAATCTATTATACAATTATGTAAATTATGACATGTTTAAGTGTAAAAATTTGTTAAAAATTTTATGTTTACAAATATTATTTCGTATTTCATTTTGCACATAAATTAATCGTAGAGTTGCTGTGTGCATCATCGTTTTTGCTTAGTAGTTGTTTATCAGCTTGATACAATTTGAATGGAGATTGATGAGAATGAAGATGATATTATGATAATAGTTAAGATATTAAAGATGAAAAATTATTACAATTAATGAAACTCAATGTGATTATGATTAAATTTAAATGATGATTTGGCGAAAGAGTTAATTTATATTTTGTTGAAAGAAATTTTCTCCCTCTCACTAGTATGTAGGTTGTTATTGTTTTTGTTACTTTCTATTGATTGGTTTGGTGATTGGTGATAGACATTTTTTAAATGGAAATATAACTGTAGTTCCGTTTGCATAATTAAACTTCCACTAAGTCATCATTCCTGTTAAGGAGATACTCCGTCCTTGGATCAACAGTAGATTTATGTTTCATCCAACCATGAAAACATTTAGTAAATTTCCTAGTTTCCTTTCCTTTAAATGTTAACATCAGTTTTCTCGGTCGATCGGGTTGCTTGATTCTCATATTCTGTACATAAACACCTGCACTTTTTAGTGCTAATTTTATTTCAACATCGCTACACCTTGATCCAACCCAAACGAAAACTTGATCACCATTGTCAAGTATCATAATGTCTTCATCAGCCAAATCATCTTGACAAAAGTCGGTACACTTTTCTGATATGCAGAAATATCCCTTATCATTGGAACATCTGAAAAGTCGTGTATATTGCATGAAAGAAGAATCAGTCTCATAAGGTTTCTTTCCACCTAAATAATGAAAGAACTCGTCTGGCTCTTCACCTTCAGTAATCACAGATACGATAAAATCTTGAGAATCATACATTTGAGATGCAATTTCTTCAACTAGAGAAGCTTCATCCTCTGCAGCTTGTTTTCCTACCCAAACATAAGCAGTTCCAAATGAATCTTCACCAGGAATAGCCAAAATGTAACAAAAACCTGAACAAAGGATGGCAGCATCAGGTACTACTTGGATACAACGAGTTGTTATTAGTGAACAGTTTGATCGAAGGTAAAAAAATTCAGGTTGACGAGTGCATCTTTGATTAAGTGATACCATTTTATTTGATGATCCTTTTGGAGGTCTTTTACCAGCATGTATCACAAATTTACGCTTGAAATGAGATAAAAATTTATAATTTTCTTGTTGCTGATGGGTCCGAACAACTTCCAGTTTATCACCAAAATGAGTTTGATACTTTTTCAACATGTCGAAAGTAAATGTCAACCAACCCATATTGGAAGCATCACGACCTTGCCAGAAATATGAGATAAGATGGTAATCATTGCTATCAATGATTTCGTCTTCATCTTCCTCTTCATCTGACTCAAGAGGTGGTAAATAACGACAGAGGAAAACATAGCAATCTTCGCTGTAAAAATGTCCTAACTCATCTTCTGGTAGACGAATAAACTTTTTACCCTCCAGGACAAATGCTTCCATAGATTTAAGCTCATCATTCCAGCTTTCAATCAACTTTTCTTCCTCTTCTGGATCCATTGACTTAGCTCTTGGCATGAAAAGTGCAGAAGTATCAATTTTAACCTTTTGTTTAGACATCCATTCATGAAGATTAGCACCAGTTCTCGCAACAGAGTCAGCAGTTCTAGTAAAATCAACAGCAATAACATCATCCCAGCCATTAAATTTTGATTTAAAGACTTGTGGTTCATTCCTAGAAAATAAAGTGAAAAATTGATTAAATAGAGAAACGTTTTGATTAATGAAAAAATTCTGGCATTAGATTCAGACGCGGAAAGAGTAAGTATCGTCCAAAATTTGTCAATCTGTTTAATATAGGAAGTAATTAAGGGCATGTCATTATAGAGTTAAATTGGGTCCAAAACAAAGTGTCAACTATTTTTAAACAGAGTTAGGTTAAAATTAGAAATTAACCTAAAATATTATGAGAATCGAGTAACATTGCCTTTCTGCTAGCAATGACTTTTTAAAAAAGTTGAGCTAGAAATGTAATTATATGATATGCAATGAGTTGACATTTTTTCCTAGTTGTGTTTACAAGTTCAATTTTCATGTTCAACAAACTCAGAAAAAAATGATAACTATTTACTAAAAGTCAACGTATCTTGATTCAAACAAATCAGATAATAGCCATAAGCTTCAACATTAATCAGAATCACTTGAGATGGTGGAAATAAATAACAGAATATTAGATCACGTAATATTAGATCCAGTAACAGATTGGACACAGAAAATTAGGCGAAAGGGCGGAGATGTGCTGAATCACTATCAATAGATTCAATTATTAAAATTGTAAAAAAATGGTTTATCAAAAACTCACCCTTGTAAACAACGAGTGATTAATGCAAGTTCCGGTCTTTTAATCATATCATACAATTCTTGAACCAATTTTATGGCAGCAGCTTTGACTAGACGAGGTGCTTTTCTCCCCAACCTGATGAGAAAGGTTGAAAAACATAATTAGCTTCATTGTTTTTATACAGAGACAATGATAATGAATTGAATGATAATTACCAAACAAATAAATCTGTTGAGCAATCGAGGATGTAAACATTTTTTGGTTCAAGCAGAGAAGGGAAGAGTTTGCCTTCTTTAAAATGAACTTGCGGAAGTTCGAGATAACCCATCCCTAAGCCAACTTTGTACAAAATAGGATAACAAGGTTTGAAATTTTTCAGATCTACGTGTTCATCAATTACAGTGCTATCAATAGTTTGTAGATCAACGCTTAGCTCCCGCCAAAACTCTTCGGGTTCTTCTTCTTGGGAAATAAATACAATTTCTGCCTTATTTTTTCTTTCTTCTTTGTTGATTTTCTCAGCCAACAGTCGAGCTTTTTGTTTCATGGTATTCTTTGATTTGTACCCATTCCAAACATAGATAGAGTAACCTGCGTCTAAAACAAAAACAAATCTAGGATCCAGTGATTCACTTGATAAGGCCACTGTTTCTAGGTAAAGTTGACGGTGTTTGTCTTGAAGCTCGTGAAGTCGATACATTCGATGAACAACTTCAACTTCTTCAACAGTGAAAAATCCACTGGCTGTACGACCACCCTCTATGTACATTATGCGATCAGGAAAGAGGTGTAGAAACTCTTCCGATTCGTCTCCTTGCTCTTCCCTAATTGTTCGACATTGAGCACCAAGAAAGTTGCGAAGGTTGACAGCATGGATTGCGGAACAAGCTCTCTTATCAAGAGGAGCATTGGATCCAATCCAGAAGTAGATTTGCCAGCTTAAACTTTGATTTTCATCTTCATCCGTTTTCAAAACAATATAACAATCACCTTCATAAAATTTACCATGGAGAGCTTCATCAACAACATTGGGTAAAAAGTTTTCAATCTCCCAGACTGTTAAACCAGGAATTTGGCCAACACCCTCTTCAAAAATATCACTGTAATCTAATGGCGGCTTTTCTAGAGTTTCTTCCCATTTTTTAGGCTTAAGATTGGCATCACTTGACTCGGAAAATTCTTCTATAAGTTGATCTCGCTCTCTAGCTAATTCACTCATTCCTTTGAGCACTTTAGCTTGGTTTGATTCATCGTCTTCCGCTGCATTACGATGGCGCCTTCTGAGTCGTAATTTACGCGCGATAGGGTCTTTACTCGGTGCTGTAGTAGGAAATATTGAAATTGAATGATATGGAGGAGGAATGCATGTAAATAAAGAGTAAGGGGGGAATAGAAAGATCAAGGCGAGAGAAAGGAAAATAAGTAGAATAAAAAGGAACAGAATTAAGAACAAATTCAATTGAACAGTTAAAAAGGAAAGAGATGAAATTCCATCAAAAAAGTTTACAATTTCTTTTTACGGTAACTTACATGTGGGCGAAGCAAGACTTTTAGGTGCAGCAGCTCCTGCCATTCGCAATTGAGTTTTCAACGAAAAGTCAATATTATAAAATTCAATTCCACTTCCTTTGGAATAGTAATGATGTTCAGGGGGCTTTGGTGGCATAATAAGATCAGGGTTATCAGAGAGATCGAGAACTTCTAAATCATTTAAAAGATGTATGGCATCTGGTAAAGTTATCAGACGATTGTGAGCAAGATTGAGTTTTTTCAAGCGTCCACAACGAACAATTCCTTCGGGTATCATTTCTAAATTATTATTCGATGCAACAAATACTTCTAAATTGGAAAGTTTCCCTATTCCAGAAGGTATTCCATCAAAATCAACTTCATTATAACTAATGTACAGACGTCGAAGGCGAGTTAATTTACAGATTGATGGCGGTAAGGATTTAAGTCGATTACGCGATAAATTAAGCGTATTTAGATATTTCCATGCATCACCGAAATTGGAATCCAAAGATGAAATACAATTTCCACTGAGATTAAGCCTTTTAAGGTTGGCTATTGTGTTTAACACAGGTGGCACTGATTCGAGTTGATTATCGGATAAATCTAATTCACTAAGGTTAATCAGAGATTCCAATGATGAGGGTAAATTTTGTACATTTCGCTGTGTGTTACGCAAATTTAAACAACGGAGGGCTATGAGGGAAGGTAATTGTCTCAATTGAACATGACCAAGAGGATTGCAGCTGAGGTTTAAAGTTTGTAATTTAACTAATCGTCTAAGTTGAGGAGGTAAAGTTTCTGTGATAAAAAAGTGAATATGATACACAAGTTAGAAAAAATTAGATGAAAAAATACAAACGCAATGGATTAACGAAGATTGATAAAAATAGAAACTTACCTAGTTTGTTATAACTTAAATCTAAATACATTAATTCTACAAGATTAACAAATATTTGATTAGGAACACCTTCAATTTGGTTGTGGTTTAAGTTGAGAACAAGAAGACTTTTTGCGTGTTCCAATTCACCGGGCACTTCTTTAAGTTGATTCCGACTCAGATCAAGCACTAGAAGTTCTTTAAGCTCAAATAAGCTAGTCGGTAGACCACCATTTTTTATCTTATTATCCCGAACATTCAGATACCTTAAACAATTCATGGCAACAATATCTGATTGTAATGAAACTAGATTATTTTTTATCAGTGAAAGTGATTCCAATTTGGTTAACTTGGCCAATTCTTCAGGCACCCAGTTCATTGAAGTCCGGTTGAGTTTGAGCCATCTTAAGTCACTCATCTCGGTAACAATTTTGATAAAATCTTCCTCCTGAGTAAATAAAAGAAGATCACCAAAATATTAGTAAGTAACAAGGTATAAACACTTTTATCCATAAATAGAAAACAACGAAAGATGGATGAAAACAATCAAGATTGAGGAAGTCAACCAATTAAAAGTGATTAATCAAGAGAAATGAATAACAGAGGGACTAGAGAGGATAAACATAAGCGCGGTCAATAAAAGTAAAATTGACATTGAGATATGAATAGGTAAGATATAAGAAAAAGAGACGTAAAGATGAGGATGAAAATATTTTTACCTGGAAATTATTCCTACTGAGGTCAATACCTCGGACGAAGGGTAAAACTCCGGTTGACGACATCTCAGCCGGTTGAGTAAGGTTCCTTTGTAATAATAAATAATGATTCAGTTAGAACCTTGCAACCGAAACCTTTGAATAAAAGTTGATTAATAAACACAAATTAACTTAAGGCCTATCTTTTTTCAAACTAACCTAAAGAGTCAACTCAAGCAGAGTAGAGGGAGCCACAAGAGCTAACAGCAGCTTGTCATTTTACAACAGTTTTAGAGTACCATTTTTGCCTATTAATGCGTTTTAATTTTGGTTAATCGGATACGACGATTGATTGGTTTATAAAATAATGCATTATTCTCTACCAGAATTAGTTAGATTAATTCTGTTATTGAAATTATCGTATTTAAAGTGACTGATTTTTTATTATAAAAATGAACATTTCGTTGCCTTTGTGTTGATGCCATCCATTTGACCATTCAATTTTGATGGCACATTTGTAGAGTCTATCTGAATAGAAAGCGAAGATTTCAAGAGCCAAGTTCAAAAAATAAACAACTGAAAATTCAATACATTAAACACAATCCAGAACTCCAGGTAAATTCAGAGATGTCTTTTTCGGAAGAGCAGTAGTGAAATACTAATAAGCATGCATTACTAAATTAGTTTTTGGAAATCGAACCCACGGGTTGTTACCCATAATTTTGATTCAATTGAAATATTTAAAGGTGAACTATCAATAATGGAAAAATGAGAATAACTAGCTTATTATCGATTTTTATTCCACTTTAAAGATGATTAGAAATTTACAGACAAAAAAGTTTATCCAGATGCATTCTTATTTTTTTAATTCTCATTTTCAGTCAATTTTGTCCATACCATTTGTTTTTTAATTGATTTTCATTTTTATTTACAAAAGAAGAGAAAATTGACTGTTAATTTAATTTAAAAGTTATTCTCTATATTTTTGCTTCCTTGCTTCACAAATTTTATTCTTTAATTTTAATCTCATTCTTTATTCCCATTCAGTGGTTGCAGGTGGTTTAGGAGTCAAATCGTATAATACACGAGATATACCATGAACCTGTGACACAGCATCGACAATTTGCTTGATTAGCTATAAGGAAATATAAAAAAGAGCAAAAAATTAGATATTAAATTGACAGTGAATTATATTGCATAAAAGTACTTACCTCTAAAGGTAAATGCTTATCTGGTACTGCTGGTATACCAGTCATAAAATCTTCTGTAATGAGTGTTCTTAACACTACGGATCGTTGACAAGATGGTTGTCTGGATGCGACATCTCGATCAAAATGGATTGGTATCAATATTACTGGCATTTGGGCTATGTTATTGTAATAACCGGATGCTGCTAATTGAGTTTGAGCAATATAATCGCATTCTCTCAGAGTGCTCAAAACTTGAGGAGTTAAATAAGTTGGTGTAACATCTTGTACAGGGAAGGTCACCACACCTCCAAAGATGTAGCAAACTCTATTGATATTATGACAGATACGAGGAATTATTTTTGCTAAAGTTATCAAATCTTCCCAATCAGTTGGGAGCTCTTCACTTGAAAGACCCACGACATGACTATAAGAACGACAGTCTCCCTAAAAACAGAAAATAACACAATTAGCATTTGAAAAGCATTTGCAAAAAAAACTTGATTAAACTTACTTGAACACCGACGCTTTTTATGGGAAGTAATGATGATGTTAGTTTATATTTCATCCCTAAGTTGACAAGGAATTCTCTTTCTTCTTCAGTAGTTGCGTTTTGTACCCGATTAAGAAGAGCGTGTTTCTGTAAATAAAAAATTCATTAGTCAATAAAATTTTCATTGATCAAATAATAAGCATTTTAAAGTTGATACATGATGATGGGAGTTCATGTAAAGATCAGTATAGTTTATGTGTAAGATTGATTAATATCCAGATTAGAAAAAATAAATTTAACATTCCAAATCGATGATATTGCAAAATTTAAAGATTTTCCCTTAATCACAATAGAAAGGATATTATTTACCTTCTTTAAGGCATTACTGTAGTTGACAATAACTTTAACAAGAACGGCAGTTTCAGAGAAATCTCGTCCCATGAAAGGTTCAACAGCACATAAAATACGAACTGCTAGTCCAGGTCCAGGGAAAGGATGTCGTTGAACAAATTCTTCTGGTAAGCCTAATTTTCTTCCAAGCTCACGGACTTCATCTTTATGGAAATCTTTTAATGGCTCAACTACTCGACCTTGATCCCTCAATTGTCGTACTAAATCTGTATCGTTATGGTGGGTTTTAATAGCATCTGCATTAGAACTAGCTAACTTTGAAGCGCTTTCTATTAAATCAGGTCGTAGGGTTCCTTGACCAAGGAAAACATCTTCAGGTTTTAAATTGAGATCTTTAACAATCTCATCAGCTATCTTAACAAAAGTATCTCCAATGATTTGCCTTTTTTCTTCTGGATTTGTTGTCTGACAGAGTATTTCAGTTGCCTTTTTTCGACTTGGATCTTTTCTGTCCACCGGAACGGTTGTAGATGCATTGTAAAATTGATAAGAAGCATTGATAACTAAAATAAAATGAAATAAATGAGAAATTAAAAGATATAATTCATTCATTTCTGAGTTCACAATTACCTTTAAGATTTAAGCCGAGACATTTAAGTGATTTTTCAACTTGGTCGCTTTCGTCTTTACGCATAAAACCATTATCTATATGAAAGGCTATAACTTGATCAGGTTTCAAAGCCTTGTGTAGAAGAGCAGCACAAACAGTTGAATCGACACCACCACTAACGAGCATCTGAAAAATTGAAATAAACATCAATTAAATGTTTTACATTGAAATTAAAATACGATTACAAAAATGAAAGAACTAACTAACCAAAACTTTACTGTTTCCGACAGCTTTTTTAATATATTCAACACACTCTATTTCACGACTCTGCATGGTGTAAGAGCCGGTACAACCACAAATTTCATATAAAAAGTTTTTAATCATTTGTTTTCCTTTGGGTGTTAAATCAACTTCAGGATGAAATTGCACACCATATAGTCCTTTTTGTTCGTCAGCAATGCCTGTCGAGTAAATAGAAGACAGAAAGTAAATATTTGTTTCCAAATTGACATTTTGAATACAAAAAAAGGATAATCAACTAATTCAATAATTACCTGCAATGATATTTTTAGAGTGTGCTATTGCTTTGAAATTTTTTGCGATTTGACTAATGCTATCTCCATGAGTAAGGAGTACTTCTTCTTCCTCATTGAGTCCTCTGTAAAAATAAAATTATTCAATGAGTTAAATATTTTAAAAGTGAATTAGGTATCTTTAATCTTACTTGAATAGAGGACATTTGTTATCCAGTTTAATTTTATATTGACCATCTTCTCGAGCTTGGTCCCTATCGACAGTACCATCAAACTCTTTATTTAACATCTGAAGTCCATAACAAATACCAAGGACTGGTTTACCCAAGAAGAAAATATCTCGATCATAGGGTAGTGAATCATTGGAATAAACGGAGCCAGGACCGCCAGAAATAATAATTCCTCTATAAGATAAAGAAAATAAGGAATTAAAACTCCTTTATAGATAGTAAATCCTTCATGAAAGTTGAAAGGATAAAATAGACGATTTTAAATGTAACTGATAATAAGCCGATAAGATTAAAAAAAGATGATAGATATGAGAGAAAAACGTTTACTCTTGAACGAAAAGGTTTAGAAATCAGATAGTGTACTTCAAGTTTCCTTGATATTGCCTCGATATTAATCTGAGATAATTTATTCTAATCAATGCTTCACGATAACTTGAGTAAGTAGACTTTTAAATGGAAAAATAAATCAAGAATAGTTAGGAGAAATGAAGGGTAAATGAAGCTCGCTTATGTACAAAATGAGTTGAAAGATCACAAAAAAATGAGGGAAAACGATATTTTCAATCAGAAATTACGAGTGACATAGAAACTAGTAAAGTCAGACATGAGCTTGATGTAACAGCTGAATTTGAAGAAAACTGTTACGCTTAATAACGCGTGTAGGTAATAACGGAATGGACTGAAAATTGGATGCTGAATCAGATGATAGCTTACTTGTATCCTTCCGTCTCCAATTGTTTGGCTGGTGTATTCAGGGGAAGAATGAATGACTCGACATTAAGTTCACGGACTCGCCGGTCAATAATTTTACCATATTGAGCTCCAGCATCGAGAATGGCAACTTTTTCCACATGGTTGATACCATTGACAGCAGAAGTTGGAATATTTTCGCTGGTATCCATTGATTGAAGGAATAACAAATCTATTCAAAGAGGAGCGACTTTCAATTAAGATGATGTGAATATGTGACTGGGATTCCAAGGAGTAGCACAGCTAAAGGATAGAAAAACAAAATAACAAGCGATTTCTTCAGATGTTCAGTTAAATCTGTCTCATGAGAATGAGGCGGAGTAAACATTTGATGTCACTAAGTATAAACAAAATGTATAATGGAAAGCAATTGAATGTTATCGCAATTCAAATCATCTGATACTCAGTGATATTGAAGATGAAGGAGATCATCATGATAAAGATTAGAGATGAATATTAAGATAAAGTGAAATTATAACACAATTGCTTCAAAAAGAGCATAAGTAAAAAATGAAAATAAAAAAGAAACAAGCAAGAAAGAGAGAAAGAGAAAAAGAGAGAGAGAAGCAAAGCGAAAGAAGCTAACTTGATACCTCAAGGAGGTGGCATCAAAATATGATGAGTTAATCAAGTCCTTTAACATTGAAAGATAAGAAGAGGGTAAAATATGGCAGAGATAAGCATGGTGATCGTTGATCATCACAAGATTGAATTGAATTAATGATCTTACCTAAAAAATAAATTGACTGATGGTATTGTCTTATTATCCTCTTTTTGTTTCTCCCTTTTTCAAAATTGTAACATACACATTCCTTTTTATCACACAAGCGATGCAGCAGAGTTCATCGAATAAACCGCCGACAGTTTTTCTTAACAAAAGTTGATACGATTGCAGAAAATAAGACGATTGAGTCAATTGGGGGTTAAATGAAGGACAAAATTATGTTCTTATAACTAGAATTGTTTTATAATTATTACAACATTTTTGCATGAAAAGAAAAATAAGATTCATACAATCATACAGAAAAGAATGGCTCACTGTACCAGAAAGTTGAGAGGAAAAAAAGTTAGATGGCATTACTATCAAAATTTTAAACCTCCTAACAACCAATAAACATTGAGCTTCAGCATTGCAAACCTAAAATCATCTGGTGTTGAAAAACAATTCAAGTCGGCTCAACTTATCTTGTTATTATTATTATTTCAGGTTCGGACTATTTCAAATTTACGATATGGCTAAACATCATCCTGATTTGATCTTTTGCAGGAAACAATCCGGAGTTGCCATTGGAAGGTTATGCGAAAAATGTGATGGTAAATGCGTCATTTGTGACAGCTATGTTCGCCCATCAACATTAGTCAGGATATGTGATGAATGTAATTATGGTTCGTATCAAGGAAGATGTGTAATTTGTGGTGGGCCAGGAGTAAGTGATGCTTACTATTGTAAACAATGTACGATTCAAGAGAAAGATCGAGACGGTTGTCCAAAGATAGTTAATCTAGGATCATCCAAAACTGATCTGTTTTATGAAAGAAAGAAATATGGATTCAAAAAAAGGTGAAGCTGATGCCATAAATGGATAAAAAATAAACACTTAACTATTTATTTAAAACAATAGGACGCAAAGAGACAAAACAATACAAGAAAATTCTGTTGAATCTGAAATTTTCTTGCGCCTATCCAATCTAATATTGATAATAAAGAAATTTCTAACAATTTTTCGTAAATTTACACTTTGATATTTATTATTAACTGGCATAGTACAAAAGCTTATGAAAATTACCGATTTGAAGTCTATTCAAAATTTACAATTCCTTATTTCATTAAATTCTTGTTAATACATTTATATGTGTATATTAATAATGTATGATTTATTATTTGCTGGAGCGTCTTCAGGTTTTAAATTGAGATCTTTAACAATCTTATTAACAAAAGTATCTCCAATGATTTGCCTTTTTTCTTCTGGATTTGCTGTCTGACAGAGTATTTCAGTTGCCTTTTTTCGACTTGGATCTTTTCTGTCCACCGGAACGGTTGTAGATGCATTGTAAAATTGATAAGAAGCATTGATAACTAAAATAAAATGAAATAAATGAGAAATTAAAAGATGCCACATTGCAACAATATTTTCCCATTTCGGGCCGATCAGCTTCATTCATATTCATGAATGGTTGTATTGGAGAATCAATTCATCCTTGGTTAGTAGCCAAGTTCATGGAAGGATGGCCTGAATTTTTTGTCTTTTACCTTGGTGGAATGTGTATTGTCTATGTAATTCTTAACTTCTCTCTTCCTCATCTTTGTAATTTAATTTTTAAAAGACGATCTACCATTAATCAATGATAATCATTGTTCACAATCGCCTTCTATCAAAACATTTTACCAGCTTATCCATAATCTAATATGTATTTTAATTGGTTAAAGAGGCTAATTGTTGCTTTTAATTTAATTTTTACTAATTAGTTATTGCAAGTTTTCTTTACAAATCATGATAGTCACTACATTATTCATTACAAACAATTATTGTATTTATCGCATGAAGAAAAGCTTATTTATTATATTTACATTCACAATTAATGTACAGTTAACAAACTTGGATTGTTTTTAAGTAGATTGACACTTTTTAAAAACCTTAGAAGTAATCACAATCACATTTAGATTAATATTTACTGAATGCTTTTTTAACCAACAAATTAATATTATTATTATAACATCTTAGATAGAACTGTTTTTGAATTTTGTTTTGTTTACCGCTGTTTTGGTTACCTAACAGTATCTAATCCTATATCTGCTAAACGTATCAGATATCTTGTATCATGTTGTCGTTTGTTTTCATCTCTAATTCATTGAAATGTGATGGTTAATTTTTTATTTGTTTGAATTTCATCTTTATTTATTTCACCTAATAAAAATTAAGCAGTGTCTCGATGAAATCATTAAACCATTTAAGTATAATTACTTACATTGAATCACTTCTAAAAACAGAAGTAAGAGTAAGTAGTTTTCGTTTTTACTCATTTGTAATCATTTGCTCACTCAATTGCTTGTAAAATGTATTGAAACTGTCAAATTCTTTGAATCAATTTTTAATTTATTGATAACTTATTTAATTTTCTTTGAAAATCTCTTTTATAAAATTATAAAACTTAGTTTAAAATGGATTCTGAGGTTGCATTTTTCATAGTTGAGTGTTTCTGGAAAAAACATTACTACTAGGCTATTGAGTCAGTATTCAACATTTAGACCATGTCATCTTATGCAAATTTAACAATCTATTGAATTTATCTTCTTTTTGGTCCATTTAAATTTGACCAACTTGCTGGTTTGACTTATATTTGATTGCTATTTTGATTTCGGACTAAAAATGACCCAATTTCAAAGTCGAAATGTTTATTACATATAACTTCTATTTCTTATTTACATTAGAGGCAAAGTGATTCAAGCTGAATAAATTTTTAAGGATGATTAACATCAGATATTCATCTGGACGCAAAGGTGCCAAAGTGAAAATCAATGGAATCAGCATAAGAATTTGGACTCTTTGTCTTCTCTTTTTTTGTGCAATTCCTGCTGGCTTCATTATTTATTACCACCATTTTCTCAACAGCTTTGCCTATCAAAGAGGTAATTTAATTAACTTTTCCGATAAGATTGCTCAATTCACATTAACTTCTCATTACTCTCATGCGATTCTAAATTCATAATCATTTATTTTTATTGTAGATACTTTTCGATCCGGCTCAAATTTCCTTGGGTTCAATGATAGAGAAGCTAAACTTGCTGAGAGAGTTCGGGAAGTCGAAGAACAAAATCAACTCTTACGAAGGCAACTTACGTATGTAAACCATTCATTTGCAATTAAATGCACTCTATTCTTATTTGCGAACATATTAAATAACATCTTATTTTCTCATCAGTTTATCTAGAAACAAATTGATCAACATTGCTCAGCATGATGCCCATCAACAACGTCAGCTGAGACAGCTTAAAGGCCAAAGAAAGGGAAAAGGTGATGGCTTGGAGGCGAATAATACACAAGCAGATCGGAATAAAAAGAGAGAGAATAATGAGGGAAATGAAATAAGGACTGATGGTCTCGATCATAAATGTTCTAATCCATCGTCTTCCGGATCACCTATCTCCAAATGTGAAGTTATCGACATTGCCATTGTTTGTGCTGGTTACAATTCGAGTCGCTCTGTTGTCACTTTAATCAAATCAATACTGTTTTATCGTAAAAATCCTCTACATTTTCATTTTATTGCTGATTCTATTGCTCGTCTTATTTTACAAAATCTATTCCGTACTTGGGCTGTTCCTGGAATTGAAGTTGACTTCTATCTCACGGATGACTTGCAAAAAGATGTCGTATGGATTCCCAATAAACATTATTCCGGTATTTATGGACTAATGAAACTGGTTCTTCCTAAAGCCTTACCGGGTAAGTTTTCTTGATCATTCAACGATGACAGTTATTTCTATTCTATTTGTTTAAAAAATGAAGCAATTTTAAGTTGAACAATATCAGAATGCTAAATTTTATCTCTTTTCCAGATTCTCTCGACAAAATAATTGTACTCGATACTGATGTTACTTTTGCGACTGATATTGTCGAACTATGGAATCTTTTTGCCCAAATGAAAAACAAACCTCTAGGTTTGGTTGAGAATCAAAGTGATTGGTATTTAGGTAAAATTTGGAAAGGCCACAGACCTTGGCCAGCATTGGGTCGTGGTTTCAACACTGGAGTCATTTTAATGAGCTTAAATAAATTACGTGAATTCGATTGGTCACAAATTTGGAAAATGATTGCTGAAAAGGAATTGTTATCAATGTTATCAACTTCTTTAGCTGATCAAGATATTTTCAATACAGTTATTAAACAACACCCTTTCCTTGTTTATAAAGTTAGTATCATATTTCAACTATATGTCAATCCATGATGAATACACTTTCCAA
Organism: Tetranychus truncatus; assembly: GCA_028476895.1. NCBI lineage: Eukaryota > Metazoa > Arthropoda > Arachnida > Trombidiformes > Tetranychidae > Tetranychus > Tetranychus truncatus. The sequence goes on from CM052061.1 coordinate 14,461,690, forward strand.
GATAATATAATTCATACTGATTTTGTTTTATTTCATTGCTCATAGTTACCATGCCAATGGAATGTCCAGCTAAGTGATAATAGTTTGTCAGAAAGACTTTGTTACACTGAAGCTCAAGATTTGAAGATTATTCATTGGAACTCTCCAAAAAAATTGAAAGTAAAAAACAAGCATTTAGAATTTTTTCGTAATTTGTATTTAACTTTCTTGGAATACGATGGTAACCTGCTAAGACGAGAGTTGTTCGGATGTCCTAATCTTACAAGCACAGTCAGACCGAAGACAAACAATCTTGCTAATAACCAACTTTCAATCAACTCTTTGGATGAAGATGACTCTTGTTACGAGTTTAGACGAGCTACAATTACCGAGTACCGGACTCATCTTTATTACATTGATTTTGATTATGAACCTAGTCCAGAAGGAAATGATGTTACTTTAGTAGCCCAGTTATCCATGGATAGACTTCAAATGGTTGAATCTTTATGTAAACATTGGGAAGGTCCAATCAGCTTATCCCTTTACATATCAGATTCTGAGGTTCAACAATTTTTCGGTTATATTATGGATTCTCCGGTATTAAGAGATAGGCGTAATATTGGTTATCATATTGTTTATCGAGAAGGAGATTTCTATCCTATTAATCATCTTCGCAATATCGCTCTCCGTCAAGTCAAAACGCCGTTTGTTTTTCTTACTGATGTCGATTTTTTGCCTATGTTTGGACTTTATGAGTATCTTAAAAGATCTGTTGCTGCTCTTGCACTTGAATCCAATGATAAAAAAGCTTTAGTTGTTCCAGCTTTTGAAACTCAACGTTATCGAATTTCATTTCCTAGAACTAAAGCTGATCTCCTTAATATGCTTGATTTAGGAACTCTATTTACATTTAGATATCATGTTTGGACTCGAGGGCATGCTTCAACTGATTATCAAAAATGGAGAACCGCAACTCGACCCTACAAGTAAGCTATCTTCTAATTACTAATTATTTTCCTTTATCAAGTATACATTACATTGCATTATTTTTAACAATTCTTAATCCAATCTTAAACCAATAGGATCTCATGGGAGCAAGACTTTGAACCTTACATCGTAGTCAAAAAAGATGTTGTTGAATACGATTCTCGATTTGTTGGGTTCGGTTGGAACAAGGTTTCTCACATAATGCATCTTCATGCGATCGGCTATCAATTTATTGTTTTACCCAACGCATTTATTGTTCACATGCCCCATGCTCCAAGTTTTGATATTGCCAAATTTAGATCGAGTTCAATCTATCGAAAGTAAGTCATAGACTTTACAATTTTGATTAATTTTTACCAAATATTTTTAATTTTACGAATCAATTTTCTGTTTTCCCCTCTCTATTTAGATGTTTGAATATCATGAAGAGTGAATTTGTAGCTGAATTGTCTCAAAAGTATGGCAAGCAATTCAAGATTACTATTTCTAATGATGTCATGAAGCAGTAAATCAACTAATCTAGATCCACTACCTCAAATGGATTTATTTGGATTCATTTTTTCTCTTCACTTGCTGACAATATTATTAGCATTGAGATTTTATCTCAGTCGGTAATGATTCCTCCTTATTACTCATAAATCTCATCTCTCTATGCTAATATTAAGTACTTAGTTATAAGGAAAAACTCCATGTTTAGCATAGCAAGCATTGCATTTTGTTTTTATCATCACTAATTTTTAACTTCGATGAGGTAGATTTTAAAAAATTTGGCAATATTCGCAAGTAATGTTAAAGTTAATTCACCTCTGAATTATATTTTTTTAAAAACAAATCTACTTATTAATTGAAACTTTCATTTTAAGTCATTGGTTTAAATTAAACTAAGGTAATTGTTCAAATTAAGTGATAAATTTGTACCATATGTCGTCGTCAAGTTACTTAATTATTATTTCCATTATAATTGGTTTCGCAAGAATAGCTGTAAATATGAGTAAAATAAATTTATAATTGTAATTCATCAAACTTGAACTAAATCTCAATTTGTTAAACCTTTTCTAAAAAAGTAACAAAAGGTTACTTGAATCAAATGAAATATTCGCATTAAATCAGAAAACAGGATGATAGATATCAAGTAATTTCCTTATAGATGATTCATCTGAATTTTTTAGGCAATATTTTTCGTAAAAAATCCAATACAGAGGCAATGATCAATAAAACAAAAACTAGTCTAAGCAATGTTGGTCTGAATAATGGGTTAATACATTATTTGCTATGATGAAATTGACTGGTTTAAACCCAATTTATAACTGGTTAAATCTGGTAAACACTGGTTAAAATTGGTTGAACAGGTTCATTCAGAACAAATCTGGTCAAAACCAGGTGGAACCAGTTGAGCAGACATGAATGGAATGTTATTATTCAAACAATAACCTTCACTGAATAGACACATTTATAGGTTTTTAACCAATTTTAACAAAAGGAACGAAGTTGATGAATGATTTGGATGAAACTAAGAACTTTGAAGGTTCTGATTTAGATTTAACCAATTCATAAGCAACAGAAGTTAATAATTACCACAAACAAAGGTATGAATGATTGAAAAATGTAGGTTGCTGTTATAAGTCAACAATGTTGTCATTTTATCTTTTTGTTGATGATGACGTAAAAGGAAAACAAATACGCAATAATCAGCTGATGAAATCAAGAGATTCCCAATTATTGTGATTTTATTACGTTTAACGCGTTTTAAGTATTTTTATTTTGAATAGGGTTGCATCATTTATTTAGATTATATTCATTGTACAAGCAGGCCATGATGATTGACTGAACAGCTTTATAGATCTATGATCTACTACTGCCCCCTGTTGTAGTCTTATGGCTTTACATTAGTTTAATTACATTAATTATTTTGATAGTTAGCATTAATTAGTATTTCATTCAGGTTAGATTTCCATTCCTTCATGAGATGTCCTTTGTCCTTTGTCATTTATCTTTGTTATTATATATTCCATCCATTTGATTGCTGTCTTCCATTGTTTTTCCTCCATCCGATCGATGTTCCAGTTTTTTATATCCTCAGCTATCCGTGTTATCTCTTCATTGTTCAGACACTCACTTTTCCATCTATTCACCTCTTCACACTCCATAATATGCTCCATTCCCCATTTTTTACTCTCACACACACATTTATTCATATTATTATACATTTTTTTAATTAGGTAGAATCTTTTCTTATTTTCCGTTTTAGCCTCCGGATAGAAATAATTCCATATACTTTTTTTAGATTTCCACCATGTATGGTATGCGTTATATGCCTCTTCTTTAGTTTCAGAGTTTGTTTTGTAAATGTTTTCCGGTCTTCCTATCTCCTCTTCTTGCCCATCCAGAATTTCTCTTTCGATTTTGTCATTTCTGATCCACGTCCAATTTTTGCTCTGGATCTCATTTGTCAGTTTGATGATTTCTTTTAAGAATAAGCTTTTGGTGAATAAGCTTACTTCCATTTCTTTAGTTATCATCAGGGTTATATTCTCAGATTTATTCTTGTTTATCATTTTAACTATATTTTTTAGGGCTATTATTTGTATTTCTTGAATTGATTTAACTTTATCTGTCTTATATATTTTTGTATACTCTGTTTCCTTTCCTTCTTTCCATATTTGATACATATACCAGGCCGATTTCCTTTTTGTTATTATTATCCATTTGACTCCATTTGTTTGATATGTTTCTCTGTTACTGAATTCATTTCTCATTTGACTTGAAATTCTGTTTACTCCTTTTTTTATCTTGATACTTTCTTCTAAAATGTTAATTATATCATTGTGATGTCCTTCTAGCAGCAATGTCTTTTTGGATTTATATTTTGGCAGATTCAGGATGTTTTTCACTATTCCCAAAATATTTTCAATGATCACATTTATCCTTTTTTTGGTTATTTCTGGATCATTATTTGTAAGTAAGAGTGATAGTGAGCCTTTCCTTATTTTCTGAATTATTATTGATGATATTATAAGTTGTCTCGCTTTTTCCGGTAAATATCTGATGTCCGGTTTTGTTCTCCATTCTTTTATTATTTCTATTTTCTGATTATTCATCATTTCATTGTAATGTTTTAGGTCATTAGATATGAAAGGAATCTTATAGAACTATAAATTCCTCGATCAAACCACAACCCTGGTGAAAATTTAAATCCCATATCTTCAAATACATCATCTTCTCTCGATTCAATATTTCTTGGAAACATTCTACGATTTGTTCTGTTAAGTGCCAACTTATAAAAAGTTCTTAGAATGGAGTACATGTCATTTTTGTACATAAATGAAGTAGATTTTGTATAATATTGATGAGCTATAAAACCCTGAATCAAGAACCATCTGTAATATTTACTCGCTAATGTAGATCGTGTTAATGAATCCCATGTATCCGTTATATTTCTTGTTGCGTCAAAATATCTTGTAACAGCCGCTTTATCCGGAACTTGAATTTCTACCATTGGCTTTGCATTTCTTTCAGTATCTTGGATTTCATTCCATATGTTTGCTTCCGCATTCATCATATAATGCTCTATATCTTGCAATACAGTTCGTGCATTAACAGCGTGGTTGTATCTTAATGCAGGTAGAAATAATTTACTTGAGATGCCATGATATTTCTCGTATGTAAAATCTGGTACAACCTTATGATATAAGTTAGATCCAGGTTCTATCATTCCATGAAATTTGTATTGGTCATTTGAGTCACCATTCAGTTTTTCTTTTTCATCATTCAAAAATCGGATAATCTTGAAGTATGTTGTAGAAGATAAGTACAAATCATCCTGAATTAAATCATTAAATGAGGAAAAGTTTTCTACAATAATTGCGGCAGTACTTGAGGTTCTTGGATTCTTGATCAGACCTAAATAGGTGTTCGAAGAATCTATAAAAAATCCTTTCCCTATGATCGGCAATATATGGTATAGCATTAAAATATCTATTTCAATAATTAGATATTTAACAGTACAGTAATTAGCCTGGCAAAATTCAGACAAATTTTTCAAGATTTTAACAATTATCTTATCCGTACAAGATGGGGTTTGAGGAAGATATGCTATTATAGGATGTTCAACTCGTTCTAAGTCAGTTACCAATGGCTTCAGATTTGATTTGAATAATGAGGATGATGCCATACATACTGTGGACTCTAACGAATTCACAAAAATCCTGTTGTTTCGAGGATTACCTTCAAAAATTGTGATAGGATTGTATATTAATTCCGATAATCCTTCATATCTTATTTCTTCTGTAAAATAGAAAAAAGTTGATGACGAGTAACGTGAATATAGTATTGATGTCATGTACCCTTGATTATCATTTAAAATTATTACATTAACTTTATTCAGCACATTAATGTCATCCATTATTAGTAAATTGTCCGTGAACAACTTGCAGCATTCCATCTTAATCGTGGGAGAATTGTAATAACAAGTTAGACATTCTCTTTGGTCTCGGTTGGAGATCATTTCTTCTATAGAAGAAATGATGTCTAAATCATTCGGGATAGGAGTAAACTCCAACTTCTGGAAATAAATTATGTCCGACCTTAGTATAGGTATCTCAGTTGGAGGTATAGGCAAATTAAGATCAACCTTTTCTTCTACATCAATTCGAGATGATTTTGGTCTTTTCCTAAGTGCCATTACAACTTGATCCATACTGTATTCACATATAGTAATGTCCATCGCACAAAGCCAAGCATTAATACAATCGGCTCTGAAGTTATCACCGACAGTCAATCCATCCTGATCGTAAAAGTCATCATCACGATCATATATTGGGAATTCGAGATTACTCATTTCCGTGTATATAGAGATTAGATGTTTAAAGTCATTGCCCATAGAAACTGAGTGATCCCATTCTTGTACGAGACGAGAAGACAGAGACTGTTTTGTATAATCGTAGAAGATTGCTAAAGTTGGTAATTCATGACGTTCACTAGCTTCTTCCAATCTATCAACATTAAGGAAATGATAATGACATCTGCAAAAAAGCAGCATGGTTAAGATTGTAGATTCTATATACATTGGCGACAAAAATCCTTTAGATTTTAAAGCATTCATTATAGGACAATCATTATTTACATGGATAGAATGCTTGAGTGCATTATAGTGTAATAAAATATAGTGACACGAAGATCTTAGGTACATTTCTATACAATTTCTCATAGTTTTGGAAGGTTCTTTTGTATTTACATAAATCTCTAAAGGTAATCTCAATTGTATTAACTTAAATACAGAACTTGTTATGTGTTTCGACAATACCATGATATTAGATGCAGAAAAATCTTTTTGTCGAGAACTGAATTGAAGTGTTCGAGTTAATTCTGTAAATCTCCCAGATTGAAAGCATTTAATAAACAACCAGTGGTAAGGCAACAATCCGTAAAATTCAGCATCTAGATACTCTTCAAAAGAATAAGCTCTTATTTCAACTGATCTCTCGTGCATTGTATGAACTGATAAACAATCAAGAATATCAAAAATGTCATTAAAATTTAGCCTTTTAAACTCAGTTAACCCTGATGTTTTAGTCAAAGTTATTCCAGATAATCCCTCTAGTACTGACAAATCCTGGTTTCTAGTCTTAGAAAGATTGTATCTTTGAAGAACATGCATAAGTGTTATCTTCTCGTTAAGGCAAGTTTCAAGGATGTAAGCTTTATCAGGATTAAAATTCCCATGCATACGTCTTATAGATCCAAGTATTCTTCTCTGAACAGAATTTTCATGTGTCGCCATTGATTCTTGTAGGATGTCTGAAGTGAATTTTGGAAACAAGGTCCTTAGGAAGGAGTTACCAGATGATATATTAGGGACGTTAGATGATGACATGCATATTCCTGAAACGATAGGATCGTAACAGTATGTGCATGCAGGTGTTATAATCGAAAGGTCATAGTCCTTCGAGAAATTAGGTATAATATAAGGAACGGGACAAAACATTATAGATTGGATAGCTGTAGTAAATACATGTAAAAAGTTTATATTCATGTGTTGATTCAATTCTTTGATAACTTTATGCGAGTCAGATGATCCATTGAACAGAGAAAAATGATTGTTAAGAGTATTAGGTATAATCTGTTCTTTAAAGCCGGAAGACCTAACATGGTGTTGAGCAGTTCCTCCTCTTACATTTCTTCCAAACGGTAACAATTGTTCCAGTTCTACTTCCTCCAAGTAAAATTTCATAAATTCTACTATAAGTTTTGAATAAGATTGCTCGTATATCAGATTTGGTTCGTTGTTACACCATGAGTAGAGATCAAGCAATTCTTGGATCTTTTTAATATACATGTTATTTTTAACAAAAGTTGCATCTTTAGATACTAATCCCAGATTAGTCCGGGTACCAATAAAGGGATCATAATCTCCGTAAGAAAAATAAACATTCTCATTTCTTGCTCTTTTATATTTGCCATGTTCATGACTTACAAAATCGGATAGATATTTCTTTATGCCTCCAAAATGAAGAACGAATCTATGTGTTTCATCTCTGTCGTAATCGATCACAGCTTCATCTTCAGTGTTTAAGATATCACATAGATGAGTGGATGGACTGATAGTTACACTTCGTACTTGTTTCTTCCAAAGAAGGGTTCTTAGATAATCTGCTATTTTTCCAGGACAAAATAGCTCATGAATAAACATATCTAAACGTAAAAGTAAATCAGTATCTTCATTATTAATCATCTGTAATCTCCATGTCAACATTTTGATTTCTTGATTTAACGATTTGGCTAACATGTTTTTTGCTTTTTTGAACCCCATCCCAACTACCAAACAGTCGAAAATAGTTCTTGATGTTTCAAATTTCCTAAGGAATTCTGATAATAGCGAAGTTGGAGATGATGCGTAAATAGCTGACATTATTCTTGCATCATATTCATTTGAATCAAAAAAGAATTTAATGATTGATTTATCTATTGTCTTAACATTCTCCTGTAACAATGCTAAAATGAACTCGTTTTTTGTTATTTTTGGTAGACAATTTCTTATAGCTGTATATAAGACAGAATCAGCATTAGATGGTTTAAGAGTAGGAAGACAGTATGGGTCCGCAAGAAGTCCTCTAAAAACATCCTCATTAATTATATCACAAAAATTCTTTCTATGTAATGACCTAAGCAAATAATTTGCTAAATCTCTGTTGAAATTAACACATGTGTGAATGATGTTCAGAAAACTTGAAAGTAAATCCGATTCACCTCTTACTAGAAAATTGAGTAGGTAGATTATTGGGAAACCTCCTAATGAATTTGGAATTAGAAGGAATGATGATAGTTTCGTTGCAACAAGATCTTTAAGTAACGAATTAGTACAGATGTAATAACTTGCCCATATTGTTGATGTAATAAAGCAAGGGACCGGAGATTGAGAAACAGAACAGGCACTGTGTCCATTTGAATACGCTCCTGCAACGTACAGATCCAAACCCCTTCTCATAGCGTTATTTTCACCGTACACTTTCTGAATTTTCCTGAACGCTTGAGGTAGTTCAATAGGTCCTACTGATGCATACTTATTGAAATTAAAGTATGACAATGAAGCATAACTATCATCTTTCTTTATAGTCTGGCCTACACACAAACATGCTCTTTCTACGGTAGAGACCAATGATGTTCTTATTTCTTCTATTGATATCTTCTGCAATGTTTCCTGTGGTACAGCAACTGCAATTCTTAAATCATCTCCTTTGCATAATATGAAGTAAGGCATGTTCCATTTAGACATAGCAAAATGAATAGAATTAATGTAAACGAATACCCATGTATCTTGATTCAAACCTTCGATACCACCCTTTTGACTTTCCCAAGAGTAACATTTTCCTCCATCTGGAACATAGAAGTAACAATTTTCGTAGTATTCTTGAGTTAAGGAAAATAGAGTCGTGGAATATAGCTTGTCTATGGTATCTTTGCACACAGGTTTAACCAACTCATTCCTGAATTTATTGTTCCATTTATCTGCATCAACGTTCACATAAATAATTGTAGATGTTCTAAAGATCTTGTGAAGATTACGTAGTCCTTTCAATTTTCTTTTAAGTTCTAGCTCGCCGAGTGTCATCGCTTGCTCGTCACAATAATTAGCAAGATACTTCTTCATGTTTGTCTCTTGTATCAAACACCTAGCTCTCATCATATACGACTGACTATCTTGATATTGATCATTAAAGTAGATTTTTTTGTTTAATTACCTGAATTTTATTCATTTCTAATAATCTATTTCAGGTATTATACATTGTTTTGGTGGGTGGTTACACGTCTTTGGTTTTCCACATTTTTTACATATAGTGTATTTCGCTACAATGTCAAAGAGGAGAGTATGTTCTTTAATTTTAATTCCTTCTTTGAATATTTTAAGATGGGTCTCTTTCTTTAGGAATACATAGTTTTTACATTCACCATTTGGATAAATTTTGGTGTATATCCAGTAGTCATTATTGCCAAATCCGGTTAGATAGTCTTCAAATTCTTGTTGAGTTTCTATGTTGTTAGTATTTGATTGTTGAGCTAGATGATGATCAATTATGACCATTAGTATTTTCCAAGATTTTTTGTTCAATATTTCTTTTATCTCATGCTGTCGATTTAGCGGTATCAATTTTATCAGTGTTTTCCATTTCGTTGTTACATGTCTCCATTTCGATTGAATGCTACGCTGTATAATGTCCGGTATGATCCATGATTCCTCATAGATAATAATACCTATGATTATATTATCATTCATAACTCCTTGCACTAGATCTTCCTTTCTCATGGTCAGGGCTGATCTCACATTCGTTTCCAGGATTTCCAATGCTTTTGATATCTGGATTATCTTTCTTAGATTTATTTCTTTTGTTTGCCCCAGTAGGGTATATATCAGCAGAATACCTTTCAAATTATGTGTTGTTACTCCTTTAATGGTGACCATCATTGCTGAGTTTTCACACTTGTTGATCTTTTCATATAAATCAATAATTTGTTGACTGTTTGATTCAATATTGTCACTAAAAGAGTCATTTGTTAAGTTTTCTTTCAAGATTTTATTTAGTATTTCACTAATAGATTCCATTTCTTTCTGAGGTTTTAACTGATGTTATTCACAGATAATCTTTTGACAGGAAAAGGAAATGTCCCTTGAAGTACTGAGTAGTTTGTCTATTTAAGGGTATTTTTTCATTAGGGATTTGGGGGAAGGAAGTATTTCTTTTTTGATTTTATTTCAAAGAGAAGGGAAAACAAAGAGGGGTGTTGATTCTTTTCAATATCTGTTTATCTCTACATGTATTACTCAAAAATTCCTATCTATCATTATGGTGTGATAGGTGATGTCACAAAAATCCATTTTGTTCTCAATTTCCCTTTTAAATATTGGACAATCCAATGTAAAAGTCTTATGCGGACCCTTGCACGTCGAGCATTTTTTTGGGAACTGACAGTTACTCTCTTTATCATGGACTTTTGAACATTCCATGCATTTTTTATCTCCTCTGCACCATCCATGTTTGATAGAACCACATCTCCTACATTTTCTAATTTCAAAGTGGTCACTTAGTGTGTAACTTTTGTTTCTGATTCTTATTTCTCCATTGAGCTCTTCTATGATATAATTTCTTATATGCGTGTGTACATCTATGATGATTATGACAAACTTGGTATTGTTTATGGGATGAATTGATGACAGGGAGAATTTCTCTTTTTTAAACTTGCTCAGTCCATTCCATTTCTTTACTTCCTCTAGCAGCTTTTCAGTTCCTTCCTTCAGTATACTTTCGTGTACTGAAAATTTAATCTGAGGATATCTATAGCTAGCAGATTTTATTTCCAAATTTCCATTTTTCTTCAGGATCTCCATCATTGTTTCTCTGTCATTTTCACTTTTCATAACTATTAGTGTGTATCTGTTGTCTGAGAATATATTCTTGATGGGACCAAATTCATCTTCTGTTTCTGCAGAATTTTTTCCACACATCCTTTTTGGTACTCAACCCCTGATATGAATATTCCATATCCCTTTGGTGTTTCATAGTTCCATTGATGTATATGGCTGCTTACTATTTTTTCATTGCCTCTCGAAAATTTTGATCTTTCTATACAAAATTTTTCTTTCTTATTATTATTTTTCTTTATTGTGGTTATCTGGTGATTTATTTCTTCATCTTCACCCTGACCTTTATTTTTTGTCAGTTGACCTTTCTCTATGGTTTGAGTTTGATTGATATCACTTCTGTCTATTTCTATGAGTTCGTACTGTTGCTGAGAACTGAAATTTTCCATTGCTTCATCATTTTTTGATGATATGTTCTTGTTGATATTTCGGTCATCTACTTCTCCAGTTGTGTTGATGATGTATTCAAACTCCGGAGTATCATCATTCTTTTCTTGAATCTTTCTTTTCCTAGACTCTTCATCTTGTTTTTTTGTGTTCCTTTTTCTTTTGAGAGATCTTTTTTCAATATCCCATTGAGCTGCTTTGACTAGTTTACCAATGTTCTTCATCAGATCTGGTTTATGAGTTAGATTTGAGTTTATTGAACTTGGATATTGAATTTCTGAGATAATTCTCTTGATTTCTTCAATTGTTTCGTCTTTATATTTAATTACTTCAGCTTGAATCTTTGCAATTCTATTGATTTTACATGTCTTTTTGATGAAGTCTTCTACTTTCTTTATATCTTCTTCTTTTAATTCTTTTTCCTTTCCAAATTTTTCCCATCCTTGTATTCCCTTTAGTTTATCCAATTTTACTATCATGTGATCTGGTAATTGTATATTATCTCTTCGCTCTATTTCATGTATCATTACTTTCAGTTTTTCCCTTGTTTGTAGATCAAATGATTCGATGTTATGTTGGACGATCTTATTATCTCTATCCGAGAATATGATTTCAAGAAAACTTTCCAATTCTCTTATCTCTTCTTTTGTTACTTGCGATAGTTCATTATTTTCACAAATTATAAGATCATCTGCAGAGGCGATTGGTTGTCCCTCAGGTGTCGCAAAGTTCCATTGCATTACCTCCATTACCTTGTTGATGTCTTGAATTATTGTTTCATCATATGATCTGTTTGAGTCTGGATCATTCCATATAATTTGAGTCATTGTCTTTAGATGTCTCTCTAGTTCCGTTTTCGATACTTTGTTCACTTGATCTTTGATGTCTTTGTTTGTATGTAAGACCTCTCGTAGGAACTCATCTAGTTCTTCCACTTGTTTTATATCTGGAATAATCTTGGAATATTGTATCTGTACATGTTTTCTTTCACTATCATCCCTTTCTTTGAGGAGGGATTGATTTAATTTTTCTCTTTGCTTCGTTGTGGGGTTAACTTTACTTTGTTTTTCTTTGTGGTTCACTTGATCCATATGTTCACTTCCATCTTGAGTTGAATTAGATTCTAACTGATTGTTCAATTTATTGGTGTTCTGATTGTCTTCTGATGGAATTATTTCCATTTCCATTGGTTCAATTGTGGTTTGAGGTAAGAAGTTTTTCTGATTGTAAGTCTGGTCTTTTGTTGTTTGATTCGACATGATGTTCACTTATGATTTACTTAACTTGTATATCAAATAAAAATTTATCACGCTATTAGTTATTAGTATACTTTGAGTTATTTGTTCTATTGTTCTTAGGGGAATATTAACACGGTGTAAAGATTACTAGTTTTCTCTACTTGATAAGTGAGAATCTCTTACTTCTTTTGATCTGTTACTTTCTCATTCCTACTTGTATATATACATTTCACCTTTTTCCTTATCAGGTAATGTCATCCCCTCTTTGAGATAATCTTGATAATCTCCTAGTTTTATTAGTTTTTTCTTCTTTTCTCACCCCTTTTCTTTTTTATCTTGGATTTGATTCTTGTATTTAAATATCTTCTGGTTATCTTTTCTTTGTTTTAGTCTTTTTCCTTATTACGTAACTCAGTAAGGTTATTTTATTTGAATTTGTCATATCCTATTTCCGGTTTTTTTGAGAAATAAATATGTTTCAGTGAGATTTTTCTTCTTTTTGGTAAATCAATTGATTTATCTTTTATTTCTGGAGATATTCATTAGATATCTTCTATTATTTTATATGAAATAATTTCATTATTTTGTTTAGAAATTTCTTAATTTTTTGGAGATTTATTCATCTCCCTGACGATCCAAACCCTTGATCTCCACGACCATTTGCTTGTTTTTCTTGATCCTCTTTGATTTCCTCTATATCTGGGTGAACAATCTTTTCGCATATTATTTGGGCGACTCTGTCTCCTCTTTTGACTTTGTAATCTTCTTTACCAAAATTGAATAAAAGCACTTTAACCTCTCCAGTGTAGTCAGGATCTATTACCCCTGCTCCTACATCAATGAAGTGATTCCAGGCCATCCCTGACCTGGGCGCTATTCTCCCATAGCAGTCTGGTGGGATCACAAGCTGTAAACCTGTTTTGATTAGTTGTCTTCCATTGGCCGGAACAGTTGTATCCTCCATACTACATAGGTCCACTCCAGCACTGGCAGGATTTACTCTAACAGGAGCTGTGGCCCGAGGACTCAATTTCTTGAATCTTAGCTTATTCTTATGTATATCCATGATAATTGGAGGACAATTAAATATTAAATATAACTTATAGGTTTAAATTTTAGCCTTGCACCAATTAAGAATATAATCAATCGCATACAATAGGTAAAGAATAGCAGAAATCACACGATCAATTAACAATAACAATCAATTTCAGAAGTAAATTATTCATTTTGATAAAGAAATTTGATAAATTTTTTATTGGTCAGGGGTGAATTTTGATTGTTTTAGCTAGTACGCCATCTACTGGTGAATGTGGTGTGTTTACATTAGACTTTGTTTTTGTTTATAAATAAAATGTGAGAGGGTTTAATGTTTCTGTTTCAAGTGACTGTAATCAAGGTTAATTCTAGTGATACTCTTACAATTTAATTATTAATTTATAATTTGAGTTTAGGAGAGCTTTGTTGATTTGATTTTTGAGTCTATTGTAATAAAATCAATATATCTCAGATTTCATTATGTTTGGAACACCACAAACTTCAACCACAAGCCCATTTAATTCACCATCAACCTCTCAGACTACATTTGGCTTTGGTACTCCAGCCAACAGAATGCAATCAACTTTTGGTCAACCTGCTGCATTTACAGCCAATAGAACAGCACCAACCACAGGATTCGGTGTTGGTGCTACAACTAGTACTGGTTTATTTGGCTCGCAAACATCTACAACACCATTCTTTGGTTCACCATCAGCAACACAGCAAACAACACCATTTGGAGCTACTTCTACTGGTAACCTATCTTTTTCATTTGTTTAAACCTCCTATTTAATACTCTAATTTCATGTACTACATCTAATTGATATTCATATGCATAAATTCATAAATATCTTCATTTCTCTTCAACATATATTCAAAATTCCATATTCTATATATGACTATATATGCATCATATCTATTAATATATCTATTGATATTTTTATACCATTGTTTAGCTACTTCTCCTTTTGGTGGTGGTGCTACAACATCACTTTTCGGTGGAACAAATACAGCTCAAACAAGCACACAATCTCTGTTTGGTCAAAATACATTCTCAGCTACAACTCCTTTTAGTGGAGCTACTGCTACAAATACAATGCAACCTCCTGGTACTACTATTAAATTCAATCCATTAATTGGAAGCGATACAATGTTGAAGAACAATATCAACACTACGATTAGTACTCGTCACCAATGCATCACTGCCATGAAAGAGTATGAAACAAAGTCAATGGAAGAATTACGTTGGGAAGATTATCAAGCTAATCGTAAAGGTGCACAAGCTCAAGGAGCTATGTTTGGACAAACGGCTACTACTGAATCCTTGTTTGGTGCTACACAACAACAACAGCAACAGCAGCAACAACAAAGTGCCACCACTGCTCCATTTAGCTCTGGTACAAACTCAATATTTGGTAAACCGACATTTGGTACATCAACATCACTCTTTAATGCACCAACTTTCGGTACTCAACAAGCAAAACCTGCATTTGGAACTGCACCAACCACAACAACATTTTCATTTGGACCTGTAAACCAACAACCTACCACAGTAACCTCTGGAGGGTCTTTATTCAATCCGACTCCATCATTCACTCCAAGTACCAATTTCTTTCAACCTCCAGCTACAAATACACAAACCAAGTCATTATTTGGTACTTCAACTACTACAGCTACTCCTTCGTTATTTGGTGCGCCAGCTACAACAACAACTCCATCATTATTTGGAGCTAATGTTTCTACTACTGCTGCAAAACCTGGATTTGGATTACCAACCACAGGTACTAATACTTTTGGAACTACAGCACCCTTTGGTCAAAACACTTTCATGTTTAACTCTAATCCAGCAACAACAACAACATCTTTATTTTCGTCTAACTTGTCAACAACAGTATCTGCCGCCAATACGAACACAATGAATAAGCCAGCAAACCTATTCAATTTCTCAAGCAATCCTATTACTACACCCACGTTCAATCCAACCAACCCTACCATGACCAATTTCAACACTGGCAATGTTTTTAATTCAGGAACTAACTTCTTTGGAACAACTGGTACTACCGGGTCCTTATTTTCAAATCCACTGCAACCAGGTCAGGCACAAGTTCCGCCAATGTCTCTCCAGCAAAGCTTAACACAAAACATGCCTACTTCTGAGCTTCTTCTGAGTCGCTTACAGCATATGCCTTATGGAGATTCACCAATATCTCAGAATTTATTGAACGCAGCTCATTCTCAACCGGTCAAGTTTTCAACGGATTCAAAAACATTGTACCAATACAAAGTTAGTCTTCGGACTACTAGTGCTCCAAAGTTACCTCGAAACGTGAATGCGTCCCAAGTCAGTTCATCATTTTTATTCGATGATTTAGAGGATGAAAAGTCAGAAGAAGAACCTAAATCAGCTTTGGATTTATTTGCACCTCGAAGAAACATCAAAAGATTAGTTCTCAAGCCTAAAGATTCTTCTTTGAATGCGTCAATTACCGACTCACCAACTCTATCATTTGCACAAAGACCAATTTCAAGTGCATCCAAAGAGAATGTTGCTGAAAATACTGTTTCTGAACTTTTCTCTATCAATCAAAACAATGCTACCAATGCATCAAACACAACCACAACCATTACTCCCAGCAACACCACCAACAACAATAATAACAATGATAATAATCATGGCACTCCACGTAATTCAGTTACTTTTGGTGAAACATCAATTATGGGTGACAATCTAAATAATTCTAGTTTGCTTGGTGTTGGTGATTCAAATGATGATAGTAGCTTGATTTGTCCATCTACTCCTCCACCACCATTAAAATGTGGATTAAAGTTGACAAAATTAGATTATTATACTAAACCTGCGTATAAAGATCTTGATAAATATTACAATTCATCAAATGATACCTGTAAAGTTCCTAGTTTTATCATTGGTCGTGAAGGATATGGTGAAATTTATTGGGAAGATCCATTGGATGTTAAAGGGTTAAATCTTGATGAGATTGTTCATATAAGAAGAAAAGAAGTAATTGTTTATCCTGATGATGATTGTAAACCTGAGATTGGGGAAGGACTTAATAGACCAGCTCAAATAACTTTACATCAAGTTTGGCCAGTGGATAAAACAACTCATGAAATAATTAAAGATATTGATCGACTACGAACAATGAAATATACTGAAAAAATTGAAGCCGCAACAAACAAGTTAGGAGCGACTTTTAAGGAATATAGACCCGAAACTGGATCATGGGTTTTTTGTGTTAAACACTTTTCATCCTATGAGTTGGTTAATGAATGAATGAATCAGTCCATCAATCAAGGCTGAAATCAATGTGAAACCTTATTTATTGGGAAATGCATCATATAAAATTCATTCATCAATAATCTAGATAGTTATAATCTTTTGGTTGATCTCTCTTGTATCTGTCCAGATTGACAAATTGATTCAAGTTGTGATGAATGTTTTACATTTCATTAAAAATTCACTCAATTGAATTATAATACCATGTACGTATCTTTTAATATTAGGATTTGACTTTTCTACTGAGAGCTCACCAAGCAACATAAATTGTTCAATTTGTCCTTTATTAGTTTCATTACACTTTTCTTATATCATGCATGTTCTGTGTTTATATCTATCTGTCTTTATTTAATCAACAAATTGTCAATTTTATCTGTCTCTAATCTTTACCGACTGCAATCCTTCGCATGCAAACCAGGTTAATGACTTCTTAATCAATATCAATGAATCAAAATTTTCTATTCAACTTGATTAGTTCATTCAAATTTATCCATTTCGTAAGAGAGAGAGCGTCTTTTTTAACGAAAATGAAATTTTATCCAAAAAGTCTTCAACCTTTGCAATTATCGCTAATTTGATTTTTATTTATCAATCTTTTCTTTATTCAGAAAAAAAATTCATGCAAATAAACACTTATATGTAATTCTAATATTTAATGATGTGTAATGAAACATCCCAGTTTCATTCAGAAATATTCATGATTAACATTTATGTCAAACACTTTTGTTGAATTAAAAATCAAAATATTGAAAACTGTCTAATCAATTATAAAATAAATATATTGTAAACTTTAAATTTATAAATAAAATAAAACATTTGACAATTAAATCTTGTTGATCTTATTTCTTTCATCTATTTCGGCAAAAATTAAACTTCGATTCCGAATCCATAGATGTTGATCTGTTAAAAATAAATATAAAAAGTGTTATTAACGCATCTTCTATTTGAATTATCTGTATAATTGTAATAACAACTATTAATTGCACTTTATTACATACACATCAACAGTTGGAAGAAAATTATTTTCTTTAAAAGTTATTAATAGCAATACTTTAATAGTGATAATAATAATCCGTCATTTGATTGTGATTCCAAAAAATTCAAACTGAAAATAATTGGAAATTGATATATTAATAGTGCAGGGATAACCAATTTCAGACGAAATATGTGAAGATATATTGAAATTTCTGAAATCACTGCAGATTCTTTGCCAACTCTTATAGTGACATTCGATTAATATTTGACATGAAAATTGTAAATGATTATTTCTCTTAGGTTCAAATAAAACAATTTATTTAGGTGATGAGATTCTTGAAAAACAACGTACAAAATAGAAATAGTGATTACAAAAAGTGAAAGATTTATACAAGGTTTAATTTTTTAGATGATGGTCTCAAGATACTCAATATTTTCTATTATCAGTTCGCACATTTCAGAGTAAACTGAGCTTGTTGGCGGTTACAACTAGTGACAATCAAAATAAAACTTCTTATGCAGTATCTTTGACAAAACCATTAGCAAACACAATGGCTTTAATGAAAATGAGGAATTTTGTTGATTATGATTTACACCAAATTAATCTCGGCCTCCACCATAACCTCCTCCTGAAATACAAGAAGACAAGTTGATTAGCGTTAGTTGTAATGAAAAATTAGATCAGGTCAGTGATGACTGATAAAAACGACAATGATTTAGACATTTTTAGAAGACAAATATCACAGATTATAGATGGATAACTAACCCATTCCCCATCCACCATCACTACCACCACCGTAGCCTCCGGCACCACCAGCACCACCTCCAGCTGCACCACCGTAGCCGCCAGAGCTACCACCACCATATCCTCCCCCACCGGAGTTTCCACCTCCGTAGCTATCTCCACCATTACCTCCACCATATCCACCACTTCCTCCGGAGCCACCATAACCTCCAGAGCTTTCTCCATAACCACCACCGGAGCTACCTCCATAGCCTCCTCCGGAGCTGCCCCCGTAGCCACCACCGCCACCAGAGCTTCCTCCATAGCCTCCGTCCATCATGCTCATCATACCTCCCCAGCCATCATCGTCCATGCTCATCATGCTCATATCACCATAACCACCCATATCCATCATATCCATTCCACCGCCCCAACCGGACATTCCACCACCCATACTCATTCCACCGTAGCCTCCGCCACCGCCCATGCTCATTCCCATTCCACCATATCCGCCACCACCGGACATTCCCCCACCGTGACCGCCGCCGCCGCCGCCGCCACCGTGACCTCCCATCATCATACCCATCATGTGACCCATCATTCCTTTTCCACCAGCTTTCTTCATTAAATCAATAACAACTCTAGATATAGATAAAGAATAACAAAATAATTAGAACTAATGTTAGAGAACAATTGAAAACAAACCAACATAACTCTATCAGCATGAATGTTAAACTTGAAAAGTTGAAGATTATCAAGAGAAAACTTTGAAAAATGTATCTCTCAATGGCAAATTGATTGTTTAGAAAATTAGAACAATCAGTTTTCAGTTATTGTTAAGTTTCTAAAACAGGCCATTCAAATTCATTCAAATGAGATATCGACTAATTGCTTGTGTAAGCATGATTCACTAATCACATATATTGATGACAAAAGTCTACTCACGGAATAGGAATTGGTAGGGGAATTGGCAATATTCCGAACTTTGGTTTCTTAGATCCTTTGAGAAGCAATAAAAGAGCAGCCAATTTCTTGAGCTTCTTCTTTTTACCGGCATCTACTTCGGTTCCATAGAATGTTACCAGGCACAATTGAAGAACCACCAGGGTTAAAAAAAATATACTAATTGTACGAGCTTGATTCGTTAAACTCATGATGATATGAAAAAATTCTTAAGGTATAAGAACACAAGATGATTAAAAAAATCAAATGAAAATGTTGAGATCAGATCAAAGAATGAAGAAACTGCTAAATGGATAAGATAATCACATTTACAAAATCAATGAAATAATTTGCAGCACAGAAAAAGTTTTGCCTGAACCTGCAGGCAGAAGGTAATAAATGAAAGTAATAGTGACTATTGAAGATGATTAAGATGAATCAAGAAGAGAAAAACATGAATAAACTAAGTTAACACAATGAGAATCGACTTTGATATGACAGAAACTCGAATTAGATGAACAGTTATCTTTATAAAATGTTGGCTCCCCTGTGAGCACGAGTGTGAGTCCGAACTTTTTGATTCTTTCAACATAATCTGGTGAACAATTTAGGTTCGAAGGATGAGGATAAGGAAAGCCAGGAAAGATTAAAATGTAAAAGAAGAGAAAGCAGGACTGGCCCATCCGATTCTCTTTCCATTTCAATCATGTTTAACCTCTTATGACCGCCTCTCTTTCTCTTTCTTTTTCTCTCTCTTTCTATGAAACACAGCATATTCTCGGCCTATTTCGAGACAGGTTCTTAAAATGGTCTGTTTAAACAATCATTTCTCTTTCCACTTCTTCTTCAGGCTTTTGTCTACCTTATTTTTCAATCTTTCTCATCATCATTATTTTATCTCACCCCTTTCACCATTCTCACTTTTTAACTCAACAAACCTTTTCCTCTTTATCTCATCAACATCTTCATCATCTTCATCATCTTTGCTTCTTACATTTATTACTTGATCCACCAGCTCGGTATCTCACCTTTACTTTTGACTATTTAATCAAGTATCAATTCTATTCTTCATTCTGGTTGCATTTTAATGCTTTTTTTTTCTTTTTACTCAATCTTTCCCTCTTACGCTTACCGTTTTCATAATCGTGTACATAAATCTTCCCACTTTCATCATAATTTGAACATCTTTAATCCACATGGCTTTATCAGTACTTGAATCTTCTTTACTCGTCTTCATTCTTGTAACTTCATTATTAATATTCACTTTTTGCCATTTCACGAATTTTTCAGTCCTTAATTTATGTTTCTCTGTTACAGGTTATCCTCCAATTACAATCAACGTGCTTCTTGATCATTCTGACGGAAACATCATCAAGATGATTTTGCTGGTGAAGAAGAGAAAATTAGTATTTTAGTGAGTATGAAAGAGTGAGAAAACAATTGAATTGAGTGTTTCAATAACGTAAATAGAGTTAACCATAGAACGTGTTAAGCAGTTAAAAAGAGATAAGAGGATAAGTGTGAACGAATTAAAAGATGAGAAGAAAATTGAGAGAAAGTGAAAAAGATTGAAAAAGATGATGTTGTTGTTGATGATGATAATGATGAGTCAAATGGACATTTAAGGAAGAGGAAGAAAAAAGAATCGGACATAATTAAGTTAATCGTGCGATTGATGAAGAAAATTTTCGTGATGATTCTAACCAACTCTTTTGTCTACTCAAATTTGATCTCTTCTTCGCCATCATCATCCTTTTCTCCTTTCTAACTTGTCTCTTTACCTCCCCCAACATCCCTTTTCTAATCTTGTATATGAGATTCTGTTGTTTCTTTCCAACCTGATGATACATCATGTTATTGTAACTGTTATTATTGTATTATTGTAATAGTTGCTGTTGTTGACTTAAAAATATCTTTCTTGACCAGTCAGTGACCATTCAATGTGAGAGAAAGAAAAGGAGATTGAAAATTAGAATTAGAATCAACTGATAACCAACAAAAAGTCAAGATAAATTGTAAATTCAATGAGGCACGTCATTCTTGCCTGTAAGATGAGAAATGGTAAAAAAGAGGAAATTTAAGATAGGAAATAATATAAAGAAAAAAACTGTTGCAATAGACGAGAGAGTGATCACCAACACAAAAAGAACTGCTTGATAATTCAATTTAACCACGATTTAGAAAAAAGTTTTATATAAACAATCAACTCAACAGCAAGATTATCACCATAACAGTTGACCATCCATTCCTTTTATACCACAATAAGAGTGAAAATAAATTCAGTACCCTACATGCACCATATTGGTAAATAAAGCAGACTTCCGATGAGACTTTTTGTTCAGCCATTATTGAATCACCATTGATTGTGTATTGATGTTACTCATCAAGCCCAGACGAAAACACACCCCGAAAATGGCCAAGCTAAAGTTCAGACGATGACCAATCAGACATGTTCATTAAATGGATGTACAATAAGAGACAATTGACGCTATAAGAATGAAAAGAAAAGCTGTTGCTGAAAAATATTGAAATGCGAAAATTAAAACAAAGAAAAAAAGATAATCTTACCATTATTGATGTATCACTTCTTGTACAACTTAATTAAGCAAATTATTTGTTTCCTTCGAAGCAACCCATAACAAATCAATTATTGGCATTGTACGAAAAAATAAATATAAACATTTGAAAACATAAGTTAAAAACAATTAGAAACCAAATAGTCTGTCTTGGCGGTTTTAATTTGAAAGTCGTTGATCATAAATTTAGGGGACGTTCATATATGAAAACTTTTACTTTTACCCTTACAATCAATCAATTAATATTCAATTTCATTGATATTGCTATATTATTGCTATATTTATACATTTTTAATCAATGCGGATAGTTAATGAAAATATTTACCTAGTAAGTTGACAGTTGACTTTGATTGATTAACATCTACTATTGTGATATACTTTTGAATTTATGCTTTTGTTGATGAATCTTGATGAAAAGTAACAAATTATATCACTACGTTAAATAAGATTATCAATCGATTCTATCCTCAAAGTTATCAAAATTTAACACTTAATTGTCACGCAACAATTTTCCCTTTTCTCAATTGCTTTCCGATTACCATCTATTGTTTGCTTTACTGGATTCAATTTGATTGAATCCTCATTTTTTCATGATGGCATTACAATAGCAAAGTAAATTAAATGTTATGGTTAAAACCAGTTTCGGTAAGACCATTACAAACTTATTATGTTATTGATTGTTGCTTTATATATTTTTTTCATTTTCAAATTTCTTTCACTTTTAATCAAACAGTTATTGATGTGTATTTTATGTAATATTATTTCACTGTATTATTAATTGTAATGCACGATTGTCTTAATATATCTGTATTGTTTTTAGCCACAATTAAACATGGCTGTATGTTAATTATCAAGCCATGTTTATCAATTTAATTTGGCCTGACTATAATCTTATATTTCATCTGAACCGAAGAGGATAACAATAAACAGTTAATGTATGCAAAATATTTTCCAAAAACTACACATTCGTAGATAAGATGTACATTTAATATACACATATTATCATTATATTTATAATAGATTACCCAGTAACAATTAAAAATTCATTTCAAAGGGAAAAGGAAATAAAATGAAGATTAAAACATGATTACTTTCAAACTATGAAATTGATCTTCAACTCATCTCTGCTTGTTTCCATCAAAACTCCATCAACCAACATGACCAACAGTGATCATTATTAAAGTTGAAGATGCCATTTGTATTATCATTATAACCATCATAATCATCTTAATTAAATCAGAGAATCAAAGTTATATTTTTAAATCAGTGATCAGGAAGAAAGACATAGAGTAATGGTAGCCAATGATCAGAGTTGATTGCATGTGTAAAATGAACCCAAAAAGAGATGGGAATAGAAATGGCCGATGAAAGGTTGACGGTGATATAATTTGACCAAACAATCAAAGAAAAGGTTAAATTAATATTTAGATTTGAAGTTAATTGATTGATATTTAAATCTGATAAATTATTAGTAAAATAAATCCTTCAGAATGAAAAATTGAGCTTAGCATAACAAATAGTCTTATCAAGAGGGTTAAAGGTAACTTCACAAAAATGTATTACGCTTTGTGTCTAGCAAAATAGGGAGAGTCAATTGATTGGAAATGGATTTAGTTACGCAAATCATGTTATTATTGATAATTGATTAATTGAATCACATTTAGCCTTATTAATTCTTCAAATGGCTTATTATGTCTACTAATATCAATTCAACAATTTGATTCTGTCCATCAAAATGTATTGAACCGAGTTGGTAAGATAGTTCCATCTTCACATATCTTTTCATTATTGACTGTCAAATTGATACAAAAATCTTTTGACATTCGCAATTGTATTCTGATTTGTTCATAATTATTACCATTATTACTCTATTCTGTTCTTAAAATTACAATTATTATCCTTTTTTAATGATGAAAAGTGTTTTCTTTTACAGAATATAATTGACAATTACCAGGAAGCAAAAAAGCTAACTTGTGATGATCATCTGTTGAAGCCACAATTTTTCAACTCTCATTGGCCATACATTTTTCTTTTCAAATTAATCTGGTCTCAATTGTGATTCTGTTGCAATTCAAGGGAATCAGGAGTGGTTAAGTTAACCATGAATGGACATTTATCAGCAATTAAAGTCCAAGTCTTCCGGATCAAGTTAATTATTCATTTAATCAACAAGTAAATTGTCAAAAAAGGATTGCTGGAAACTCTTTACCAAAACTAGCAACTCTTTTATTCTAGATCATCTTCTTAATGATGGGATAATTGTTAAAATCTTTTCTGATTGTAATTAACCGTCTTGACACAAGAATTGCATGTAATCAAGATGATAATGATTAACCATTTTAATAAACTAAATTAGAAAGTAATTTACAACAAAAATAGGAAAGGATAACAACACTTGGTAAACATGAAAAGCTGAGCTATTTTATGAACATTACATTATGGTTATTTTATGAATAAACAATTTAAACACTTATTGATAATCTCAAGGGTTTAATTCAATTCCATTGATCAGATTAAGTTAAATTAAGATTCAGTAAAATTAAACCAAAATGATAAATAATATTGTTAGCAAGATGAAACAAATGACTTTCACAATGGATGTAAGGTAAGGTAAATAAACACTTGTTTAGTGTTAAGTTAATCACCTAAACATATTTGGGTTCAATTGTTTAAATGAATAGGAAACCAGTTTTAATTTGTATTTTTACTTAAATAATACAATTTAATGCCATTTTGGTTGCTAATGAATTTTGTGTGTTTGATGAATGAACGGTAACAATTATAACAAGATGATTGAGAAGATGAAAAGTTCAAGTTATCATTTAACAGCTATTAATTTACCTTTCCATTATTTTCAATTAACGTGGGATTTTCAGATTGAACAATTTTCTGCTTCCAGCTACACTTATTATTATCACTATGAACATAGTAACAGCTCAAATGATTTATTGTTGATAAATAATTGTTAATATCGGGTAAACAAAAGTCATAGTAGGTAGGTCAATTGAATAGGTGAACCTTTACCTATCAATTGATTGTCTTTGGGTGAAACTAAGTTGATTTCCAAATCAAAATGGTTAGTGAAGGTGGCTTCCAATATCAGTTGGAGTTACCTTAACAAGTTAATTTGATAATTGATCTTAAAATTTCTCATCCACTTTAAATGGTTTCCACGTTAAAAAGGTTTCCAGTAAAGGTTTATCTCATCGGGACCGCTAATCTGGACACAGCAGCTGTTTAAATAGGAGCGAACCAGTTTGGGTTAAATCTGGTATTTTAACATAATTCTGTGTGTTGATTAGGTTATGATTGAAATAAATAAGTGATCAAAATCAGTTTGGATTGAGTTGATGGGAAATGTAATGTTGAAGCTCATATTGATGAAGATGTAAGAGATAAGGCTGACAATGATCATTTTTGTCTTGATTGTCGTGATTATTTAAATGAGATTGGCGTTTAAATGGACCTTTTTTTACAATTCATTTTGTTATTGTTACTTTGATTGTTTTTTTGTTGTCCTCTTGACTGAAGTGTAATTTTGTTTGTTTGCTCCGTCCAAGTCAACTTTTGCTTTCAATGAAAAAAAGTAACTTTTGTTGATGTTTAAACTGTTACCAGAAGAGGATGATTATGATTATGATTGTTATGTTGATGTTGACGATTATCATACAAATTGACAGTATTTTGCATAAAGGTAATGTTTCCAGTCACGATGGTTAAATTAATTTTTGATGGACTGGTGAGACTTCTTATTGTCAATCAGTCATTGAAACTCTTGATGTTCAAGTCGCCAAGTTATCAAACAACAATGCATCCTCGATTAGTCAATCAAGCTAACCAATTATCTAGACACCAATCAACTCAATAGTAGCCATTAATGGCAAGCTTCTGAATCTATTGATCAACATCACATTCATTCTTGATCCATATTGCCATTGCATGTGTTAACAGCCATTCAGTTTTGATTTCGTGGTTCACTTTTCAAAAATGTAGTTAATTAGACATAAGTTGATCAAATTATATTAAAAGTATTACTATCATTTAATGTCAAATAGCTTCATAGAAAAACAGAGCTGCTAAGTTGGAAATATACATTGCCTTTGTTTACGTGTTTTTGGAAATTTTCAATTCTTATTATTTATTAATTCTCGTTGAGTTTACTTTTCTAAATCAATTATCTTCATTTTATTTATTCTGATATTAAAATTTATCGATATATTTCAATCAACATTTCTACTAACAATTATCATAGTCTCATTGCTATTCACACAATATGATCAATCAAGCTATTACAAATATTAGATATAATGGATTGAGTTGGATTAGACTTTTTTCTTATGATTGTCAATATTGTAACCCGTATTTGTTTACCCTTTATTACCCTTTAGTTGTTATAATAATTCAATTGATCATCATTAATAAAATATACTCTAATATTAGATGGTGATTTGAATTTTAATCGACCGTTTTAGATTAAAAGCAGCATCGATTGACCTCTTAAAAGTACAAGTGAATACAATTGACTCTTAAATTTACACATAATCGATTGGCTAATGATTTACAATTACCAACTTTCAATCATTCAAATTCAAGTGATATCTAAATCAAAGGGCTTAAATTTTCACTCTTTCAAATCCAGATTGATTGATGTAAAAGTTTAGTGAATTGTGCACGTTCATAATATAATAATAATTGCTTAAGCATCTCGAGTTGAATAAAGGTATCACCGAGGGAAGGGTATCCAGTATCAAAACAAAGAATGGGTTAGATTTATCTCACGTTTATTTTGAATGTTAAAGTAAATTTTGTCAATAAAATGTTTTTTGGTCAAAATTGAAGCTCAATTTGAGTCTATGGTGTTTATAATTGACGATTAGTAATGAATCATTAATAATGATTGATTATGATTCGTAATTTACGAATGAAGTTTAGATGTCAATAATTAGATTTATTGTTCCACTTCGTGGCTGAAAGGCAGCTTTTAAGGCGAAACCGTTTTAACAGGTAATGAGAGTGATTGTACCCTCTTACAGCATGTGAAATTATGTACATTTTATAGTTTAT
Source organism: Tetranychus truncatus (assembly GCA_028476895.1). Classification (NCBI taxonomy): domain Eukaryota; kingdom Metazoa; phylum Arthropoda; class Arachnida; order Trombidiformes; family Tetranychidae; genus Tetranychus; species Tetranychus truncatus. The sequence goes on from CM052061.1 coordinate 14,488,805, forward strand.
ATGAAGTCAGGAAGATCTTATCTAATAGAGGTGTGATGAAAGAGTAAATGAAAAGGTATGAGATTATCTTTGGGAGGATTAAGGTCTGGATGGTGTTAGTAATTGCGCAACAGTTGAAGGTATTTCATTGATAATTATTTCTTTAGGTATTCTGTATATTTGTCGAGGTTCTTAATGATTCTGTTAGGGATGTTTGCATTACTAAGTTTTAGTTGTTGTCTAATAGAGTTGTATTTCGAGCAGTGGGAGATCCAATGTAAGTTATCAGCTATGGCAGACCCACAGGTGCATGATTGGTCCCGTGTTATAAAATTGTATCTTCCAGAAAGGAATCGTGTTAAGTAGTTAAAAGTGTAAAATTTATCAATTAGCATCCAATTAGGAAGTGTCCATGTAAGGGTGTCTTTGTTTTTTGCATGTTTCTTCCAAGTCTGTTTGTTTTATAATATTCGCAGATGACTTAGCCATTGGGTTAGCTCGAAAAAAGCGCGAAGACAAGTGAAAGCGCCATCTATTATTGTTGAGTTTAACTTTTTGCGGTTTTTCATTAATTCTTTTTCTATAAACGGTTTCCCATGCCGATTGCTATTACAAATCTACTGTTTCATTCAATGTGCGTCAATTGTTAATTATTTGAAATTTTTATTTTCTGATTGCCAATTAGTTTTTAGTTAATTTCATGATTTGTGGAAACAATAGGTAATAAATTGGAAAGGTATCATTATGTTTGGAACGCCACAAACTTCAACCACAAGCCCATTTAATGCACCATCAACCTCACAGAATACATTTGGCTTTGGTACTCCAGCCAACAGAATGCAATCAACTTTTGGTCAACCTGCTGCATTTACAGCCAATAGAACAGCACCAGCCACAGGATTCGGTGTTGGTGCTACAACTAGTACTGGTTTATTTGGCTCGCAAACATCTACAACACCATTCTTTGGTTCACCATCGACAACACAACAAACAACACCATTTGGAGCTACTTCTACAGGTACTTTCATTAACCTCCTATTTAATGCTCTAATTTACTTAGCTATTCATTTGACGCTTATTTTACGTTAAGCATTTCTATACTCTATATGGCTATATTTAACTACTGATATTTTTTATACCATTTAGCCGCTTCTCCTTTTGGTGGTGGTGCTACAACATCACTTTTCGGTGGAACAAATACCGCTCAAACAAGCACACAATCTCTGTTTGGTCAAAACACATTCTCAGCTACAACTCCTTTTAGTGGAGCTACTGCTACAAATACAATGCAACCTCCTGGTACTACTATTAAATTCAATCCATTAATTGGAAGCGATACAATGTTGAAGAACAATATCAACACTACGATTAGTACTCGTCACCAATGCATCACTGCCATGAAAGAGTATGAAACAAAGTCAATGGAAGAATTACGTTGGGAAGATTATCAAGCTAATCGTAAAGGTGCACAAGCTCAAGGAGCTATGTTTGGACAAACGGCTACTACTGAATCTTTGTTTGGTGCTACACAACAACAACAGCAACAACAACAGCAACAGCAACAGCAGCAGCAGCAACAACAAAGTGCCACCACTGCTCCATTTAACTCTGGTACAAACTCAATATTTGGTAAACCGACATTTGGTTCATCAACATCACTCTTTAATGCACCAACTTTTGGTACTCAACAAGCTAAGCCTGCATTTGGAACTGCACCAACAACAACAACATTTTCTTTTGGATCTGTTAACCAACAACCTACCACAGTAACCTCTGGAGGGTCGTTATTCAATCCGACTCCATCATTCACTCCAAGTACCAATTTCTTTCAACCTCCAGCTACAAATACACAAACCAAGTCATTATTTGGTACTTCAACTACTACAGCTACTCCTTCGTTATTTGGTGCGCCAGCTACAACAACAACTCCATCATTATTTGGAGCTAATGTTTCTACTACTGCTGCAAAACCTGGATTTGGATTACCAACCACAGGTACTAATACTTTTGGAACTACAGCACCCTTTGGTCAAAACACTTTCATGTTTAACTCTAATCCAGCAACAACAACAACATCTTTATTTTCGTCTAACTTGTCAACAACAGTATCTGCCGCCAATACGAACACAATGAATAAGCCAGCAAACCTATTCAATTTCTCAAGCAATCCTATCACTACACCTTCATTCAACGTCGGTACTACAAACTTTTTTGGTGCTCAAAATACATCTGGGTCTATGTTTACAAACTCTCTTCAAACTGGGCAGTCACAAGTGCAACCAATTTCGTTGCAACAAAGTTTGTCACAAAATATGCCTACTTCTGAATTATTGATGAATCGACTTCAAAACATGCCATATGGTGACTCACCTGTCTTTCAAAATGTTAATGGTTTGAGTCAATCTTTGCCTATGAAGTTTTCAGATTCGAAAACTTTGTATCAATATAAAGTTAGCAATAAATCCGCCAGTAACTCGAAGGTGATTCGTAAGGCAGGTTCCGCTACATTAAATTCATCATTTTTATTCGATGATTTAGAGGATGAAAAGACACAGGAAGAACCTAAATCAGCTTTGGATTTATTTGCACCTCGAAGAAACATCAAAAGATTAGTTCTCAAGCCTAAAGATTCTTCTTTGAATGCGTCAATTACCGACTCACCAACTCTATCATTTGCACAAAGACCAATTTCAAGTGCATCCAAAGAGAATGTTGCTGAAAATACTGTTTCTGAACTTTTCTCTATCAATCAAAACAATGCTACCAATGCATCAAACACAACCACAACCATTACTCCCAGCAACACCACCAACAACAATAATAACAATGATAATAATCATGGCACTCCACGTAATTCAGTTACTTTTGGTGAAACATCAATTATGGGTGACAATCTAAATAATTCTAGTTTGCTTGGTGTTGGTGATTCAAATGATGATAGTAGCTTGATTTGTCCATCTACTCCTCCACCACCATTAAAATGTGGATTAAAGTTGACAAAATTAGATTATTATACTAAACCTGCGTATAAAGATCTTGATAAATATTACAATTCATCAAATGATACCTGTAAAGTTCCTAGTTTTATCATTGGTCGTGAAGGATATGGTGAAATTTATTGGGAAGATCCATTGGATGTTAAAGGTTTAAATCTTGATGAGATTGTTCATATAAGAAGAAAAGAAGTAATTGTTTATCCTGATGATGATTGTAAACCTGAGATTGGGGAAGGACTTAATAGACCAGCTCAAATAACTTTACATCAAGTTTGGCCAGTGGATAAAACAACTCATGAAATAATTAAAGATATTGATCGACTACGAACAATGAAATATACTGAAAAAATTGAAGCCGCAACAAACAAGTTAGGAGCGACTTTTAAGGAATATAGACCCGAAACTGGATCATGGGTTTTTTGTGTTAAACATTTCTCAAAATATGGTCTAGTTGACGATGACGATGATGATCTACCAGATGACAAAGAACAGTTGCCGCCTCCTCCCCCTCCTTCTTCTTCATCCGTCCTCCCTGCTGGTCGATTAATTCTCCATAAACCATCTCAGTCAACTCAAACGAAAGAGCCACCTACTTTCGAAATCATGGAGATGCGTTCCGATAAAAGTTATGCTGATTATACTCTTATTCACGATAGAAGTGCTCTAAACATCAGTCAAATTAGTCAAATAACTGGGGCTGGGGCTTTGGTCACCGATTTCAAAGATCTTTCAGTAGAAAAAGTTCCTGAAATTTTTTCAAGCTATTATGATTCAATGAGATTTGCTTTGTTTAGTGAAGAAGATGATGGCGATCAAGTCGCACAGACAAATTTTAAAAGACCTAAGCGAACGCCAAATGTAGCTGATGAAAAGAAGCCTATGGTCGAAATGCCCACAAGCTATGTTACCAAAATTCATTTTGTTAAAAAGCGTGAATTAATCTTAGAGCCCGATATTTTCCCTTTTAGTCATAACCTTTTCTATGATAGCTGCGCTGTTCGTCATAGCTTGTCACCAAAAATTAGATTTTTCAATGGATCATCAAATTTTACCCTGATAAAAGGCACTAATGTTATCATCTATAACCTCGATCTCATTTCCGAAGTTTCAGACCATTATTCACGATTCGATACCCAATTAAAAGATAATTCAACTATTTCAAGTCAGGAAAGTGAACCACCATTTATCGAAACTAAACCAAAGGCCCTTAATAAACATAATGTTGCCCACTTGGAAAAATTTGTGGAAGCCTTTTTTGGAGATTTGAGTGAAACAACTTTGTATGGACAACAACACGAAAGAATCAACCGAGTTATTGACTGGTTAGCTGAAAGAAATAAGATATTGCAAAAACCAAGAGACCTTTCCTCTCGAATAATCCACAATCTATGTTGTAATGACTTGAAAGGAGCCATCGATGAGGCATTAGTCGGTCGAATGCCTAAAATTTCAATTTTACTTTGTTCCGGAAATAATTTGAATGTTAAAAGTAGCACAATTAAACAATTGGAAAGCTGGAGAAAAAGTGGCGCTGATGCCTTTATCGATAAAAATCTTCTTAAAATTTACGTAATACTTTCTGGTGGTGTTAGATGGGTAACCAGCTCTGGAGATGAAATTGATGTGCTCGACGGATTAACTTGGACACAGCAATTATGTTTAATGCTTGTCTTTTCCACTCATGATGGTCTTGCAGATTGCATTGAAAATCTTACTGTTGAAACAAATGACATTGAATACCATTTACTCGCCCGCCATTCACCTTTCCATGCAATCGATGCTGCAGATAATTATCTGGAAGGATGGTTTCTCCATCAATCTTTACAAAGTTATAAAGTTATTGAAAATGATTCTCGAAGTGATCTTATTCATATGATTGTTTGGTCTCAATTGATATCCAAAAATGTATTGTTAGCTTGTTTTGTGGCCTGCCATATAAAAGATGATTTCCTACGTAATTATGCTGTTACAGAGGCAATCACACATTACTCTCCAGTTTTCCGAGCTCAAGATGATTCTCTTTTATTATCATCTTTATCCATTCCAAAATCATTGCTCTCCCGTTTGAAAGCTATTTATTTTAAGAATATTTTTGATTATGAAAAATATGCTTTTGCGCTACTTGAAGGAGAAGAATGGTCCAAAGCACATGATGCTTTCGTTGATAAAATATTTCCAGAGTTAGTTATTTACTCTGACCTGGCTACTCTTCGACAAATTATTGATCAGTTAAAGCCTCACCGTGAAAAAATACCAAATTGGTTTTCTAATGGTGCGAATGTTTACGACATTTATTCGCATGCTTTAATCAGTCAATCAGATGCCAACCTTGATGATTTCAATGCTCATCTATTAAAATGTGAAAATGACCGACAAACCTTGTGTCAAAGTGAGATGGCTCGAAAAATTAATTATATCCTGGTTTCTCTTCGTGGAGGTCTATACCAATTAAACACGCCAATTCCGCCTGATTATGCCTTGAAGGAATTAAATTACAACTTTCGTCAATTAAACAATATTATCTCACAATAGTTGATATTTTTGTCAAGTTATACCATCATCATTATCATTCTCTTAAATATGGTATCAAATATTCTGTTTGGGATCAAGGAATTATTGACAGTGTGAAAAGAAGCAGCATTTCTGATTGTTCTTATTATTCCTTATTACCAAACACGTTTCCACTCTCTTCAGCGCTAACGAAATAAAATTAGAAAATGATTAATAAACTCGACTCTCTTTTTTATAGCGAAAATAAATCTGTTTCATCATTTGTAAAAACGTCTAAACATTTTAATCTCAATAAACCACCATAAAGTGTGTCAAACGTCCATTTAATTTGGTTTTTCGTCCACATTATGTTCCAAGTAATTTTATTCAATTTGCTCTTTTCATTGAGTATCCAATCACTAAAATAAATCGACTTAGTAACTATTCAGATTGGTTAAAAAGCGTTCTTCTGAAATCAGTTTTTAGCTAAGAAAATTTTACGATTTAAGGTGCTTAAGATCAACCATTTATTGAAATTAAATATCTCAACATCTCATTATCTATGACTTGTTGTGACTATAGACATAGTTGACTATAGACATGTTCATAGACATATCTATCACACCTTATCAATTTAAAAAATTAATCTCGATTCGGCGCATTGATATTTGATGGAAGTCACCTTTAACTCAAATTAATTAACGAATTTCTTGTGACTTAAGTAACAGTTCAATCAGTAGATAGCGTGCAAAAATAGAAACGATTTTCAAATTCTGGCGCAATAAGAAAGCATCAAATTAAGAGAAACTAACCACGGTTACTGGTTATATTAACCATTACATTTAGTAACCATTACAACATTACCTGCGTGTATCTACTAGGATTTGCTCTTTGTATCGAGTATTTTTTAAAAGAAACGAGGTTTATGTTTAGATTATTCCGACTATATTTGATTATTTTAAAATCAATTAGGTTTGATTGGGTTGCAACTATTATTTGAGCCACGAAAGGTGGTGCTTTCGAGATAATCTAGATTTTAGAGAGAATTAATGAACTGACAGGTCACCCTTACCGAGTATTTTCCGTTAAGATATCGGTATCCTGAATCGTGATAAGATGAAAGATAAATAGATATTTTTATCATCCGGTTCATAAATTCAATTTAAGTTTGATTTTGATTTAATAGTAACTCTTTCATTTTTTATTATTTTCTTCATAAGAATATATTTAAATCATTGAAATGGGTGTCATTGTTGTTCCTGACGATTCTCGTTTTCAAGTGGAACTCACAAACGCGGCTGACAGCCTGGCTGTAGTTGATTTTACAGCATCATGGTAAGTTTAGACATTTTCATCAAATCATTCTGATTAATAGTGCATTTCATCTGTCATTCTTTTCCATTTGAAAGATTTTTGTATTTTTTGAATATTTTTAACTGATTTAGTTAACATGTTATTTCAGCCAATCATGTTTTCTTCGTCTTAGATTATTCTTTTATCCTTATGAGACATCATATTAGGTCCTTTGTTTATTAATTTATTTGTCATTCTTTGACTATCTCTTTTTGCGCCATATGTAACGTTCAATTTTAAATTATTCAAAAATGATTTCAGGTGCGGTCCATGTCAAATTATTGCTCCAGTTTTTGCGCAATTGAGTACTAAATATCCTCGCGCCGTTTTTTTGAAAGTCGATGTTGATCAATGTCAAGAAAGCGCTCATTCCCAAGGGGTTAATGCGATGCCTACCTTCATATTTTATCGAAATAAAGTTAAACTTGCCACTATTCAAGGTGCCAATGCTGCAGCTTTAGAGGCTAAAATAAAGGAACTGATTGGTGATGAATCGGGAAGTGGTAGCTCAAGCTCAGTCCCAGGTCATATTAATCTTAATTCTATGCTTGCCAAACAAGATTGCGAATGTCTCAATGAAAGTGATGAACACACTCTTGCTGGATGTTTGACTCCTGGATCTTCCACGTTCCTCGAATCTGATGTTGATGAACAATTGATTATAAATTTAGCTTTTACCCAAAACGTTAAACTTCATTCCTTGCAAATTGCTGCACCAGCTGATAAGGGACCTAAAACTATCAAGTTGTTCATTAATCAACCGCGAACATTAGATTTTGATCAAGCTGAGTCAATGGAAGCTGTTCAAACTATCCAATGTACACCTAAAGACTTCGTCGAAGGTGCTTTAATACCGCTTAGATTTGTTAAATTTCAAAATATTCGCAGTTTATTGGTAAGTTATTTTTTCTGCATGAATTGTCCAGTCATTGAGATGGCCACTTTCTAAAATAATTTCTCTAAAATGCTTTTATTGATTATTGAATCTCTGAATTTCAGATTTTTGTTAAAGACAACCAAGGAGGATGTGAGACAACAAGAATTGACCACTTATCAGTCATAGGATCACCTGTCACCTCTACCAATCTGGCTGAACTAAAGCGCGTAGCTGGTAAAAAAGGTGAAACTCATTGAAGGACCGGCTACAAAACAACCATGAAAAAGTCTACACAAGTATAGTTTTTAATAAAACGAATTAACTTGTAAAGTTTCTTAGATTCATGGAATGTTAACTTATGAATGAACCCAGATGAAAAATAAAATGGCAAACGTTATCATTTATTTTTTGGAATAACTTTAAAACATTTTCGTCTAGCTATATGAAGAAAATCTAGATCATTTTAATTAACTTGATACCAAAGTATATCTCAATCATTTGAACATCACAAAAGATTCAAAAATTAATCGAAAGGTTTGAATGACAAGCAAAGCATTTAGTATTTAATCTGTTTATTCATTTGAAGTATTCAAGGATTTAATCTGTTATCATTTCATCAATCCGTAGTTGAATATCCTTACTGAATCGTGATTACGTTTTAATCAAAATAAAAACAAATCTTTAAATATTTCAATAAATTGTTCAATTTTGGCAATTTTGCTCTACAAATAACGCAATGAGTTATTCCTACAGCAGAACCTCCTTCTACCCATTAAGCCAATAAGAATGATCCACATCAGTAAACAGTTTGATGCAACATATATTTCAACTTGAGTTAAATTTAATTTAATTAGACCAATTTTACTTCTATTAATTACTTACTTGATAAAATAATTATTTTCCTTTATTACTCATCGATAATGTTCTTTTATGTGCTTGTTTCCTTCTCAAATTTCATCATATTTTGATATTCTGTTTATCATGTTTTATTGTCATACGTTGATCTAATTATTTTGTTTTATTTTGTTACCTGTATGTGTTTTGTTTATTGTCAACTTTTGGCCTTTTAATCATGAAATTCCCAGATTCATTGTCCCTTGCAGCTTTCTTTATCTCTGTGACTCTATTAGTGTCTGAAGTTTTAGGTAAACAAGACTATTATGATCTTCTTGGTATTAAAAAGTCGGCAACTGATCGTGAAATCAAAAGAGCCTTTCGAAAGTTAGCCTTGAAATATCACCCGGATAAGAATAAATCAAAAGACGCTGAGGAAAAGTTCAGAAATATTGCCGAAGCCTATGATGTACTTTCTGATGCTGATAAAAGGAAAAAATACGATAAATTCGGACATTCTGCTTTCTCAGGTCCTGAAGGCTCTTCTAGTCATGGAGGGTGGAGTGGTGGAGCTCATTTTAAAGCGGACTTTGATTATAATGAATTCTTTAAACATTTTGATGACGCATTCCGATTTCATGGTTCAAATTATCAAGCGCATCACCATAGCCATGGTGATAGTCATCGTCATGAAAGCTCTCATCAACATGATCACAGGCACCATCGGTTTCAGTTTGCTGGGTTTAATTTCGATGATCTTTTCAGCGATAACATGTGGGGTGAGTTTTTATTTCATAGATGATTTTAAATACATTTATCATTGGTCACTTATATTTTAATTACACATTCAATCTTACAGAACCTGAAGACTTTCATCACTTTGGCCATTCTAGTCAAGGATTTGGTCCTGAGTTCCATGGGTTCGGTTCTGGTGAATCTTTTTTCGGTTCTCATTTTGGTCCAGGCAGTCACCATCACAGTTCGATGCAATTCAATCAGAATCCTGGTTCAGGGCATGGCTGCAAGACCGTGACTAAAAGAATGGGAAGTACTGTGATGACTATGACAGAATGTACATAATGAAGATTCTAGAAAAACCAGCATTACCATTCAAATCAGTGCCTTCAAAAGTATTCTATGGTAAAGCTATCAAATCATCTCAGCGCAAACCAAATATACTCTCAAGAACTGTCTGATATAATAATTATCTCATCTGTAAATCTTTTGTATTTATAAAACTAGTGGCATCTCATTAATAACTCTAAATGTGTACTCATTTTCATTCGTGGAAAGTAACACAAGAAACCTTTAATTATTCAAAGATTTTGTGTGCTTTCAGCAATCACAAAACTGTATTGTTAAAAAATTCACTCAATTGTTAAAATCTCGCAACAATTAGCTACTAAAGGCGCCAATGATTCGATTTCTTCAAATTCTAAGAAACCGCTTCTGCTCTAAAAAGATCAGCACGGATAAAATCAAAATTTTTATTCGCTAGTGAACAATACTTCAGTGATTAACTAGACCATTTTCTTTCAGGAACTTGTTTTATTATTTACAAAATTTCTCAATGTCGAGATTTGAATACATTAAGTTAACATTTTTATTAATATCAGAAAACCTTGTGCGATTCATTGTAATTTAGAATTTTCACTTTTAAATAAATGACTGTATCATAATAGCTGATCATTAAGAAAAGTAAAATTGAGGTGATTGAAAAAATCATGGTTAACGTCGAGTTTCATCTTTTCTAGTTGAACAATTCACAACATTTCCTGTTGATCGATAATTTGGTTTGTAGGAATGAAGTTTGAAGGATTTGGATGAAGAGAACCCAGAAACTGCATTACCTATTATCGGTTGGGGCAATTCATTGAATAGTACATGTTGTACATGTTTATGCTTGCAAGAAGCTCTAGAAGCATACGACTAGTAACCGACATCATCGGCAGTGAAGGTGGTGGCGGTGGCGGTGGCGGTGGTCCATATTGTTTGTCTTGTTCTTGTTGTTTGCGAAGTGCGTTTTGTTTGGCCATTAGCCGTTGCCGTTCAGCAATTAGCACACAATTGACACAGGTACAAGCGGCGAATTTACAAAATCTTTTGTGACCCTTTTTGAGTACTTCTTCTCCATGATTCCGACAACGAGCACACAAAGGGTGCCGGCTGGTTGATTGAGACTCTTCAGATTGCAAAAAAGCTGGATAACAAGAATTGAGTTTAAAGTTAGTAACAAAAAGTTGGACAGAAAAAAAACTGTTTAATCGAGTCTTGGTAAAATCTTGAGTTAGAATTGGAAACGCATAAAACAAAAAGATGAAACAGACAACAAACAACTGAACTCATTAACGGATTAACCAATTTTTATTTTCAATGATTTATTACCCATTATTATGATTATTGTTTAAACTATAACTATTATTATTATTGTTATTCTTTTCTACTTTTACAATAGACTCAAGTGTATTATTTTATGTATTTCAAATTTTACTTTTGTTTTAAGGTCAGAAAAGGATTGAGAAAGAAGGGAAAGAAAACAGAAAAAGAGAGAGAAAATACAAAGAGAAAGATGATGATGATGTTGAAGATGAAGATACACACAAAAAGAAGATGAAAAACCAAATAAAATCTTTAAATTTATCAACAAATAAAAATTAAGTTTAAACTAAACATGGTAGGAAGAAATATTGTAGTAGGATGATTATGATGATGATGAGGAACCACCTTCTTCTTCGGTTGCTCCTCTTATTATATTCAATCTTAGCTCATCTTCACTAGATAATTCTTGAAATCACCTTATAGGTTGTTTCTTTATCTTCTCTCTTCAATTCCATTTATCCATACACTTTGATTATAGGAGTCATGATGATGAGGATGATACAAAAAGTAAAACAAATGAGTCTTTTAAAACAACATGTTGATTGAAATTGGATAAATACACAAACAGTAAAAAACAATGATTATCTCAAAGTAAATTAAAACAATTAAATGGTTAATCCTTTAACAGAAGAGTTCACACTTTAACAAGAAGGAAAAAAAGCAGAAGAGAAAAATTTGAACAAAAATGGCAAACATCAGTTACTTGTGAATTTAAATGATCGGCAATAGAGACAGACATTTTAATCTATTGAAAAGGGTTTTACTTGTTGGATCTGTTAAAACAAACATAACAGACAAACTTGAAGGTGGCAAAAGGTTTAAACCAACATTTTTGAAATTTAATTAACTCATTAAATTAGAGGATCAAATTAACCATTTAAGATGAATTTCAATTGAAAAGTGGCACAGAGAAAATATAATTTCAACAAGAAATGGACATATAAAGGATACCAGAAAATTTGAAAGTATTGGTTACTAAATTACTAAAAGTGTTAAAAACTAGACAAAACTGGCAAATTAATTGTCGATAAGATAAGATCGTTTGGAAGAAACTTTTGTTTATTTTAAAGATTTTTCAGCTAACTTTGTTAATTGTAATGTTAAACTATGATTATTAATGTTGGTTAATATGTTGGGAACTTTTCTTAGCCCAGCTATATGTAACTTGATTAGGATGCGAAGAAAAAAAATGTTAATGTTTCTAATGATTAGCTTTAAGCTTTCCTTTACATTTTCTTTCTTCTTTTCCATAGAATCGATAAGCAAAAAAAATGGAAACTTGTGACTACATGTTTGCAAGTTTTAACCAAATTACTAACCATAAGATGTTCAACACTTCCACCATAAAACTCGGTAAAGTTAAAAAGCCTAGTAAAACGTTAACTTTAGCTAAACCTGGTTAAAGGTCACCTTTGTGAATGAACACTTTTAGTAAATGAAATTGGTGCAAAATTGGTGTGATATATTACAGAAATTGTTTGATCGTCTGATACTTTAAATGATAAAGGGTGTTGAAGTTAATAAGGCTCAAGAATCACTTTTTGAATGTTGAAAGAGATAAAAATGAAGATGACAATTTCCATATGGCAATTGAAATATTGTATCTATGTTCTTGTATTTGTTTCGGCATCTTGGCCATCAGTAAACAATCGTTATTATTATCGGATTTATCTTGTCTTTCAATTTCAATGACATTCTGGTCAGTCATTACTTGGTCCTTACTAACTGCGACACCCTTTTAAAAGATACTCACTTGAAATGCGGTTTTAGGCAAAAGAAGCAAAATTTTTGGGTCAGAGGAATAAGTGTAGAATAGTCATTACCGTTTCAACTTGGTAGATGACCAATACACTAAACTATTGATTGGCACTCAATTAATAGATGGGCTTTGACTACCATCATAAGAAACTCACCTTTATTACCATCATCGCGATCATCGCCATCACTTTTATCAGGATCATTTGAGCATCTAGAAGACGATCCTAGTGGACCATATTTTTTGTCCTGTTCTTGTTGCCGTCGAAGGGCGACTTGCTTTGCACTCACAATTTGACGTTCAGCAATGATAACGCAATTGATACATGTGCATGAAGCGAACCTACAAAACCTTTTGTGGCCTTTTTTGGGTACTTCTTCACCATGGTTTCGACAGCGAGCACATAAAGGACGACGAGTGGTTGGTTTTTTAGGTGATTGTGGATTCCCCATGAATTGGTAGAGAAGTAAAAAAACAAGAATAATAAAGGAATTAATGGAAATGTTCAAACAAACAGAATAGACCTTTAATGTATCCCAGTCGAGTTAGAAGACTTTGTTTAGCTATTTTAAATAGAAATATGATTCAACTGAAAGTATAAAAATTTGCAACTGAAAATTGAACACAGTTTAAAAACAATCAGTGTGAATTGACAAGAAAATGAGCTGGAAGATAATAAACTTTAAACTAATAAACTAATAAACTTTTCACTCTTTGCCTGCAAACTCTTATGGTTGAGTTGAACAATTGACTAAACCAGTGTGTCCCTCTATGGATGCCAATTGACTGTACTCTTTTTGGCTTCGGTTAAATTGAGCAAACAGATTTAAGCAAATCTCTTTGCGGCAAATATTCAAAAAGGCAAATCAATGAGACACCTAGTACAGTAAGTACCAGATAATGCAAGTAACTTGAAATGCTTATTTACACAGCAAATGCTATTAATTGAGCGAAGCATGTTTGATCGAAACAATTAACAAAATCTAAATTAATTGTCAGAAAAGCTTACAAACATTAGGCTCAAGATTATTGCTTAAGCTGAAATTTACCAAAACGTTCAGTTTTCTAGATAATTATTTGATAATTTCAACTTAAACTTTCTTTATATAACATGTAAAAAGGGATTGAGTGTCCATTGATTAATTTAATGGTATTATCTGGTACTTTACTGTAGTTCATTCAAGCTAGTGCATGTATATTTGTATCCATATTTTCATCTATTCAATCTCATCATTTTGGTTGTAAATTTTTCGTATAATCTGAAATGGTGAAAATCAATGAGGAAGTGAAAAATTAACTATCGATGCTCATCGTAGAGGTGAAACTTGAAACTAGTCAAATTGTGATTATTTTTAAACTGTCTCATTTGTTCGACTGTCGTCTTCATTATCTGAGTGTCTCAAAATTTTTAAAGTCTCAAAGGGTTTTAAGATTCTTTAACAAACAAAAATAAAGTGTCTCGTTCACTGATTCGCTCTCCCTGTCTCAGACGAGCTTTACTGTAACTAATAATTATAATCAAAAAATTAAACAAGTTGAACTTGGAAACTGGGAAGAAAAAGTTTAGCACTTACACTCAACCCTCTCATAACAGGACAACTATGAAATATCATTTCAGTCTATTTTCACTTCAAGCTATTCTCAGAGACTGTTTTGTATTAAAAGTTTTACACCGAATAGCAAGTTGATCAATCTTTTCATTGCTAATAGATGGAGTTCAAAAGGTTGTTATAAGAGTATCGAGTGTAGGCCTTTTTGTCTTGAAATTTTTCAAATCTAATGTTCATGAGTACAATTAGTTTACTATTTTAAAGTGTTCAAGAGCTGTTTAATCATTGATTAAATATAATCAATCATGATTACGTAAGAACTTAAGTGTCCAAGTGTAGAATGAAAAAAAGGTAAAAACGCAATTGACTAATGATGAATGGCAAATGGTTAAACTAATGAAACATGAAAGCAACTCCATTAAATTATCAAAGTATATTTTGTTGTGAAATAATTTCATTTTCCCTATTTAACCATTTATTTGGCTATAATTAATGTAGTAATCAATGGTAACAATTAAACTGCAATCAGGATCACAGGAACAAATTTAAAAACACTGAACCTGATGAATGTCTAGCTTTGTCTACAATTGATTTAACTGTTGTTGGCTCACCATTTAAATTTGATTTTTGATAGTTGAACAATTAACAGTGTTTAAATTGAATATAATGATATGAAAAAAAACATTAATTTGATCACTTGGAAACGATGATGAATATTATGTATACTGTAAACCATTGAGTAGTCCTTAAGGCATCAGTCAATTAAAATGAAAATGAACACAAAAAAGTAGTTATTATTCATCTTTCTCTTTTACAGCAACATCATCATTAAAATCATCATCAACATCAACATCAACAATAAAAACAACAACAGTAACATTATTGCCATAATTACGATTGTTATCATCAGCTACAATAAACAAATGTAAGTAGGAATGTAAATGATTGTCCACAATTGTATGGTTTTACACTGTAATTGGTGTCTTCTTGCTGCTGAGTTGGACTTAATTCCCAAAATAGAAGGTAAAAAATTGAAACTCAATTGAAAATATCATTATTAACCATTCTAATTAACTCTCACTTTAAACACTCCTTATATTGTTGTTAACCATTATAATTATCATTGTCAAGATTGTAGTCATAGATAGATGTGAACCTCACTTTTTGAAAGGTTTACCGGTTTTTGTTATTTGATCAACTTTGTAAATGATTTACAGTTACTGTAAATATAACCAGTTGCTGGTGCATTTTATTTTCAATTTGAATTAAACTTTGAATCAATTAGATTATGGATTAATGGTGATACAAATTGCCCACAAATTGTTCACGATTAAGTGTTACGTTTTGACAAGGAAGACCAGAAAAGTTGCAACTTGAAAAGCTTTAAGGCTAAATGTATTACTATGAGACTTTGTATTGTGAATAAAACGTTAAGCTAATTATTATGTTTAACTCATGCATAATAGATTAATTTGTCAACATTTAGCCTGGATCAAGTGATAAACAGTATTAAGACCCAGCATTACACCAGGTTGATTGGCAAGTAATTAGTACAACAATCAAAGAGGACTGAAAGGTTAGCCTTTTCTGGTCATTTTGGCTGCCTCAATCAATCAGTCAACTTGATTATTAAAATATAACAGTTTACATATTAAAATGGTTCAATTTTCATTTCAAAAAAGAAAGTGTTTCTCTTGATGATGGGGAGGTTGATGATGATGATGGTAGTGGTGATGGAGATGATTATGATGAGGAAGGTAAGAAAACAAGTCAAACAGAAACGGAAATCAACGGAATTATCTAGCCTTAAGCTGTCAGGTAAGGAGGATGGTGAAATTGATGATGGAAATGATGATGAGGAAGGCAATTTTTAGCTTCAGGGCTGAGCAAAAGGAAGATGACCAGTCTCACTTGTTCTCACTCTATTTGGGTATTTTCTCTCACTCACAATCTTATTCACCGTATTTTGTTCACATTCCTGCGTCTCCCACTAACCTTATTTTGTTGATCATCAAACCATTTCTGTCCAGTTTATTCACTTCATTTTATCAACTCTTCACTTTTACTTCAGATCATTGGACTTCAACCCTTGGATTCCGAATCTTCTTTTTGTTCCGTTAACGCAAGCTTTTTCTTGCCCAAGCAAGACAGACACGAAGACACCATCTTAACATTATTTATTCCTTTGACATCTTAGTCAGTGAGAGAGAATAATCTCTCTTCTCTCTCTCTCTCTTTCTCTCTCTCACTAACACTTTCCCTTTCCTTCTCTTTCTTCTTTTACTCTCGCGAGCACAACACTCTCTGGACTATTGTTATTCAGTCTCAATCACAATTATACAATTCCCACCAATGTTTAATCAGCGTGCTTAATCTGTTACCGTTAACGGGCTAACTACACCAACCAACAATACCATCTGACTCCAGAAGTTATCTTTTGGGTCCATAAGTCTTTGAAAGATCTTTCAAGGCTTCCAAAACAATAATTGTTAACTGTTTTCATTTTAAACATTGTGAATTTCATTGTTTTTGTGTGTCCAAATCTTTATTTGTGCATCACTCCAATATCTTAATTATGGCCTATGCTGATCCAGTATCAACCACTTCACCCTTGTTACATAAATTATTGGATAATGTTAAATATTATTATTACGATGTGTGGAACATTTATGGAGATCCAAGAGTTTCTAATTATCCCTTTATGGATGGAGGACCGTGGTCAACGATAGCTCTTATCTGTGGCTATCTTGCTCTAGTTAAATCAATTGGTCCAAATTTTATGAAAGACCGTAAGCCCTATGACATGAGAAACATTATACTTCTTTACAATGTTGCCCTCGTTACCATTAATGGCTGGCTGTTTTACTCTGGAAGTTGGATAACCAATTTCGGCCTGGACTCTTGGAAATGTCAACCTGTTGATCGACGTTCCCGAGATCCTCTTGACTTGTACAAAATTCAATTGGGCTGGTATTTTTATGTGACTAAAACGATTGACTTTTGTGATACCTTTTTCTTTGTACTTCGTAAAAAGAACCGTCAAATCTCTGGTCTCCACGTTTTCCATCACTCATGTATGCCACTCTTTTGCTGGATTGGTTTAAAGTTTACCCCCGGTGGTAACAATGCCTTCTTCCCTTGGTTAAACTCTGGTGTCCACACTGTCATGTATGCCTATTATGCTCTCTCCACCTTTCCCCACCTTGCACCTTACCTGTGGTGGAAAAAGTATATCACTTCAATGCAAATGATCCAATTTGTTGCCGTTATCGTTCACTCATTTTATTCAATGTTATCGCCTGGTTGCGCTTGGCCTAAAATGTTCATTTACTTATCAATTTTTAACGCATTCCTCTTCTTCTGTATGTTTTACTCATTCTTCAAGAGAACTTATTCTGTCGAACCATCTTCATCTAAATCATCCCAATCATCATCATCATCACCTTTAACATCATCTACATCTTTAAATTCGTCATCATCATCGTCGTGCTTCTCTTCATCAACTAAGTGTACTTTAAATAATGATCAATTGAATCTAGCCAAAGTTAATTACGACTCGGTTTCTCGTAAACGGATTTCCCAAAGGATTGCTCAGTGTAATGATTCAAATATAAAATAATTATTGTATTTTAAATTTCTTCTAAATATCTTTTTTCTCTCTATTTTTAATCAGTAAAATTTTTTCAATCCATCCTGTACCTCTTTCTGTACTTTACCTGAATCTTTATTCTTCTACTTCTTCTAGAATTTCAACTTCAAATCTTTTTCTTTTCTCTATTTAAAATAAAACAATTTGTTCTGCAGTCAGCAAACAGAATTAAATTAAAAAAATTCTTTCCATCATTTTCCATTATCCGCTATTTCCTTCCCAATCAACTAAACGATTGAACGGTCAACCTCTACCTTGGTTTACGAAATGTTCCCACAACCATTAATCGAAACATTAACTGTATAGTGAACAATTGATGGTTTAATGCAAAAGAAGAAGAAACATTTTTTGTATTAACGTTGAAATTGTAGCAATGAAACAAATAGTCTAAATCAATGTGTTAATTTTACCGCTCAACTCATGTCAAGATTATGGTAATACACATACAATATTTCCTTATTATAAATTACCAATTATAGCAAATCATTTCATCAAGAGTCAAATTTCTGCTGATGTTAAAATGACTGTGAAAATATTCAATCAAAGAGACGAGGGAATCAAAGCACCATCAATTTAAACAGAGAATCATAATTACTTTATAAATTATCATTATTCAGTTTTGTTTCAATCGGTAAATCTGTTTCACGAACTCATGTAAATACCAATAATCCATCCAACTGGATCTGAAAAATGACTTTTGATATCTATTATAATAATGCTACATCTTATAATGTCCAGTTGATGTATTCATTACAGTTGGTTGCTCAGTGATTGTAGCTCCTAAAAAGGGATCTCAGAGAGTCATACAAAATGTTAACCCAGACTAAGAAAGGTTAATGATGAGTCAAAGACATTGGTCAACCTTTTTCTTCTATTCAAATATTTAAGGATAAAATTAAATCATCTCCTTCCAGACCTTCATTTAGGTCAACAAGGTCATCCCTTTCATTGACAAATGCAAAAAACAAATCGAGAAATGTAAAAATATTTCCTATCAACGGGTTGAATTGGATAACAAGAAAGCCCAGTTTTATTCACTCAAGATGAGACAAAATTTTGACGATGAAATTGTTTTTTCTTATAATATTTAATAAACTGGTGTCTCGCAATAATGATTTAATACGATAGTTCTCAAGCATTTTCAAGTATCCTTACATTTTATTGAAAGTTCAATTCAATCCGATTGTTTGTATCAACCTCTGAGAGTCTTGAATGTATCTTCAATAAATTTCAATGAGATCATACTTCATGAAACTGTATGCTATGATTGAAATGTCCTTTAATAACTTGGCAAATATTTTCAATGTATTTCTGATGTTGAACTTGCATTATTGGTAAGCTTCAGCCATATCGATCAATGCATCTTAATTTCAATAGCAATGGACAAGATCTATCAGATTGAGTGTAAATTGTCATTAATCCTTTTTTATGACTCGGATCAGGCTGATTTCGGTGGCCAAGTTGACCAAACCATTTATCGATACCTTGGTTTTCGATTTCAATGAGTGAGATAATTATTATTTTGGGTTATTATTTGTTTGTTTCGATTCAATTCATCTTTGCCTTGTTTCAATCAAGTTATCAATATTGAAGATTGGTTTGTAAAAGAAGCTAAGTTCGCAATCACTTTTCGATTGGAATGCCGATAACTGAAAATACGGAACTCTTTGATGGATACGGCAATCAAGCTAAAAATTCATTGAGCAAAAACGGACATTAACTTTAATACAACCTAATTTACTCAATAAACTTAATTTATTATAAGCTGTTTAACGAGTTACTTTTTTTCTAGTCTCGCAAATGTACATTAAAAATTAAATTAAAAAAATGTAAATATTATTTATTCCACCTTTATCTATTTAACTTTAATTCGAGGAGATTTCATTCATCTCAATACTCAGGCTCAATAACTCATTTACATTTTTTCCGGATTAATTTGAAACCACGAAAAAGGTGCTTCAAAAAGAGTGATTAGCATTACAATAAAATAAAAAGATATCTACTTAAACAATTTAAATTTCAAGCAACTTAATCGCTGGTCAACTGTCATAATGGGTTTTGACAAAATTGATTTCAATTGATGACAGTTACTTGACTCGTGATTTACCGTCCATTGAATTGTAATTTCCTACAAATAAAGGGTTTGATGAGTATTTGAAAATAGACTTTAATCACAGAAGAATTATTCTGTTCAAATTGAATCAAAATTACCTTAATAATCAAAGAAATAGTGAAAAGATTGTACTTTCAACATAATTTATTAATCAGTTGTTGAAAAAAATTAAAAGAAAACAAAATTGTGAAGTTTGAAGATGAAATGCTCTTCCTGAATGGCCTGAAAATAGACTTTCCTTCCTTACACCATCTTCATCTTAATCTTCATGATGATAATGATGATGAAGATGATGAAATAAATAAATAAATCTCAAACCGGATAAACGGTCAATTCTTGAATCTATTTTCAGGCCATTCAGGAAGAGTAACACGAAAACGAAAAAGATAAGATCGTGAATGTTGCCGTTGCTATAGACAAGGTTGCTGTAGTGGACTTCATCTTTGCCGCTTTAATAAATAATAGTTATCGAAAGGAATACAATAACAATAGAAATTGTTTAAACTAGCAAATGTTTAAGCAAAATATTAATCAGTTGAAGAGGACAAATAAGAAAGAGTATTTGAAAATGAAATGCTCTTCCTGAATGGCCTTAAAATAGATGTCTTTTCCTTAAATCATCTCCAATATGAAGAAGATGCTGAAAATAAATAAATCACAAACCTGATTAACGGTCAGTTTTGAATCTATTTTCAATCAGTTTATGTTGAATCAGGTCACTCTTTTAGGATAACCCGAAAATAGATTCAGGCATTGTAACATAGCTATTGTAACAGATTTTTTTTGACAAACCTTTTCTTCGATCAACATTTAATAACTGTATAAAAAAGTTAAGTACGCACTAGTTGTAGACTTAATTCAATTAAGTGGTTGATTCATAGTATTGAATGGTCTTGTGGTGGTGACCACATGAGACTTTCAGATTTAAGATGCATTATTGATGATCAATGAAAAACAGAATAGATTCATGTTTTGTGTATTTTTCTTTGAGCCACACATTTGGCAAATAGCTAAACTTTGGAAGTAAAATGATTCAAAATTTATTCAAAACGTTGGAACTTGATTCATTTGAAGTCTTAAATTAAAAATCTGATGATTGAGAACAATTCAATCTTAAATTTTACAATCAACTTGTCACTTGTTTAAGGTAAATTGTTTAAACCAAATTGAAATAAAACAAACCAACGAATAAAAATCAATGAGGAGATTACGAGTTGCTTTTTCCAATTTACAATAGCAGCTTTTTATCGTATTTCAATTGCTAATTATATTTATATTTTAAAATGGTTTAACTTTAAATTTTAAATTGACTGAGAGTCTAAGCTCAGTGATTTGGACTCAAATGGTCACAATTTAAGCATATACAATTTATCCAATTATTTTGTGACAATAAAATTAACAATGTGGATTTGAAAGACACTTTTTAATTATTAAAAATACAGTAAAAGTTGAGATAATGGGACTCGATTCGCAGACATCCCAGAGCAGACGGGATTCAAAAGCGAATTCAATTTGAATTAAATTTAAAGAGCTATTGTGAGAACAGATTTCTGTTATGTGAATATTTATCAAAGAAAACTGAAAGTTATTTCAATAAATATTCAAGTTAATCTCTGATTTTAGGTGAGATTGAAATTGAGCTGCCCGGTGAATAATAAAGACCAGCTATTTCAAGAGAGTCCCATAACCTGAGCTTTTACTGTTTAGTTTGTTTAATCTCGAAAATGAAGTGTTGTGTGGTTTGAAACGGGATTAAGAATGCTTCAGTAATTTGTTATATTCTATATTAAAAACTATGTTTTCTGTTTTCGGACAGAATCCGATGAATGCGGACGTAATGGCAGGCCATTTGTTAATGTAAGCCGTGATCTTGGTGGAGGTTGCATGGGTGTTAAAAAAACATCTTCATCCATTGAACTAGAGTTACCTTTAACAGGCGTTGTAAATTCAGATAACGTGTATTCAAGTTCTTCATTTTTCATTGAGATTCGACGTCTTTCTCTTTGCTCTTTGTTAAATCTCTCTCTTAAAGATTCATTTTCTTCTTTGAGCATATTGATCATAGCATTCTTTTGGTTTGCTGAAATTTCCAGTTGCTCTAAACGTTGCGTCAGATTGTTTATAGTTTGTTGAGCAGCTGCCAGATCTTGGCGGAGTAATTCTTCATTGGCTATGGAAGTTTTTATTGTTCTTAGCTCACCATCCTTGAGATCAAGAACATCTTTCAATGATTGAATTTCATTAGCCATAAATTTAACCTTTTCTTGAAGCATACGACAACGACGATCTTTCTCCATGGATAAATTTGACTCCAATTCAACCACTCGATTGGTCAAACCCTCAATTTGTAGCAGTTTTTCTTTTATTTCATCTTTTAATGAGTCAATAACCTTTTCCAGGTTTAACTTATCTTCCTCTATTTTTTCCATCTCCTTTTGGAAAGCCTTTTTCTGTGCCTTCATCTGATCCTCAAACATATCAAAAAGGCGATTCTTCTCATTGTCGTGACGTTTCTTTTCATTAACCATTTCCAAACTCATGCGAATAATTTCATCCCGCAGATCATCTTCTTTTCTTGTATTTTCTTGCCTCAACTGGTCCAAAAGGTTTTCTAATTTACCATAATCATCATTCAACTTTTTATAATTTAATGCTTGCTGTTCAATTGTTGATTTTAGCGATGGAGTAGAAAATGCATTTAGATGCTCAGTAAGATATTTAACAACAACAGATAACCCGTCAACAACCAACACTGATTTAGAAATATCACCTTTGGAGGCTTCCAATTGACGTTTATACAATTCAGAAAGTCTCTTATATTTGTCACATTCTTTCTGCAATGAAATGAGGGTAGTTGCAGCACGAGCAGAAGCCGTTCCAGCAATGGGCTTTTTAATGCCATTAAGATTAACAGAATTTTTGCCATTTAATGTAGATAAACCATTGTTATGTGGAGTAACACATTTACGAGTGGAACTGTTAATTTCATTTCTTCTAACATTCAATCTTGATTCAGTTTTAGGTACAGCGTCCTTGGTAGTACCACTGGTCAATCTTTTAGCTGTTGGTGGAATGTAATGCATTTGAAATGAAGGCTTAGAGGTCCTTGTCGGAGCTGGAGTGGCGTCAATTTTCCCCAAACGCGTTGCTTCTTTGGTAGATGTTGAGAAACGACTCAAACCATTATTGTTTGTTGATGCTGTTGAATTAGAAGTTCCATTAGTGATTCTATTATTTACACAAATACCAATAGTTTCGCGTGAAGATGGGCGACGAATGGTTGATGTCTTAACTGTTCCGACCATTTTCAGGTCATCACCAGTCTTTAGGTTAACCTTGTTTGAAGGAGGAGGGATCAGTGTTGAAGGCCGAGATCGGGAAGCATTGCTAAAAGTCGTTGAGGATGAAGATGCTGTTGATACTGTTGATGATGATAATGATGTTGAGACAGGAATGGTACGTCGTTTTATCCCACTTTGCATGGTTTATTAACAATAATAATACTGTGCACACTCAGTTGGCGCTTCTTTTATACATAACACACATAAAAGTGTCTATTTTTGCTACTGGGGGGTGATATTCTTTACATCATATTGATCGAGAGAAAATGAGGGAAAATGGCGAAGTCAGGATACAGGGAGAAGACTCAGTTGAAAATACAACATAAAATTATCGATCCTTCAGACTTTCACAGGAACATGGGTAATACAGTAGTAACTTGCGAGCCAATAGTCAATTCGGTTCAATTTCAGCTCAATCTTAGGTACCTTTCTTTGGAAGCACCTTTAGCAAGTCTACGAAAGCGCTCAACTTGTCAACTTGGTAGAATCCAAACTATTTCGGTTATGTAAGAATGGAAAAATTATTTATGCTGATGACATAAAATTATAAATGCTTGGTTGTTTGCTTTACTTTTAACAAATGTTTTGTCCTTGGTGGAAAAATGTAATGGTGAGAACATAAACAATAATAAACAAAAGAGAAAAAAATATAAAAAATTGTGGCACATAAATAGAAGGCAACTCAGTTTGAAATAGCAAAAGGGGGTAGACCACTTTCAACGTTGACTTTCTGTAAAAAATTTAAAAGCTAATAATTCGATTAAAAAATACACAGGATTATGGGTATAATTGCAAGACAATCGAAAAGACAGAGTTAAAAGCAAACATTAAGATTATTAAAAAAATTAATCAGTTGTAGAGTTCAGTTGAGTACCTGAAGTTGTCCGTCAACTGTTTGAATTTCCGAAGGCGCGAAATTCAAATATTAATATTTTTATTGATAATCTTCAATACTCAAAGTTTCCATTCTATTTTCAATCCATGATGTATTCTTACAGTCAAATACAACTGTTTACACATAAATAATTGATATCATTAACAATTATTATCATTATTAACAATAAAACAATGGAAATGAACACATGAAAATTTGATCTTCTGTTTTCTACATTTGAAATGAATGGTTATACTTTTACATTCCGTATAATACCAAAATTTCCGTCAGTGACTGGACATGATATCAGAATGATAGCTCTAATTAAGCATAAATCAGTGAAGC
Source organism: Tetranychus truncatus (assembly GCA_028476895.1). NCBI lineage: Eukaryota > Metazoa > Arthropoda > Arachnida > Trombidiformes > Tetranychidae > Tetranychus > Tetranychus truncatus. Next base: position 14,513,341 of record CM052061.1, read on the forward strand.
ATTAAGTAGTTTCTCATTTCATTGTGGCTTTAATTGAAGCGTATAATGTAATGTAACCTGATTAGCTCTGAAAAAAAACAAAAGGTGCACCCAACTTTCTCTAACTTAATGAATAAGATACATTCTTGCTATTTATTAGACAACGATTGAGGGAGGAAAGTAAATTGTATCAATGTAAATAGTATCATCTAAACAAAACCAAACAAAGGATCAAAGTACCGGATAAAAATGGATTGTATAGCACAAAGATCATGATAATTGGAAAATTATTGGCTATTTGTCCAGTTGTTGATATCGGATGAGGTGTTGTAGAAAGTTGAAGTAAAGATTGAGTCTAAACTCAACTGAACAAAAACGCTATCAAATGGTACGATAACCGTTTTTTACGTACTCAAGGGCCTAATATACACATGTAATAATTGAATTCACGTTTAGAGCTAATATTTCTGCGTAAAACAAATTTTTTTTAAGCAATCGAATCGATATTATCTTTAACAATATTATTGACAATTGTGAGTTAATTACCAGGTTATTAAAAAGTGACTTCACAACTTTGTTCGACGATAACTTCGCTTGCTTTTTTACATTGGTACATTGTAAACTGTATTAGGAGCTTACAAGCACATTTGTTAGCCTAAGTGTACCTAGGTAAGTTCCGATGCTAGATATGAAGAATTGATTTTTTTGGCTCATTTCCAAGATTACTTTTTAGTTCTTTATCGGTTACATAACAGGTTATCGAACTCAATTATTCTATGCTATTAGGCTGGCCTCAAATAAAAAATAATAAATACTTTTGTCTAAGGAAAACAACAAAGCTGATGATTTTTCGATGAAATTTACTTAAACATTCGATTTTAAGGCTTTTAATGAAATTTGTGAATATGTTGATTCATTCAGGAGCTAGAGCTTGTCGACAAATATAAGGTCACTCGTATTATATAACAGGCGAACTAAAGTTAATACTATGTATATTGAAAATCCGCCATTTCAGGCTATAGCCAGCATTTTATGGAACATTTAGAGCCGATCGGCATTCTTCCTGACGCAAAGCTGGTCAACAGCTTGAAGTTACCTGACCTAACGGTTATAATACGCAAACCGGGTGCTTTAGAGAAAATATCTTTCGGCAGTCAATGTAGCTAGCTCTCAAATATATTTACGCAAATTTTAAGCCTTTTATCATGTTCCGTTTGCAAGATATCAATGAAAAACTTTTCGAATTTAGAGAGTGATTTTTACCAAACGTGACCCTTTACGTGACTTTTAGTGAGACCTAACATAGTTTATTGATGTCTTCTGTCATAAACACATGTATTTTTAAAATTGACGAGGGTCGGTTTTTCGAGAGACCCTTTAAACCCAAAATTCCTCATGATGAGCAAAAAGTTTCAAATACGAATGAATAACACTGTATAAAGACATTGGACTCACAACATTGCAAAATTTTTCGCTTTTTGTTCACATATTTGTGTTTTTCATGCAATACTCTTTAATGGTCTCACAGTGATACATCAAAGATATTGAAAGTGTAGAAGAAATGTGAGCAAAAAAGTGATTGGGGTTGACTGACAATGAAATCAATAAGTTAAATCGTTGTTTGAAAGGTCCTCCTCTTACTCTTTTTCCTAAATATTATTTATTTACAAATTTAAGAGTAAATTAAGTTGAAGAAGGTGAAAAAAGAGAGGGAGAGAGAGGGGGGAAAAATGGTGAAGACGATGGAAAAAGAAAGTCAGAGGGTTGACGAGACGAAGTTAAAGTTAACTAAGCTTTGGCTTGAAATGATTGTTGATAAGATGCTTTCAAATCTTGTTTAGGTCTATTTTCAAAAAGAGCAGCTCGATTTTGCACTTCGCCACGCTTAACCCAATGATTATAAACACGAAAGGCACAGCCATCGATAGCCTGGATGAAAAAAGAATATTGATTAGAAAAAAAACCAGAAAAGCTGAGATTGCGATTGAATTAAATACATACTTTCCTCAGAGTTTTGATCCTATAAGGATCAAAGCGGGCGATTTCGATGCTCATAGGTTCTGGAGTATATTTCAATCGCTTAATTCTTATCATGGCTCGAACAACAAGCATAACTAGTTGAAAAGTTTTACGAGCGTCAAAAGGTCCAACTCTCAATTGCTATGAAAAAAGGATAAAATTTAATGTCAAGTTTACTTTGAGGCGAAAGTTTTTGCTTAAATTAATACTAACCATATGTTGAAAGAAGTCATGCTTTAATGCTTGAGAGGCAGTTAGCCTTAATCGGGGATTAATTTGTAAAAGATTCTTAATCTGAAAGATAAAGGTAAATAAAATATGAGTTCAGTATTGAAAATTCATGATCAATGATGACAAAGTGTGAAAAATAAAATCTGAAGGTGATAGAGTTATATTAATAGTAATCATTTGACTAAGGTTTGACGAATGTTTATTCCATTACTAGGGCATGATCAATCAGGTATTGTGATGACAGAAGATTTAAAAATAAATATGGCAACAGTAAATATTGATAAAATTGATTAGTCTGAGCTATGGTGAGTTGATAAAGAGAGTGAAAGCCGGGTAAAAGATAAAAGTCATTGATTAATTTTGAACATCTGATAAAATGAATTTAATACGGAAGATGTTTATAAAAAATTGTTAGTCATTGTGTAATAGTGACAAGTAAGTTAAAACTGAATAAACAAGTCTAGCATGCAATTTAACTCAATTTTAACTCAATCAACCTTTAACTTGGTAAATATATGAAAGTATTGAACCTGATTTTGTTTTCCAACCAATGTAAAGATTTGCAAGCAAAAGAAATGTTAGAAACTAAAAGTCAAGGAAAGAAATAAATATGATTGGATCATTTACTTACTCAACCTAAAAATTGATAGCACTTAGAATCAACTTACATCACGATTATATCAAAACAATTTTTATGCTAATGTGTAATGCTTAAGAGAAGAGGTAAGTGATATGAAAACGTTGACTTGTCTATGAATAAAACTTGAGTAGCTAAGATGATCTGAGAATCACGAACAATACATATGATTGTATAGATACTCACAAGATGCTTAGGTAAATCAGTAATATCATCCCATTCTGGACTGCAGAACTCATATCGACCCTCCATTATATTTCGTAGCATAATCATTTGTTTTCTATGCCAAAAAGGTGGAAATCCAACCAAAAGAGTGTACATGATAACTCCACAGGCCCATAAATCAACTTCTTTACCATAACCTTCAACATTTTCATACATAGTGGCACGAAGAAGTTCTGGTGCAAGATAACCAGGAGTTCCACAGAGATCTAGAATTTGTGCAAAAAGATGAATTAAACACTCCGTTGGAATAGTATACACACATTCACCATAAAGAGCTTGGATTTTAAAAAATCAGTTTACCATCGAGCTTTTCGTTGGGAGCTATCACTTTAGCGAAACCAAAATCAGTTATTTTGATGTTCATGCTGTCGTCCAGAAGGATATTTTCAGGCTATTTAGGGGTAGATGGGATTGGAATAAAATTCAAGGCGCATAAATTAAAATTTCGTCATTTAACACAGAGAAATTGAAATCCATTGTGATACATAGAATTGACTTAGCTAACCTTTAAATCACGATGCACTACGTTCTTGTTGTGTATATGTTCAACAGCTTCCAGAAGTTGTCTCATTATGGTTTTAGTTTTTTTTTCAGATAAGGCTACAACGTTGGTCAAGTAATCAAAGAGTTCACCATTTTTACATCTGCACAGTAGGAGAAACAAAAATTTAGCAAAATTTATTCAAAAATTGCGGGATAGTCATTTAGTTAAAACAAACTTACAATTCAAACACTAAGAAAATATATGTTGATGATTCGAAAACGTCGTGGAGTTCAACTGAGGAAAAAATAAAAACGCTTAGTAGGTGATATTTAACTTATTTTTGTCATCAATAGTATTGGCAATCAACTTACTTATATAAGGATGGCCAGCAACTAATTTAAGGATAGATATTTCTCTTAATGTAGCCTGTCTAAGTGTTAATCCTTGAGGGTCCTCTAAATCCGCACTAACATCAATTATCTTTGCAGCGTATTCTCTTCCAGTTTCTTTTTCAACGCATCGTCGAACAGTACTGCTAACTCCTCTATAGATAAGAAAAAAATAAAAAAAGTACACAAAAAGGACAATCAAAAAAGTAGATTAGGCTTGACATATAAATGTTACAAAGCAATATTTACCTTCCGAGAACCTCTTTGGGATCGTACTTGGCATAAAAATCTCTAGCAACATGTTTATCTGGTAGCTCATCTAAGTGATCATCTCGAATTGAATCAGAGGCAACCATTACATCAATAAATTTTTTAAATGCTGATTCTATTGACCACTTGATCAGAGGATGGTTGTTAAAGGCATACAAAACTGATGAAGAAGAGCAATCACAAAATGCTTAGTTCCAGCAGACTTCCGTAAAGGTCGCTACCATCAATTTCACTTATAAATTGCAATTACAAGATTTAAATTTTTTTGCTTTCGCTTTTAATGTTTTTAATTTAGCCAATTATTTAACAAAAAGTTATTGTTCATCCAAGAGTAATATCCAAAGTTACTCTTTGGTGATATCACTTAATTTTTCTGGTCACTAGAATGTTGATGATAAGTAGACAAAACAAGCTCGTAACGCCTGATTTAGGAATGACTTTTGGAAATTTTTAAACTGATCAATTCGTGATTCGATTAAGATCATTATGAAATTGATAATTGAAGCAATTACGAAATTTTAATCGAAAATCAATGTCTAGGATAGACTAATACATTTGTTTGATTAATATTAATTTTTCATCAGTTCATCGACTCAAAGCAAAACAAATTAGCATCAAATGTGATTTAAGTTAATCATCCTTATTTCCATTTGTCATAAATTTATCGCAATCATTAACAAGAAAAACACAATTATCCAATGATGATCGCAACTGATGCGAATTTAATGATGAAATTAGCATAAAAATTAAGTTTGCTCGATTCACTGCCATCTACCGGTCTTTTCTTTTAGCCAATAAAGTTGGGTCACCTGAGTTGGCTGATTCTATTTGATCAGCTGTTGAGTCCATTTGTCAATATCAAATAATTTATTTTAACTCGTCAGTATTTACCTGAATCTCATTATATATCATGATATGGCCTTAATCACAATAAGAGGATTCTTTATTGGAATCCTGAGTGTAACCTCCTTTGCTTTACTTATTTTTCTTTATATTTCACCGCCAATCCGACTAGAACGTCATTCACCAATCATTCAAACATCGCCAAGAACACCAAGAAAAACTGTGATTAATGAAAGAAATGAGTCCATTAAAGCGGATCTGGAGAGGCGATCGAATTTGATCAACGATGATCCAATAGATGATGTAGTTCCCAAAAAAGTTGTCTCAAAAGTGGCTACTCAATCGTTCATGTCAATGGATTTATCTGTGAATGAAACGAACTTCTTGAAATTACGTAAGTTTCCTATGAAAATTCAATTCATTAAATTTTCGAAGATTGATCCATCAATTTCTTTACCGTTTCAGATATTTTAAATAGTGAAGCGGATCGTGAATTGAAGAAAGAGGGGCTTAAAAAATATGCATTCAATTCTTTAATTAGCGATAAAATTGGCGACTTTCGTGATATTCCTGATACTCGTCACCAACTTTGTGCTAATCAGACTTATCAGACAGTTCTTCCACGCAGCTCAATTATTTTTTGTTTCTTCAATGAGGCTTTTTCAGCTCTGGTGCGGAGCGTGGAAAGTGTTTTGCGACGCACTCAATCAGAGCTAATCCAGGAAATCATTCTGGTTGATGATTTTAGTGATGATCAAAAATTCATCGAGAAACTCGAGAAAAAATTTGCATCACATGGAAACTTATTCAAATTTTTAAGAACGCCGGAGAGAGCTGGTAACTGACTTTTACTTATGTTTGCATGTTTGCGAACTTAAAATTGTGCTTTCAATTTACTTTCAATTTAATTCTACTTCAGGCTTAATCAGGGCGAGAATATATGGATCTAAATATGCATCGGGTGATATTTTGGTTTTTCTCGATAGTCATATTGAAGTTAACGTGGACTGGCTCAGACCTTTGGTGCAAAGAATTAACGAGGACAGAAAAGTCGTTGCAGTCCCAATTATCGATGTAATAAGTCATCACACTTTTGAATACACAGCATCACCATTGGTCAGAGGTGGTTTTAATTGGGGATTACACTTTAGATGGGACTCGATTCCTAGGAATTTGTTGAAAGATAGTGAAGATTATGTAAAACCTATTCCGTAAGTAGAATTATTCTTACTTTTATTGTTATAAGTAATTATATTCGTTGTATCATTAGCTCGCCAACTATGGCCGGAGGACTATTTGCAATGGATCGACAATATTTCAGAGAGCTTGGTGAATATGATCCTGGAATGGATATTTGGGGAGGAGAAAATCTTGAAATATCATTCAGGGTAAGTTCAGCGGATCAATCAATAATCATCTAATTTTTTGAACTATGCACAGGTTTGGATGTGTGGTGGGTCCATTGAAATAATACCCTGCTCGAGAGTGGGCCATGTTTTCAGGCAACGTAGACCTTATGGCTCACCAACTGGGGAAGATACCTTAACCAAAAACTCTCTTCGAGTGGCAAATGTTTGGATGGATGATTATAAGGTATTTACCTTCATTAATACTATACAATATACTATTAATATATTAATATTACTTACATTCATAATAATTTACCTACTTGTTCATTATTTAGAAATATTACTATGATTTGAACAAAAATGCGAAAGAAATCGATTATGGAAATATCACCGACCGAATCTCATTACGTGAAAAATTACATTGTAAATCTTTTGAATGGTATCTGAAAAATATTTATCCTGAATTAAAGCTTCCAGAGCAAGATAATAAGGAAGAAAAAAGTAAAAAGAAATTAGAAAACCTGGAAAAAAAATACAGCCATTTGAAAGGCGTTTACAATCTAGTCCGACGGACTTCTAAAATTAAGGGAATTTACCAAATCAGCCTATCTGATTCTGATTTGTGCATTGAATCTGAAAAAGCTGTTACAGTAAAGAAAACTCGACTCATATTGAGAAAATGTCAAGAAAGTAAAAGACAGGTAGTTATACTGTTTACTTTTTTTGTTTAACCAGTGTTTTTTTTTGTTGATAATAATGCCTGTACCTGCTGATAATATTTTATGTTTTTATTTTTTTATCACCAGATTTGGTATGAAAGTGAAAAGAAAGAGCTTCGACTGGCAAACAGATTGTGTCTTGATACTGATGGAGATACAACGTTTTTGGCCAAATGCCATGAACATGGCGAAACACAGGAATGGCATCACTCTTCAAAGGTTATCATCTTTCATCTTAAGAAGTTTTTAACAATCTAAATTTATCCTCTATTTTTACCTTAACAGGATAATACTCCGTTTTATAATATTGCTGTTGGTTCCTGTCTTGGTGTTCACAAAGCAACTGTCGACCAACCCATAATCATGACAATTTGTAATAATAATGAATCTCGTAAATGGAATCTCATCTCAATGTTTACCAACTAAACTAACATAATCTGATTTATTATTTATTAATATTTTTATACAAAAAAATCCTGTTATCTGTGATAATTTGTTTTCTATCGTTAAAAAACTATCGATTTTAATAAATTTTAATAATTGAATGTACATTGCTATCTTATTCATTTTAAAGAATCGATTACACCCTTTCTAGTGAAACACATTTTGAAATATCATGTTCGATCTGATCAATACAATATAATTTTTCAATTACAGATGGTTATTATTTCATCTTAATGGTGTAATGCTATCCTGTAATAATTAAATATCACTCAACCATCTCTAGTTTAATGATTAAAGATAAGATGTTGTTTTGATGGTAACAATTTGAAATTATTTCAAAAACTTTCATCACCGCGATAAAAGTTAAGCAGTAAAACTAACATCTAGGCAGTTCTGAGATGGATTTTCCCTGAAATTATTTTTCTGTTATCTGATTGACCTTAAAAATTAAGTTTCAAAGCACCCTTAAAATGTATCATTCGTCATATGAGAATGAAATTTACATGGAAAAGATGTGTGATGAATATCATTTAAAAGATAAACTAAAATTTCCCTCTCAATCATAATACCATCAAAATGAGACAAAGAGTTATTTGGCCAAGTCAGAAAAATGAAACTAACGATGGTAATAATGATAATAACATGTTGATGGTTTTATTATTACTATCAAATCTATTAAACTTTACAACTTAGATTATTATTTTTCATCATCATTGCAGACTAATCAGGTCAGAGATCCAATGTTTTTTTTTAATCATCATCTTTTTCACCGATAATTATTATAATTACCAATAATTGAAAACCTGGCTCCGATTAATGTCTCTTTTTTAATGACCTGTTAGCTTCTTTGTCTGCTTTTTTGCTTCATTCGCTACTTCTTTCCATACAAAAGATCATCAACAATTTAATACCTTGCAATCAGAGTTTATTTTTTCAATTTGTTTTCAACTTATGGTACACAATTTTCATCATCATCATTATCATCATCTCTTTCTCTGCCTCCTTTTCTTTTCCCTCTTAACTCCCTTTTTTTCTCACTCTTTTTTGGCATTCTTCTTTTCTTGCATTTGCGATTCAACACTGTTTTGTCTCGGTCAACTTTTGTCATTTATGCATTTGTCTTTTACTTTTTCACAATAACCCGCTACTTTAATACAGAATACGTATTTCAGAGTTTAATCCTTGTGATTTTTGAATTTTTACCTTCTCTTACTTGGATCCATCATCTGTGATTTTGTGTGGTTAACTGTTCTTTTTTGTGTTTGGTTCATTTCTCTGCTTCTTATTTCCATCCATTCTCATCTGTTTACTGTTTATTTTTTCTCTCACGTCATTTGCTTTTTTGTGTACTTTTGTATAACACGAAAATGGCCCATAATGAAGGAAATAAGCCTTTTCAACGATTACCTCAAAATGTCAAGCCCATCTTGTATGATATCACTTTGAAACCAGACTTGGTTAATTTTACGTTTGCTGGTATTCAGAGTGTACAAGTCGAAGTTGTTTCTTCCACTAACAGCATTGTTCTTAATTCTACCGAAATTGATATTGTCAGCGCTTCTTTCAGCTCGATTAATGATGGAACAGGTAAGGTTTCCAATTTTCGATTGTTTTCACCACCAACTCGTTTTATTAAACTTTACTTTTTCCATCCAAAGATTTCAACTCTTCCATTCGATTCTTTTGTTTTCTTATCTAGAAATCCAAGGTAGTATCTCATATGATGAGAAGGAAGAAAGGGTTATTCTGACATTTAATGAGACAATTAAACCAGGCAAAGGGCATCTCAAATTAGTCTTCAATGGAATCCTTAATGATAAAATGGTTGGTTTCTATCGAACTCAATATCGATCACCTGTAACTAATAAAGATGAATACGCAGCAACAACACAATTTGGTAAGATATTAATAACCCTTATCTATTTATATTTACCCGCGTAATTATTTAAACTAAACCAGACTGCCTATACATGTTACTTTCTTTGAAATATTAAAATAATAATTTTTCACATTTATTTTTTCATCAGAGCCAACTGATGCTCGTAGAGCCTTTCCATGCTGGGATGAGCCATCTATTAAAGCTCAATTCAACATAACTATCATTGCTCCCAAAAACCGAATGGTTCTGTCCAATACTAATATCATTAAGGAGGAAACTGACCCTAGTAATGAGCTACTCAAGATTGTCTCATTCGAAACCACACCAATAATGTCTACTTATTTGGTTGCATTTGTTGTTGGTGAATATGAGGAGCTTGAATCAGCCACAGCTAGAGGAACAAAGATTAGAGTTTATGCTCCACTTGGCAAAAAAGGTCATGGCACCTTTGCCCTAGACGACGCAGTTAAATACATTGAATTTTTCGAAGACTATTTCAAAATAAATTATCCATTGAGTAAATTAGATCACATTTCAGTTCCGGATTTTGCATTCAATGCTATGGAGAACTGGGGTTTGGTCACTTACCGTGAAACAGCTCTTTTGATTGATCCAGAAAATTCTTCCTGTTCGGCTAAACAATCAGTAGCTCAAGTTATTGCTCACGAAACAGCTCACCAATGGTTTGGTGATTTAGTAACAATGGAATGGTGGACTCATTTGTGGTTGAATGAAGGTTTTGCTACTTTTATGCAATATTTAGCTGTCGAATCTCATCATCCAGAATTTGAATTTTGGAAACAATTTGCCGCTGTATCATCTATCGCAGCCTTGGAGCTTGACGGAAGTCATGAAAGTCATCCTATTGAGATACCTGTTGGCGCACCGGCGGAAATCAACTCTATTTTTGATCACATATCATATCATAAAGGTGCCTCTGTAATTAGAATGTGTCATAACTGGATTGGTGATCAGGTTTGTTGGTTATACTTCCATGATTAGATTTTATTTTTTGCTTTGACATTCTCATTTCCTTTTTACATTTTTTGGCATTGCTTTATTTAATTACTTTCTCTTTTTTTACACTCAGGCTTTCCGTGATGGGATGAAAGATTATCTGACAATGCATGCTTATAAAAATGCATCTACCGGTGATCTTTGGAAGGCTTTGGAAAAAGCCAGTAAAAAACCCGTTGAAAAGATGATGCCAACATGGACATGTCAAATGGGTTATCCTCTGATAACAGTATCAATATCATCGGTATCTGATACATCAGTTGTCATCAACTTGAAGCAAGAAAAATTATGTATTGATGGTAAAATGTCTGACTCTGAATCTAATATGCTATGGTCTATTCCTATTTCACTGGTAACTTCAAGTAAACCCGGCGAAGCTAAACAATTTGATTTATTTAGCGATCGATCAATGAACATAACTTTGGATTCATTTTCTTTGAAAAATGGATGGTTCAAACTTAATCCATCTTTATATGGATTTTATCGAGTTAATTATCCAGTCGATATGTGGAAGGCCCTTGGTCAAGCTGTCAAAAATAAAACATTGGAACCTCTAGATCGATTGCAGTTAATTGATGATATTCTAGCTCTCAATTTGGCTGGAATAGTGTCTGTTGCTGAGGTATTGAAAATGTTACAAAATTACGATGATGAAGACGATTATGTTGCTTGGTGTGGTGTTGATAAATGTTTGAGTCATCTGGATATTCTCATATCTTATACCGATTCTTACGAAAGTTTCCAAAAATTTGGTAAAAAATTAGTCTCAAAAGCTTATGAAAGACTTGGATTCGACCAAAAACCAGGTGAAGCAAACACTACAAGTCTCATGCGTTCTCTTGTACTGTCAAGATTAATAAGCTTCAAGGACGATAATGTCATTGCGGAGGCCAAGAAAAAATTTCAAGCACATGTTAATGGCCAAAGTTTATCTCCTGATCTCAGACACTCTGTTTATATTGCAGTTGTCAAGTCTGGTGACTCAGATTTCCATGAAACACTTCTCAAGGTAAAAAGGTTTGAATAATAATCTAAATACATTGTTAAATCAATATTTGTTCATGAATTTATTTCAGCTTTACAATCAAACTGAATTACAAGAGGAAAAGGTCAGAATAGCAACCGCTTTAGGAGCAACTCTGGATGACAAAAAGATTCAACAAACATTGGAATTCTCCTTCTCTGTAAGTCAACAATAATACCAATGAATCTGTTATGAAACTCACTTATTTAATTCATTTCATCAGGAACATGTTCGAACTCAAAATTCTTGGCAAGTTATTGTCTCTGTTGCTTCAACATCAAAAGGTCGACTGGCAGCTTGGAAGTTTTACGAGAAAAACATATCTGAAGTTAAAGAAAGATATGGTAGTCATCGAAGTTCATCCGTTTTAATTGAGGTAATTTAATTTGACCTTATCTTGATAATCCGTGTATCACCAAAAACCTAATCTGCTATATTCTTTGCTTTTTCAGAAACTCTGTCAAAATTTCGCTTCAGAAGAAATGGCTCAAAAAATAACTGACTTCTTCGAAAAGAACCATTTCCCTGGTTTGGAAAAGGTTGTTAGCCGTGCTATTGAAAAGATACGAGTCAATACTGCTTGGTTGAATCGAGAAGTTGCACCTCTTCGTGAATTTTTCTCAACTCACTAGATAATTTTTACAGCGAGGTCTAATTTAACAATTTTCATAAAGTCTTTTTATATAGGTTTCGCATTCAATTGAGTATTTCTTACATAAAAATTACGAACAAAATTGAACTACATCATTTACACTAGTTTTATAAATCGATAAGTTTTGCGAATCAAAAGTATATCTTATTACACTAGATATACTCATCTGCTCTTTTATCATCTACATCTGTGTGTCTTTGTAATACTCTACTCTAAATCAACCTAAATTAATTCAGTCAATCCATCGTTTTTAAAGTAAATTCAACTTTAGATTGGTTAATCGAAGTCAAATCAACGAAAATCATTCGAGCTGGTTATATGTTGCATTTTTGATCCCGAATTTGAACAGTTGGCACCTGATTTCAATTACTGATTATTAATATATTTATATTTGTAAAATGAAATCTTTCAACATTACACTAACTGGATCTATTAACTGAAAACCTACGCTTAGTGATTTGTGCTCAAAATTTCCGGTCACTTTTCAAAAAAAATGCAATTTGATTATTTTGTGGTTCGAAATTTAACAGCATAAGTTTGGTTACAATAAATTTTAAGACACCTTTTAATTGATAAAATTATATTTTTTTGATTTATGGAAGGAAGTATAATCAATGCAACAGGAAAGAAAAAATGAGAAAGAAAATTTGATCACCTATTAGATTTATGTGTATATGTATACGTATTTATATATATAAATTAATTAAGATGGTTTAATAATGTTCATAAAGGTCCCTTTGAGTTTTCATAACGAGCCATTGGACGATACTCTAGTGAATCAGTGAAGATGGCAATTAATCCTTTCCTGAATTCAGTCCAAAAATATGTATAAATAATTGGAAATACAAAGCGTAATGAACACCAGATAATACCGGAAACCATAATCCATTGAATCTTCCAAGCCGGCTCGGGAATACCTGGTGGAACCTTCGAAAAGGTCGTTATCCATGTACCGATAACATGGCCCAAAGATAGTGTAATGTGAACTGAAAGAAGACCAATGGTGAGCTCAAAGAGCTCAATAACTGATTCAGTTGGTTCGAAAGGTTCACTTCGAGATTGATGGAGGAGCAAGGAAAGTATCATTATGGGCAAAAAGAGGACACAAATTGTATAAGTAAAGGTGAAGGTTTCCTTGAAAGCAAAATCATAGGATAGGAAGAGGTCACAGTTAAGATTAGGAGAGGTTAAAGAGGTGAATATTAAAGCCAAAACAAAGGAGCTCGTCCAAATGGAACCCAAAAGGATGGTTATTTTGGCTGTAGTCAGGTTATAAACGGATCCACGATATTGAGCCACTGAAGTCAACCCAAGCAAAGAAAGGAGAAACGTTTTGGCAAATTGTTCCAAAATTAGTGTAAAGGTGAACAGTTTACATAAAGATGACGAAAATGACCATCCATTGGACATTGAAGCTATGAAGAATGGTAAATTTAAAGTGGCTAAAAGGTCACAAAGGGCAAGACTTAAAATGGTTCGTGATGTTAGCCGGGAACGACTTTTGGATGAAATGCAGCAAAAGATTACATAGATAACCATAAAGTTGAACACAAATCCAAGCACACAAATGAAAGCGTATATAACTTCACAAGCTTCAACAAACCCAAAAGCCATGATTTAAGACTTGAAATTTGGATTGGACTAAAGTTGAATAAAATTGAAACAAAAATCTAAATTAAATTGTCACTTATTGTTTCATTTGGTTGATTTACTAAATTTATTTCACAAGGTTTAACATAATTGACATCTGATCACTGAAAAGATTCAAATTAACATCACCTTTCCTGTTTCTTGGTTGATAATCACTATGAACTTTGATTTCGATTGTAGACTTTGGGAGTACATTAAATTGGTCCCACGCATAGAGTTAAATTGAGTTAATCATTCTGGTCCAGTAAAAAGCTGAAAAACTTTGGCAACAAATCAGCGATAACCAAAAATCAGGGAACATTAAACAGATTGAAAGAAAATTAACTGAATATTATAATAAAACTTGGAATAATTGGTAACCAGAAATTTGAAGTAACCATTGAAATGAATGGTTGAAGTTAACAATTTGTAAACATTGACCAAGCTGTTGTTATTGTCAATGAATGGGGATGCTTTTCAAAACAAAAGGATGAATGTGGCAAAACTAAATTGCTGATGATTAGACTTTACGAATTATCCTTTCATCAACATCTTTTTTCTCACTCTCTTTCTTTCTTCTTTCTATCCTCATATTCATCATCATAATCTTCCTCTCTTCTCAACCTACTTCAATTGAACAGTTTACATAACTTTTGAATTGAGACAAGTTTCCATCATGGTTTGCCATTTTTTCATCGTCTCATCCATTTGAGTGAAATGTTTACACTTTTTTTATCAAAGGATTTAACCTTTTAAATGTGAAAATTTACATTGAATTGGGTGTCTACAAACAATTTCAATGATCACACAATCCAGTGGATCAATTGTTTTCACCAGAAACCAGATATAAACCCCAAAAAGGCGATTTATATTAACATATTGTTTTTTACCGATTGCGATTGTGTTTTGCTAATGAATAGCTCTGATGGTTTCAAGGTGGGACCGGTTGAACATGGAGAGAGAAGGAAGACAAAAAAATGTAGCTGGGTGGGTGTCTTGGTTATATAAAGAAAGGAGAAGAAAAGATGATGAAGATGAATGGAAGTAAATCTTTTTAGCTATTAGCCTACGCATAAATAAAACTGGTTACTTGGATAAAAATGGTTCCAACAAACTCTAATCTTTTGATTATCATTATTTTCTCTCTGTTTATTTCAATATTATTAATATATTACATTGGTGTGATTTTTACTTGTCAAGGTTTTCAATTGTTAAATTGTTTTCTTTCATTGTTTCAATATAAATCAAACAAATCAGCAATAAACATAATTTCAATTGACAGGCATCCTTTGATAAACAAAACGCTGTTCGTCTCTTTCAATTCTTTAAATTGATAAGTGATATGATTGAATAGTTTAATACGATTTGCTGTTTAATATTCAATTTAGTTTTCTAATTTCATTCGTTTATACTTTAAGACTAAATATCATCATGCTAATATTACAAATTGATTCCTGTTTTGATCTCATTTCTTTGAATAAATTAATATATCACCTGATACTGTATAATAACAGATACAATAATAATCTGTCTTGCCATAAATACATTTCTAAACCGTTGTAAGAATGTTTTCATTAAATTATTAGACTTTGATTTAAATGAGCAATCAGGGTATTTGCTGAGAATTAAAATTCGCTTTCAATAATCGTCTCCAGGTTGTATCTTTAGTGATTAATCAAGGGATAGAAAATTCAAAATTAGATTTTCAATCACCCTTATCGATCAAAGGTACATTCAGACTTTTCCAGGCAACCCCGCGAATCTTTGTTATATCAGTATAACATTTACCTCCTTCAAGTCAAAGGCAACATTTGTAGTCTATTAGATTCAATGGGTTAATTTTTCATCTTCAAAGTGCAAGTTACGTTCATCATGCCAAAGCATACAAATTTATCCTTAAACTTGGATATCAACTCATCAAAATCAAAAGCAAATGTTAACTCTTTCTTCCCGATCCGTTATTACATTGCTTTCCTTGGTTTCCTCTCATCGGCAATAATGTTTGCCGTTCGATGTAATTTAAGTGTTGCTATTGTCGCAATGGTTGATAATGAGGATAAAATAGTTTCAGTGAATCAAACAACTGATAATATAACCTCTGAGTTGAAAGTTGAACCATATAACAAGGTAACATGAAAGTTTTAAAATCGAGTGTCTCGTCGTTAATAATTTTTCCTTGTTAGGTGCGTTTTACTTGGTCTGGTGAAGAGCAAGGAATCGTTTTGGGTTCATATTATTATGGCTATGCTTTGGTTCAAATAATTTCTGGTTTGTTGGCAGATAAATATGACCCAGTTCATCTTGCGATTGGTACACATACACTTGCTTCTTTATTAACCTTGCTAACCCCTTATGCAGCATCCAACGGAATCATTAGTTTAGCTATTGTTCGTGGTCTTTTGGGTCTTTCCCATGCACCAATGTTGTCATATCTTTACGCACTTTATTCACATTGGTTTCCATTGAATGAGATCTCTTTACCTTTATGCCTTATGCAAGCTGGAAGTAACATTGGAATTGCTTTAGTTATGCCTTTAACAGCGATTATTTGTGAATCAATTACACTTGGTGGCTGGTCCTCGGCATTTTACTTCATTGGTTTAACCAATTTAATTTTACCCATTATTTGGATAAAAACGGTAACAACAGATCCAGCTGATCATCCGTGGATCAGTGAAGCTGAAAAACAATTGCTTGCTCATTCAAAAAGAAACTCAAAGGCCAAGGTAAACAAGACTGTTAGCTAGCGTCTTCATCTAATAATTACATTGACTATTTTTCTGATATAAATCCTTGCAGGTTAAAATTCTTTGGATGAAAATTTTTAAATCAACAGCTCTGTGGTCGCTGGTATTATCTCGAACTGGTCAATCACTATTCTACATGATAATTACAACCAAAATTCCGGCATACTTTGAATCCGTTTTAGGCATCGGATTGTATCGCAATGGCATTTTCAATTCACTCCTATACCTTGCCATTGCATTTTCACAACTGATTGCGGGACCATCAGCCAAATATATTATTGATAAAGGTCTTCTCAGTCGAACTGTGACCAGAAAAATCTTTGAAACTCAAGGTAGGGGCAGTAAAACAGCTTTTGAATTACTTGTTATTTATTTAAATTTGACTTCTTGTTTTAACTTTACAGCTTTGTTGATTCCTTGCATTTGCTTGGTAATGATTCCCTTAATTGAGCCAACATCTAACACTGTGATGTGCCTTTTGGTTGTCTCTTGTTTCTTCATGGGCTTTGTTTGTGGAGGCCACATGCCAATTGTTTCCGAAATGTCACCAGAACTGTCGGGGACTATTTTTGGAATAACCAATTTCGCTGCAAGTTCAATGGGTTTTTTGGCTCCGTTGTTGATTGGTGTCCTTCTGGACCACGGGGTGAGTCTTTATAAAGACAAAATGAACAAAATTTTACTGACCATTTCTTATTGTATTGTTGTTTTCACAGGGCGATAAAGTGTATCAATGGAATCTTGTCTTTTATGTAAGTGCTCTTTTCATGTTGATCGTTAACATTATTTTTGTACTCTTTGCCACTTCACAAACTCAAATATGGTCGTCATCGGACCAGGATGACTCCAAAATCAGGGCTAACAGATCAAATCTATGCGTTAAAACAAATCTTTCTCCGCGTTCACTGGTAATTAACCCATTTGTCAGACAATCAACAGATGTGAGAACCGATTTCAGTCCAAATTTACACCATAAAAGGCTTGGGAGCTATTTCAACTTTGATCAATACTACAATTTAAATCAAAAAGTCGAAACAGCTAACAACTGTGAATGCTATAAAATCAAATTAAACAATCAAAAATTGTAACTTATTATATAATTAAATATTGTATTATTTTAAATTATTTTTGTACAATTCTTTGTGTTGTTACTGACAAGAAACAAGTAAAAATTAGTTAATTTCGGAATTGCATTTTGATGATTTGTTTTGATAACTTTTGATGGTCAGAATACGAGGTTGACATTATTAGAAACATTATTAAACATTGAATGTTGCATTATTTTAAATGCTCTTTGTAAGAGTCTTGATGTTGTTACTAACCAAAACAAATTAACGCAGAAAATAAAGTTGAAATTATTTATAAATTTATTTGTAATTAAAATTGTCTTCTAAATTGTGTGTCAACAAGAGAAAGGGTTTTGACTAATCCTTTTGAAAACTTGACTAAACTCACCGAGAAAAGCTGTAATGCAATTAATGCAAAAACATTGAAAGAATTGGTTTTGATAGAAACAAACATTGTAACATTTATGAACTAATCTACCAAAAGACTGCAAGAAAACGGGCAAAAACAGGTAAAAATTGGCGAATATCAAATTTTGACTCTGTCAGTTTGTAGAGACATAAAACCTGAGTCCATTAGTACAATTTAAAGATTTATTTGGTGAACAGTTTTTGAGAAAATAGCATTTAAAGTTGAAACTTCGATCGAGTTTTTTTCAGATATGGAAGCATATTTTTCCATCAAACTTATTTTAACCATTTGACTTTTCATGTTCAACTAGAAAATGTACTTGTTTTGAAAAATTAAACTTCATATTCGAAATAAAAAAACTAAGTTCGATTTTCATTTAAGACGACCGATTTTAACGACCGTCATAGTTAGCGAGCTTAAACTTGTCTTCCGTTCATAAAAATAGATAACACGTATTAGCGATCGAATACTTTTTTCAATTTCTGAGCAGTTCTCTTGATATTGGCCGTTGACCTTAAAACTTTAAACCCAAATATTTCGAGAATGGCATCACCTGCAATCATCATTCTTTCACCAATTTAATTCTTAATTAACTAATAACTTAATTTAATCTAATAAGTCTCCGTTTTCATATTTGGGCTGCAATGTTTGGGCTGTAAATGCACTAATAACAACTTATTTAACAAAACAAACTCATTTCAACACATATCTTGGTAAATAAACCAATTTTCTGGTTTAACTTGCAAATATGATGGAAAGATTGCTGCTGAAGACTCGATCTTTTGCCCGAAGAGTTGAAACTTGTTGAGTTTTTGTAGAGTCATAAAAACTAAGTCAATTGGTGCAAATAAATATTTGATTGGATGTACAGTTTTCGAGAAAATCGAGTTGAAAGTTGAAACTTGGATCGCCTTTTTTTCGGATATGGAAGCAGATTTTTGGATGAAACTCATTTTACCAAATGTAACTTTTTAGGATCAATCATAAGATGCACTTATTTTGAGTAATAAACCTTTTTGTTTTCGTATAATTGATCAAGTTCGATTTTCAATTAAACCCTTCGAACTCTAAGACTAAAAGAGTCGAAGATTTGAAATTTCTTCGGAGTCAATTAAAGATGTCACTGTACATTAGAGAGCTAACACTTTTCTCAATTTACTGACAGTTCTCTAGATTTTGGCCATTAAACCAAAAACTTCGAGCACCGATATTTTGCAAACGGAGACACCTACAATCACCATTCTTCGACCAAACAACAGGTTTCACTATAGAATATAACATCACATTAATGAATAGTGAAGAAATTCTGAGTTATACACTTAAATATGAATGTCCTTTCAGCATAACATGGATAACCAATTTTCTTTTTTATATTAAGTACCGAATTAGAAAATGCAATGTTATATCTTTTTTTTGCCCAAACTTGAATAATCTAATTTTAATATGTTATAGTCCATCCCGCAATTAAATAATGGACCTAGAATGGTGATTGTAGGTGTCTCCGTTTGCAAAATATCGGTGCTCGAAGTTTTTGGTTTAATGGCCAAAATCTAGAGAACTGTCAGTAAATTGAGAAAAGTGTTAGCTCTCTAATGTACAGTGACATCTTTAATTGACTCCGAAGAAATTTCAAATCTTCGACTCTTTTAGTCTTAGAGTTCGAAGGGTTTAATTGAAAATCGAACTTGATCAATTATACGAAAACAAAAAGGTTTATTACTCAAAATAAGTGCATCTTATGATTGATCCTAAAAAGTTACATTTGGTAAAATGAGTTTCATCCAAAAATCTGCTTCCATATCCGAAAAAAAGGCGATCCAAGTTTCAACTTTCAACTCGATTTTCTCGAAAACTGTACATCCAATCAAATATTTATTTGCACCAATTGACTTAGTTTTTATGACTCTACAAAAACTCAACAAGTTTCAACTCTTCGGGCAAAAGATCGAGTCTTCAGCAGCAATCTTTCCATCATATTTGCAAGTTAAACCAGAAAATTGGTTTATTTACCAAGATATGTGTTGAAATGAGTTTGTTTTGTTAAATAAGTTGTTATTAGTGCATTTACAGCCCAAACATTGCAGCCCAAATATGAAAACGGAGACTTATTAGATTAAATTAAGTTATTAGTTAATTAAGAATTAAATTGGTGAAAGAATGATGATTGCAGGTGATGCCATTCTCGAAATATTTGGGTTTAAAGTTTTAAGGTCAACGGCCAATATCAAGAGAACTGCTCAGAAATTGAAAAAAGTATTCGATCGCTAATACGTGTTATCTATTTTTATGAACGGAAGACAAGTTTAAGCTCGCTAACTATGACGGTCGTTAAAATCGGTCGTCTTAAATGAAAATCGAACTTAGTTTTTTTATTTCGAATATGAAGTTTAATTTTTCAAAACAAGTACATTTTCTAGTTGAACATGAAAAGTCAAATGGTTAAAATAAGTTTGATGGAAAAATATGCTTCCATATCTGAAAAAAACTCGATCGAAGTTTCAACTTTAAATGCTATTTTCTCAAAAACTGTTCACCAAATAAATCTTTAAATTGTACTAATGGACTCAGGTTTTATGTCTCTACAAACTGACAGAGTCAAAATTTGATATTCGCCAATTTTTACCTGTTTTTGCCCGTTTTCTTGCAGTCTTTTGGTAGATTAGTTCATAAATGTTACAATGTTTGTTTCTATCAAAACCAATTCTTTCAATGTTTTTGCATTAATTGCATTACAGCTTTTCTCGGTGAGTTTAGTCAAGTTTTCAAAAGGATTAGTCAAAACCCTTTCTCTTGTTGACACACAATTTAGAAGACAATTTTAATTACAAATAAATTTAGCTTGAGAAATCGAGACCGAAAATTTGAGCTAGCAATAATTTTTCAAGTAGAACAGACATCTTAAAAATATGAAAATGAATTGAAACTAATTTTGCTAATTCGAAAAGATATTTCTAAAATTGAGTGTCCAACAAGAGAAAGGGTTTTGACTAATCCTTTTGAAAACTTGACTAAACTCACCGAGAAAGGCTGTATTGTGCTTAATGTATGAATTTGCCTTAATATTCGCTCGGAGTGCTAAATAAATATGAGATCCTGTTCAACTTAATTGAATGTTTGGAGATGATAATAAAAAGGTAAATAGACCCAGTAAATTCGAAGTAAATAATGTAAAATCGCCCATCCTGACTCACCATCACAATACAATCCACTGTTCACCTGTAAATAGGCTTACAATTCAAGCTTCCAATCAAGGCCTATTTGCTTCATTATTTCAAACAATAGCTATTTCATTACTTCACTCAATTTAATGATTAATTATCCAATTATTAATACTTTAGTCTAGGGTTTAGCATAACTCTCAGCAACTCTATTAAATGCTGTGGAAGAATAAATTGCTCTTAAAAGCAACAATCAACTCAAGAACTGTCCTATTGTGTTCATTTCAAGTTTAGTTGGATCTGAAACATCTTGAACTCTATTTGAGTCTTAATTTTCTCAAGCCCAGATAATTGAAATTAAATTTACAATATTTCAAATTAACAATGCTTTTGTGGATCAATAACTATTAAAAATAACTCACCCTAGACCCATTAAATGATGTGTTAATTTGATTTCACATGCCATTTTGTGAGACAATTCAATTCAAATTTTGTCAACTCACAAAACTCAAATCAATAATTTCAAGTGAGTTGTAATGAAGTGACATGTTTAAGAAAGCAACAAATTGTTAACATTCGGACAAGTTATTGTTAAATGTTTATTGTGAAGTATTTGCATGAAATAACATAGCAATTTGTATAAAGTAATTTGTTATAGCAATCCCAATGAAGGGACAAACAAATGGCGGCGGTTACTACCACCAAACATCTCGTAGTAGTCACGATAGTCAGATATTTTCAATTCCTCACAATCAAATGTTTACCTCACATCATGTTCGTCCAAAATATACACGGACAACCAGGACAACCAGCAGATTTTCATCAATACCATCAACACCATCAGCAACATCATCATCAACACAGTGTTTTAGTCTGCTTCGGGCTGCATTAGACCGAAGACAGTTTTCATTGCGAACCGTTTCAGTGATGCTTTTAAGTTATACTGGAGCTGCTGCATTGGCCACTCTATTAACGGCTGAATATTTCCATTACTATACGACCACTCGCATCGAGATAATCAGTCCAACTCATTCAGAGTTACCAGCCTTTTCAATTTGCTTATTTTACATTCTACCTGAGATAAGGCTGGAAAAAACACACGACAATTGGCTTGAATCGTCTTTGACTTTGGGTGAGATTGACTTGAGACTACCAACGTTTGATGAATTTGTTATTGATTGTAAAGTGTTGGATCATAATTACAAATATAAACCATGCATCAGCATAACTCCAAATGTAACTGAATATCTAAGTCTGTATTCCAAATGTTATACGTTATTTGAAAAAATGGATCCAATTGTGTATGAAGATGGTAAAGTTGGATCAAACTTCTTGATTAAATTACGCCTCAACACTAACAATTTAACAACAAATACATTGGCCATCTTCATCAACCATCGAACTGAAGAGCTGAGAGAAGCTTTAGGTAATCCAGGATTCTTGCAATTGGAGTGTGAAAATAAAAATGAAGCCATTGCGACTTATGAGCGAACAGTAATCAAGTCATTGGAATCTCCGTACGACTCAGGTTGTCGTGATTATTCAAAGGAACCTTGTTTTAATCGAAACACTTGTATCAAACGTTGCATCCTCAACTCTCTGCATAGAAGCATTAAAAGGTTCGACACCAATCGATATGTTAAGCTGTTTCCCTCTCGATTTGATGGACGTTTTGGTGTGAGAAATGAATCAATCGATACTCAGGCTTGTCTCAACAAGTTCACTCAACCTCCTTGCAATGAATATATTTACCGAGCCATTTCTGGTATCCAAATATACTCGCCTTTCACACCTAATGGTACCTTTGAGTTTTCATTGTCTTATCCACTTGGAACCGAAATACGAGTTCAGTATGTTCCTTATCGACCATTTCTCGATTACCTCATTTTTGTTTTCAGTGTCATAGCTCTTTGGACCGAGTTTTCCGTTTCACGAACTCTCTACAAATTTTCCAATTGCTTACAGAGTGGCATTTTGAAAAGGATGCGAGATTTTATTTGCTATCGATGACCAATTACAGAGATTTTTGATTGAATAGTCCAAAAATAATATTTATCAATAACATGTGTTGATATTATTTTTATATTTTTAGCTTTTAGCCTGCAATATACAAAACCAAATTGCCAAATTCATATTTTAAAGACCAAAATATTTAATCTAAAGTTAACTCTTAAACCGAGCAAAGATTAATCTATGTCTATTGAATGCTCTAACCATAAGCTACTTATTGATCAAAAAGTTCATCAAATTATTTTACTTCATTAAAAAGGTATTGACTGTGAAAATTTGTCAACGATTAGCTTTTAAGGTTAAGTTATCATTATAGACCGAGAATCATCATTATAATTCATTCTGAATTTCATTCAGACATTTCTACTTTAGCTACACTGCTTCGTTTCATTGAAAATTATTATGAATAATTGCTTCTTTTGTTTAAATGTGCGATATGATTGAAATAAAAATTACTAACGTAACTTTAAAATACATTTAATCATTTGTTCAATCGATATTGATCATAAAATGTCTTGGAAAATCCTGTTGAATAGCAAAATTGAAGGGAAGAAACGAAAACACTACAATTGATGAAAATTTAAGTTGCTTATAACTTAATAATTTATTTGTCTAATTATTAGCTCTCTATTTAGCTTAGCTTATTATTATCTTTTCTGGGAAAGCAACTTAAAAATCTTAAAAGAATCGAGACAACTGAATAAAACTTTTTCCAACTTTGGACAATTTTCCAAGTTCAATGTAATTTTTCTTCTGGATTTAATGATTGTTTAATTCTTCCTTTACCCTACATTTTTCCCACCAAATATTATGTATCTTAATCGGTGACCTTAATTTTAAAATAATCTTATTCTTATTATTATAATGAATGAACATATATTGATATAAAAATTGAATTCTAATTTGTGGTGAGACAATTTAATTAACATCTTATTCGTCAACCAATCAAAACTAAACCAATTATAAATAAATCAATAAATTAAAGTCATGTCCATTGTGAGATTTTCACCAGAGCATTGAACATTGTTTTCATTCAACCAAAATTATTGTATTGTCAGTCCAACTTTACGTGAATCGGTTAAAATTTCATCCAGTTTTTGGCAATTATTCATAAAATTTTAGTCGATAGTAATGTCATTTGCAATGAAGGAAAATCGCTCCGGTTACTTTACAAACTCTCAAACAACTTCTCATATTTGTCAAATTGATCGCTGCAAATCAGTCGACCCTGGTCAGTCCCATAACAATTACAAAGGGACTAGTTCAAGAATACAAAGGCTTACAGCATCACCACAGATACATCAACAACATATAAATCAACATGTAACTTCAGGATCGCTAACACAATGTCCCAAGTGCCTTTCTTCTGGAGTGAACCTGAAAAAACTGCTCTGTGTGCGTTTGCAGTGATATTTTGAGTTATTCTGAAACTGCTGCATTGGTGACTCTATCAACCTTTGATTATAATATAATCGCATTGAGGCAATCAATCCAACTCAAAAAATAAATCAATTGATATTTAGGCTTGTCTCAACAAATCCACCCTGCGATGATTACATTTACAATTCCTACTATTCAAATATGTACGCCTTTTGCACCTAATGATACCTTTGAGTTTTCCCTGTCTTACACTTGTGGAGCTAAAGTAATAGTTTGTTTCTTATCGACCATTTTTTGATTATTTCATCTTTGTCTTCTGTTTGATAGCTTTTAGTATACTTAGTTTTCAAGACTACTGACTCTAAACAGCCTAAATAATTGTATGAATGCTGGTCTATTTAGAAGATTAGAGTTGATTTATGAAAAATGATAAATGATAATGTATATGATAATAAATGAAAAACCTATGAATATCGATTGGTTGATTATTTTCATTTGGATAAACTATAAATTTACTGAATAACTCGAGCAATAACAGTCAAACGTGATTAATTTTTATGTAAGTAAATTGTCAGTTGAAACAAATCATTTGGAAATATTGATAATTTTTATTCTGTTCGTGTAACTATAAACTTTTAGTAAACATTGTGATCAAATCTATTGTTGCATATCAAAGTCCACGACTGGGATGATTATTATTTAACTCTTCGTGGTCGGAAAGATTGTTTAAAATGAGTCTTTTAAATTTTATTAAGGATTGGTGGTTTGAAATATTACACCCAAAGAGATTTTCTGGTTCATCTCGATCCTTGTTAAGCTTTGACATTGAACGTTCAATGGCCGTAATGGGTGTATCAACGCTTAGCCAAATCAAACCCTTTAGATACTACAAGATCTATGATCTAATTATCCATTTCATTAACTTGATTAAATATATGGCGCTTTACTCAACCTCTAATTCACATTATTTGGTAATATTGGGCGATTTTACGATTACCTTTGGACAATATCGAAATTGGGCTTTAAATTTATACTTTTTTACTTATACTGCCATAAGTGGAGTTTGGTATCGATTTGAATTGTTTCCAGCAAATGGAAAATACTTTTCATGGCTAACCTTATACAGCCAAAGTGTTTCACCAAATGAATCACAGAAACCCGAATGGATCCAACTTAAAGGGAAAGTCAATCTGGTTTGGAATTTATTACAATATTCGCTTATCTATGGTACCGCTTTGCCCCATTTCGCTCTCCTTGTATCACCTTTAATTTATGTCACTAACGGTTGGCAGTTGATTATTTCCTTAACTTTTAGTTTAATAGCAATGCAGCGACTGCTTTTCCTCTGTAAAGCCATTGGAAATATATTGTTTTTCTTCAGTACTTTTATGATGATCCTTGATTACAAATTGAAAGTCTGGAGATCATTGAATGAAGGACATTTCAATGGAACTGATTGGCTCAACTATTTAAGAAACTTCATGTTCATCAATCACACTTATCATTCGGGTAATCGGGTTTTGTCTCGTATTGCAGGCTTGTTTTATGCCCAAGCGTTTATTACGGTAATCATTAATATGTATATTGTTTTCTTCATAACGGTTCCTCTTGGTGTCAAAGTTATGACTATTGTAAGCTTAACTGTCGCATTTTCAATGGTTACACTTCCTCCAATTTTTTGCCGTGCAGTTAATCAATCAGTAAGCTCCTTTTGATCTTTAAATATTGTAAATCATTACGTTTGATTCTCAATTGTTTTCTTTCAGAATAAGCTAACCCAAAAGATGTTGAGGAAAGCTGTTTTGATGGATGAAAGTTCAATTTCTTTGCGTTTAAAGGTCCAATCAATTATGGAGTACAACAAACGTTATCCGATTGGAATCACTTTCTTTGATATAACACAATTTGATACAAAACTATTCATCAATGTGAGTAAATTTAATCCTTGTCTTTAAACTTTACTCGCCAAATTGACTCAAGAAAATCTCCACTTTTCTGTTATTCATAGACTTTGTTGGAAATGTCCAGCTACATGTTTCTTCTTGTACTCCAAACTAGACAGCAAGAAAGGAATGAAAACTAATGGTTAAGATCTTTGCTCATAACCAATCCTCTATTTGTGGTTCAGTTTCATTTTAGAACTGTTATCTCTCTCTCTTAATTTGAGCTGATGATGAGAGACTGGAAGCTTTGACGAATATAAATTCATATAATTACATTATTGTAAAATTGTTGCTCTTTGCTATCATTATGTAAATATTATCAAAATACGTTTCGAAACTTATAATAAACATAAAAATAGATTCTTGTAATTCATGAAATACAATACCAAAGTAATTGTCAGCGGTCCAATTGCATCTATCCTAAAGATAGAACATTCAAAAAAAGATGAAAAGTTTTTATGTAACGTTAAGTTAAATTCAAAATACTGAATCAACAGGCTTTCATTCACTTACTTGAGTTGATTGAATGTGTAGATTCTCTAGCTGAACCGATTACACTATTTTGTCATGATTATGATTATGATTCATCATGATTATTCTCATTTATACACATTGGATGTGTGCGATGACTGAATGAAAGAATGAAGAAATTGAGTAATGAATGTATTTAATAAACAGAAGATAAAAGGAGAGAAAAGGAAGAAGTGATTACATTAAAAAACTTTAAATTAGATGGTGTCCTTACAAGACAAATAAAGTTCTAGCAAGGCCATCCTCAATGGCCAATACTCTTTAAAGTTTATTAATTCATTTTCCTTCATAGTTTTTTCGTGCTTTTTAATCTCAGCCATCAAATCTGCAAGTCGCGCAACTTTTCCAGCCATGCGATGAAAGTTCTCCGCGATTGCCCATATAACAATCCAGATGGATGATCCATATGCTCCATCATCCAGATGAGCTTCTTAAAATAAGGACAACGTTCTCGTGTGAGATGTTTAGGTCTTCTGCTTCTCAGATTATATTTACTCATTTTGTTTCTATGAAAAGATAATAAAAGAAGAAAAAAACATTAAACTTGGATGCAATTAAGAAGACTTAGATTAAAGCAAACTGATCAAAAAGAAAATAAATTAAATAAAAGTAGGTAGTTAAGAGTTTTCAGAGTTCACTAAATAAAAGAGATATACCTAGGGTGTGACACAATTAATCCTTATTCCAATTGCTGAGCGACAAACAGGACATAATAATATGTTTTTCTGTTTCAATCTTTCATTGCATTCAACGCATGTAACCAAATGGTTACAGGGGGAATAAAACTTTCGCGGCTCAACTAAACACACAACACAATTGTTTCTATCGTTCTCATATTTACTTGCTGTTAGAAATGGACAGCCGGGATAAAGATGTTTATGAATGAGTGATTTGATCTTAACTTTCCATCAAAAGACAATGCACAGAAAGCACATTGAACTATGTAGCCAAACCCGCAGTAAAAGAATCCTGATTCTACTAAAGAGTTTGCTTCCAAAACCGTGTATTTGAATGTTGAAAAGAGAAAGTCTATTTTCTCTCATTTGAAATAGTTGGTAAACTTTATTCGGATTAATCATTTGTTTGGATGTAACACTCTTAACGATTGTGTTGGTGCTTTGTTTCTCCAATCAAAAGATTGTATGAAAGTTTGCTGGTAGCTGATCTCTATTCTTCTTGGTACACAATAATAGGCGAATGGAGAAGCGACTTCATCATCACCAAACTTTAAGTCCTAATTCTTCATGTTTTAAGTAAGCACAGTTTAAACTGAATGTACAATGGAGGTCAACAATGTTTAAATCTGTTAAAGTTGTTGGTATGTGTAAACTACAGCAGAAGCAGACAAAAAAAGCTTTATCATCCGATAGATAAAAGCCATCGTATACAGCTTTATACACTTTGCTTCGCTTTAGTTCAAAACCGGAGAACGAATCAAATCTGTTTTCCAAAAACTTCATTCTCATGAATTTTTTAAGCGTTTGAATGGCTTCAGGTCATGAACTGTTCTCAATGCTTGGAGTCAGCATATTGACTGTATAAAATAAAACAATTTTGGTTAATGTATAATATATTTTATTAATTTTTCATAATTAAATCAATCGAATTGGATTCATCTTCAATATCTGCTTTGATTCTTCTCATCAGACATGAATGATCCTTACATTTACTCATATAGAGCCTTTTGAATTAGCAATTTAAAATCCAATCAGTGATTTGTTTGATCAGTGACATCTGTTCTCATTGTTAAATATACATAATTTTGTTTTATGAAGGTCATGATTTTTAACATTATTATTTTTTTCCTGTCTATTTCTTTTATTTTCCTGATTTTGGTACAGGATTTACAATGAAGGGTTTTAATTTCAAGTTTTTTATGTAATTGTTTCAAATATTTTACATATTTTTAAGCTTTACATTGATTGTTTGTGCTTTCGGGAGCACAAGGTTCATTTGTCGGTATTTTTTACCATAAAACTGATTTTTAATTGCTCTTTCCAAAAAGAATCTTCTTTAGAAGGTATTCTTTGACCCTTAAGTGATGAATTAGCTGTTATGATGGAAACTCGCTCGGATACTATTTTCATTGCTGCAATTAAATAATGAAAAGAATAAATCAAATCAAAAATAATAAAAATAAAATTTAATTAGCCAGAAAGATAAGCAAAAATTTGTTTAACTAAAAAGTTTGGAATTACAGATAAAATTTCGAAGAACATTCTTCTTGATACAAATATATTGCTTTCATTATCAATCAATTTTATGCAAGCAAGTACATTATGCACTTCACATGCAGAAATCATCGATAAAATACTGAAAAAATCAAAGAGTGAAATTTTAATGTCAACATAGTTAATTGGTTCCTCATATTCATCCATATATTGCGCTACTTCAGCGGCCTGAACCTCAACATCGGATAATGGAATAAATTTAAGGGAAGTTGGAGAAGAACCAGCAGTAACACGATACATTTCTAAATAGAAACAAAAACAAAATGATCAAAATCAGTAACGAATTGAAACTTTTTAACGGTCGATGTTAATATTGAACTCAATTTAGTAAACTTAAAGTCAATATCAGTGTTTAAACACAATAATGCTCGCAAACTCACTTAAATACAATATACACAGACTTCCAATAGAATAATAATATTTAGTTAATCAAAAGCTATGCATAGCAAGGGAAAAAATGACCTTGAAAATGGCTCTTTGACCTTTGTAAAATGAGAAAAAAATTTAAAGACAATTATTAAGTATCAAACAAGTGTACCCTTATCTATTACTGTTTTCAAGTTAACAGTCTACAAAACTCAAGTTTATCATTGAAAATCTTGTCGCATAAGAATAATTTTTGCATGGTAAGTATTGGGTAAAATCGAACCATATGAAAGTTGTGTATTTCAAATAGACAAATATAATGCAATTTAGTGCGACAAGATAAAACCAGGAATAAAAAGATATGACCGATTAAAAAAATCAAGTTTATCAGCGTAAATTTTGTCGCAAGAGTTTAATTTTTCAATGGTGAGTGGCAGGTCTACCTAATGAAGTGAAAAGTTGTGTGAATAAATTAGAAAAATCTTCTGAACTTTAGTGCGACAAGATAAAACCAGGAATAAAAAGATATGACCGATTAAAAAAATCAAGTTTATCATTATAAATTTGTCGCAAAAGGATAATTCTTGAACAGCGAGTGATAGATAAAATTATCGAATATAAAAGTTGTATTTAAATTAGACGTATCTTATGAACTTTAGTGTCACAAGATCAAGCGAAAAATAAAAAAGATATGATCAATTAAAGAAATCCAGTGTTAAAACTCGATTTTCCCATAGAAGGAATGGTTTTTTTGAATTTCTCAACGACCAACTTCTCCAGACCGAAGGTCTGAGAAAGTTGATCTACCAATAGACCTTAAATAGACATAAATGCTTTTTACTGAAGTCATTTATCTTTAAGCATTAATTTTCATGACTCTATGACTGAATCTATTGAGTTTAAAAACATATCTTAATGTAAAAGTTAAGCCTGATCTTAAGGTCACTCTCAGAGTCACTTTAAAATTTTCAATGTTGAGTTAATAGTAATTTATGTCTGGAGTCAACCTCGATCCTGAATTTTATTATGCTTATCTTATTCAATCTCAATGTGAAAGGCTTGGGCACATAATTGATTCAAAATGTAAATCCAATGTCAAGTCAATGTTAAACCAATTGCAAATTGTTGCAGGCAAAGCGAGGAAAAAGCAGTGAAAGCTTGGCTGAATGCCTTAGATTAAAATTAAGTCAAAAAGTAACTAATAATACAGGTAACAATTTATAACCCTACAATTATTGATAATTCAGGTTACTTCATTGAGATTAGATATAAGTACAAAAGATATGAGAGACATGACAATCGACTCAACTCAAGGATTCAATCAAGTTGCACGGTCAATCCAAAATGAACTAATTACGCATAAAGAGCATCTAATATATCCGATGATTTCTAGTAAATGATAGTAAATGCGATTAGCCTAGCTTACAATGACAGCAAACATCCTAAGTTTTGATTGAAATCGATCAATGGGTTTCAAAGTTACAGGCCAAAAAAACATGCTGACGGAGATGATGTAAAATAATGGACGAGAGACTTATTTTACCAATGCTGATTATTTGGTACTGTGGGAGAGTTGACGGAAAATGCTTTACAAAATCAATTCCACATAGATTCGCGTTGACATTGACAGTTTCAATATTCTGATTGTGACCTTGGTAGCGTTTTAAACCATCAGTAGACCTAAGAACCCCAAAAAATTGATTATCTATTTCTAGTGCCCGCTGTCAAGCAGAGATAGATTCCAAGAAAGCCATTTCAGTTCAGAAGCATACTACAAGGTCTAATGTTACAGATCAGATTATTTTTTCCAGATAAAAAATGATTTAGGGACCGAATAGCTAACTTATCCATAAAGTCCTCATGTTTTGAATTGTGATCAAAAAGACGCTAGCTAATGTAATTGATGCATAAGCAGCGATGATCATTATTAGTTACGACACCAAGTGACTATTTGCAGTTTAAAAATTCCGAATATTATCTAATAGAACCATGTTTTGAGTCCATCTAGCGATTTCTTGTCGAAAATTGTCGAAAATTTCAGAATGGCCTGAGTCTGGTACAGATTCAGAATTAATGAGTTTGTGACTTTATACTAGAGCTGCAGGGCGACTAGGAGTAATTCAGAATAAAAAACAATCTAAAATGATCTGATCATATTTACCATAAAAGATTTTTAAATATGCTAATAAAACTTACTTTGGATGAAGACGTTAAATTGGATAATCCTTGGATAATGGATGGATTAATTCAGTACAAATCAAAGATAAAAAGTAAACTTTTTTTGCACAAAAAAAAGAATTAAAAAGAAAAACAGTAAAATACAAGTTGTTAAAAAAAATTTAAGTGCACTCGGCGATGGTTACAACAATTATGATCAGCGTTTCATGGTTTCATTTTTTTATACTTTTTTCATCAGGACTAATTTCCATAAAGGATCTTAATTTAGCCCAGCAAAATTTAGACCATCTTGCTCATAATTAAGTTTGAAATTAAAATAGGTTTATGAATAATATCATTCGATAAATTGATAGATGAGAATAGTGATCATCCTAAGGTTAGATGTGATAATAATAGAAGTTGCAATTAAAAATCAAAATACAAAGAAGAAGAAGGGTTAGAATAATTTGAATTGGAAGAGTTAGGTTAAGTGTGGAATGATTGATTGGAAACGTGATTTAGTTTGCTTACTTTGTTTTAATCCCTAAACGTATTAAAATCAAATTGTATATTATGCATCTAAAACTTTTTACATAAGACGAATACGTAATCAATACAGATACCACAGGTCATTAAACTTATGCTTGATCACGCTTTTGTTCTATTGGTTAATGATACCGAAATTGATTGAAGATCAATAAAAGTGAGGTATCTTGTGTATCTTTATTATCACTGTGTTGCCATCCATGAAGAGGTTTTATTCCGCGCGGGCAAATATTTCATCCCAGATCTACAAAATAGTGTAATCGGTTCAGCTAGAGAATCTACACATTCAACCAATTCAGGTAAAGATCTCAATTTAAAAACTGAAGACACTCCAGTAAATAATAGATCATACAAATTTAATATACACATATAAATGTATTAACAAGAATTCAATGAAATAAGAAAAATAATGATGACATTTTTAAGATTAGTATATCTTAATGAACAATACATAAAGAACAATCCTGGGGTCAACCTGGTAGTTACCTTTCGACAGTAACTGAATGTATCAGAAGTAGTTTCGCGTGATACTCGCGAGCATTGCTGAATCGAAGATTCATTGATTGTCTGCTGGAAACTAAAATTATTTGCAAAGCAATAAGTAATAATGATTCTTTGCCTGATGTCACAGAGTAACTGTTCAAACCATGTGTCCTTAGCAGCTGCACGTTTGTGGATGTGCTCACGACCTTTGACTTTGCTTTTGCAAATAAAATAACCAAACAAAGGTCCATCCACCCAACGTGTGTCCTTTTCGTGGTCAGTACAAAACGAGGTCATTTTAACCAAGCCTTTTTCAATGCAAAATGCTTTAGTGGCTTCCTCACTTTGTATTTTGAGGCACAAACTAAGTAGATTAGTCATTTTACCAAAAAAAGAAAGTTTAACTTTTGTAAATTTGAAGCTAAACTAATGAAAGTTGAATTGTAAGTGAAAACAAAAAACTCATCAGCATGAAGAAAAACGCAAAATTTTTGTCAATCAATGACAGAGCTTGACTGTAAAAAGCGTAATTTTATTGTATTTTTGACAAATCAAGAAACAAATAATAATGTCCAATGATGTGCAAGTTTTACCATCTGCGCCATCGTTGGTTGGTTGGTTAGGTTAGGTTACGTTAGGTTACGTCATGCTTTAACGAGTTATGTCAGATATGGTTAGATTAGGTTAGGCTCGGGCAAGTAATGTGTTTCGTTTCTCAATTCTAGTTGTATGATATCTTTGTTCAACCGATCCGATATATGTGCTGCTGCAAAAATGCATTTCTGCAATTTACTATGCATGCAACCATCTTATAATAGCGCGCATATCTGAATAATAAATTTTTATTCATGATTCACTTTAGTCCATGCTAATAGTAATGAAAATAACCATATAAATTAAAAAAAATTTCCCATAGACGCCCATGTTAATTTTCAACTTTGACTAGAGATTGTGCGCGAACGGAAATTTTGCGCAAAAAATGGTTTCGATTTTTGAAAAGTTCATAGTCGAAAGTACCTAAACAATGAGCAAGGTCGAAATCTGCAAGGGTCCCTTAATCGGAACCTCAGCCACTATTTCGGCATGAAAAGACTAGAATTTTTGCAGTTTTTCTCAGTGGCGCCATCCAGTGGTGATTGTCCCTTCAGGTTCTCTGAACCTCTTTGCTGCAGTATCTTATACATTAATCTTTGCTGTTAGGTAATCAAAACAGCGGTGAACAAAACAAAATTCAAAAACAGTTCTATCTAAAGATTTTATAATAATATTAATTTGTTGGTTAAAAAAGCATTCAGTAAATATTAATCTAAATGTGATTGTGATTACTTCTAAGGTTTTTAAAAAGTGTCAATCTACTTAAAAACAATCCAAGTCTGTTAACTGTACATTAATTGTGAATGTAAATATAATAAATAAGCTTTTCTTCATGCGATAAATACAATAATTGTTTGTAATGAATAATGTAGTGACTATCATGATTTGTAAAGAAAACCTGCAATAACTAATTAGTAAAAATTAAATTAAAAGCAACAATTAGCCTCTTTAACCAATTAAAATACATATTAGATTATGGATAAGCTGGTAAAATGCTTTGATAGAAGGCGATTGTGAACAATGATTATCATTGATTAATGGTAGATCGTCTTTTAAAAATTAAATTACAAAGATGAGGAAGAGAGAAGTTAAGAATTACATAGACAATACACATTCCACCAAGGTAAAAGACAAAAAATTCAGGCCATCCTTCCATGAACTTGGCCACTAACCAAGGATGAATTGATTCTCCAATACAACCATTCATGAATATGAATGAAGCTAATCGGCCCGAAATGGGAAAATACTGTTGCAATAAGGCGAATGAGACTGAAAATGTTGGTGAATATCCAGTGCCGAGTAAAACAAATGATGCCCATGTAAAATATGGATTATAAGCAGCTTGTGGAATCATCAAGCCAACACTGATTAAGATCAAAAGCAAGTTGAACAGCATTAACCGTCTATGGCTAAAATAACTAGACAATGGGATAAAAATTATTCGATAAAAGCAAAACATAGTCCAAAATACTGTAATCAACAAAGCTGCTGTTTTCTTGGTCATTGCGATAGGAGATTTCACAGCAAAAGATGGACCCAGTGAACCTGATAAACGAAAATTTAATTAAGAGTAAAAATAATGTCTTACAATTCTTATTGTTAGTTGAATTTGATGAATTAATTGACTGATGTTATCTTACCAACTGTGGTTGTGAATCCAAAGGCAATGTTTGCAATCAACATCATTGGAATTATAGCGACATATTTTTTCCATGGTTTATCAACATTGTCTTGAGATAATCCATTGTCACCAGAAGCATTATTACTGCATCCAGGTGATTCAGTGTTAACAGATTCGGGATTATTAACGGATTTACAGTCATTAGATGGTATTTGCTTATCCGTAAAGTAAAAGACTACGAATCCAATAGCAACCAAACAAAGAAAGATTCCGTTAATCAGATAGGGATATTGAATCGTTACATCATCAGGCGTAAATCCACCAAATGGTAATTTTGTTGCTGATGAGGTTAGGTTAATGTTTATAGATCTTCCTTCAATAATCTGGTCCTCCTCACGTTGAAATGGCAATAGAAAGGGTCGAGTCACCAGAGGTATAATGAGAGCTCCAACGCCGAAAAACATATGATGAATTTGCAGATAATTTGTTGAATCTTTTTCCCATATTTTAATAATATAAACGTTGCTATCTGTTATTGAGGGAAAAGTTTAATTCTTCAGAATTGATGAGCAAAGATCATTGATCTAAAGATACTTCGGATGAAAACTTATGCTACTGCTGTTCTTATTGTTCATAATCTTGACTCAAGAGTCTTGACTGGTGTTCAGCAGCTCGAGTGAAACTAGACAGAGCTAGTTACATCCACAAGTATCAGTATTTAAGATTTCAATCGGGTTAATTGTAACTCACATATATCAAATAGTCCTTGGGAAATCCCCGAAAGATAGATGAAACAAGCAACTAAATAGATTGATGTAAACCATGGAGCAAATATTAAAAACAAACCTCCAGTAAAGTTGGTCACCGCCATAATTACATTGATATTTGAGAATTTTTCTAGAAAAGCAGCTTTGAATGAAAAAAATTACTTGATTAATCATCAATGAAGCATTCAAAAAAGGACCAGAAAGCAATCAAAAGGTAACCAAAAATTACATTGGTCTAATAAACAAAAAAAACGTGTGCAGCAATAAAACTTGAGATTCACTTCGCTTAATAAACAGTTGATTGAAAAACAAATTCAGGTTAAATTGAATAACTTACAAAAGATCCCCCCTGTGATATAACCAATCGAACGAACTGGAATTAATTTCGAAGTGGTAACGAAATCTTGTTGAATACTAATTTGAATATCGAGTAAAGATGATCCAAGAAGCGTGCAAACTCCACCTAATCCCATGAAGGTAAGAAAGCAAAAAATACTCTTGACAAGTTTGTATCCATTTTGGTCGAGGTAGTCTTTTAAACTCATTTCACTAATAGATCTCGGTGATTCACGGATATTTCAATGGAAAACTGGTCACTTAGAAGGTGGACAAACTCAAAATAATGAATAGAAATGAAAACTAAAACATTTAGGAATATTGTTCAACGTGGAAGAGCGTTTGCATCAAAGAGTAAAGAAGAAGAGACTGCGATAAATATAAATCCGATTTGTTGCCGGATAATTGCACAAGTGGTGCTAGTAGTCAGAGACCCTTTCTTTTCTCTCTCTTTTTAATCAAAATTAACAAACTTAATCAGTTTTAAAAAATTGATAATTATTGTAAATTACAAAGAGAAAGAGAAAGCCTCTTACTACTAGCACCACTTGTGCAATTATCCGGCAACAAATCGGATTTATATTTATCGCAGTCTCTTCTTCTTTAATCTTTGGTTTGCATCACCAGTTGTAGCACATGTAATTATCACTTGACAAATGTCTTAAAATTTAATCTAATCACCTTTCCTCATGAAAGTAAACATATTAAAAGCTAATAAGTTCACAATTGTACTTTTATCCACTGAAATTACGGATTTTTATCGAATTAATACAACCGAGACAATTTATCTTGTTAATTTGCACAAGTGAAAAACGTTGTGCAAATAAATTGGGATTTAGCATTGTTGATAAATATTATTTCACTCACACAATTACATAATTAAGATTTGTGAAAATCAAGATATTGGCAAAAACTAGTGTCAAATAACGTTGCATCAACTCTGATAAAACTCAGCATAATTACATGCAAGAGATTTATTCAACAATTTTGTGTTCCTTTCAACCCTATTGGATTCCATTGCCAGACATTGGGTACAATTTTTTCTGCTTACTTTGGATAAACGTTTACAGAGACAGAAATGATTAAAACGATGATTTAATTGACCAAATCAAATAAAGACACAAAAAGCTCTCAGGAGTGAAGATTAGCAAAGAGTACAATTACAATCGTGATCACTCAATATACACAATTCTAAGAACGGTTTTTGCTGTTAATTTTTGAA
Organism: Tetranychus truncatus; assembly: GCA_028476895.1. NCBI lineage: Eukaryota > Metazoa > Arthropoda > Arachnida > Trombidiformes > Tetranychidae > Tetranychus > Tetranychus truncatus. The sequence goes on from CM052061.1 coordinate 14,550,699, forward strand.
TGGAGAAACTCGATTTTACTTCTGAATTAGCAGGTATACAAGAAAAGCTTCATTAGCTGTTTTTACCGATGGTTATTGTAGGAATGGGGAAAATAATACAATTTGAAGTATGAAACAATTGTATTATCAATAGATGCGATTCCATTAATATCTTGTTAATAAATCAAAAACTGGATTAAGTTCTTATGTTCAAAACAAACAACGATTTGATTAGAAATTGAAGGAAGTATGTTGAAGATCGATTCGATGATTTGATTTTGATTTACAAATAAGTATACTTAGATCTTAGTACAGGCGCTGTTTTTTTTTGTCAAAATAAATGTAGAAAGACTGTATTTATCTCGTTAGATCTTAGTACAAAGTATCGGGGAAATTTCATTTTAATTTTGAATCATGATTCATGATAATTCGATTGTATTTACCAGTTTTGAGTACAAATTGATAACTCGCTTCATCGCTGACCATAAATTTGATATCAATCGATCATGAAGGAGTGACATCCCATGGTACTGGCTCAGTGCTAACACACATCGAAGCCACCAAAAGTCATGGTGGCACCAATAAAAATATCTCTAGACTTCACTGAGATCTAACTGTAAACAAGAAGCAATTAAAAGTAGTGAGTATCATTAATACAATAATATAAATTGCCATTATTAATCTCCTGTTAATCTAAAAACTCACTGTCATGTAATTCACCCTCAGAGACATGAAACCTGTAGCAGAAGCAAATCGTGCTACAAATGACGAAAATGCGAGCAAAAATTAACTGAAAATTAACTAGACTTTTTTGGCAAAAGTTCAATCTGAGATCGAGTAAAAATTTTACATGTCGAGCATCTGCAACCACTTGAATTTCTAACATGAGCTTTTCTCAAATCCGCTTTCAGTTAATAGCCGATGGTATTAAGAGAAAAATGTCAATTTATTGATTGTTTAGAAGTGATTCATCAATTTGTATTCTCGTGATTCAAGATTAGAATGAATTTCCCTGATACTCTGTACTTAGAGCTGAATCGAACTTAAATCTTTGAATCTATTGTTTTTTCCTTATCTCTTCAAAATTCTTCGCTAATCACAATGTACTGATTTATTTGAGATACAATAATGATTCGACTTTCTATTGAAGAGTTGGTTCCATATAAATCGTAAACAGAAAATGTTTACCCTAACTATTGATTTGTTATTTGAAAATGAATGTTTTGATATCATTCTGTTTGATTTTTTCGCCCGTTTATGGACTTGATTTAACTCCAATAGTTAATTTGACTAGTGGTTCAATCCAAGGTAAAGTTATTGAATATGAATCAATTGGTGTTTACCAGTTTCTCGGTATTCCTTATGCAAAGCCACCGGTTGATAAATTAAGGTTACAGTTACCAGTTAAACCAGACCCATGGACTGAAATTAAATCAGTGACTGACTTTGGTCCAGCTTGTCTCCAACCACATATTATGCCCGATATACAAATGACGAGTGAAGATTGTCTCTATCTGAATGTTCATGTCACCGAATCAACTTTTAATAATTCATCAGAAAAACTCCGACCAGTCCTTTTCTGGATTCATGGTGGTGGGTTAACAATAGGATCTGGAGTTATTGAAGGTATTCCATTGGTTCCATTACATGATGTTGTACTCGTCTCTATGAACTATCGTCTCAATGCATTTGGTTTCATTCACTTTGGAGCCGATGAACCTCGAATCCCTTCAAATATCGGTTTCCAAGACCAGTTGTTTGCTTTGAAATGGGTTCATGAAAACATTCGCAAGTTTTGTGGCGATCCAAATAGCGTGACAATTTTTGGTGAATCTGCTGGATCAGTCTCAGTCTCTGCCCATTTATTGTCTCCCCTTTCAAAAGGACTCTTTAAACGAGCTATTCTTGAGTCAGGAACAGTTTTTATGGATCATAATATTGATGTCTTGACTAGAGATTCTTGGAAGCTCTACAACAAAACTTCATGTTCAAAATCAACAAATATTCTTGAATGCATGCAGAATTTAACAGAAACAGAGATTTTGAATAGCCTGGATAACAAAATAATTGAATTTTCCTTTCAAGTGGGTGACGATTTTCTACCATACGAACCATCCAAAGCTTTTGCAGAAGGACTATTTGATAATTCGATTGACGTTCTGTTGGGAGTTGAAAAAAATGATGGTTCGATGTTCATGATGGCCATTGATCCCATAGTCTTTAATTATTTAATCCCTCCCAAGCCGATATCTTATCAAGAAGCTACAAATTATTTGAAGCGGCTTTTTGATTCTGAATCAGTTGATTATTTCCGCGAATTATACTTTGGTCGCGAAGCTAACAGTTCAGATTTCAGGTCTCAGCTTGAAAAAGCTTACAGTGACCTTTTATTCATTTGTCCAACTTATATTTTTGGACTTGAATACGCTTCCAGATTAGGTAAACAGGGGGGTAAAGTGTATGCTTACTATCACACTCAAAATCCAACATCTTCCTTGGCTGAATGGATAGGTACTCCTCATGGAGCTGATGTTCAGTACGTTTTCGGTTATCCCTTGATGAGACCCGGCTATTCCCAGAAAGATATTTCGTTGAGTCGTGAAATGATGAAGATCTGGACGTATTTTGCTGAAAATGGGTAAGTTTATTCACTTCGTTAAGTGATGAATTTAATAATGAAGGTTCTTTATTTGTTTTCCAGTGAGATTCCAATGGTTGGTGAAACTAGATGGAAACCATTCCAAGAAAACATGTCAGCAATGGTACTGAATATCGATGATTGGGGAAAAAGTGAAACAGAAAGAATTGAATTTTGCCACAAAGAATGGGCTTTTATATCAAAACACTATACCGCTATTCCCATTTATATTCCTGATTATCTTAATCGTAACAAGAAAAATAATTAATTTTTTTCGCAAATCAATTGTATATTTTATGGAAAGCTTTCTTACAATCGTGAAAAATCTCCTCCAAGATACTATAGTGTATTTTTGAGTTGAATTAGATACAAATCGCTTATTAATGCATTGAGTTTATGCGTAATTTAAAAAAAAGGATTTTATTAGTCAAGTTTTATTATCAAGAAGCTAAGCATCAAACTGTCATCTATGAATTTAAGTGCTAAAGATTAATTTAGCGAAGGTTGTCGAGTAAAAACAGGATGAACACGAATTTTATGTGGCCTTGTCCTTTTCTTTCCCTCCAGATTGTTATCAAGACTATCGATTGATCGTGAAGGAGCTACACCCCATGGTACTGGTTGAGCTTTAGCAAACATGAGAAAAATTAAACCCCCAAAAGTCATGGTACCAGCACCAATAAAAAATACATATCTCCAGGCTTCACTGTGATCTAACTGTAAACAAGAAGCAATTAAATAATGACGAGATGATTATCATGAGATGTTTATTATGTACTTTTGATTTACTAACCCTACTATCAAGTAATTCCCCAACTATTAAAGGTGATATGAAACCACCAGCAGCAGCAGTTGTATTAGTAATACCGAAAACACTTCCAGCTAGATCAGGTGCCACTTCAGAAACAATTGGCCAATCACCTGCTGCTTGAAATCCCATGAAGAATAATGAAATAACTAGCAAAATCAGGATCAGAGTTGTATTCTGTCTGATGAATGGTATTGTCACGAGAGCGATTGCAGGTAAAAATAAAGCTTGAATAGGAAAGATAAAAGATTTAATGGTTAGTTTGAGAGATTTAAAACATAAGAGGATTAAACAATACCTATGGATTCGGCGAGCTTTCTGCCAACTGTTCGAGAAACATAGCCGTTGTTGATCAAATATTTAAATATAGGCGCAGACGATAAATTTGAGATCGCAATAGCAATGTATAGCAGCGAATTGAAAGAACCGTTACTAGTCAGGTCCATGCCAAGTTCAGATTCAAGATAAGCGGGAATTTTGGTGTTGTAGATCATGACACCCATAGATAAGCATCCTTTAGCAACAATAATTGACCAAATCGGAAGGGAGCTGAATATAGATAACCAAGGTACTGACATCTTTCGCGTTAAATCAAAAAAGAAAGATTATTGATACTGTTTAAGATTTCAATAGCTAGTGGATTCAACTCACCTTGACATTTCCAACATTCGAATTGGCTTTATTGATGTAATCAATCTCGTACTTGGATATGAATGGATGATTATTTGGCGTTTCAGTGATCGTTGTAAGCCACAAAAATGGAATGATCAAGTTAATGACAGCCAACGAGTAAAAGACGAGGGGCCATCCTCCCAATAAATCTTGATTGCAAAGCCAAGCAGTATATGGCATAACAGCAGCAGTGCCTATGTTGGCACCAAAATTGAGTAAACTTATGGGCAAGACGACTTCATCAGGTGGAAACCATTTACTTGCCAAAACCAATAACAAAGAAATAGTGGGAGCTTGGCTTATACCTAAGAGTATTCGGACAATCGATATGCAGGCAACACCGGCATGAGCAGCGATCGGAGTTAAGGCTGATAATATGGCTGAGATAATGTTACAGATCATACACAAATGGACAACATTAAATTTATCTGCTATGACTCCAGTAATTATTTGAAATGCAGCATATCCATAGAAATAAGAACCAAGAATAACTCCTTCTTGACTTGCGGTCCAAGAAAACTGGATGATTTGAAACCAAATTAATCATGTTTTCAACTTTTCTAGTTTATTAATTGAATTGAGTAAAGTTGGCAAAAATAGATGATTTTTAATTTAATTAAGTTATTATTAATGATGGTCTAAATTTCTGAAATCGATTAGATAACTCTCACTTAATAATTATATGAAATTTAGTAGTTGGTTAATAGCTGTCTCTTCTTAAGGGATCATATAGAAATAAATTGCTATGCTTTAATTAATAAACGAGGGAAATGAAAGGCTGCGATAACTCATAAATAAGATAGTAGCAGTTAATTGTTAATTAAGTCGTAAATTATTTTTGGTACAACGTAGATAGAAAAATAGATTATTTGATAATAAAATAAATGTGATTTTTATTTGATTTCTGTTTAAGTCATTTGACATTATTTAGAATAAAAAGTGAGATCTTCATTATTACATCAATACATCATGTATCACAATAAAGTTTAGCTTTAAGCAATTGATTAACATTTAAAACTAGATCGATTATTCTAAGAAATAAGAAATATTGAGATTCAAAGTGTTCAATATATGTCAATAAAATTGACTGATTCTATCATAACTTACCTTTTCATGCAAAGGTTTGATTGTAATTGAATTGTTGCTGTCAACAACTAGATATGAAGTTGATTTGTTCAACTTAGATTCATCTTCAGTCATTGAAACTATCGCAACACTTAAGCAATTACGAACCGCAAACATAACAAATGCTGTTAAAGCAGTCATGAAGGCAATGTAAAACCTAGTTGGGATACAAGGTTTCGGCAAATTATCGTTAGCTTTGGATTCCATGATTGTTGGCAATACTGAAACTGTTTTCATCTCGAGATCTGATTTACTTTCCATGTTGTCCATCAGTTAAAAGTAAAACAAAATTAACGTGTAAAAAGATTAACAATTATTATGGAAAACTGTAACGAATTTAAATAGTTAGTTAAAGAGTCACAACAGAATCAAGTTAACATTTTGATTTAATTGGAGCATATGAGAGTGATGTGTTGATTCGAGCCTTTTATGTTCATCTTTTTTTATTAAAGTAACCTTTAAGAATTGATTATATTCTGAGGTGGTTTATTTCATGATTAGTGACGTGGAAAACTTTGTTTGCATTGTTTTCTGTTTCGACTCTTATATTACAATTGTTATATCTTCAATGAAATCTTAATTGTCTTTCAAGATTGAAACAAGAGTGTCTAACGAATAAAAGAAGGCATAAGGGAAAAAAACTTTACAGACAAGAGGTCTGTTCGATAACGCGAAGAAATATAATGTATATTCGTCAACCAGTTACAGCTTTTCTCGGTGAGTTTAGTCAAGTTTTCATTAGATTTAGTCAAACCGGTAGAGAGCGAGTTTACTGAAGATTTTTTGTCATTAGCTTTAGTCAGTTGTCATAAGATTTAGTCAAGTTTTCAAAAGGATTAGTTAAAACCCTTTCTCTTGTTGGACACACAATTTAGAAGACAATTTTAATCACAAAAAAATTATAAATAAATTTAGCTTACAACCGATTGTAAGAAATCGAGATCCGAAATTTGAACTAGCGATAATTTTTCAGGTAGAAAATATGAAAATGAATTGAAACTAATTTTGCTAATTCGAAAAGATACTTCTAAATTGTGAATCCAACAAGAGAAAGGGGTTTGAATAATGCGAAATAAGTTTCAAATCAACTTTGACTTAATCTTGACTTAAAAAAATTGTGCAGTACATGCAATTGAAATGCATCCATTTTCTGCAAACCCAGCCCAAGTTAATATGCCGCCATCACCAGAATGACAAGCGAAGATCTTACGTTCCTGTAACAAAAGTTCCTGAGCTCAGAGTACCAAGTCAACCAAATCCAATTATGTGTAGCTATTGCCACAAACCAGGACATCGAGATGCAGTATGTAGATCAAAACATGGTTCACCGCCTAATCAGCAATGGAATAACTCTCTGCATCAAGGAAGAAGTCAACCAAACTTTCCTACTCAAACAACTTACCAACCTAGTTACTATAGACCTAACGAATATTCCCTTCAAGTTGCGAAAAATAAAGAGGAACCCCAACCAATCCCTTCGACATCAGGGATTAAACAAAACAAAGAAGAAGGAAATCCAAACAGGGGAAGATCTCGTTCAAAATCTCCAAAGCCCGATAAAGGGAAAGGTAGAAAGTCTCGTTCTAAGCTCAACAAGCTTGGTAGCTAAGTGAGTGCTGGTGTTTTCAAGTCAGCCATGTTTCCGTTCTGAAAAGTTGGAACGTATGGCTACTCTACTTATTTCAATGATAAAGCTAATCGCAATCGAATTTAGTAATACTTCAGGGGCTCAGTTTTTAGGTTTGTCAATAGATTTTATTGAAATTAAATTTTCGCTTAAGTCTTTTCGCTCAAGTCATAAGCTAAGACGAAATCTCTTCAGATGTTAGAAGAAACTTTTTTGTAAACGTTTTAGAAGAACAAATTTTTGTGAATCAATTACCGTTGACTTGATCTGATTGAAGCTGATCTATCAAGAGGAAGTTTGACACCTTTTCTGAAGATCGAATTAAGAATGAAGGGTAAAATAAAGCACAATGCTAGTTGACCAAAAGATACAGCTGCCGTATAATAAATGAAAAATGCGGGCATTGAATCCATGAACTTGGTTACAATCCAAGGGTGGATTGATTCACCAATAGCCGCTGTAATGAAGATGACAGAAGCGTATTTGTTGGAAATATTTATGTATTTTTGCAAGAGACCAAGTGACACCGAGAACGTTGGCGAGAACCCAATGCCAAGAAGAGCAATGGATATCCATGCAATCAGTTGATTATAAGCTCCACTTATACACATCAAAACAACGGCTATTATCAAGATACAATAATTGAAGTACATCATGTAACGCTCTTTTATACAATTTGTAGCCGCAATAAAGAATATTCGATAGAAGGTAAAAAGACTCCAGAACATTGTGACCATATTGGCCCCATCTTGTTTGCTCATCTTCAAATCTGAGATGACGACAAATGAAGGAGCCAAGGAACCTAATTTAAGATATCAGAGTAGTTCGTAATAAGAGGGTTAGTATAGAATGAAATAAACTGACTGAATAAAACTACCGTTTGTTACACTGTTTTATGCATAACATACCGATTAAAGTTTCCACACCAAATGTCGTATGAGCTATCAATGCTAAGGCTGTCAGAGAAACAAATATTTTCCAAGTTGGATGCTCAACGTCAGATTTTACATCAATTGATTGTATATCTTTCTCCGAGGATCTTTCCTTGAAATGAAATACTAAGAAACCGCTTGATGCGAAAATCAGGAGAATGCCGACAACAATGAAGGGATATTGAATTATAACATCATCTGGCGTGTAATCACCAAGAAAGGCACCACTTTGTGTTTCATTTTGAGCCAATGGCAATAAAAATGGTTTTATCAATAATGGAGTTAGAAGTGATCCTAGACCAAAGGAACCATGCAATATTTGAACATAATTAGTCGCCTTATCGCCCCAAATAGCAAGGGTATAAGTATTAGTAACTATTAATAATTCAAGAAAAGAGTTATTAGAAAGAGATATTTAAAGATAATAAAAGAAAGTATTGGGATTAACGATAATGACAAGATTGTGAGTTAGAATCAGGATTACTTACATATATCGAAGATTCCTTGAGAGATTCCAGACAGAAGTAGACAAGCATAGATGACTGCAAAGTGCCTGAACCATGGAGCCAAGGCGATGAATACTCCAGCCGTGAAATTAGTTAAAAATAAAATAAAGTCAGGCCCAGCAAATCTACCAACAAAACCAGCTTCATGATTCGAAAGCAAAGAAACAAGCAAAACGATTAATCGCTAACTAGCTGTTAGTTATAAAGAGTAGTCTTATGAAAGCTCTGCGGGAAAACCAAACCAACAGGGATTGGGCGACATGCTAATACTTACATAATACTGCACCAATTATATAACCGATTGATCGACTTGGAACCAAACCGGACACTTCCTTGAATTCTGCATTTAGACTGATTGATAAATCAAGTAATGATGAACCTAGAAGAGTACAGCAACCGCCCAAACCAAAAAAGGAAACATAACAAAAAAATGTCTTAATGAGCTTTGCTCTATTTGTCTTCAAGTATTCAGACAGATTCATTTGTGAAAGACCTAAGCTGAGATTATATTATGAATAATGCTTGATGATGAGTTATCTATCATTTTATACACTTGTTGTAGTCATTTATCGCTCATGGAATTACCATCTTGCAATTACCTTTTTACAGGGTTTTTTCAATAATTATTTTTCTTTGCTAGAGTTAACGTTTAGTCTTTACTTGGAAAAACTAAAGCATGGACACAAGTTGACAAAACACTGCACTATTCCGACTCACTACTTCTGATCAAAGCCTTCTGATGCTCATGAGCCATAGAAGGAGTCCAATTGAAGTTTACGTTTTTGACTCAATTTGAATTTAACAGCAATAAAAATTATTTCTTGCAAGTTATTTATTATACAAGCTGTACTCCATTAGCCATGCTCCTTTCATGATTATCCCTAAATTAAATAAACTTTTATTGTTTTCTTGCAGAAGCTGTACACTAGAAATGTCATAGATCATCAGATTTACCAATCGTTTCTTGGTGCAAAATAAATGAACTTCGAAACTTATAAACTTCGATGGAGGCAAAAATCAAAATTGACATGTATTTATTTAGCTAGTCAATTTGGTTCAATGATAAAGACGGATTCAAGGACACCTTGTATCGACAAGCATAAAGATGAGTTGATACTGTTTACATGGTAATATTGAGATATCGTTGAAACGTTTACAATGATATCATCAAGATAGTAGACTTTTGATCATTTATTGATATTTGATTGTTGATCATTTATCAAGATAAACTGTTCGACATCTCAGGCAACTTTAAAATTATAAAAGTCCATGATTCTAAAATACGAGCCTCTCCCAAACTAACAAGGGAAGTGTCCTTGATTGTGCGATTGTTTTCAATTAACAAACAATTAAAAAATTACTTTTCAATTGCTTTTTTTACGCTGGTGCGTTGTTATTGATATTTAGCCACTTATGAGTGAGGATATTGCATTGAAATCAATTGGAGTCAATGAAAAGTGATTCACAATTTTTCATTAAGATATTTGTATTTTTTTGCTTTTCATTTGTTTTGTGTGCTTCTCAGTGACTCGATCCATTACTATTTTTAATGCCTAAATATCATTAACCGCGCACCAGCGTAAAAAGAGCAAAAATGATTGTCTCATTTTCATGATTTTTCGTCCTACCCAATATAAACCCGAGACACAAAGAGTCTTTGAATGTCATCTTTAATTTCCATCTTCATATCGATGTAATTGGAATGATTTTCTATTATAATATGCAAAGCCTATTAAAGATTCAACTAGGAGCAAACGAATGGTAGGAAAAATAAATCTTGAATTATCAAAAGCACTTGGGCTTTGAAAAGAGACAGCAAGTTGTCAAAGATTATGATTGATTGAATGAATAGATGATGATTCAAGATAAATTTATAAACATGGGACACAATGAACAAAAATTATGATGAGAGTAACAATTATTTCCTCTCATGTCTGAAGGATTAATAAACTACTCAAATGTACTTACGTTAGATACTATCGAAATCAAAACATGAAATCTTGGGACTTCTCGGAACTCTTTAAAATACAAAAAAACTATTAGTACCTTAATGAATGCCTCATTTAGACCATTTTATACTAATGTTGCAAAAACTACCAAACCCATTGTTTCTAATTAAACGCGATTACTTATTGTTACGGTTTTACTGTTCGGTAAATTGCAAGTTTATCTTAAAATAAATCAAACATTTTCTTGAAAGTCATTTTTTGCTTGATTTTTGTTACCAATAAAAGTGGACCTCTCGATCATGACTGATCGTGAATTCCTCTTCACGGCTTATGATAAATTTAAACCACATGTAAAGACTCGAATTCTGAATCGCAATTTTTCTCTGGTTGACAATTATTGACAAAATTGATTTCAAAATTTGTCATTTTCCCCTTTTTGTACAGTTAAGGCACCAGATTTTTCACCATACTCTTTACTCGAAAGACTTTTTTGCATATATTCCTTGTCCAACAATAAACCATCAACCTAAATAACCAAAAATTTTTTCACTCAAACACAATGCTACAAAATATGGATTCTGCTATGTTTCTCCAATCCTGTTTGAACGTGAATTTCTCAGTAATCTGGATTCTTTTAACTTCTGACTATTTTACGGACATGTAGTTCAAACGTTGCTTTCTGGTCGTGCGAAAATTTCCCTTAGAATCTTTTCCCTTCAGTTACAATTTTCACGCAAAATTTGATGTTTTTACTTTATATACATGTATTGTATGCATGAATGTGTGGAAAAACAATAATAAAATCATAACATTCATGCAGAAAAGAGTAAGGAAGAAAAATTGTGATTTCGGGCTAAGAGTTGTACTTTGTGCTTTTTTGAAGGTAAATCGTTATTCAAACACAAATATTATGATTTGTGAGAATCATATTCGTTATTACAAGAATTAGGTCAGATTTCTCTGCTTCTAAGTTATATTACTACTAGTATATATAATAACCATAATAAACTGTATAATCTGTTAAATGTTGAAAGAATGGTGATTGTAAATGCTACCGTTCTCTAGATATCAATGTTCAAGGTTTTAAAGCCAATGGCCAAAATCAAGAGAACTGTTTATAAATTTGCAAAAAGGGTTCGATTGTTGATGTGCAGCAATAGTTTTCTCGGAAAAAATTGGTCTCAGCTCTAACTCTTATGGCCACTCGAAGTGCCAGGTTTATCCGAAAATTAAAGTATTCGAAGAGAAACCAAACTTTTGTTTCACGAAATAAGTGTAGTTAGCCACTGTGAATCACAACAGAAAAATGAAAAATCTAGTACAATAACTGTACAAAAGGTGGACAAAGTTGAAACTCGATTTTCACAAAAACTGTCGATAAAAGAAATTTTTCATGGACTCAGTTTTATCCTCTGAAAATCCATAGTCTCAATTGTTACAGTGTAACTTGGAAAGAAAATTTTTTGTATTATACTTATTAATACTTCTTCTTGATAATCTTGATACTTCTTTTTCAAGTTTCAAGTTTATATCATTTAATTAGGATTCCTAACGTCACAACTACTATCCTCACCACTATTCCGCATCACACAGCTTTTGATTACAACCTCCTGAGCAATAGAAGGAGTCCAATTGAAGTTTACGATTTCAATGCAATATGTGTTCAACAGCAATAAAATTTTCAACTAAATGCATATAATACCTGCAAAAGCACATAACAAAACTGATGGAGTTATGGAAAAAAAACTCGTCAATTTACAGCGACCAACAGCAGCTTCTGTTCATTCAACAGCAATCGAGTGCAATTGAAACTCACTATGAATTGTGGAACTGTACAGTTTTAGTGTTAATTATCGATTCAACACTCTATTACTGTCTGATTAAGTTTATTAGCTTAACTAGTTCAATTGCTGTATTCATGCTGCTCACATGTTCTTATAATTATTAATATAAAATAGATCATATTATTAACATTTGACAGAATCGCGATTGCTTACATCACAAGTGCAATTAAATTTATGAATGTTACCTACAAATCTGCTGAAATATTGACTAACTTACATTTTCAGTTATCATAAAAGTTCTAAATATTAATAAATCATCTTCTTTTGTCTTCCCTGTGGCACGTTTTCAGTTAATTGCTGACGATGTGTTGCTATTAATAAAATCAAATTTAAAAACAAATATCAATGAACATAGTTATTTCAAGAGTTTGCTAATATTAACTCACAATAAAGTAAAGATTTAATTGCCAAGTGTTTATTGATCTCTTGGATTGATTGGTTAACTCGAGTGTTTAACTTTGAACACTGAAAACATTGCCAAGATTAATTTTGAAGGTAATCAATAAGATTTACAATTAGTTCTCATGTACATGTAAAACTAACTGTTAGCAACAGTTGAAGTTTGGTATCTTAAATTGTATTTCATTGTAATGCTAATGTAACTATTTTGCAATTATATCTTGAATGGATCTTATTGTTGCCCATTAGGATATAATGGTTTTGGATTTACACTTGATCCCTCTATGAATTGCTTTAATGCTATTTATCGCATATTGTAACAATAAAACTGGCAAGTGTAGGAAAAAACGAGTGGAAATTGTTGATGATTCAAGTAAGTTTGAGTTGAAACGTGATTTATCCGGATTCACTTTGACGTTGTATCATAACTAACTTTAGTTGCCTCAACTGCATTCAGAAGGGTTTGATTGGACGGTTTGCATCAGACGCTATCAAACATGTGAATACTTGACTTGCACTCGACTTTTTAATGATCAGTTTTTTATCATTATCAAGTGCTATATTAATAATACATTTGTCTCCTTCAAATTGTTGTTGCCGATAACTTCATAGCAGACATTGTTTTTGACAGTCAAGCGATCTAACAAAAATGCTTTATTAGCTCACCGATCAGAATTGCAGACTGTCGGGATGAATGGATGCAAAAAACATTTGTCGTATTTTGTTCAATGTACATGAGGTTAATCGTTAGATTTTTAATATCAAAACTCAACATAGTTGCTCAACTCGTATTTTATCAAAAATCTTCTACACTTTGACCTTTTAATGTTGTCTTGTTACTTGTACTTTTATCATTTTTTATTTTGCTTCCTTCACTGAATATGCAATCCATTAGTTAATTGTGTTTCCTACTGTTGACTTCACTGATTCTCAGCTGACTGAGATTATTCAATAATAATTTCCAAAGATACGATTTGATTGACATCATTCGAGTGAGTCCATGAACGAAACTACGACTAGAGAGAGAGCTGCAAGCCAGCTATAAATTAAAATCTTCTTGAAATCCAGTGAAACAACGGCCTACTTTACTCATATTAAGTTAAAATAATACAAAAACAAGTTATCCATCAACATGAATTTCATCGAGTACCTCAAACTGTACAGAATACAATTGATCAAAACTGCCTTTTGTTTCATCACGTTTATGAGCCTTGGCGGATGCAGTACTCTTCTTGGATCATCTTTACTAGACATTCAGATTCGAGTTAGAGAACCTTTCGATAAAGTAACTGGTTTGGTTCCCAGTCGTGCCATTGGTTATATGTTTGGAGGTGTCATTGGTAAATTGTTCAATAGCAAAAAGATGAACGATTATTGATTCGTCAGCTCTTTATTTTCTTTTAGCTGGTCTTGTCGAAGCTAAATTGGATGCCAATCTGGTCTTGTTTTTCGCCAACTCAACCGCTGCTATATTGATTGGCCTTGCTCCTTGGTTTTACTCTTATTGGTCTATCTATACGTGCTTCTTGTTATCTGGAGTTTCTCAAGGTGTTCTTGATATATGTAAGTTAAATTTCATCCAAGCGATTTGCAAAACTTTTAGATTTTCTAATTAAAATTAGCCTTTGGACTACAGCTTGTAAGGTATGACCGATACAATTTGTCACCAATCTGATTTTAGACACTGTGCAATAATGGCTAAATATACTGGCACGATTGTTTTACTAGACTTTTTATGGACATTCATTTAGGCTATATTTTGATTTTGTGTCACCAAAAAAATTATTAAGAATAAATTGTTACGGTTAAAAACAATAATTTGAAATACAATGCGAAATTTATTTGGCGACAAACTTTAACGGCCGTACCTTAGTTTCAAACATTTCTGACTGCAATATAATTATGTAAATTGCATAATCACCATTCGCCGTTTTCAGTCCGTTTAATGAAATTTATTGATCTCATCATCAGTTGTAAACACATACTCATTCAACGTATGGGGATCCAAAGCAGCTAATTATATTCAAATATTGCACTCATCTTATGGTATTGGATGCTTATTGACACCATTGCTCACCAAAGCCTTCCTTTTGACTGAACCTGTGACGTATGATAACGAAACGTTAACCGATGATGAAATATTTGCAGCGTATTCGCCAGAAGATGTTAGAGTTCAGTATGCATTTCTCATAATTGCAGTTGTTCTCTTGTCTTCGTCATTTGGATTCCTATTATTTCATTTTCGAGACAAGGCAGCTAAAAAAGACGATTCCGCTTCGAATAAAGAAGTTGTTATTCATAACGACTCGGCTCGCTGGAAACGTTACCTGTGCATCGGAGTTGTTGCTTTCATTGCTAATTGCTCATTCGGATTGCAAACACTAGTCGGTAAGAAAAATTTTAAATTGCATCTAAAACAATAAACTCATCAACTTTTTAACTAATCTCTTCAATTACTTCTTGTCTCTCATACCAATAGGTTCCTTAGGGCCCGCTTTCGTTGTTAAATCTGGTCTCCATATGAGCAAATCAGAGGGTGCTACTCTTGTAACTGTTTTCTGGGCAGTTTTCACATTTTATAGATATGTACATATTGGTTTACTCAATTATTTCAAAGAAAGATATGTTATGATTTGCGCCTACTTGTGTGTAATAGTAAGCGCGTTCGTGATGGCTCCTCATGCTGCTACTTACCGAATCTGCATTTGGATTGGACTAATACTTCTTGGAGGTGGATATTCGCCAACGTTCACCGTTTCTTTGAGTACATTACAAAGATACTTTTTCCTTTCCAATCGCAATGCATCGTGTATATTCATTATTGGAGTCACCGGTGAATCAATTCATCCTTGGATTCTAACTCAACTCATGGTCAAAAATCAAGTCTACTTCACCTACTACTTAGGCATTTTATCCTCTATGCAAGTGGCTACTTGTTTCATCCTTCCCATCATCTGTGAAAAGATCTTTAAACCTGAAGAGAAGCGTGATTACAGTCGAACTGGTTCAATAAGATCATACACTAGATAGCCTATTAAATTGTAAATATTACGATTGATCAAAACTGAGTGATTGTTGGAAGATTTGAAAATCTGATCTTATGCTAATGTAGTTGAATTCAATTTAAAAATAACTGTATATTATTATCTATATCCTTACTTTACCCGTGAGGTTAATGTCCGTCTGCTTTACAATACAATGTTCAAGCACTGGCACTAAGTGTTACACTTTAGTGAGAGCTATGTAACATTGACTTTCGTGATTGAGTAATACAAAATGTGTACAAAAATTTGACAAATTTTTGTTACCTGTCATTAGCTTTGTAAATATCTATTCATTGGCTGAAATATTATGTAATTGTACAAATGAAATTATTCATTAAAGCCTCATTGCATATAATATCTGTTGAATAACCACTTGCGTAATCGTTTGGCCTTATTCAGCTTTTAAGATACTGCACTGGTAGCTTCACTTAACGCAATAAATCGGTCAATTTTTACCATAGTCGCCATCTATTAGATCATGAAATTATCTTCAAAGTTGAGCATTAATTGCATATAAATGTCTCGGAAACGTTAAAAAACCAAAGATGGCGACACCTTACAATTGCGTCAAATATAACCCTAATTTGTTGCGCTAAGTGCAGCTATCAGTGTAATTATCGAAGCGTAGTGAAACGGAGTGAAGATTATAACTCAGCTTAGCCATTTTGAAAATCCACTTTTTGATTTCTTTCGTCACGGCTAGCGCCTAAACGACTTGTCCGAATATGATGAAATTTTGTACAGATAGTTGAAATTTAGTGAAAATGAGTTGATTGGACCATCAAGGCCATCGGAGGTCATTTTTCGGGAATTCGACTTTTGACCTTTAGAGGTCATTCGAAGGTCATTTGACCATTTTCGATGAATTTTAAGACATCTCACAAAGATTCATCATTATATCAGTGTTTGTTAACAAAACATGGCTTATCAAAAATCGGTACTCTTAAAGAGCATTTCTTTTTATTTTCCGAATAGTAATGTTTTCGAGAATGATATTAGAAATTTAATTAATACACATCATTTTTAATAACTTTGATAAAAAAATTTACCAGCAGAGGCCATTTTTCGGGATTGCAACCTTCAAACTCTAAATTTCTTTTGAAGTACATGCTTTATTTTCGGCGGTTTTTTGATTCCTTGAATGAAAATTCGATGTTATATCATCATTAATTGTCGAAATATTTCTCAAAACATGAGGAATACACGATCCAAAGAGTAATGCGAGCTTATTACACGAATGGATATTTTTATGACATTCGACATATGATCAAGACAGTAATTTGCAAGAGCTGAGACAAAAGTTGTTGTCATCTTAGATTGTTTTTCTTAATTTTGTTCTAGATCTTTAGAGGTCACATACGAATTCGCATTCCTTTTGTATAGGAGAAGCAAAAGCGAAATATGGCCTGAACGAGTTTGTGTACAGGACACAGCACAGCAAGCTTATGTTCAAGGCATAAGCTTGGCTTAGCACCTTATAAACTTAATTCAGAGAATATTCGGATTTATCGAGGCTTAAAAAATCAAGAAATATCTTTGCTTACATACATTAAACGGATAAAACAATCTTTCATATTTATGCTAACGTCGCTAGGCATCACTGTGAATAATTAATTCTCGAAATCATTTATATCAAAATCGTTTTTTTTTGTGCTGGGAATTTGAATGGAATGTGTAGTTGACCATTTTTTACACGTAAATTTCCAATGTACATCTCTAGCATGATTGTATCGAACATTAGATTTTTGCAAAACTTTTACAGATAAGAGGAGATTAGAAAAGCTATTTCATCTTGCAAAAAATGGAGTACATGCTAAGTAGAAATTAAGTCATGATCATTTACTTATGTTTTTACAAAGTTGTTCACGAGAAGATTTGCTGTGGACTGTAAACCTTTCTAAATTAACTCACTGAAACAAAGAAAGAGTAAAAAAATAATAGCTAATAATCAAAGCAGCTTTCAAGTATCAAATTATAGTACTACGCAATGACATACCTCTGACTTTATTCAAATTGTCTAAATTTGTTTAAATTTAAATTTTAAATTAACTGAAAATGTCAATCAACATGGTAAGTGAACTCATACATATATAAGCCTATTTTTTGAAAATATGATTGATTAAAATTGCTTCAAATCATATGTATCATATTATATACAAATATATTTATGTTATATCGAGTTGCAATGTAGCAAAGCGCAAAGCAATTCTGGTCATTAGTCAAAATTAAATCAAGTTCCAAAATTTGTTATTAACATTTATGGTGAAAATTGCCAAGTAGAATGATTGGTAATTTAATTTATAGTTACTGTAGTTTTTATATTGATAGATAAATACAGAGTTATTCAGCTATCATTACCGATGTTAAACGGCTATTACTTGGCCTGTGATTGACCTAGAGACTTGAGAATTTGGCATGCAAATTTCGCGGATATTCATTTTTCATATTTCAAGGTCAAGGTCATCCAAGGTCATTTTTTGGAAATCTCTTAGTGACTTTAGAGGTCAAACTAAGGTCATATCATGCTTTTCAAAAGCCCAAAAGATGGATCTTTTGGAGTTTCATTTAGCTTCAAAGAAATCCTACACGGAAGCATTGAGAGCTGTTAGCCGTTGCTTCTCAATGTAAATATCTCAAGAAGCTATTGTGTCAGAATGACGCGTCTTGACTAGTACGATTATTTGACCTTGAAAATTATGTTTGTTTAGTTTGACCTCTAATATCGATAGGAGCGATTTTCGAAAAATGACCTTGGATGACCTTGACCTTAAATATGAAAAGTGCCTATCCGCAAAATTTACACAAAAAAATCTCAAGTCTCTAGGTCAATCACAGGCCGAGTAATAGCCGTTTAATATCGGTAAAGATAGATAGATAGCCATGTTCAGGGTGATTAGTGGAACATGTCCTTGTGTTTTTTTCTGATATTTGCTTTATTTCTTATGCAATCAAACAATGAATGAGCCCAGAGGCTCATTCATCAAACCTGATATGCTAAATTGATCAGAAATGTTCGTTTGTTTATGATAGAGCAGCTAATAAATCGTTTAAAAGTTTTTTATCTAAGTTCAGTAAATCAACTAAGTGTAACGATAACCTGGCTTGGAGAATCATTGATGATGGATACAAATCAAATTAAAATGGATCTGAAGTGGCTTCCAAACGAAAAGGACTTCTACGGATTCAAAATTGAAATTAGAAACCGCTTTGGTGGTATGGATTTAGAATCATCTCTATCTTTCGATGTTTGTGGACTACAGTGTTACTTTACTCCCTCGAAATTTGACAGAAATGGTGAAATTTCACAGCGTTTGAAGGATGCCCTTCCTGAAGATGTAGGTTATTACATTAAGAATTTTTATGATGAGCTTCCTGAACGAGACCCCGTGATTGTGAATGATCATGTCCTTGTTTACATACTTGATTGTGTTGGAATACCGTGTAACTTACAGGAAAATAAAAGCCCAGAATCTGCAAGTTTCTTTGTCTCCATTAAAAACAAGCTTCGTTTTTGTCTACTTTGGCCGTTCTTTTGTTGTGGTTCGATTTCTGACTTAGAATTGTAACTGATGTAATGCTTTTGAAGATTTCATACAATACAAATAATAAAAATTGAAATAACCAATCAAAATTGTCTTATTGTGATTATGTATTTTCTACCGCGTATAAATAGGTTGTAATTTTGCTTCTTCCTTCAGTTTATCCTTAAGTTTCAAGTTGACTGTAATGGATAGAATAGCTCTTGCAATAGAGTTGGTTAACATTTCTGTAAACTGTGAAAATAGAAAACTAGCTAAACAAGTTGAAAAGTTGACGCGAGAAGTACAACTCCTGAGACGTCAAAATAAAAGGATTATGAGAAGAAACAACGTTTTGACCCAAGAAGTAGAACAACTTTGTGATCTCGTTGAAGTCTGTGAACACCATCTGGACTCATTAAATTCTATCTACCAGGAATCTACTGAGCAGAAAACATACATAAAATATCTGGAGAAACAAATTAAGAAGTTCATTGGATTCAAGTAATCATGGAAATGTTGGATACTAAACCTAGGATAAGTAACGTTGTTATAAAGTATCATTTAATAAGATTCCCATACAAGCTTGTTGAATTGAGTGAGTATTTCCCTGGCATCGATTACCGACCGAAGAGATTCAGTGGAGCTATTCTCAAGTTTGAAACTGCTTGCTTGCTCATATTCAACCATGGTAAGATAAATGCTGTTGGAGCTAAAAGCATTGCCTCTGCTGATTCCACTATTGCTGCTTTCTGCATAAAATTAAGGCTTCCAATCGGGTTTCATCAGCGTCAAATCGTTAACATGGTCAGTACTTCTAACTTCAAACGTAAGATCAACCTCGATAAGTTGAGTAAAGAGAAGCCTCGGTTGTTCGATTACTATCCTGAATTATTTCCAGCAGCATATTATTGCAAAGAAAAGAAAAAGTGCCTGTTATTCCATACAGGAAAAATGATTATTACTGGCTGCAAAACATATAAAGACATATTGCGTCTTCATAGTGAAGTTCGTCTCTGTTTGCTGCTCTATGGATACTTGTAAGTTTTTAGAACTCACTTTAATGATCATATTCATATTTTTAATCATAATTATGCGTATATTATACATTAATTATGAATGTAATTACTATGATGACAATTTGAAGACTTGAATAAAGCGCTTTTGCAAAAAAAGACTCTTTTTGTTACTTTGGTTTCGCGTAGATGGCGATGTGCTGTATCAATAACTTGTTTTGAGAAGCAATGTTATTTTGAAATTTAACTTTGTCACTCCTAATATGTAACCGTGAAAAAGGTTCCAAGTTACCTATGTAACACATAGGTGTGAAAAAGGGTCAAGTTGGCCCCTGTAACACATAGGTGTGAAAAGGCTAAAAGGTCAAAGTTGAACGATGAAATAAGATTTCATTTCAAAAAAAGTTTCACAAAGGATTAGATAAGTTTTTTTTCTGATTGTTCCATTCTGTTTTCTTTTTCGTTTTTTGATAATATTTTTTTTCAACATGAGTGAAAATCAGGTTGTGTTCACTGCGATGATCGCAGCAACAAGTGTTGCAATATTGCGTAACTGCAATATTCAATTAGTTATTGATGGCAAAAAAATCACCATTTGCCCTCCGCCTCAACCTCCTACTCCACCGTCTCCATCATATTCACCTACACCGTTATGTGCGGATTCGATCCCCCCTCCATCACCATCTTTCACCGTTGACACGGATGTCGAAGATGAAGACTCAAGTGAAACTGAGGATTCATCATTTGAAAGTGATTTGAAAGCAATTTTTGGTGAGTCAGATGATGAATCCTCAGTTTCATCCGATTCTCCTCTCGAACTCCCTCTCCCTGCTTTCGCTAAAGAAAATTGTTCTATTTGTACTTTCCTGAAAAAGGACAGAGAGGGAAAGAGGGAGTTCGAGGAGTATTCGATCATTCCTACGCATTGTGCAAAGAAGCGAAAAATGTGATTCTTTAATAAAAACTTTGAGAAACTTTGATAAACTTTTGTTTCGTTACTCATTTTCGGTTACGCCCCTTTGACTCTTCCCTTCTAAATCACTACTGCAATTGCCTAATTCTTGAGCTCCTCCAGGTTTTGGTAAATCTTCAACACTTTCACGGCCTAATTTGAATTGGCGATACCACCATGTTAAAGAGTTGATATTGGGCGATCGATCGCCGTATAATTGATCTAATTTCGACTTTGCGTCTTTAATAGAGAACTTTTGTAAATATAAACTTTTAATAAATGACCGAATTTTTTCGTCCACCATGGTGTTTTTTCTAATAACTAATGAAATAAAGAACGCGTTCAATTGAAACCCGGTATCACGAACTGCGTTAAAAAGCGTAATAGAAAAAGATGCTACCATTTAAGTTAAGCCTAATTTACTATGGAAGCGTAATTATCCCCAGCAACCTAATATTTTTGAGTTCTCATCCTTTAAAGTAGTCTGGGATGTCAAAAAGTTTATTTCGATCAATGATAAGTGTGAAAATATCAATAAATGATCAAAAGTTTAGCTATCTTGATGATATGATGTAAATGTTTCAATTATACCTCGATATTGCTATGTAAGTATAATAAAATCAAAACATCTTTATGCTTGTTGTCAAGGTCTCCTTGAATCCATCTTTATTACTAAACCAATTGATATTAATATATTTTAACGTCAATTTTTGCCTCCATCGAAGTTATAAGTTTCGAAGTTCATTTTATTTACACAAGAGACAAACGAAACAAATGTACTGTGCGAGTAAAATCTAAACATCTAACAGCTTGCACATGTAAAGCTGCTGTAAGGGAAAAATCAAAGTTTATTCAATTTCACAATGAAGCCTTGATAAGATTTTATCAACGGGCAATGGCTATTACACAGACTTATCTGAGCATTCAATCCTTTGTCAACTTCTATCCCCTAGCTCTTGGTGCTTTTGTTTGTTCCAAAATAGAGACTAGCAGAGAAAAATAATCATTGGCGAAACGCTGTAAAAAGTAGCTCGTAAAATGCTAATTTTATGCGATAAACGAATTTAACAAGTGTATAAAAGGAAAGGTAATCCAATTACCAGCTTTATTCTTAATACAATCTCCGCTCTGTCTATCCAAAAATGAATCCGTCTGAATACTTGAAGAAAAATCGAGCGAAGCTCATCAAAACATTTTTTTGCTATGTTTCCTTTTTTGGTTTGGGGGGTTGCTGTAATCTTTTAGGTTCATCATTATTAGATTTATCAATCAGCCTGAATGCAGAGTTCAAGGAAGTGTCCGGCTTGGTTCCAAGTCGATCAATTGGTTATCTTATTGGTGCACTGTTTTGTAAGTATTATCATGTCAAAAAATCCCTTTTGGTTTGGGTTTTCAGCAGAGGTTTCATGTAGCTACTCTTTATCACTGAAAGTCCATCAACAATTGAACATTTTTTTGTTTCTTTTTTTACAAATCATGAAGCTGGTTTTGTTGATAGATTTGTTGGACCTGACATGGTTTTATTTTTGACTAATTTTACCGCTGGAATATTCATCGCCTTGGCACCATGGTTCAGGCAATTTAAAGGCGTCTATGCCTGCCTACTTCTTTCTGGAATCTCTCAAGGAATTTTCGATATTTGTAAGTAATCCTGATTCTAATTCAGCATCGTTAGTCTTCAAATTTCCTTTCAACTCTTTTTAATATATTAATAATAATAATAATAAATTTTTACTTGCATCAATAGATACAAATACTTACACCCTTGCTATATGGGGAGATAAGGCGACTAATTATGTTCAAATATTGCATGGTTCCTTTGGTCTAGGAGCACTACTAACTCCATTATTGATCAAACCATTTTTATTGCCATTAGTTCAAAACGGAGGAAATGAAACTCAAAGTGATACCTTTCTTGGTGATTACACGCCAGATGATGTTATAGTTCAATATCCATTCATCATTATCGGCTTTCTCCTGATTTTCGCATCAATTGGTTTCTTAGTATTTCATTTCAAGGAAAGATCCTCGGAGAAAGATATACAATCAATTGATGTAAAATCTGACGTTGAGCATCCAACTTGGAAAATTGTTGTCTGTTTGACTACTTTAGCTTTGACAGCTAATGTAACATTTGGTGTGGAAGTTTTGATCGGTATGTTATGCATAAAACAGTGTAACAAACGGTAGTTTTATTCAGTCAGTTTATTTCATTCTATACTAACCCTCTTATTACGAACTACTCTGATATCTTAAATTAGGTTCCTTGGCTCCTTCATTTGTCGTCATCTCAGATTTGAAGATGAGCAAACAAGATGGGGCCAATATGGTCGCAATGTTTTGGTGCCTTTTTACCTTTTATCGAATATTCTTCATCGCAGCTACAAATTGTGTAAAAGAGCGTTACATGATGTACTTCAATTATTGTATAATGATGACAGCCGTTGTTTTAATGTGTATAAGTGGAGCTTATAATCAACTGATTGCATGGATATCCATTGCTCTTCTTGGCATTGGGTTCTCGCCAACGTTCTCAGCGTCACTTGGTCTCTTGCAAAAATACATAAATATTTCCAACAAATACGCTTCTGTCATCTTCATTACAGCGGCTATTGGTGAATCAATCCACCCTTGGATTGTCAGCAGATTCATGGACTCATTGCCCGCAATTTTTATTTATTATACGGCAGCTGTATCTTTTGGTCAACTAGCATTGTGCTTTATTTTGCCCTTCATTCTTAAGTACATCTTCAGAAAAGGTATCAAGCTTCCTCTTGATAGAACTGCTTCAATCAGATCAAGTCAACGGTAATGGATTTACAAAAATTTGTAATTGATTAAGTTTCCTTCTTGGTTTTGAAGAGATTTTGTTTGACACTGAAAAATTGTCTTATAATCTATGCATGAATATACAACTGTTTCTGAACTGTCTGTTCCATATTATCACTTGTTGGAAAGCAAATTTTGAACTATCAATAAAAACAACTTTCAGTAGCATGGAAGTATTATTTTCTTTTTTTTAACATAGATTTTTTCTACCCGCTAAAGGTCAGCAAGTGAAACCATAAATCCCTAGGAAAAAAAGTGTTTCTCTATATTATTATTTTCGAACTTTTTTACCACCTTATTAATCAGATGAATCTTCAGTTAGGATACCTACTTTAAGCACAGTGTTAAATAACAGTAAAAATCTTATTGGAAAGTTTCATCATTACAAGTAGACTATAAGCAGCCCAGTCTGGCACACACGTTCTGACACACTTTGATTTTGCTCTCGAGCAAAGTCCAAGTGTGTCTGAACGTTGAGCCAGATAAGGCTGCTTGGAAAGAGGACAAAGAGAAAAAGAAAGAGGATGAAGTTCAAGATGAAGGTGAAGGTTATTGAAATGAATTTTGAACCTTTTCTTTTCCCTTTCTTTTCTCTCTCAGTTTCTTTTCCCTTTCTTCATCTTTTCGCTTCTTCATCTTTTCACTTCATCATCTTTTTGCTTCTTCTTCTTCATCATCTTTCTTCTTTGCTTTCTCTTTGGTTTTCTCTCCACCTTTTCCTTTCCTTTCTTTTCCTTTCGTTTCTTCTTCTCTTTTCAACCTTTGCTCTTCTCTTCTCTTTGCTCTTCTTTCTACCTTGAACTTTTCTTTCCTTTCATTTTCTCTTTTCCTTATTTCTCTTTAATCTTTGTCTTTCTTTTTCTTGTTTTTTCTCTGCTTTTTTTCTTTCACTTTTTCTAACTTTTCTCATTTTGTTTCTCTCAAAACGTTTACTTGACTTTTAAATGAACTTTTAACTGAACTTTTTCAACTTTTACTCAATTTTTCCTTATCTTTTAGGACATAGGACATTTTTCGACGAATAATATCTCAATAAAATCAACCAGATGAATGTGTCTAATGATAATCAGAGAAGAGCTGCAATTTTATAATACTATAATCTTAAAAAAGCAATTAATATGAAATTGTTACATTTAGTGTGGGAAAATGACTGCATTGATTTAGACGTGCGTTTAAAACTGTGTAACAGTTATTCGTTACTTTTTGCATTCACTTCTTTATTGTCTCAAAATATAGGTCAACATTTAGCTCAAAAGTCAATTTTTTGACCAACTTTGGTACACTTTTTCTCCAAAAGTAGCAACCGCAGAGAGATGTTAATACCTGTTTGAGCAGTAATTGACCCGATTTTCTGATTTTGGATATACATGTATGTTAACCCTATGGAACATGATTGGTAGTAAAGTGTATCTATTGCCACTAAAAGGTAAAGCCTATTTTACGGGGAATAATATGTGGAAATACGAAAAAATCAACTGATTTTGGATGTTGAGGTGAACGATATCTCCAACTAAACAAGTTTTATTAGTATTATTTTATTTTTTTTGCATTGCACAGATTTTTTCGATTTCAATTTTTATAAAGACTTAAACGTTTTACATTCAATGATTTCAAAAGACTTTAACTCTTTTGAATTCATTGTAAAAGGGTACCGCGAATCAGCATGAGGAAGATCGGTTTGATGCCAATGCATCAAAGTCAAGCCTCCTCGGACGTCAGGGAATCATTGGTGACTTTACAGTAGCCTTAATTGAAAAACTAGATGAGGTAGTTTCCCAACCAGAACTATATGTGGAGTCTATCCGGACATCATAGTTATCGGATAAGATGATTGAGTTAAAGACGAGCGTTGTTGAAAGTTCAATAGTTAAGCTAACCTGGAGTTTACGAATAAGACCAAACAATTCGTTCAAGGGAACATTTCCGTTTGCTATGAATCGAGAAAGTCCTCTCTCGTCTGTCGGCTGATAAATCGAAGGGCCACAGTCTCAGCATGAAGAGGGATGTCTGCTGATGAAGATTCATGCGAAATGTCCATTGAAATCTGCTTAACAGGAGAAACTAAAGCAACGGAAGCAGGAGAAGGCAGCGGAGTACGAGCTGGAGAGGCCGAAGGGGTTGAAGTTGCGACGTGCAGAGGCAGAGGATGGCCAGAGCAGCAGCTGCTGAAAAACTCCTCAACATCGGAGGCAGTAAGGACAGCAATAGCGTAGGGTTTGCCATAATGAGGCACAGATGGTGGAGATGCAGGACCCAAAGCGGTCAAACGCATGGTTTGGTAACACATTGATGATGGTGGTGCTGTCATTTTTCTACTCAAATGTATAAAGAGTGTAAAGAAGAAAGAGAGAATGAAACACAATGTTGATTTGTTGAAAGATGAGAGAAGATTGATATTTTCAACAAAATTAAGCTGACCTTATATAGCGAATTTAAGAACAGAATCCTGCTCCACCCTGCATCCTCATCAACGCTGAAACGTTTAAACTATGCCGGAAGCTACGCCTGAGGCTATAACCTGTCAAAACAACCTGTCAAAAACTGGTTTCATTGAAGAGAGTGTTGAAAAAAAAGATGACCAGAATTAATGCTCATAAACTAGTTCTCTATGTCCTGAAGCAATGCCAGAAGCTATAACATGTCAAAATAGCCTATTCGTAACTCGGCAAAAACTAGTTTTTCTTGAGTTGATGTTGAAAAAAGTTGAAAGAAAAGCAGAAAGATGCGCAGAAACTAGGTGTCTGTCAATTTAAACTTGTTTTCTTTAGTATACTAGTGGCGCTCGAAGCGGAAAGAACAAAAACAAGAAAATCGAAAGAATTTCAACTTATTATTTCAAGCACCCAAATAAATTCAACAATTATAAAATAGAAAGTTTTAAACATTCAATTCAAAATTTTATCAATAAAATCCATATTCCAGATCAGAATAAATAAAACAATAGTTTTCAGCCATTCGCAGCGATTTCCACACATTTCCACCAATCTATTGCCATGTTATGAAATTATTTAATTTCCCCTCATTTCCTCATCTTCAACTCCTTCTTTTCATATTCTTCTCCCCCTTTCATTTCATTGTATAAATACAATTAACAAACATTGAGACAACAAGTCATTTAATAAACATCTATTTTGGTTGAAAACCTCTTCTCATTTGTTACCTCGTAACAAATCTCGGTACCTCTCACAATCCTGGATTGATTTTAGTGTCTACTGTGTTTTACTTTTGTGTTAATTTCTCAAGTGTTTCTCAAATTGACTTGGTCAATAGTCTTTAGCCCTGGGCTCAGTGAATTGTTAAATCTTTAACATACGTCAAAATAGCGGGTCAAGTTCGTTGTAGTACGGATCATTGTGGGCTTTGTTGGTTTAAAAGTATAAAGGATCCTACTGCTCGTTTAGCTAGATGGGCATTGAAACTTCAATCATATGGTTTCGATGTTAAGTATAAGAGTGTTCAATTACATAAGGATGCTGATTGCTTATCCAGGAATCCATTGAAAACCGTTGAGTCTGACTCTGATGATTTTGATTTGAATCAGATCCAAATATGTTCCGTTGATGAATCTGATGATTCATTACTTTCAATCAATCAAAAAGAAGATGAATGCTGTAAAAGAATCGTTTCACTTCTTAATTCAGAACAATTATCAAGAAGAGCAATGAAAAGAACGTCAAAGAAATTTACTCTGGTTGACAATATTTTGTATCGCAATCGTCAAAGTAAATTATTGCCTGTATTACCAAAATCCATGGTAGCTAACATACTTGAAGAATCTCATGATCTTCCTTCTGGTGGACATTTGGGTTATGCGAAAACTCTATCCCGTCTTAAAGTAAGGGTTTGGTGGCCTAAAATGGACGAGGAAGTCAAGAAATATTGTGTATCATGTCATTCATGTCAAATGCATAAACCATATTTGAGCCAGGATCGTGGTAAAATGCAACTCCAGGAGATTGCCAGTAATCCCTTCGAAACCGTTTCAATTGACCTCTTGAGTTTACCTAAATCTGAATCTGGTTATAATTATTTGGTAGTGGTTGATGACCAATTGACTACAAGTACAAATGTAAAAGAAGCTTTTCATTATGGCATGGTATTACGGTTTGGAACACCTAAGAAGCTAATTACTGATCGAGGCAAAAATTTGATGTCAGAGGGAGTCCAGGAATACCTAAAAAATATGAACATTACTCATACTCCTACCTCTGCTTATCATCCAAGAGCCGATGGCCAAACAGAACGCTTTAATTCCGTACTAGGTGTTGGTCTATCTATATTTGCTGAAAATCCGGAAAGTTGGGAAAAATGTGCTGATGAACTTTTGTTTGCATACAATACCCCTACGCACGCGACAACTGGATTCCCGCCATTTTATCTTGTCCATGGTTTCGAACCAAGTCTATCGTTAGAACGTCGAGTTGGTGCTGCACCAATATTGAGAGAGACCATTGAGTCCAGTCCATTCAATAGACTCAGAGTGGCTCGTAATCGGGCTCGTGAGCAAATTATTCGAGCTCAAGGTAAAGCTAAACAACGTTTCAATCGATCTAGAGTAGACGATAACTTCAAAGTTGGCAATTTAGTAAGTCTAGCGCAACCCAGATTGAAGAAAGGTAGTTCGAAGAAATGGAATAAGCCATTTAAAGGACCTTATCGGATTATCAAACGCAAAGGACCCGTTAATGTTGAGTTGCTTAACTTAAAAGGACCGGCAAGAACTCAAGTTGTACATGTTGAACGTTTAAAACCTTATAATAGTCGTAACATTTGACAATTACTGCATAGATTATTGTCTAACACAATAATCATTTGTTTGAGTTTGCCGCCTCAAAGGCTAACTGTTTGGTCAACGACCCCTATCAAATTAATTGATTTCAGTGGTCAGTCATTAATTAGATTCCATTGTGTGAACATCGTTGAAAGTTTTAGCCATTTCAAAAAAGAAGCTGCATTTTATTTTGTGAAAATGGCTTTTCCACGCCTAATCAACGACACAACTTATGATGATACTCATTTTTTGGATGGTGAAGAAGCTCGAAATTTTGTGTGCTTTTTGTGTCTTAATGTGCCTTTCGAACCGATTACCCATGGGGAGTATCGAGGTGGAATTAGGCCCAGGGCAACCAACCTCCATGTTCGGCAGTATTTTGTCATGCCTGCTTTGAGAAAGACATAGCTGTTCGAGGGACAGACTGGATTGATGTCCTTAATTGCGGCCACAAAATTGCGGCCGATCAATGATCGACCGAAATGGTTTACCAGATAGGGTACCCCTTAGTGGTAATAGATTGGCCACACTGAATCGTTTACTTGCCAGGTGTAAAAACGATGGATGTTATTAAATTTTAGCTTTTTCACGCATTCGAGAACATCTTCAATCTTGCCAATACGAGCCGAGGATTTGGTGTCATAATTGTTCGATCGATAAAAGCCCTGAACATAACTGCCATTTATTTGTTCAACAACTTAAAGAGAGATTGAGAAATCTCGAGGAGACTCAAGCACAGGGCCCAGGGCCGAGTCGAGCATCACAAGCTTCACCACCTCCGACTGAACCAGCAATCATTGGTGTCTCTAATTCAGTACAAGTCCTTCATCAGTATGGTACTGGTACTGATTTAACTATTCAATTTGGTACTTGAAAGAAAACTTATAGTCAAGTTCATTTGGATGTAACTGGACGAGCATTGAGGACTCGGATAGAGCGAGATTTTAAACAGCAAGTTGACCAAATCTTACACATTAAACATCGTGAGGTTACAAATTTTATGACATTAAGACAGGCTGACATCAAGCATAGACCCACTTATTTAGTTACCTTTCCAACTGATACGACGGTAACCTTGGGTCAGACCCTCAACATCGCCATTCAAGGTCCTGGGCCAGTTATATGAACGAGACGTTTACAATAAGAAGGGGAATATGTTATGAGATTATTTAGTTTCCCCTCATTTCCTCATCTTTAACCCCTTCTTCCATATTCTTCTCCCCCTTTTATTTCATTGTATAAATACAATTAACAAACATTGAGACAAAAAGTCATTTAATAAATATCTATTTTGATTGAAAACCTCTTCTCGTCTGTCTCCGCGTAACAGCCATGTCAAAATAAAACTATTTCTACTTATGGAAAAAGCCATAACTTTTTCACCAAAAAAGCAATCGACCGATAGTAAGTTGCGGCTTGTTTCCCCAGATTCCCCTTCCTAAACCACTTTTCAAAATCATACCTATTTTTCCATCCCCCAACCAAAAATAGATCATACGCAAAAAAATTTACCCCTCAAAATCCCTGTAAAATGCTCAGTTTTCGAGTTATAACGTTATAAGTTATAGAGTTGATTCGATCCGGATGTTCGTACCTCCTGAGCAAGCAAGTATTTATGGCTATTGTTTTTATGTCACTTCCTCAACAGTACTTTTAACAGTGCTAAGTAATACTGGAAGTTGCAATCCCGAAAGTATCTTATAGCAGGATAGTTTTTCATTCGAAGCTAATTATAAAACTCTCCTCTTATCACGATCATTGAGCAGGCGAGGGTGCCCAGAACGAGGAGAGGTTCCATGAGAAGGATATCCAGAATTTTTCACTTTTTTATCCTCGGGAGTTAAGTACTCAACTTTTTTTTCTAAATACAGTTTTTTATGCTGAGTTCATTTTTTTAGTTTGCTCAGCGGTTTTTGAGTTATTTGAAGTCAAAGTGCGCAACTTAAGTCCGATTTTCTTCAAACTTAATGAATCAACAGATCTTGTAAAGGTCGAACGGTATTTAGAACTTTTCTTTATGCGAAATATATATGTGATATATATATCTCTATGAAAAATAATAGATATCAAAAAAGTTTCCGACTCTAACTTTGCGTCTCTAAGTAGTGTAGCTAAAAACTGAATAACATAAGTTGTACGAATTTTTCGGTGGAGTTTTAACCAAAAACTATTGATGGATTAACTATTTAAAGCGTGGCATTCTCGTCAACAATTGTAGCCTTCCGTGAGATAAAACTTTGTTTTTTACCTCTCCAAATTTTTCACCTTTAAAAAATTCTTGTCATAAAAAGTCAGCACCGTTCTCTAAGAAGCTACACAAGTGCAGTAAAACTGGTTTTTGTGTTGTCTCTACCTTTCCCTACCTCAAGTAGGTAGGGAAAGGCCGTGATTGGTGAAGAGTTGGTAGGTCGGCCATTTTATGCGGGAGAAGATTTTCTCCCTTATCCTGCATAAAATGACCAACATTTCTTTGTTTGGAGCGCGAAAGAGCCACCTGCGGAAGCTCTATCAAAATTTGACTCGGTTCATTGTGATATGTATTACTCAATAAAAGTAACTATTTTTTCTGTGTGGTGACTAAAATTTCATTCCTGAATTGGGTTAAGACCGAGATTCATCTCCAGCTAAAATACTTACAACCACTGTCAACTGACTAGAAATTAATAACTGAAATGTGTTACCTTTGAGATTCTCCTCCAACATAAGTGACTCTGCGTCCCAACTAAGCTATTGTGACAAATGTTATAATGAACCTTAAGGTGTTATAAAACGATACAATTAAGTATAAGACTCGATTCCTCCATGTGATGTAACTTGGAAGTGGCGACATTAGTGATTTAACAAAGACTGGGCCAAGAAGCTACACTTTAAACCTTAATATAACCTCTTCAGAATTCTGATTATATTATATTACAATAAAAGAATAAATTTGTTCCCTAAATAATACAATCTCTTATACAAGTTATTTTAAAATCAAGACTCTTGGTAAGTAGTAGCGTAGATACACAAGAGAACTCACTTTTAATCGACACTTTATTAATAAATTTGATCAAAAGTTAATGATTAAGTTCAATGTACATGATAATTAATGCGGAACTCTTTTTAAACATTATGAGACAATCATTTGAGTCAAGTTAAAGGTTAATTGTTTGTGATTAGTTTATGTATGTAAGTTTCTATGCTTTGATGATTAAAGTTAAGGGTTAAATAATGATACTTTTGCACTAAATAAAGTAAGTTTAGTTAATTGTTTTTGCGAGACGTGGAGACTCGGTTGATATAGTTAATCAACTGTGTTAGTTAGTTTTAATGTATGAAAATATATATATATACACGTAAACAAAGAAGGAAAAGGAAATGGACATTATTGATTGTAATGTGAAGGGAAGAGCAAAGAAGGGTTTGCGTAAGACATAACAAAAGGAAAAGAAACTAGAAGTATCCCTCACACCACCTCTCAATCTGTAAGTCCAATCATACTAGCGAACTTCCGGTGTTTATTGCTACCTAGGCTCTTAGTTAAAATGTCCGCTGGCATGTTTTCAGTGTTGACATGATCAATCTTAACCAACCCTTGTTCAACCCTATCTCTAATTACATGGGATCTTATATCTAAGTGCTTCGTTCTTCCGTTGCTTATCGGGTTTTCAGATAATTTGATAGCACTCGTGTTATCGTTATAAATTTGAATTGGTAGTTGAATATATTCATTGAGTTGCATTTCATTCATCAAATTGACCAAGCCTATTGTCTAATTAGTTGCAGATGCGATGGCCACATATTCAGCTTCAGCCGAACTTTGCGCAATTACAGTTTGCTTAGTTGATCTCCATGAGATAGCTGCGCCCGCTAGTACATGCAGATATCCTGAGATACTCTTTCTATCTCTTTGATCACCTGCCCAATCTGCATCGACATAACAATCTAAGGCTTTGTTATTACTTTTGTATGTTAACCTTTTATCAATTGTTCCTTACAAATAGCGAAGTATCCTCTTTGCTGCGATAAGGTGCTCTTGCTGTGGATCTGGTTAAATTGAGCTAGCAAGTTGACTGATAAGGAAACTATTTGACCTTGTTCTCACCGATTTAGATGAAACATGACACAATCGATAGAGGGCTATTAATTAAACAATACGGTGAAGTATTTCATCTGCATGGCCAGTGGTTCCTAAGATATTTGGGTTTAAAATTTGGGTATTTTTGTTAAATGTAAAAATGAATTACATAATTTTAACCGAGCTGCGGTGGCGCAGTAGTCAAAGGGTTGGTAAAGGAAGGTTAGGGTTTTGGGTTCGAGGCTTGTTTGTGGCATTTTTATTAAACTTTTCTAATTGTTTTAATTAATTGCACCTGGAGGTATAGTTTCAATTTTTAATTTTGAAAAGTTGGTTAACGTAGATTCGAAAATACTATCATCCTTTTGTCCTGTCCATGAATCCTGAAGTAACAATGTTCTAGATTGGACAAGAGGATCCAAGCATTCTTTCACCCAATACTTCAATGTTTCTTTTGTCATTTTTCCACTCGAACAGGTTGCAGTAAGATTAGCAGGTTTACCTCCATTAATTTGTTGCTGAACTCGTGGTTCAAAAGCACCGGATGGTTCTTGGAAGAAAATGAAAAGTTTAGGAGCAAGAATTCCTATATTTTAAATCAAAACTTGGATTGTGTATGAATGGGTGAGAGAGTTAACACTCTTAACCAACGCTAAGGTATCTTTTTCTCCTTGATCACTCAAAGTGCGACCTGACACCAATTTATAATTAAATCCAGATTGATCAGTATTCCAAATGTTTATTTCATAATTACTGATTAACCTGTTTATTTTTGCAACGAATTCATTTGCTGCTTGGAGAATCTCGTGTTCACTTGTTCTGGTTTTCTTGGTTATGAATTTGGTTATTTTTCTTGATGTTATTTTATACGTTTTTTTGAAGTTTTCAATGAATTGAACACTGGCTTTAAATCCTGAATATGATAGCGTTTCACCAGCTTCTAGTGCCCAAGTTTTGAAATTATGTTCATGGATTGGTAAATTGGTAACCATATGAAGCTTGGTCTGACGATCATAATCACCTGCAAGATGTTTTTGAATCATAGTGATTTTATAATTATTTTTACCTAATTTTGGCCATCTTTTAAGAGTAGAACTCAATGAATATCTTTCATGATGAGCAACAATCGCTTTCATTGTATCAATTGAGAACTGTTTACATATGGGTTGAGCAGCTTTTTTCTGGGGAGAAGGTTCGTAATTATCTTCTTCTGCTTCTTCTTGTTCATCATCATTAGTATCAGAGTCTGAAGCATCATCTTCAACATTTCATCATACAGATAAACATCATCATGGATATCCAATGAACCAGTGTATTTGTTGTCAATCAATTCCCATAATAGATAGGAAAAACTTTTCTCTTCCACTGAAATGGGAGTCCTTGGATAGTTTTTTTTCGCAACAAAATCATACAATATGACCATCACATTCACAGGATTAACCATTTTGCAAATGCTGACAAATAGATTAATGAAAATTGTAAACGTAAAATCAGTAAAACTAACAAATAATGATGGAATAACTTACCCAACCAATAGTCACCGAATTTGATTAAATATCCGAATGGTTCACAAAGTAATTCTCAATTTGGTAATGATTAAAATAATTGGAAATAAAAATTAACACAAATTTTATAAAGGTTTGATGCTTAAAACTAGATGAATAATTTTAAAGAACTATCTTCTTCCTCAAAACTGGCCAACGCCTTGAAAACAAAATGGATTTTGCATTTGACCTAACACAAAGGACAACTTTTGACCTTAAATATCACACTTATCCTAATTTTATAGTAGTGACTGCATTCAATTATTGAAAAAAATGTTCTCAAAATACAGAAAAAACCATCAAAATTCAAAAAAAAACCGAAAAATGCATTTAAAATACTTTAAAATGTATTTAAACATCTCAAAAGTTAATTTAAAACAATTAAAAAAAGTTTAATAAAAATGCCACAAACAAGCCTCGAACCTAAAACCCTAACCTTCCTTTACTAACCCTTTGACTACTGCGCCACCGCAGCTCGGTTAAAATTATGTAATTCATTTTTACATTTAACAAAAATACCCAAATTTTAGACCCAAATATCTTAGGAACCACTGGCCATGCAGATGAAATACTTCACCGTATTTTTTAATTAATAGTCCTCTTGAGATTGTTTCATGTTTCATCTAAATCGGTGAGAACAAGGTCAAATAGTTCCCTTGTGAGTATGTAATATCAGGTCGGGTGAATACAGATATATGTTGAAGAGAACCGATTAAACTACGATAAGTCATTGCATCAACAGGCTCATTCTTCGTATCAAGGAATTTAATATTCTGAATGAAAGGCGTAGACACAACTTTGCAATCGCTCATTCCATGTGAGTCGAGTATCTTTTCGATTGTCTTTGTTTGAGAAACTGAAATTACACCAGGATACTTCTGATCAATCTCAAGTCCTAGTAGGTTTCTAGCTTCACCTTTATCCACAACATCAAAATATTTAGTGATCTGCTGCTTGACCTCTATGAGATACTTCTTATCATTGCATGCTATTAGTAAATCATGGGCATAGACCGTAATGATGCATGTAGTATTATCCTCGTGATTTATGAAAACGCATTGATCAGTTTTCATTGCATCAAATCCCATTTCAATCATGGCTTCTTTGAATGTCTTGTACCATTGTCTTCCACTTTGCTTTAATCCATAAAGAGAGCGGTTCAGTTTACAAACTTTAGATCCATCTTGGAAGTATCCCTCTGGTGTTCCATATATATTTCTTCATCTAAATCGCCATTAAGATATGCAGTGGATACGTCCATTTGATGGAGATGATAGCCTTTCTCTGCACAAATAGCAAAAACTAGTCTCAACGTCGATGCATTAACAACTGGGGCAAACGTTTCGTTATAGTCAACTCCATATTTCTGACTAAAACCTCGAGCAACCAATCGAGCTTTAAATTTGTTAATAGTTCCATCATTATTATATTTCACAGTAAATACCCAACGACATGATACTGGTTTGCGATTCTGAGGTAACTCAACTAAATTCCAAGTCTGATGTTTAGATAAAGATTCCATCTCCGATCCATCGCAGTCTTCCAATCGGCTGCATGTTCACTATGCATTGCTTCAGTGTAAGTTGTTGGGATGATGATGCCATCAAACGGTTTCTTTGACGAGCATGAATTAAGTATCCCTAAGCAAGAAGTACCTTTGGCAAGTCTAGGAATCTGTTCTCTTGGAGTTGTCGAAGGTCGCTTATTATACTTTCTTTTAGTTGTTGATCCTTGGTTAACTGGTTGAGTAATTGATACTTCTCTCGATGACTCTAAATTCACCTCTTCTTCTTCAGTTACCGACTCTGGTATTTGATCATCAAGTTCTATGGGTTGTTCGACTGTTTCTGGATTTGTTTCATGATTTGAAAAGGAAGGTAGTATTGGAAAGATACTTCCTAAATTATATTCAACATCTTTAAATGGCATAACATGTTCAAGAAACCTAACGTCCCGGCTCTTTCCAACCATATTAGTTGAAGGGTTGAACAGTCTATATGCCTTTGATTCATCACAATATCCAACCCCCAACCATCTTCTCCCCTTTTTCTGCGAATTTGTCTAACCCAGGTTTCTTTCGCAATTTGATGACATTGCAACCAAAGACACGAAAGTGAGATACTTCTGGCCTTTTACCATTGAAAAGTTCATAAGGGGTTCTGTTGTCAATTGAATTTGATGCTGACCGGTTTCTAATATAAGCGCTAGTATTAACTGCTTCAGCCCAGAATTTAATATCAAATCCTAAATCTGACAACATTGATCTCGCCATCTCTTCGAGAGTCCTGTTTGCTCGTTCAGCCACCCCGTTTTGTTGAGGAGTGTAAGGTACTGATAACTAGTGACTTATCCCGTTATCTTCTAAATAATCCAGTAACTCTTGATTAATGTACTCTTTACCATTGTCACTTCTTAAGCACTTCAACTTGAGCCCAGTTTCCCTTTCCATGCTTTTATGATACTGAATGTTCATTTCTTTTGTATTAATACAGTGAAGGGTAGAGTTACCCAAAAACAAATTAAATCATTCATCATCAGTTTATTGATTAAGAGTTAAAGCTTAAGACTTACATAATATCCCTTAGAGGTTAGTATATTTCTCAATTCATGTTTAACAAATTTGTAAGTCTAAGACTAAGTCTTAACAAATCATTTTTCTTTCTTTTTTGATATCTTTATTTTTCTATTCTGTCTAAAACTCTTTCTATTTGTCTTTCTAATTTTATCTTAGTAGCAAAGATGTGTTGCTACTGAAATGACAAACGCAAGTGAATGAATTCAGTTGGTCAACAAAAAAGTAACAATTCTTTTTACTGTTAAGGAACAACATGTACATTGTAAACAAACAGACAGATAAAGTATGGAAGCAAAAGTTAATACACAATTTACAGCTAATGTGATACTTTTATTGCATAATAGGCAATAAATTCAAGCAAAAAAGTCCAAATAAAACTAATAGCTTTTTACATACAAGGGAACTTACCCAAGTGCCTCTCAAGGTTTGATGGCCCATTCGATAGGGCTAAGGGTGTAGATGAATACCATGTTGGGTTTTGCCTGCGAGTTGCGTGGTTCCTAAGATGTTTTGGGTTGGAATTTGGCAATTTTGATTAAATGATTTTTAAAAAAATTAGAATTAAAATTTTTTATAATTACAATTTGATTAAAAATATTTGTTTGAATGATTTATAATAATTGTTTATCGTTCAATACAACTAGTTATCAAATTAAAATCATAAAAAAATTCGGATTAAAAAATGCATGACTGCTTAGATTAACTTGAAAGGATATTTGATCTATTTTTGAACTCAGCATGCAAAACTGAATACAGAAAAAAAGTTGAGTACTTAACTCCCAAGGATAAAAAAGTGAAAAATTTTGGAGACGCTCCTTTATGCAATTCTCCATTATCATCCTAGAATATACTAGTACGTACACTATTATCCCCTCCGTTGATTATGCATCTTAAAATTGTCACATTTTTTAAGCGAAAAATAACTAAAACAATAAACTAAACTTACTTTATTTAGTGCAAAAAGTATCATTATTTAACCCTTAACTTTAATCATCAAAGCATAGAAACTTTGTTTTACATACATGAACTAATTACAAACAATTAACCTTTAACTTGACTCAAAAAATTGTTTCATAATGTTTAAAAAGAGTTCCGCATTAATTATCATGTGCATTGACCTTAATCATAAACTTTTGATCAAATTTATTAATAAAGTGTCGATTAAAAGTGAGTTCTCTTGTGTATCTACGCTACTACTTACCAAGAGTCTTGATTTTAAAATAACTTGTGTAGCTTCTTAGAGAACGGTGCTGACTTTTTATCACAAGCATTTTTCAAAGGTGAAAAATTTGGGGAGCTAAAAACAACGTTTTATCTCACGGAAGGCTACAATTGTTGACGAGAATGCCACGCTTTAATTGTAACAAATGTAACAAAAATAACTACATGTTTATGTAGTGGATGAATGTTTATGTTTGTGAATTGTATATGTAAAAAACTAATTAACTGTACCATCTGGTTTTTAGTGGAGAGTATAAATACTCTTCATAATGAAATAAAGACAGACTCAGAAATCAGAAGAGTTTCAATTTTGGTGGAGATGCCGAGTAACTTGAATTTAACTATTGAATGATATCTTAATAATGAATAATATTGTGAAAAACTTTATCAACTTTCACCTTTCCAATTGTTCTGTAAAACTCTTAAATCTTTAATTCTTAATAATTTAATTTCACCCTTAAAGTGTCTCACCTATGTTAAAGTGCTAAATAATCAACCAGTGGTTTAAGGAAAACTCATCAATTTACTTCATCAAAAAAACTTCACCTTACAATTACAGATTTTTGTTATCACCGTTCAATTCATATTTGTTTAAGTGATTTTCTGTGAAATCTAATTAATTTAAGTAGATTTACCATTATTTTTCATGGATACAATTGATTCTAAGGTTGACACTGGTCCAATCTATCTTATAAGATAAGATTTCTGGAGATCATACCGAATTACCATTCACTTGAGAATAAACGGTCAAACTTTGGACAATCAAACAATCAAAAATCGGACTTTGGGAAATCAAAGCAATAAGTACTGCATTGAGAGTTCACCCTTGGTATATTAACTATCAACTGATAATCGTATTTCATCATCATAATAGTAAAACAGTAATAGATTACAATCTCATATGTTTTGAAACGAAAGACGAGAATAGACACTAAAATAGGTAGTTATAAAATCAACATGATGGTCAGAACCTAGTTCTACTTTATCATTTGGTTTTTTCTATTCAAGGTTTCAACTCAATATAATGGATTTTTTACAGTGCAACAAATCAAATTAATGTGCTGTCTACTACAAACTGGAATAACTCAAGAGCAATTGAACAGATTATTTGAAATTTTATATGATAAAAATAGACCTAATGTTGAACAGTTTATTAGATTGTAACTCACTCTAAGAAAAAATTAACAGGTTGACGTTATAGCATGTTCAAGGTCATTTGAAAGTCAAAAGC
Source organism: Tetranychus truncatus (assembly GCA_028476895.1). NCBI lineage: Eukaryota > Metazoa > Arthropoda > Arachnida > Trombidiformes > Tetranychidae > Tetranychus > Tetranychus truncatus. The sequence continues at coordinate 14,589,936 of CM052061.1, forward strand.
ACATACTTTGCTAATGAATTCTCCTCATAAATTTAAACAAATATTTAACCAAACTAAATTTTTTATCCGTACTAAGAAGTTTAGATTGTTTATAGAAATCGAAAGAACGTCACAACGTAAAGTTAATTACAAATTCAATCATAAATTTCTCGTTATTTCATCTATGTTAACATTTTGTGTTTATAATTATCAAAAACTATTAACGAAACATCTGCTGAATTCGTAATTATTGCTTCTAAAATTAATCATTACATTGCTGCTTTAGCTTATTTTACCACATAATAAAAAAAACATACGTCAATTATATGATAAACCAATTAATTTTTATTAGTAATTCACCATTAATTTAACGATTATTTTATTAGTTTACAATTTATTTGTTTATCTTATTAACCTAAAACACTTGAGTAAACAATCTCTGAACAATTTTTGCTAACCAACTAATCATTTGAAAAGATTTAATAGCTACTATTGCTGAACTTAGATTAATCACATACGATCATCGTCTATTAATAGATGACAACCCCGAAAGAAAACTTTAAAATAGTTGAAGTAAAAGTTCATTTACGAAATCACGCAGCATATCGTTATCAGCAACCAGTTACAGTAAAGTATTTTTATAATAACAAAATCATTACTGATCGGAGTCTTACTGGAATCAACTCATTTGACGTTATTTATATACCACCTGGTTTCTTAGATTTCTGATAATTATCATTATTCATTAAATCAATAGCAATGCAGAATTCAATAGAGGATTCAACTATTGCTCCTAAAAATGGTATAAACGCTTCTCAGGTACCAAATGTAATGGCAGCTACTAAAGCCAACATTTCCATACCAAGTGTTACCATTAATATAAACTTCTTTTCTGAAGATGATGATGAAAATGTTATTGATTGGTTTGTTACCTTTGAGTTCGCTGCTAAAGCCTTAGGGTGGAATGAGACAGATATGTTGAATGCTGTCCCAGCATATTTGCACGGCACGGCAAGACGATGGTACTATGCCGTTTCAGGAACAGTTATGGCTGTCGATGACCCACCAAAAGACTATATTACTCTTAAAAATAGAATGATCGCAGATCTTTGTCCAGCTGATTATAGATCTTATTTATCTCAGGAGCTTTATAAAGCAAAACAAAGAATAGGGCAATCAGCGGTCGCTTTCATTTATGAGATGCATGAATTATGTCGCAGAATTCACGAGGAAACACCTGAAGTTTTCATAATTAGTATGATAAAAGAAAAATTATTGCCACAAATTAAATATGGCATCCATTTAAAAAATCCAACAACTCTTAAAGACCTAGTCGAATCTGCAAGATTAGCAGAACGAGCTATGCATAGTTGCTCTACTCCTTTTGATGCACCTAGTCGAGAAACGCTTCAGTTGCAAACACAACTACAACAAATTAAGGAAAGGTTTGACTCGTTTACAAAAAGGTGCAACATTTGCAAAAGACTTGGTCACACTGATGAACGGTGTCATTTCAATAGAAGAGTAGATAATGATTATAATCAACAAAATTATGGTTTTACTCCCAATAATTCGAATCAGTCGACTGGAGTCCACCGTATCCTGTTAACTTTAATCCAAATATTGTTCAACCCAATGCAGAGTATCAACAAGTTATTGCCCAAGCAAATAATAGCTATCAGACAGCGCTAGCCAATAATAACTATACTCCAGGTCACCCTGGAGTCACAAATCGTGCATTTGCTAGATGAAAACCCTTTGCTAAGAATACTGCTGAACCTGAAAATTAAAGAGAATTCAACTTCACAGAAAGAAACTGAAGTAAAAACTGTAGCTCCGAAACAACCAGCTAGACGAGGTAGGTCTAAAGAAAAATCACCTTCACCTAAACGAGGTAGACCTCCTAGTCGTGGTCGTGGCCGCGGTAGAAGTAAAGCACCGCAGGTTCGAATCACAGCTTATCAGGGAGATGAATCTAATATTGAAGATATGTAATCAGAGCACTGTTTTGAACAAGAAGAGGAGTATTTAGTCAATCCTGTAGTTCATTTACTAAATAGGAATTTGATTCAACAGTACATAAAAGTTAATGGTTTGAAGGTAGATTCGATGCTAGACACGGGATCTGAAATCTCATTAATCACTAGGGAACTAGCAGAGAAACTGAATTTGGATATAAAAAATATAATGGTCCGTTACCGTTTGCAGCAAACAATAAACCACTGCCTGTATTAGGTAAAGTTAAGGTCCAAATGAAAATTACTGATGGTAAAAAAATGGCTGTGATTGACGCTAAACTACAGGTTGTCAAACATCTACCTCGTAAATTCAAAGTCCTCATAGGACAAGATCTTTTAAGCGAAGCCAAGGTACAGATCAATTGTGGGGACAAGTCAATTAAGATAGGTACTGATGAACAACATGTTGAGTTAATCACGACAGATGATGATTCATCGAAGTCTTCAGCAGACCAGAACACTTCCGATGAACACTCTAATGAAGTTTATGATTTAAACGATTTTGTTTCTTCCGAACCAGATCTAAATCAACCTTCAGAAGAGATTGAAAGTACAGTAGACTTTCAACCTGTTTCGTCAACAATCGATACTCCAGAGTTGAAATTAAACATTGAAACTGGAATGTCTGGTGGAGTAGAAACAGAGTTGAAGAATTTATGCGACAAATAAGGGACAGCTTTCGCTGTAACTGCACAAGAATTAGGGAGAACTAATCTCTTTGTTCATCGCATTTAAACAGGCAATCATGCCACAATCGCACAATCTACTTATTCACAAAGTGAACAAAAGAGGGAAATAACGAAACAAACTGTCGCTGAACTATTAAGAGATGGAATTATAGTTGATTCATTCTCCCCATGGTGCTCTTCAGTAGTTTTAGTTAGTAAGAAAACTGGAGATTGGCGAATGTGTGTAGACTATCGTAAGTTGAATGCAATTACAGTAAAAGACTCATACCCTATTCCCAATATTAACGTATCATTAGACGCACTAAAAGGTTCACAATACTTTAGTCTTCTAGATCTTAGATCTGGATATCATCAGGTAGAGTTAGCCAAAGAAGATCGCCAGAAAAGTGCATTTGTTACTAGTTTTGGGATGTATGAGTATGTTACGATGCCTTTTGGTTTATGCAATGCCCCCGCAACTTTTCAACGACTGATGAATTGCTGTTTATCAGGACTTAAATACTCATGTTGTTTAGTATATATTGACGACATTATTGTTTTCAGTAAGTCTATCGAGGAACATTTTGAACGTCTAGAAGCCGTTTTCAGCAGTTTGCGATTGGCTGGGTTAACTCTGAAACCAGATAAGTGTTTTTTCTTTAAAAGAAAAATACTTTATCTTGGCCATATAATTAGTTTTGCCGGACAAGAACCTGACCCAGAAAAAATACGAGCAGTTAAAAATTTTCCTGTCCCCATTACCCTTAAAGACATAAGATCATTTGTTGCGCTTTGTTCTTACTACAGAAAATTTATCAAAGATTTTGCTAAAATTGCGCAGCCTTTAACACAGCTAACAAGGAACGAAGCTCCTTTTATTTGGGGTCCCGAACAGGTTGAAGCTTTTGAATATTTGAAAAATTGTCTAATCAGAGCTCCTGTTTTAGCACATTATGATCACACTTTGGAGACTCAGTTGAGAACTGATGCTTCAGACATTGGCTTAGGTGCAATTTTACTTCAAAAACATGATAATAAATGGAAACCAGTTGCCTTCGCAAGTAGACAAATTAGAGGCGCAGAGATTAACTACCCCATTTCAGATAAAGAATGTCTTGCAATTATTTATGCTTTTGAGAATTAAATTTGATATAGTGACAGATCTTTGTGTTTTATGCTTCATGAGGTCTAAGACTAAATTACCCCCGAGATTGATGCGTTATGCAATGAACTTACAATGATTTGAATTCACAATTACTTATGAATCTGGCAAAATTCATCAAGATGCTGATTGTTTAAGTCGTTATCCAACGAATGATCCTGAATTTAATAATATTGGAGAGGATGATAAAGAGCAGGGAGACGACATTTTTACTTTGTTGATTAACGAACAAGATGAGGAAACTATTGATTTACTTAATCAACAACGTAATGATCCAGTAATTCAAACTCAGATACAACAAATGAATGAAATTGATAAATTAGAACCAAAAATAAAAAACAAAATTGCACGTAGTCATCGACTTAAAGATGGTATTTTACAGAGAAAGATTGTAACAGAAAATGGAGTCCATTGGGTTCCAGTGCTACCATCATCTTTAATAAAGCCAGTCCTATTATCTTATCACAATGATGTAACTTCAGGACATTGTGGTCTTTATCAAACCTATTCGAAACTAAAATCAAAATATTATTGGCCGAAAATGACTAAAGATATTGCAAAGTATATCAGTGCATGTGAGGAACGTCAGCGTAATAAAAAGGGCCTAGGGAACGCTGTTCCTCCATTGAAGTCGATCTATGTGTCCGCTCCTTTTGAAAAAAAATGGGAATCGACTTATTAGGTCCTTTACCTTCAGTAGTATATACTACTATATACTATACTATACTATACTATATATACCTACCTAGTATATCATCGTGGCGACTGATTACTTCACTCGCTGGGTAGAGATGAAAGCAATAGCAAAGAAAGACACACTCAACACCGCAAAATTCTTAATCGAGAACATACTATGCAAACATGGCTGCCCAAAAACAGTTGTTAGTGATCAAGGTCAAAATTTTATCGCTGACACTATAAAAGAAATTGCAGAATTTATGAATACAAAATGGCACTTATCGACTATCTATCATCCACAAACCAATGGAATGACTGAAAGAGTTAATCGAACAATTTGTCAGATGTTGAGTCATTATTGCCAGGAAACTAATCGTTTGCGTTGGACTCAAGTATTGCCGCTGATAAATTTTGCTATATGGAAGAGAGCCAAACTTGCCGATCGATGCGAAGATAAAACCTGAAAATAAAGAAACAAGGTTTTCCGAATATGTGGAATTTATAAATAACGAATGGACGCTAATGAGAGAACAGGCAAGAATTAATTCAGACGAGTCAAAAGAAAAGCAGTTTAAAATTATGAGAGACGACATAGAATTTAGAACATTTAATGTAGGAGACATGGTTCTTTATAAGAAACAAGTGAGAACGAACAAGTTAGAATCTAAATATGAAGGACCCTACGAGATTGTTGAAAAAATTGGTGAAACTACCTATCTACTTAATAGAGGAGAAGAATTTGAACCAAAACGAGTACATGGTTCCCAAATCAAGCCTTATCATGAGAATAAAGCAACTCCTGCGAATGGAAACATAAGTGGAAGTAAAATCTCGTCGAGTGTGTTTATAACACTGCTTCTTACTTGTTTAACAGTGATGTCTCAGTCAATTGAATATGGTGAACCTCTTATTTGGAAAAATACGGACAATAAGTTTTTGAAAGGGATTATCTTGGTAAATCAAACGATTATGATGGTGAACCCTTGCAAGCAGATACCAGAATATGAAAGCTACTTCGACAACAATATAAGATGGTCCAATGAAGATAATATGGAGTGTGGAGTCGAATGGGTGTCAGATTTGATCCACGAAGCAGTTCCAACCTATCGTGGCTGTGCTGAATTTATTAAAAATGGAAATAGAGATCATTGTAAAGAAAAATACGATGAAATTTGTTTTCAATACACTCACCGCAATGACATCTTTTACATTGCCACACATTTACATTACGGTATATTAATGTAAAAACGACCGATGTTGAGATTCTTTGTAACCTATCTAAAAACCCATCACTAGTCAGACGTAAAAGAGCAGTTGTATCAGGAGTTATTTTTGGTGCTTCACTTCTAATACTGGGAACGTCTATGCTTTATAGTAGTTTCAACAGTCGTTCGAAAACGATTGATGAAATTACAAATGAATTTCTTGACCACACAACAAGAGCATTAAGAGTTCAACAAGCTAGAATGATGACAATGGCAGTCGAGTTATCTGAACTCAAAACTAGAGTTTCACAGCTCGAGCACATGTCATTTGAGAACTCATTCAGAGCATCTGATATTTCTTTCGAAATGAATAGAATTATATCCATCTTGGATCGCTATTCGAAAACGCTATTCGACTCCAAGGAACAATACCAATGTCAACCTTCAATTTTTTCAATATAAAGTTACCATGTGAGAACTCATGTCCATTGTTTACGGTCACCGAAGCAAATTGTCGAATGATTTCAAACAACACCCTTAATGAAAGTTGGTTCATGGAATTGACGTTCAAAGTAAAGGAGATTGCAACCGAATTGGTAGTGCAAAAGGCTGATCCATTCGTTCTTCTGGACAAAGATAACCAAACCGTGTGTTTGAAGAACTACAAAGGTCCACATTATATAGTTGTCAATGAAACTTCGACAGAAATCTGTTCAATAGACGCTGAAGAGACTGAGCAACCTTACTTAGTTCACTTCATAAACTATTGTGACAAATCTCTAAACATTGATTTGTGGTCGAAAGAAAATTGTGTAGAAGTGTCCAAATACAAGATAAGAAAACCGCAAATTAAAATTGTCAATGATCACTTCTATATTTACTGTGTTGGACACAACATAACAATGTTTGGTAACACCAAAGAATGGCCAGATAACATTCTTAAGATATCAATGAACCTGAACTTTTCCATCGATAACATAACTTATACTGTTAGTCAACTTGCGCATCTGGAACATTATAAAATGACTCCGGTGTCAAACCTGATTAATTGGAAACTAACAAACGTTCAACTGACCATTCATACTAAACTATATGATCTTGACGTTTTGGAAGAATTAGTAACAAGACATAAGGATTCTATTGAGCAATCTAAATCATGGACTGACTGGATTAAAAGAAGCTTGATAATGTTATTGTTATCAGTCAAAACCGTCTGCATAATGCTACTCATCATATCAAAGCTTTTCAATATGATCTTTTATTGCATTAAAAGACCAATCGTCTCAGTGAACATAGTTCCTGATCAAAATGCCAGTCGTATGAATACACTGAAACAAGTGCCAGTACCATTGAGCTCGCTTTATTAACCGCTACGCTACTTTTATTGCTAAATTATAATATTTAAATAGTTAATGTTTTGTTCTCCTTTTAGGTTATTATTGTTAAATATGTATCGACCATCAACCTCAAGAAATTCAGTCCCTGTTGTTATTGATTTAGACCCTGTCCAACAGCCAAATAGATGGGAAGATAGTGATTCCGCAGTCCCGGATCCTGTCCAAGATCTGTTTGATTGGGATACTGATGCACGACCGGACCCTAATGTTTTACGATTGATGGAACAAAATCATGAAACAACACCTCATCAATTAACCCAAGATAAATTTGTAGACATACAAACAATCAAAGATTTTGAATGTGTAATTTGCTTGGATATAGTTGTAGAACATAATAAGTCTCAAACATGTAGTAACTGCCTTAAATCAATGTGCCCCAACTCCTGTTTATCTGCCTACAAGGTATCTTATCCGGCTCGTACAAGAAAATGTCCAGCATGTAGGGCGTCTTTTCTTCATCGAAATAGACCAAGAACAGGACCAAAATCTATTGAACAGTTTGAAAATTTAGAAGTACATTGCTTCTTTAGTCCATCATGCCAAAATATAATCCCGGTGAAAGATTATCATGACCATGTTAATAGCTGTATTTACAATGTTAACAACTGCAGTAGGTGCAATAGAAAAGGAGGGAACCAAGAAATTCATATAGGCTATTGCATGGATGAACTAAGTTCGATTCATGCAGAATTAGAAGATAAAAAAAGGTTGTTGACCAGGGCAGCTATAACCATGGAAGTGCAGAAACAGATGATAGAAGAATTAAGAAGCAACCATAAGCAATCCTGTGCGTACTCTAAGACCAGTGCAGGGAAAATATACCAAATTCACTATAAGATATTTGGATCAAACTTTTCAGTTAGAGAATCTTTCCCTTGATGATCCAGGCTCTGTCCTACGTTCTGAGATTGAGAAATTGGTTGGAGCAAAAGTGGCTACTATTTTGGAAGCTGATCAAACTATCATCAGTGATGAGGCTTTTGAGGCAACACCAGTTTTGCTATCAACCGAAAGTCATTACTGTATTGCCTGCCGATTTCACTGTTAATGAAGGAGCAAAATTACGTATTCAAATCAACAAAGATGGGAGGAGTTAAATTTGTAACTGAACAGTGGCTGTTCAGAAAGGCGGTCGGTACATGTAACAAAAATAACTACATGTTTATGTAGTGGATGAATGTTTATGTTTGTGAATTATATATGTAAAAAACTAATTAACTGTATCATCTGGTTTTTAGTGGAGAGTATAAATACTCTTCATAATGAAATAAAGAAAGACTCAGAAATCAGCAGAGTTGCACCATCAATATCTGTAACAGAAGTTCTTACTGCAGAAAACGGGGATGCCCATGTAGAAGGCGAAACATTTATCGGTATGCTTCTGGGTAAACTTAAGGATTTGACTGGTTACCGATTGAAAACATTGGTTGAAATTTTCACTGAAACGCGTGTGATTGGTTTTTGAGTGGATATGTTCATTCCAGTGCATAAAATTTTCTGTGTGATGCAATGCGTTTTTGCTGGTTCTCAACAATACTGTTCGTAGCATTCACAATGTTAAATTTTAACATAAGAAAAATTTTTTCGTACACATATCTTCTTGCTGAATTTACTTTTTGCCAAGTTGCCTTTCGCTGGAATGACTCTTGACCAAATTTGATGGATAGATTACATCAAAAATGGATGCAGTTTTTATGTGTTAAGAAATTCGCAAGTTCAAAATCTTATCTCTTAAGTCTAAGTTTTTGCCCATGGTCCTCTATTCTTAAAACTCTATTGTTTAATTCTTGGCCTTTTCGTTTGAACAGTTTCAGGTTAATTTTTGCAGCAAGTTGTTGCAAGGTGGGTGCAATATAACAAAAAATGCAAAAAAATTGGTGACAAAATCGCATTCGAAGCTAATCAATGAATTAAACATCCCACACGTAGCTATTGTTTAATGATATGTGAGGTTCCGTATTATAACAGTTGATCTTGATGATTACACGTGAAAGTAATAGCGCAAGCAGGATTATTGAATGCTGTGTTTTGACTATTGAGCTTATACTTATACTGAGCTATTAAATAGAGTGATCGGTTCAAAATAAAGTCCTGTCAATCCGAACCGATCACCCTAATACAACTAAAACAACTTTTTTAAACATTTTATAGTTCTGTAATAACGTGTAATCCAATAATTTCATCATAATTCATCTCTGATAATAATTGTTGTTAACGATTGCTTTAGATAATTTTACTTGATAACTTGATCACAAAACAAAGAGTTACAAAAATCTAGCCTCAATCAACAATAAGAAAAATTGACTTAATTGGTAGCAATGCACAAATAAATCATTTTGTTAAACACTTCATATCAATGGGAATAAAAGAACGAGAATTATGCCCTTGTTTTCCCATTTTAAATGTCACTCATGAGAAAATCAAAATAAGGAAATTTTGTTTGACCGACTAAATGCATGATAACCACCTGGTTATCGAAACTGTTATTTTGTGTGTCGGAATGGTTGATGACTGGACACTCATTCATCACATATCGACATTATAGCGTTGATTAAAATATTTAAACAGCAAAAGGGAAAGGGACGTACAGAGAAGAAAATCTTCAGTATTTTGTATAAAATTGAAAAGTCTTTATTAATCAATCATTTTTAGAATCAACATAAGAATTTGGATTAGAAAAAATCATGAAAGAATGATTTCGAATCGAGATTAGCAATTCACCTTATTCAATTTGACATCCTCTTTTTTTACTTTTATTGATCGATTAAATATGATCGTTAATATGATAAATCTCATATCAACTCATGTATTTGTTCAACTCATATTGATAATGATAACATTCTTTCAAAATGTCAATATTTGTTATTAATAAATTAACAATAATAATGATAGTGATCGTGATGGATGAAAAATGCTTATAAATTAATCACAAGATGAGAATAGAATTATTAAAAGTCAAAATACAATGAAGTTAACTTTGGGTCTTGCGCTTCTTACCTTTTGTGTAACTTTAGGTTCTACACGAGCCTTTTACAATCAATTACCAAAAGATGGCTCCAAAATTCATGCCGTTATAGTCGCTGCTGCAGGTGGAATCGACAATTATCTACTTCAAGCAAACACATGCCATGCTTATCATATTCTTAGGAATCGTGGTGTTCCTGCTGAAAATATAATCCATATGATGCCTGATGATATTGCCAACAACCCTGATAATCCTGTCCCTGGTAAAATTTTCAATGAACCCAATGGTACTGATGTTTATGCTGGATGTGGTAAAGACTATACTGGTGATGAGGTTAATCCAGAAAATTTCATGAAAATTCTGAAAGGAGACAAGGAGCTTGCCAAGAAGGGCAAAAAAGTGCTAACAGCGGGACCAGATGATCATGTTCTAGTCTACTTCAATGATCATGGGTATACTGGGTTGATATGCTTTCCAGAATCGGTATTGACTTCAGATGATCTCAATGAAACCATAACATATATGCATGAGCACCAATTGTATGGTAAACTCACTTTCTACTTGGTAACCTGCAATTCTGGCTCAATGTTTGAAAACATTTTGTCTCCCAACATTAACGTATACGCAGTATCATCGGCTAGGCCAGATGAACCAACATTCGAAAGTTTTTGTGATGAGCCAAATTTCCCTTTCTGTCTAAGCGATCAGTTTTCTTATGCTTGGTTCAAGGATACTGAACAACACGATCCAACTAAAGAAACTCTTGAAACTCAGTATGAAGACCTCGTTAAAAAAGTAACTGGATCAATTCCACAACAATATGGTGCTAAGGATATAGCAAACGAGTTAATTGGTGAGTTCGAAGGTGAATCTAAATCAAGTCAAGCCTCAAGATTGGGTCAACCAAAAGTAACTGGACTTGTCAGCAGACGAGATGGTTCTTTGCATTATTGGCGTCGTCGATTGGAGATGGCCAGAGACAATGAAATTGATCGAGTTAAATCTAAACTATCAACCATTGTTGAAGGAAGACGATTTTATGACAGAGCAATTAGAAATGTCATCAATGAACTTTGCAGAGCTGGATTCTGTTCGAATGCCAACGATGTTTTGTCAACTCATTTAAGCCTTTTTAATCATAAAGCATACTCTTTGGTGGCTAAGAAGTTCCATTCAAGTTGCATCAATCTTGGCGTCCATTCGTACGCACTCAATTACATGTATGCTTTTGCCAACATTATTGAATCACAAGATGATCACTTTGAGTTGCAAAAATTAATGCACAAAATGACAAGTGCCTGTGCTCATCACATTGGTAATCACGGTTTCGATGCAATTGTTTAATGTAAACTCAAAGTTGTATTGATCTTCGAATTTCATGCAAATGTTTGTTTTTGCAATGAATAATGAATGACTATATTGTTTTTTCAATGTACCAGTAGAAACTAATAAATAAATAATTTTGCATAAAACAACAAACATCTTATACTAATTATTGTAAGCGAAACTAATAGTTGAATCAAATGGAGAAAGGTATTTTAAAGAAAGGTTTCATCGATTGAGTCTTCAAAGTTAGGAAGTTAGGTTTTTATTGTCGCCAACAGATGGTGATGTGTGTCTAGTAAAGTAACTGAAAGCAATTGGAAAATAAAAAATAAAAAACTCAGAGTATTTTACCTCAGGAAAAAGAGAATAACCAGATAATATAAAGAAAATACGATATTCAGTACCATTAAACAGGAAACTCACCTAGACCACTGAGAATCTCAATGTTGTTCGGGCTAGAATAAAATAATATTATTGTTTTTTAATTTTATTGAAACTCACGTTCATAACATAATACCTGGTTCACAAAAACGCCTCAAATTTTACCATTGACTGTTTTAATCACATTAATTTTTCTCGCTTTGTTTTTCAAATTTTTTTTTGCAAAATTAAATTCATTGTAACTCCTTTCATACAATTGTGCATTCAGCATACTCAGTATAAGCTTTCGGCATCGCTTTGCTTTTTGACTAATTGCCTTATCTGTTTCCTAACTATTGTAGCAAGGTGGAATAAGAATAAACTAATTTGAATAAGTTATGAAAAGTTCAAGTAAATTTTCATTTTGAACAAGCATTCCAAGTCTTTTTCTGGCCGATCCCTTAATCCTATTAGATTACTTCAAGTTTCAATGATGATTATTGCAAAAATTTCAGTATAAACTCAAAGTAAATTTGGAAAGAGCGATTTGCAGGAATTTAAAACCAATGCAATTTCGATCCTGATTTGTATAAATGAGCATCGATGACTTATTTATCCACTTCTCGTGGGAAATTCCAGGCGATTTTCGCTTGATTGCAACCTTTTCATCAAACCGAACAGCGAAAAGACAAAATTATCGTCTCATTGTTTCACTCAATTTTCACTGTTAACTTTATTGTTCATCCCTTGAAGGAGCAGATAAAAAAGAGAGAAGAAAAAATCTGGTAAAAAAGTGTCTTAATTTCAAGTGGTTCAGTGTAATAAACATTTTTTCACATGATGATGATGATCTTGCCAGCATAATAGTTGATAATAACAACATTAATGGTAGCAGTAATAAACCAAGTGTTAAGTGAATCCCAAGTAAAAAGAATCACTTTTCTGGTAAATTTTTTTGCTCTCTACTCAAGAAAAGAAAAAGTTGAGTAAAATTTCAACTTCATTCAAGTTTAATTTAGCGTAATTTTGTTCATCTAAAGAAGTAAATTTTCATTTCTTTTTTTTCAAATTGTGCTTTTTTAATTCACTTTTTGCTCTTCCAGTATTACTAATGCGATTGTAACCTCAGTTTCATTTAATAACAACAATGGTAATAATAAAAAGAAGATGATCATCGGAATAATGTTTACTATTATTATAACAATCAAAAAGAGCAACAACAAGAAAAAAATGCAATAATAATAGTAATGCTCAGGGAGACAGAATATTATGGTGAAAATGGAACGACAGAATTTTGTGTTTTTTTCTCTCTTCTTTTGTTGTTTTTCTTGATAATTTTAATAGTCACATTTATTATTATCACACTTGGGCATCGACTCACACAGTTGAACTAAAATTGGATGAGAAGCAATAAAATTAAGAGTTTGCAGGAAGAGTTGAAGTTGAAGAGATGAAGATGATAATGATGATGAATAAAAAAGGTTGACATAGCAATCCATCAATGACATGGAATATGTTAACTGTAATTAGGTATGGGCTTTGGGTTTTCATGAAACTTCACTTCTTTATCCGTGTCTTGAATAGTTTAATATTTTATGCTGTTGGATTTATTAGAGCATTTTGCATTGTTTCATTTAATTTATGAAAAAGCTTTCTTTTCATTAACATTTATCCAATTGCTAATATTGCAAAGGAATGCTGCATCAATTATCATCTCTCAATCAACTTGCACTGCAACTCGATTTCCAATTTCTGTCCAACAATCAACTTCCATCTGTCAACTTGAAACACGCTCACATGAAACACTAGAGCCAGATTTGATGAGATGTCACTCGATAGAGAATGATGAGTTATAAATGAAAAAGCATAATGGCTCTAATCTGTGAGTATTCAATATTTGGTTATTTTTATTATTGCAAATGGATATAATTACGCCATGAGTTGAATGGCAGCTCAGTGTCCAAACCTGACTCTATGCATTCCGTTTCAGTGTATCAAAATTATGTCTTTATGCGCTTGCAAATCGCGAAATCGTTATTGCAATATGCTAAATAAAATGAATACTTTAACAGTAGAGAAATGAATACGATCGTATGTCAAAAGAAGATATTAAAATGATAATTTAGATACAAAGTGTTTAGACAGATTTACAAACAGTAACGACAATTCAAGTCGATATATCTTGCTTCTAAGCATTGTCATTGTATAAGCAAGTGAATGTCAGCCATACAATATGCATTAGAGGTGCGAAAAGACCAATAATTAGTAATTAGTTTTACAAAAGAGAACTCAGAAACAGAAGCACTGCAGCATTCCTGCACTTTAAAGGACTTTATTCCATGTTATTAATGCATCATTGATGTAGTTCTATCTAACTGCTTCTTTGCATGTAACTAAAAATAAGCAGATCAGCACCATGCGATGAAAAGCAAAACTTCAAACAGCATTTCTCGATTGTAGTCAATAGCTTGCAAAAACTATTATAACTGTGAGTTAAGCTAAAAGCATGCAGCTATCTCGCAGAACTTTTCTAACGTAAGAAGAGACGAAGTGTAAAACTTTTCAACGAATCTTGCTCAACTCAGAGTTTAGTTTTGTTAATTGTATTGATAATCAAACATTAGTGCTAAAAGCTGCTGAAATGGACGGTACAGAGGCAATTTAAGACAAACGAAGTGAAACATCGAAAAAATTACTTTGCCGTTTGTTTGCACTTTACTGATATACTTTACTTCGTATTGCATTTGCAATAACAACAAAGTGATAGAACGTTAAACACACAGAATTATAAATTAATTAGGAGCGAAAGCCTGTTAGAAGTGATCAACAAAAGATTTTATGGGTTCATTTTCTGGAATATTTCTTCGTAAACTGTTTGCATTTTTGCTAATTATGCGCTTATACTACACCTTTTATTACTTATTGGTTCATCTAGGTTGATACTTCGAAGCAGCATTCTTTTTAGTAAGCAACTCGAGTTTGGTTCTGCAACAATAAGTTTTACGCGAGTCAGAAGGATTTGAACTAGCTCTATATTCATCTTTTGAAGTGTTCAATCTACTCTCACAAGCAAATCCTGCTTCAATCATTCCAAAGTGCTTCTGGATCAATCTATTTGTACTTTGACTGCAAAAACGACATCAAATTGAAGCAATAGAAGTCAAATGTTGCCAAAAACCTCGTGTAAAGCATTTTCTGGTTAATTCGCTCCAGAAATTTCACGTTTGGTTCGCTCATATTGATATGAATTGATTTGAGAAATTGAGCAATTGCTCAAGATTCGTTGACCTGCTGTCTTGATTGAGAGTGTTTTCGGTCTTGTAACCATCTGCATCGACTGGAAGCTAACGAAATTATCAACATCGCCGTTCAATCTCGCATTGCAACCGTTTAAGTCATCAATCAATGACTTTTTAGATGTTTTATGTAATTTATAGCGAAATTAAGTAAAAATAAAAAGTATTTAGTTTGTTAAATGCAATTGCATTTATTATTATCAGCGAGAAGAATATTCAACATTGTATTTAAGTTCCATGCACATTGCCAGGCAATCTGTATGCTTCATTCTATCGTTATAAAAATAAACTGAGTCGATTTGGATTTACCTCAAATGAAAAGATAGTTTTTATTGCACTTAGAGCTTAGTAATGATCTTCTGAGCTGGGCTGAACTGAGCTAGCTGAGTTAAACCCTTTTAAATTTTAATGTTGACGAGCCAAATTGTTGACAAACAATTGCATTAACTGTAAAATATCTGCAGAATTGAGCAGAAAAATCAAAGAACAGAATAGTTTGAAAAGAAAATTTATTCATTTACATATTAATGAATGAAATAACGTTGATTGTACAATTGATCACATATTTGTGCATAATTATGATGTAATGATGACCACTGTTTTGTCCATTATTTTAGCTAAAATACATAACAATATTCATGAAACAAAGTAAAATACAAAATGATATTAGATTCTCAACACATAATATTGCATTGAAATGCTTTATTCCTCAATCATCATGTCTTAATCAACTCGTACTTCAACCCGATTTCCATTTCTGTTGAATACCAACTTCCATCAGCTTGAATCACGCTCACACGAGCCAGATTCGGGATAATTATCATAAGTTGAATGGCTGTTCGAGTTGAAAACTGTTTCTGTACATTCCTCCTCAGTGTATCAAAATTATATATTAATATTTATGTCTGTATGAATATGAAAATCATTTTGCAAAATACCAATAGATTGGATAAAAAGGACAAAGGTTTGCAATTTATTGTTTCATTGAATTAGTAAATGAATATAATTCACAATATAGATTTATAGAAGGCTGTTCAGGCAAAGTTCTCGATTGCAATCAAACTGAGCCGCTTTTAGCGATATCGTATGAGCTTTTTTAACGAAAAAGAGGCGTAATGAACTGCCAAAATGGTCAACCATATTTTAGTTTTGTTCATTGTATTAAGAATCAAGCAATTGTATTATTTGTTTGAATTGCTGTTTCAGAATGAATGCAAGACGAAAGAAGTGAAACGTCAAGAATAATGATTTGCCGTGTGTCTTATCGTATTTTGTTGGCGTTATTGCAATGTGTGCAATTACAACAAAGTGCATATAGAGTTAATCACACAGAATTACTCTAATTAGCAAAAGAATTCCGGTAAAATTTATTTGCAAAAAGGGTTTACAATTCCTAGAGCATTTCTTTGTAAACTCGTATTGTTGCTAATTATTAGTTTTTTCACGCCTCTAATTACTTATTGGTTCATCTAGGTTGATACTTCGAAGCAGCATTCGTTTTAGTAAGCAACTCGAGTTTGGTTCTGCAACAATAAGTTTTACGCGAGTCAGAAGGATTTGAACTAGCTCTATATTCAATTTAATCAATTCAATTTTGAAGTGTTCAATCTGCAGACTATATCACAAGTAAACCCTACTTCAATAATTTCTTCGTGTAAATAACTGCAAAACAACATTGTGAACGACCTATCGTTACCTAAAAGCATTTTCTGGCTATTTTAATCCAAAAATTATATGTTGGAGTCTTATCAGTAAGCCTAATATTCACAATAATCGATTTGAGAAATTGAGTATTAATTGCAACAGACTAGTTGACCTTCAGTGGCTGCGTTAGTAGCATTCTAGAGCAATCCATTCGCATCGACTGCAAAACATTGAATCAGCGAAAATTGAAACAGAAACCAAATCTTACCTAAAAATCTCTCTTAAAGCACTAAACTCCAGAAATTGCACGTTGCATCAACCACATAAGCTGCTTCATATGACTAGAATTGATTTAAGCAAATTGTTGATTGTAACAGGTAGTGTGATCTGTAGTGGTTGCATTGATAATGTGCATAATTAAAACTTGATCCTTGGTTGAAAATGATGCTAAAAACCATCTGCATGGAAGCTAACGAGAAGACTAGACGGCTTGAGCTAACGAGGTTTTCAATATCGTCGGTCAATTCTTCCTTTTCAACAAAGCATTATTTGATGACTTTTTACAGCATCAAGTTTGGGTTTAAATGTCACTTAATCTTATTGAATTAGTTGAATAGTAAACATTGTATCTTGTTTATTGTTCTTGTATGTTTCAATCTATTAAATCTATTTATTACACAAATAATGTTGATCTGAGTTATCTCCGAATCGAAAGACAGATTTTTCTTGCAGAAACACGAAGCAAAGTGATGCTCTAAAGTAAAACTTTCTAAATTTCAATGTTGACGAGCCAAATTGTTCACAAACAATTGCATTAACTGTAAAATATGTGCAGAATTGAGAAGAAAAATCAAAGAACAGAATAGTTTGAAAAGAAAAGTTTATTCATTTACATATTAATGAATGAAATAACGTTGATTGTACAATTGATCACGTATTTGTGCATAATTATGATGTAATGATGACCACTGTTTTGTCCATTATTTCAGCTAAAATACATAACAATATTCATGAAACAAAGTAAAATACAAAATGATATTAGATTCTCAACACATAATATTTTCTCATCTATTGGATTGAAGGGCGACAAGAGGAACAAGAAAGTTAGTTGATGATCATGTTAATAATGATAATAAACATGATCATCATTATCATCATTTATTCTGGTCTCCTTTTGTTTCCAATCTTTTTCATCTCATCTATTCTTTTAGAGTTTCCATGTTAATTAATGAAGTAAAAGTACCAATATAATACATATTAGAACAGTTGGTGTGAGTTGATTTGTTCCTATTCAGGTAGGGTGTCAGGCAAATGATATTATTCATGATGATAAAGAATAATGAAGATTCGGGTAAAAACACAGGTAACTAGTCTAGCGTGATATCAACTGAATAGTATCAATTTGGTTGCTCCAAACTGGCCAAATAAAAATGTTAATATGAAAGTGAACAGTGGAATGGACAGAAAAAAGAAAAAATAATGAAAGAAGAAAACAAAGAATTTTTATATTAATAATGTTAATAATATTATCATCATTACCATCATTATTATTACCAATAAAATTAACGGTAAATTTGAACACGTACATGAATCTCATTGTAGCGAAGCAAAGAGTGGGAGGTTTTGAGCTCTGTTTTACCTTTTGTTTTGTTAACCTGAATAAAGGTTCACAAGCAAATCTATAGTTGCAATGATATGGATAACTGTATTAGCTATGTCAAATTGTATCTGAATAAAGACATCATTCATAATGAATTCTGTCAACTGATTCAATGGTTTCAGTAGCCAGTTGAATAACTTCATTTTGTTTTTCAACATTTTTGGTCATCATTCGGAGACTTTTTGATTTCCATTTAATCAGCTTTGGGCTTTCAATTTGCAATTTGTCGACACTTTGATTGAATGTTGAGTGGCACAAAATTTTGCAGTCAAAATGTTTGGAATAAATGAATTTAAAATTGAAATAAATGTCAATTGAATGAGAAACGATGCAAAATGTCTTTTATTCATAAACCTTTGGACGTAAACAACGAGAAATGAGCATTTAATTGAAGGAAACGATTTTTATTTGAAGTAAAATGTCGATTGACAATCCGTGCATTCAATAATATTGATATACAATACATGATATAAATCAATCAAAACAACTTTGATTGCAATGCTTCTGTTTTGCAGTTTGATTGGAATGGAAAATTAGAAGACTAAAACAGAGAAAAAATGGCTTTTAGTGTTTCTGCGGAAGTTCCTCGATATTTGTCCTTTCTTCGTTACTTTTTCTCTTGGAATGAGTTAATCTCTCTTGAACGTTTATTATTCCGAGGCTCCAACACCAAATGATTGGTTTGCTCAAGTTTTTGAACAACTGACCTTTTTATTTTAGAATGGAAAACAATTGTCAATTTGTATTATCATGGAATCAATCGTAGCTTAACCATCAAACTGTATTATTCAGAAGATGGAATCTATATGCAAGTTTTATAATGAAATATCTAAACGAACAAGATAAGAGCGAATTGAGAAATTCTCTGCATTTTGGGCCAAATGGACTGTTTCATTTTATATCAACGATAGTTTTAAAGGTTCAGTTTAAACATTTGTTTTGATTGTTCTTTTTGCACTTTTAATCAATATTTTTGCATGAAAGTTGATGTTTTTGCGTTTTGAAAAAAGTTAAACTTAAAATGAAATGAGTTGAAATATTTTTATTATTCATCATTTTTTACAATATCATTTACATTAACTGAGAATTTTCATGTGATTTTTCATCTAAACTTCTCGCAGCATTCAGTTGCAATTACTGTACTTATTGTTATGCTTAATGTTCAATGTTCAATTAGATAAACGAATTTATTCGACATTAAATTACAAATCACTGAATTCAAATGAATTGATGGATTTACCGCTTGAAAGTGATTCCTTAGAGTCGGCACCTGTAAGTGTAGTTAAGTCTAGCAATGCAACATTAACTTGATGAAACAATATTTGTTTTCAACCAAAAATATTCATAAATCTTGCAGGGAGAGAAAAAAAGGAAACCCAAAAATTACCCAATAACAGGGAAAAATAATAAAAAGTGTGTGTTCGTTGTGATTAACTGCTGTTGATAGCTTCAACTTTTAATATCAAACATTTTATCAGCTTTCCAAAGCTTTTCTTGTTGGATGCTGACAAATGCTGATAAATAAAAAAAAATAGCAATAATGTGAAACAGTTTTGCAGGAAACAGACAGCAAAAAAGTATAACTTTGTAACATTAATAGTTGATTGTAAATGAAATAAAAGTTTGCAAAATTACTTTTGTTTTGTTCATTTAATGTTTTTCCATGCTCTTGTTTAGCTGTTTATTTGTTATTACTTGGAAATTAAATGGTTACACTTGCCTTGAAATGATGATGATAATAATGATAATGATAATAATAAAAAAGGCGAAATTGTTAATTTTGTGTCTTTCCAATTGACTTTTGGTGCACTCTTAACTAACTAATAAATCAATAGTTTGCTCGATCGTTAAAACAAGTCTGATGGTGATGAAGAAGAAAGAAAAGTCGTAAAAAAAGTAAAGTAAAACTGGGAGTACAAATTAAGTAACGTCAAGACAAGTTATCGTCAAGCCTTGAGGGGTCAAAAGACTTGATGATAAATTGGCTTTAATTTTGAAACTTTGTCTCATTCAATTGCCATTATCAGCCTCATCTGATGTTCATCATCATCAACGACATTATCATTGCCATCATCACAGTGCATCACTCCATTGGAAAGTAAACAGTAAATAAAGAAAAATTTATTTCTTTTTCTTTTACTCTCTCAGTCTTTGCTCTTTAAAATGTACAATATATTTTGGTGTCTGTCAAAGCTATTAGATTTCAAGGCAAAAGATTCAGTGATTAGTTGTGCTATAAATGGTTAAAGGTTAAGCTTCAGCTTGAGCATCAATCTTAACACATCAAGTGAATAATGTTTAGTCTTGTTGACTTTGTTAGTAAAAACATTTTTCATCCTTCAATGGACCTTTTGCTTTATACTTTTCCTGTGAAAAAGTGTGTCCAAAAAAAGAGATAAATACTCGGTCAGTCTAGTTCGGTTGAAAAGTTAATGAAATATGTTGTTAGATGCAGTGAAGGTAAAGTGATGAGAATGATAAAGATGATGAAAAGTCGTTTTGTTTGACTTCAAGAAGAAACTAGATCCACATCATGATAAACATTTTTGGGTTGAATGTTCAATGAGTGAAAAGAAAAAAAAAGTTTCGAAAAAAGTGACTATTAATTTGAGTTATTATCGGTGGTTCATGACATGGAATGGATTTAAATGTTTAATCTCGTGTTTCTTAACATGTTCAATGATAGCATTTTTGCTGTCACTTGGAATCAAACTCAATCTGAATGTAACATCTGATAAATGAATTGATGAATGTTTCCATGAGAATATAAATTGAGATTGTCTTGAATTTCACACTAAAAAAGGCAATTCATCTTGTGTCTAAAGAGAGGAATGAAAAAAAAGAGTAAAAAATTAACTTTGGGTTTATCAAGTTTGGCAAACTACCATTGGGAGTGTTGAACAAGCAACTATTTAAACTTGAATTATCCCAATTTAACCAATGAATTGGAGTTCAATTATCGGTCAAAATAGGAAAGCTGAGCTTAGGAATGAAATAAATCATGAAAACAGCTAAACTCAACTTTACAGGTTTATCTTCATTATTCACTTTAACCAGTCCAATGATGCACTCTTTACTAGTGCCTTGGATAAGCTTGCCATCAACATCATCACTCTTTTTGGGTCCACATGGAACTGAATTTGCAGTTTTTTCTTCTATCATCTTCTTTATGCAGAATATCATCATTATTCCCTTAATTTGGTTTCTACTTTTTTCTTCCTCTTCTTCATGCAAGTTTTTTCTCTCTTGTTCTTTCCTTGCAAATTGTGTTGAGTGTTTTGTGAAAATTATTGTTAGACTAGTTTGAGTTGGCCTGAAGAGGCAAGAGTGAAATTGAGAAATTGTTGCTCAAAAAACAAGGAAACCTGAATAAGATGCAAAAGAGCCAAGATTGATGATGAATCAACACCCATGAGGATTAACCTGACAATGATGAAATGTTCTTTATCATCAAATATATTTCTCTTTCACCACTCACTACCTTCAACCTCATCATTTCTTGCTCCTCATCTGGAACAGTTTAGCGCTATCTCTTTAACACAGACAATCTCATGTAAACTGTACAACAGAGGGAATGAATAATTTTCAACTGCAACTTCGAAACTTGAGAAGAAAAAAAAAAGAAAAAAATGAAGGTAAAATACGTTTTGGTACATTTATCCAGATGATTAACTTTTCCAAGACCTTCATGATGAATAACACATTTCACCCAACATTATCATTTTCAACATATTCAATATTCTCATAAACTGATAATTTATGGCAACAAAAATGTTGAAAAGTGACTAAACTTTTATTCAGAATGAGCAAGATTAAAAATAAAGACAAAACTGGTTCGACTTTTGGACAAAATTCAAGATTATTCTAGACATTGTTCACAAGTCAATCAGAATATTTAAAAAAATTAAAACAATTTTTCTTCTTGAAAAAGTGAATAAAAGAAAAAGTTCTCCATGAAATGGGGAATTTCTAATAGAATTAACGTTCGAAAGAAAATTAATAACCATTTCTTGTCGTTGCCTTCATTCATCTTTCATCCATAAATCATTCCCAGTCTCAGCATCTTCAGTAATAATGATAATAAAGTTACAATGTTTCGCTCTCTTGTCGTTTCCCATCCATTATCCAATGGCCATTATTCATGATGAAATAATGAAACTCTTGAAGAGTTTACAGCAAATCAATAAATTTTGATAAAAGAAGAAAATCAATTGTCGAAAATCTGAAAACTGGCAAGATTGAAAAGTCAAAATTGTTACCTGTCATTACCTTGAACTTGAACAAGAATTCTGAGAGAAAAGAAAAGTTTTTTTTGTTCAACATTTTGAACCCTTTGTGACAGTTTTATATTTGATAACTTTCTTCATTATTCATCAACTTTTCATTTGATTGTAAAGTTAAGTTAGATTAATGGTGACAAGAATTGATTATCATGAAAGAAATGGTGAATTATTCAATTTATCTTGTGTTCTTTATCAAGGTAACAATAACATTATCATCATCATTGGTTGAGTAAATGAAAAGTTTGTCACCATTTTTCATCTTTACCACTTAATCGTATTATCCAGTTGATTTGAAATGAAACAAACAATGGATAAAAGATGCTAAATAAGGAGAGTAAAAAAAGATGAACAACAAGAAGAAAATCTGAATCGAGAAAATCATCATTTATACAAGGACAAGTTCTGGTTGCTAAAATTCTTATCTCAACTTTGGACATTTCTTTTTCTTCGCCTTTTCACCCAATTCATTCTTCTTCTTGGATAAATTTCTTTTCTCTCTTTTCCTCTTCAACTGTATTTTTAATAAGATTAATGGTAAACTCTTTGATAAATGATGTTCCAAATTTATTGCTACAATGATTTATGATAAATTTATCTGCAAGTAAATGCTCAGCATCCTGCAGTTAGACTGTTAATACACCAAGAAAAAACAGGGAAAATATAACAAGATGAAGAAACGGAGGAGAAGAAAAAAAGTTGTTTCAAGATTTCATCTTTGAATCCATTTTTTTGGTTCAATTTTTTTCACTAAACTTGTGTTAAAATATGCTCACAATGGCGTTAAAGTTGGGAAACTTTTTTCCATTTTTGGCTTTTCTTTTACTCTCATCATCATCTTAATGATCACCCATTAGTCTGTTGAGTATTCAATGTTTCACCAGAAAAAAAATTGAACAAATTTTCATTTTCTAATCATTTGATGCGGAAAACAACAACAATGTAATTATATTGTCATCAACAACTGTGTTGAGGGTAATGAAGAGTTTCATTTTTACTCAAATTTTGTGCGATTTTAAACATTTCTAGTTGGCGAGTTGGTTAAATTATGCCACAGTGAATATGCTGAACAAGATGGAAAGAAAAGTAAAAAGAAAAGCGAAACTGCAAATTGATTTTTTTTGGGTTTGACCAGGAAAAAAAGGATTAAAAGGTTTAAATTCACTTGGTTCACCAGTGTTGATGGTTTCAATCTGAAATAATAATATTTACTTTAGTTTAACTTTCCACTTGAAGAGCAAATTGCATCAACTTCAACAACATTGACACGTTCAATGTGCCAATGCAAATGTTGTGAATGTTGCCATTTCGACGAATCTCTTGTGAATCAAATTTTCTCAAATTGTCATCTCATTCAATGAACCGAAACAAATTTTCAAACAAAAATTGCTCTAATAAGGCCAATAAGCGCTCAGGCCAGCAAGTGTTAAGAGAAGCGCAAGAGATACAAATTGCTTTTCTCGGAATGGCTTTAAATTACAATTGAACAGTTTTGTGACGACTAAAAGTGTGTATCCATTGTTGTCATCCATTGTACTGTCCATTGAACAGCATTTGAATGTCGCCTTTTTTATGCAAAATTATCCTTTCCTTTTGATCTCATTTGACAAACACTTTTCTTGTTTACTCGAGGCTCAATTTTACCTTACTTGTGATAATAATAGTCGTTACCGGAAACGTAACAAATTGACGCTCATTTCTTTTCAACGGATTAGCACTGGTTGAAAAACACACCTTTAATGGGCACAGGTAATGTGACCATTTACCATCTAAATTGATTTGAAACATTTTCTTCTTTTTCTTTCCTTTTCTTCTTCTTCTAATGGTTCCAATAATTGATGTAAGATGAATTTCAATTGATTGTCCTGATTATAAACCATTTTACATTTACCTTTTCCTTTACCCTTTCAACAGTTGAATAATATACAATTTTGTTAAAGGTGATGACAAATGATCCCATCAATCAGTTGAGTTGCTATTTCTTACAAGACAATTAAAATTTGTTAACAGGCAAAAAGGTTTGAATGCCTTTAAGCATTCAAAATGGTTTGCTTTAAATTTTTCAAAGGGAAATGTTTCTTTTACCCGAAAAGCGCAATTTATCCCAAAACCGGTTCCATTTGCTTTTCTTTTAATTTTAATTGCAATTTATTTAACCTCAAATTACTTGTTTACTTGATCAACTTGGATGATGTTTCCATTTACAGTGTTAATAGTGGACCAGAAAAGGGTTACATTTAATTGTAAGCAGCTTGGACTGTTGGACAAAAAGATGATGAAGATGGAAAAGAAAAGTTTCACTCATGTGACAAAGGTAAGATGATGATTGTCTTTATCTTTGCGTATTTATGGTGACACCTTCACGGTCTTGGGTTACCTGAAGAGAGGAGGGAATCAAAGGTATAAATTAAAACATTTTGTTTCAATTCAAAGAAAAAAAAAATGTTTTTCTCTTCTTCTCTCGATTGTATAAGTTAATGTTGCCTTTTCGGGAAACGTTTCATTTTAAAGATTTGTCTGAATAACCTCAGGATGAAAACATATCATTACATTCATCATCATAATTATACCTGGGATGGCGATTTTAAAGTGTCACATTATCATGACTGGAAAATTTAATGCAAATGGTTAACCTTTGAAAAGATTTTTATCTTCATCTTTTTTTTATCTGTTACTGTTGTCAAACATTTCTGTCAACTTGAATTATCAAATATGACAATTTCACCTTGCTGGTGATGATAATTTAAGTTGCCTAATTGTATGAAAGAGAGAAAAAGATGATTTAGTTTGTTGTTGTTACAATTTCTTATAAGATGAATGACAAGATTCAATGACAATTTATTCCGAGTAACGTGCAAAGTAAAGTTAATGCTAAAAGGTGAGGCTCTTTAGGTTGAGGTTGGGCCTCAACAAGGCATACTTTCCCAGTCAACTTGAACTGTAAACTTGTGATATCTTTATCATCACACTACAGTCAATGGTTACAAAGCATTTCATTTAACATCTTCGTTAATTAGGATAGTTTGCTTAATTGCGAGTTTGTGAATTTACAATCAACAGCTTTTATTGACGTCTTTGGTTTGAATAAAGGCAAACATTTGTTTTCAACAGATTCCTTGTGACTGAAAAGGGGATATTGAAATGAAATCACCTTTACTCAATACAATTAGCAGTGTGACGCATTTAAATTTGTTGTCACAATAATAATGCAAAATAATCCAATGATTTAGTCGATAAAATTTAATCCGACAAATCATTGGAGTTAAACTTGGACTGAACTTTTGTCAGGATAAACATAAGTGAACATTAATAGCAAAGCAATTAAATTTTCTGCACATTAACTGCACATCTGTTACATTTGTTTTACAGTTTATCAAAGTAACGGTGAAAACAAATATCCTAATCCTTATCGAGCGGGCCATTAATCGAGAAATTTCATGTCCAATTTTCTGGTCATTCTGAGCATTAAAGAACATGTAAACCTTTTAAAGATCATTTCAAGCAAAGGTTTTATTTCATTCTTATATGAATCCTTTTGATTTGACAGAAACCAAGAATTTCATTTTTTGGTTTTCATATTTTTGCTCATTATTTCATTATCAATTTGGGCCTTTTAAATGTGAATTGATTGTAATGTGACAAAGATTTGACGAGTGGAAAAAATCCTTTTTAATGTCAATTTTTCTTGTCATGATAATAATGCAAAACAATCCAATGGGCAACATTGAATCGGGTCGGTTAAACTTGAAGGCAAACCTGTCAACATGTTTGATAAAAGTTGACAAAATTGGTTGAAATGGACGGAACCTTATTTTGTCAATCGATCATTGATTATCGATTTTCCACTTTAATTATCTCGAGTACTTTTCATCAATCATTAACAATACCATTAACCTTGTGCTTATTTGCATAAAACAAGATTCTTAAACTGTTAGGTTGCAGTAGATTGAAAATGATTCAAAACACACCATTCATTTACAATGTAAGTCTAATCTTGTTTCCATCAACTCAAGGTTTACAATTCATTAGCGTTTTAAAACCATCGCGTTAACTAATAAATAATCAACTTTCTTCATCAATTAATTTCATTCTATTTTACATTATTAGACCTTGTTTTCCAGATCATTCAAGAGATTGGCAAAAATCATGTTTAAACACGTTCAAATATGTATTAACTTTCGCTATCAGCCTAATTTCAATTCGCAGTTTTCTTCCCCAATCTTGTTGGTTCCTCTTTAAATTTAATGATTAAACATTATTAAAGCTCAATGAAGGACTGTTGATGGCGATGATGATTATAATGATTATAATGATGATGTTTACTTTTGATACAATCAGAGAGTAAAATTAACAAGCCAACTTTTCAATGTAAAGTTTATTATTAAACTTGAAATTTATTGCTTCAAAAAGAGGTTTAACATTTAATATTATGTTAATCTTTGCCCAATAAATCAAATCGTTTTTAAAAGGATGACAAGGAGTGCCAATGTTCATCTTTGCTCATCTAGTCATATTTAATCACTATTTATCTTATAGTTGTTTTACCTTTAATTTTAACTTTCAATACTTAATTGTTATTTAAATTTTCACGATTTTTCACTTTTCCAGTTTGGTTTACAGGTCAACGCCATCTATTGACTATTTTAAATTATAAATGTTGCTTGTTGGTTACCTTGGAAGCTGTTAGACTAACAGTTGAAGGATAATTTTTTTGCTTTATTATTCTGGTTTCCATGATTCGTTTTTTCGCTGAATTCATGTAACTTTAATTTTGTTTTTAGCTGTTAACGTTATTTTCATGTATATGTATTGAAATTTATACAATTTCACTAACTATGGATGACATTGAATTATTATATCAACTGTAATTATGTTCAATTACTGACTGCTTGGTTTTGCCGTTTTTGTGTTAAACTTGCTCAACCTTCAACTCATGTTTAATCTAGATTGTTTAATCATTGGAAGAACACTTTATTAGTTAATGATTTGATTAGTTCCGAGGCAAGTTTATTTACTTTACAAATTGCTAACAGAAATGATCGTTTACTCTTCGGCTGAATTGTGATTTCTTATTAGGTAAGCAATCAATTTATCTTTACAATAGACATAAAAGCCGTGACTTTTTATTGCTTTTTATTTCTATTTTCGTTCTAACCCTATTTTTTCTTTGTTTTTCTAGGTATGATATGATTGATGAAAGGAAACTTTGAGTCATTTTTGTTTATTTATTAATAAGGCATTTCTTGTTTATTGGTAATAATGATATTGAAAGTCTTAAGGCATCGATGGCCAAGGAACTTTTTCCATTTTTGGCATTTCGGATCGGAACTCGATGTTATTTGTGTATAATAGGAAAGTAGAGGACAATTGCGTAAAAAGGAATTGTGCATGACATGTTAAAAGAGTGTAAAAAGGTTTGAAAAGGTAAAAATCGTTGATTCAAAGGAAATAATCATTCCAAGTCTTTTAAGGACTCGAAGTCGAAAAAATGGTAAAGTTGAAAATAATTCTAGAAACTAAAAGATGAAATTACATATCATTGAAAATGAGGTAAAATTTTGGAGTATGATTATCCTTTGGTTTGTGAATCACTGGTTTTTTTTCATAGGTGGACATGATATTTTTGGGCATAAAAAGCTTACCAAACAAGCTTTGAAGGAAAAAGATAAAAGAATAATTAAAAAATAAAACAAGTGATCAAATGTTAACAAAGATAGATCTCAAAGTCTTCTAATCACCACATTGACCACAGGTTATGCATTTACAAGTACAACAAGCTATATCCCAAATACACTTCAAGATACAGCAAACAAGACCGCCAAGAATGAGTAAAACACCGACAATGATTGCACCAATAACGATTCCTTCCATGTTTGTGATGAGAGGTAGATTGCCACAAGTTTCTGGTTAAAAACTGGTAAAAACAAATAACCAGAGGAGAAGAAAAATTAACAAAATCAACGATTAGTTGAGAGGTAATAGCAAAAATGTAGGTTGAGAAAACCCGAAAATGAGGTTAAAATGGCTACCTAAATATTTTTGAAAAAGATTCAAAAGAAAGGGGAAAAAGAGAGAAGAGAAAAACTTGTTTTCTTGTTTGAATGGGCAAATGTTTAGTGTTGACGTTGGTTGTGTTGATGGTTTGATGTTGATTAACTCAATACCAGCAAATTTAAATTGACACCGACAAGTAACCCGTATCTGATTGACTGTCAATTAAACAAAATGTAGTAAAACTGAATATTGATTATACACGATTAAACAAAAATAGTTGCAACAAGAAACAACAAAAACAAAAGTATGTTTCAAAAGAAAGGCATAAAACACTTGATGCAAGACTAGCAACAAGAAGGGAGAAGAGCCTGACGACGACGCTTACATGTAACCATGGTAACGGGTATCAGCTGAATACATCATGACTGGAAAATGTCTTGTTTTTAATTTAATTTTCTTTGATTGTTTATTTTTCTCTACCCAATTTGTTAATTCCTCATTAACAGTTCGTGTTTACAGCCATTATCTTTGAGTTTCTATTTCAGTTCTCGTTATATTCGCCATCGTCATGAGACTTGAGCTCAAGTGAATCACTTGAAGTGATCATTAACAAAGTCAACCATTTTTACCAAACATTTTTTTCATTTATCTTTTTTTCTCTCCCTATCTCTTTATTTCATTGTCCTTCTCTCCCTACCTCTTGGTCATTTCGCTATTAACAGATTCTTCGTCCATTTTAATCATTATCATGATCTTTTAATTTTGTTTAAACATATCAAGCTGCTGTTAATTTGACATGCAATCTCTCTTTACCATCTCCTCAACTCTTTCATCAATCTTGAATGCAATTATATGTTACACCGGCTTCTACCCTGCTCATCAAGTGTTAACTACCTCATTAACCTTTTACCCCTTCCACTCTTTTTTGCAGGGTAAAGAGAAGGCTTAAGTGAAAAAAGAAAGAATGGAAAGCCCAGAGAGAATGGAAGAAAAAAGCAGACGAAAGAAGAAAAGAGAGTTCCCCTGGATTCCATAAATTTTGCTGTTGATTAATGATTATTTTGACTTGTTTTTCATTGCCTTTTACCATGAGTAAACTCATTTTGATTATCCGTGAAAATCCTTTCTCTTCTTCCCTTTTCCTCCTCCTCACCATCATCTGCATCATCTTAATAATCTTCCCGCTCCTTAATTCATACATTTTTTTATCATTTTATTTATTATTTTTTCCTCTCTCTGTTTCGCCTTTCAGGTTACCGGATGTTGTTAGAAATAAATAATCGCTAGGACTTCTGATCTTCTCGTCATTATGTCAGTTTATCACTTTCTAGTTTCACTTTAAGGGTAACATTTTTTTAATTACATTTTCAGCTTGACTTGATAATTTTTTTCTCATTTTTTTCTGCTCTCTCTTAATACAGAAGCAAAGAGGAAAGCTACCATGACTTGGTAAATTTATCACTCACCATTTCATTATATGCTGTTCATTTTCAAGTTATAACCAGTCATTTCTTTTGGTTACAATTACTCAGCGCTTCGTTAATTCATTGTATCGTTTAAAGCCTCTAATTACACAGGAGCTAGAAACAATTACCTGATACCTTAATAAGTCATCTACTTTTGGGTTGTCATAACTTTTTAATTTAGCTACTCTTTTATCTGGCTTGCTGTTACTGTTTGTCATCATCACCATAAAAATAATCATGATCATAACCAGTATAAACATTTTTACCAAGCACCTTGAACTCTAACCCATAGAGTAAAACCTTATGACTTCAAGGATGGAAAGGGAAGAAAAGTGCAAAGTCAAAAAGTGTTCCAACCTCGCCCCTCTTAACACTGATTTTTCCAGACAAAAGTACCGATAATGGAAATGATAATGGTTAACCTACGGCAATAATGTTTTCCCTATCGATGGTTGGTAAACCATTCAATATGATTCATTGGATTGTGAATAATTTTTAATCTTATCTTGATCACAACAGAAACATGCAGAACAGAAAAAGTCATTTAGCCAGTTTAACTAATAGTCAATTAACGATTAGCGATTCAAAGTTGATGACAAGCCCTGTTCAGATGAAAAGTGATAATTATCAACATCAAAATTAATCAAAAGCATAGCAGTGAAAACAATTTTATTTGTATGCAAATGATTACCATGATAATGGCCGTCACCCTCATCATCATGAATCAATATAAATTATTGTTTGATGCAATAATTAAAAATATGCCAGCCAGTGTAAAAAAAGTCAACTTTAAGTTGTCAGAAGAAGAAAAAAAAGTTAATTATTACATTTTAATCAAACATATTACTATTTAAAGTAATCAGCGTAATGTAAAACAATTAATAATGGCAATAATGATGATGATTATGGTTATGTTGCCGATCAACTCTACAAATCATCAATTTAAATTGAAACCTGGAAACAGCTTTTTTTCTCGAATCGTTAAAAGTGTGATTCCATTTCAATGGTAATTATTCATTTCATTGACTAATTGATTAATGTTAATCATTATTGATTAACTTTAAACATTGACACAACAAACAGCAACATGGACACAAGATTAGGCAAGTTAAAGGATGGGTCCAACAAAGATGGCCGTAAATTGTACAAGCTGCCATGAATAACCTTAAAAATGGTGTTAGACAAATTGAGGTTGGAACTGGCAAATTTGAATAATGAAGGAAAGGAAGGAATGAAAAGAAACTCATAAATCTCAATATTTGGTGCCTTTTTAAATGGAACATTATTATCATCATTATTTCTTCTCTCTCACTCTTCCTAAGTTTGGAATCCAAACAGCCTCGTAATTTTGTGTTTATGTGATTCATACACAATTAAGTCTTAAAGATGGATCCAAGGAAAGCAATGGTACAAAAAATAACAACATGAAACAGAAACGCTTTTTATTATTATTATGTATTTATCTAGGAGATTGAAAGGAAACAGGAAATGTTGCCCAAAGAATTATTAGTTATTATTATTACTTATGATGATAAATGGTTATTTCAGTTTTGCGCTTATTAACATCATAACCATCATCATATTGATAAGATTGATAATATATTTATCTTGATAGTTATTCTGGGTGCCAATTATTTTTATATTATATGCATCTTCATGTTCAATTGAAATTAAGATTAATGAGTTGCTACAACTTTTCCATGCAACTTTTGTTTACCCATTTCTTTTTCACTTCAACAAAGGTAATAAATTACATTACTTTTGGCACAGACATGTTTACTCACTGACCACTAAATCTGGTTAAAGCTGTTGATTGCTTAACAAATGATATATTATTAGAGTTAAATTGTTCAATTGATTGCTTTAAATGGTTAACTTAGGGCTTTCAGTTTCATGCCTATCAACGGTTCATTTTGCATTATTACTAAGCAAGAAAACAAATTGATTCAAGTTGATCTGTAAAATCTTTTCTCGAAAACACAACCTTTCGTGATAATACAAAATGCAAATTTAAAAATGAACAAATCGACTGTAAATTAGCATGTCTGACATGGAAATCAATGATTAAGAAATGTTTCAGGCTACGAAAAGTTACTTTGTTTTTCTCAGCAAATCCTGAATCGTTGGAAATATTACAAATGTAAGTCTTGCATTGATTTAAAGGCGAAAACAATTCATCTACTTGACAGCTTTAAATTGGTTTAGGTTTTTCATTTTAAAATAAAAATTTTACTTTCGATTAAAGTTTATTCATAATTTTTCTTGAAATATAAATCGACCAAAAATTGATTTATTATTATCAATTATATTTATTAATGTAAAGACCAGCTTCTTCGGTTTTGAAGTGCAAAGAAAACTTCATCTAAACTCGGCGGACATTCAGATATCACGTCTTCAATTGAAATTGATGCTGGAAAAGCACGAGTAATTGTTTTGCCCAGTTTGTCAAGAGTTCATATGCAAAACACTTGGAATTAATCTTGTCAATTCACGTTCAAGTTCAGTTTTCCTACTTTAAGATTAACATTGAAATCATTATCCGAACCGAATCATGATCTGAAAAGTTCTGCATTTTCCGTTTTTACCATTTGCTAAATCAACATTTTAGACACAAAATTTCATTTACTCAAATAAAAATTGCGCATTTGAATCAATAAATCAAACTCTTAATTGTAAAACTCGTAGTCCTTATTTAAAGACACTTTTTAAAGCTCACATTGATCGGAGTCCAATGTTGGACTTATTTAAATCAACATTTTGCGTCACTTTTTCAGTACCAATGCAATAGCTTTTCTTGGTTTTGTATAAAATGATAAAATTTTTTATAGTCAGTCCGATGCCATTTATTGTTGCCCAGTTCATATTAGCAGTTTGATTAATTGTCCATGATTACTGGCTCAATTGACTAGTAGAGTTATCTTTCTGTTTTTGTTGTCTATGAGTCTATTAATTGAAGTTTGTATATTACCTGGAATAAATCATGGATAATGTTGAATGCGGTTTTTTTCATCGTGTAAATTAGCAGATATACATTAAAGTAAAATGATATTCAACTTTAAATATCACATTACTGTCCATGATTTAGTCAATAACTCATATTACATTTACTTTCACTTTTTCATTATTTATTATGATGATTATGCTTATGCTTATAATGATGATTATGATATGCTGTTGATGATGATGTCTCATATTGATTTTAATGTGTCACACAAAAGACATTATCTCTTAATAAGAGAAGAGATAATTTTCTGTAAAATTATTGATCACATAATGATAATTATTTTCCCGTCTGATGATCGACTAATAAAGTATTCAATGAAGACTTTGATTTATCGTGCACTTATCCGTCCAGGAATGATCTAAATTACAAAAGCTATCGAACCAAGTGAATGTGAAAAAGATTTCAAATTTATCTCCAAATTTGCCAAATTTTAATCTTTGAGTACGATACTTCAGTTGAGACCAAAGTGATTCCCATTGTAACCAATAAGTTTGAGTCCAATCAGGTTTCTGATGTTTCTTATCACAATAATGCAAATAACTCGATTAACCGTTTTCGGGTGACTCTGTGCAGGCAAAAATTCAAAGGTAAAAATTTAATTCACAGTCAACTTAGTCAAGCAAATAATGATGGCGTGAAAATGGCCGTGATTAAGTGAAGAGAAAAAGATTCTTGCGAGATTTGCATCTTTAAACATCTTTTTGGCTCACACATAATCATAGTCTCATCAAGTTAACAGTTAATTGTTTACATGTTAATCTAATTACCAAAAGTTGATACTACACCATGTTAATTGAATTGTTTCCCTGTTGGCCTGTAAAGGAGAAAAAAGAAAAGAGAAAAAATATTAAATTTTTACCTTTCCCAAAATGATAATAAATCAACATGGAAACGGTTATCTATCTTTTTATCATTATTATTTGTCTTTTGTTTACCTGTTCATGATGAATAAGTTGCCTTGCTTACAACAGCAAAAACACACACACAAATAATAAGCAACATTAAAATGTTAATATAATAACAAAGTTGTTGGCTCTTCAATTTTCAAGGTTCCCTCATCATGTTTATTTAAACATCAAGTTGAACACTCCGATTGACTCCTCTTTTTCAAGTCAACCTCCTCCTCCTTCACCTCCTACTCTTTATCATCATCATCTTCATTACCTTTTTTTTCTTTTGCCATTTGTGCACACAAGTAGACACACAGAATGGCAAAGAAGGTAAAACAAAAAAAAAAGAAAGATTCATAAAACAAAGCTTGGACTACGTGAACACATTAACATGATTAACATTTAAATCACGTTTTTGATTCATGTGAAACTCAACTTTGATTTAGCTTATTATTATTATTATTGTTATTAACATTAACTATTAAACTACTTAAGTCTATATTTCATCGCAATTTTCAGAGGGTCGAACCATTTGCATAACGGATTACCGGAGGAACCCGGAAATTGTGTGATTAAACTGAGCAAAGTGTTGCCCTTTTACAAGGCTCAGGGTAACACTTTCAAGATTGGTAATTGAAAAATGGAAACTCAAGTTTTCCAAGCGAAATTGAATCATCCAAATTGACCAAAAGCTTCCAATGCAAAGGCTTGCCAATAAAAGCCTGTCACAACACTTATCGATTGTTTTAATGGTTAATTTGAAATCCAATCCAGATAATCAATTGACGTTTAATTATTCCGATCATAAAACTCGCAACTGCTAGTTTTAAACTTCTTAGCTGCAACACTTCCAATAATCAAAATCTTCGAGTTTCATCAGAATCTTTATTTCCTTCCAAACAACTAGCTCTTCAACTTGCCAAATATTCAGGTTCATGGTTTTTCGAGTATTTTCAAGCTTATTGTTCGGTTACCGAGCAGAAGCAGCAAAGGCAGGCTCAATGTCGCCATGTAATCCAACTAGATTGCAAGCACTTGGAAATGGTGAAAAATTCATTGTATGTTGACTGGCAATTGTACAATTGAGTAGAACAAATTACTTTATTGTAATTTGCATTTCTCACCAAAAAAGATGTAAATCCTAGAAATGAGGGGAAAAAAGAAATGAAATTATTATCATTATTATTATGGTTATTACAACAATAAATAAATCATCATTTTCATCCTTTTCTTTTGACGTAGCTTTTTGCTAGTTTTGTTGTTTTGCTCTTTTGATTTGTTGGTTTAATAAAAGCAACTTTGTAGTTTGAAAAAAAAGGTAAGATGTTAACCTTCAAATAAGATTTGTGAATGATGATGAAAATTTTATCATGTATATAATAATAAGCAGAATAATAAACTAATAGGAATGAATAAGGTTAACTTTTGCTATCAAATTAATATATATAAATATATCGAAGTTAAAGTATATTATGAAAGGTTCTACAGTTTATAATGTTAGCCTCAACAAGCAAATGGTTTATAATCAGCTTTAGGATGAAAGATATTGTAATTAATTTGATGAGGCTCATTATCATTTGCTTTTTTTTAATATATTAGATGTAATATAAATATAAATATATATATGTATATTTATAAGTGAAAAAAAGTAACAATTAAATGAAGATCAGGTTGATTCATGGCTAATAAATTATATTTATTATTGCCATTATTAACTACCGTGATTATCATTAGACTGTTGTGAGGTGAATAGACGATAATAAATATGTATAGTTAATGATGATAATAAATATAAATATTTTTTAAAATGTATGCATATGCACATAAATATATATAAAAAAAGAGAGGAAAGACGAAGAAATAAATTTAAGCCTGCTTACTGAATGATGGATCAATACTTGAAAATTAAAATTGTTAAATTAACCAAACGAGCAATTGATCCTCACAGAGTATCAACAATCATCTTCATCTTTCAGATTTATCAACATCTCCACTTGAGAAAAATTTGTTACCAAAAGAAATGATGATAATGAAAATGAAAATTTTCATCACCATCTTGGTGGTGGATAGTGATGAAAATGATGAAGTTGATAGTGGTAAATTCAAGACTATTGATGATATTGATGTTACTGCTTGTGATGGCGATGAAATTTTGGAAATCAGCAAACAACAGAAACAAAAAAAGAATCATCGAGTGGAGAAAATTCTTCTTCTTCTCATCCCTTGCCTCTTTTGCCATGATATTTTCTTAAGCTAACTGGCAAACCCATTATGGAACTACGCTCCATTAATCTGTTAAACATGAAATTTATTACACAATCAAACAACCATTTCTCTCTTCTCTCTCTTTACAACAGATCTTACTGGGCTGTTGTTGTTTTTGATTGTTACTCATAGTTTTGGGAGATTCACACACATACACACGAACTATCCTTTTTAAATAAGTCAGTAAAAATGTAAAACCAAAAATGCAACAGCAAAAAAAAGGGCGAGTTCATCATTCAAACGCGCTTTCATTAAAGACTCACACATATTCATATGCACATGCACACACACACACACACAACTCACGCATCAATGGTTAACTTCTTTCAACAGGGTAAATTGCTTGTTATCATGAAAATTAACCAGTAAACACTTGAAGCTCATGTTTAACTGATTAAAAAAATGAGCTGTATATTGAATGAGCTTAGCACTTGTTAACTTGTAAATTGAAAATAAATTGGCAAAAGATGATGCACAGTGATGGTGCTTTAACAGCAATTTTGTAAGAAGCAAAGCTTTTCTCTCTCTTATCAAGCAACTCAATAATCCAGTTTTCCGCCAAGTTTTTATGAGAATAGCTGCTTTGGGTGACAATATATTAGAAGCTTCATTGAATCCATTTATTCGCTTTCCTTAAGTTTGGACATTTCCTGGATACTTTGGAGTTTGGAGTCGCGAATCACAATCTTGCCTTTTTTCAAAATCACTGACCATCGAGCTTTCTCCTATTGTACTTTTTTAGAGTTTTGAATGTCCAGTGTCCATTGTTGAATTGTTTGTTAGACTTATCCGACAGCTTGATTGGAGTTGCATTGGCTCTTCATCTCCCTTTTTCTTGTAGTCTCATCACGAACACCATAAAATCATGGTGATTTTGTTAGAAACATCAAATGATTTTTTTTTCTTTCGTTGAGGTTTTTATAAAAGCTTTACAGAGGATGTGTTACTAGGAAATCGTGGTTATTCATGATGAGTAATTTGCCAAGTGACTGAAAACTTATATGGAAAGGAAAGAGGAGAGAGAAAGAAAAAAAAATAATCACCAATCAATCATTCTGTTAGATTAATGGCTGTATTCTGTTGACAATTAAAATCATTTCAAGCTGCGGTTCTCTCTTTCTTTTTCTTTTCACTTTGTATCACTGTTGGAATTGTTACTGAAATTGTTATTGAAATAACTCGTTTGGAAAATGATGATTCTAAAATAGGAATATGTGAGCAAAATGTTATCCAAGTTATCATTAAATTACCATTAAAATTATCATTAGCATCATCTGTGCAACTGTTTAAAAGTGACTTTTTGCACCAAATTTGTTTCTAATGTTGTCATGTTGATGACAATTTTTTTCCTTCAACTGTCAAACACTTTTTGTAAAAAGACATATGAATGCAAAGGAAAGAAACTAGGAGAGGAAAAAGAGAGACAGAGAGAGAAAGAGAGAATAGAATAGTTAATTATGATGAGATCAGAATATCATCATTATTATTTAGTAACTGAAAATTGACAACTTACAGTCCATGAGTATTACAAAGGTTGCATGGACATTTTTTAGTTTGCTTTTCAACAAGAAAAAAAAGCCATCTCTGTCATTGTCATTGTCATCATCAATATCATTGGGTCACCAAAAAAATCGTCCATCATATTTTCAGTTGAGTTATTCATTTAGCCTTAACATCAAAATAAGCTGTGATCCTGTGAGGGGGTAAATGAAAAAAAAACCTTGTTATTACTAAAATACTTTCGAGATAACTGACCTTTTTTATTGTAGACTTTCTTTTCTCACCTTGACTCTCATTAAGACTTTGAGGTTAATATGCAATGACTTTATGACAGCTTGTCATATTTGTAAAATGTTGAAGAAGTTAAAGACGAAGGAGGATGATGAGAGAGAGAGAAGAGATATGGAATAGAGAAGGACCCTTGACAATGCAGTCTTGTCAAAATTACTTGAAAAGCCGGCAAGAGACAGAAAAAGGAAGACAAGAATGATGGGGTGGACAAGAAAGAAAGAGTGAGAAATGACAAATAAACAGCAATTTTAACTTGCTTATTGGAAACACCCAACAGTGTTACTCCTCTTTCTTTATTTTCATCAATCTACTCATTTCTTTTCTTATTCATGCTTCTTTGTTTTTTGCCATTCTCTCTACCTCTATCTCTCCTTTGCCTCTCGCAGTAACTCTCAGATTTTTGAGCTATTTATTTTTCATCGTTCAATTGGAGTTCAAGTCAATTGATGATGGTGTTGGTTTTCCTTTGCCTGCGTCCTTGCTTTTAAAATAGTTGCTGTTGTTGTTGATTTTGAGAATTGTGATCCAACTATGTTAGCAAAACGATCCATCATGAAATCGACAGTTTCTTGTCAACAATTCGCACATTATGAATGGCTGCTGGTGAAAAGACAGGTATTGTAGACACTAGAAGAAAGAGAAAGTGAGAAAAGAAAGTTAAACAGGATAATACAAAAAAAGAACAATTGTGAATGCATCAAATGTTGATGTTGATGTTGTCAGCATTTAACCTGAGCAAGACTCATAGGCACACAAATACACAAAAAAGATCAAACACAGAAATAAGTCAAAATTGTCAAGATAAAATTGTCAGCCATTTTTTTCCTTTCTCTTTTTTCTTCCTTCTCTTTCTACACTGTATTTTCCATTTAACTCTCTTTTGACGAGTCAATACCAAAAATGATGATAAGGATCACTTTTACAATTTTCATTCTACAAAAAAGTATAATAATAGAAAACAACAAAACTGTTCTTAACAATAACGTAATCAAGCAAACTACAGTCTCTCGTCAGGCGATGATGGCATTGTAAACAGTGAAACTGACAAGTTGAAAAAGCATCAACATCGACATTAATAAGCATTTTTCACTTACATTTTTAGTTACCATCTCCAAGATGACTCTTAACAATTGTTAACCACACTTTTGAAATTCACTAACAGTTATCTCATAAGAGTTTAATAAACCCGGTGATACAAGTTGACAGTCCATCAAAATTAATGTTAAGGCAGAAAAGGGTTGAACAATTTACAATTGATTTTCAGTCAATGTACAGCAATCGTATAAAGGAAAAACATAAATGGCGCCAGTCAACAAAACAGCCAAACGAGAAAACCACAAATCCACAAAAAATAATTTTCCCAAATAGATGTACAGTTGTTTAAAATCGACTAGATAAATTGCACAGACTATTTCAATGACAACCAATTACAGCATTTGAAAACTGTTGATAAATGAATACAAAGAAATTAATTAATAAAGAAAACTCACATTGTCAAATGAATTAAGCTTCAGTACGAACCAGACGATCACTTTCAGACGAGTTTATAACAAAGAACGGTAGAAACATTCATCTAAATAAACTCTAAAGTAATCCAATAACAATAAAATTGAATATAATTTGATAACATTCGAGACTGGATAAAGTTTAAACAAGTAAATAAACACATAAATAAATACAATTTAAATTGCAATGTAAACAGAATTAGCATACAAAATGTAACTTCAAAAGTAATTCACAATTTTCATAAATTAATCGATCAACAGATGGCGCTCAAAGGCAACAGTAAACAAAATTTCGGTGTTGCCAATGAATCTCAAGTTGAACTAATCAACATGGTAAATTATTTGTAAATTAATCGTTTATATCAAAAGTTGACAATTTTTTTAACGGTCATTTTGAATTTAGCTTCATCAAATATATTTTAAATGCTGAAACAATGGTAGTAAACCCAATACAAAAGGTTCAAATCTCGTACTGTTGACATGTGAAAGCAAAAATGGTAAAATTTTTGGTGCTTTCTGACTGAGATTTAATTAACACAATTGAATAGTTGACTGTCAATTAAAAGGTGTATTAATATTGCAAAATATCGCATCTTAATGTTGAAGTCAACATTTTTGATAACCTCCTGTGGTTAACCTCTATTCCTGTCAATTTATCAGGTCAACGTTTACAAAATGGGTAAACAAAAAACGAAAGGTAAGAAAAGTGATTCTTTTTCTCTTTCCCATTCATTACCATCTTCATCTTTTCCTTTCAATTTAATCCTCCACCTTCTCCTGATCTCATCCATTCTCTATCACGGTCCCAGCCTTGATCAATAACTGCCAACAATCAAATGAAACCAATCAAAGATGAAACGAACATGCCATTTTAATGAAACATTAGACACCAACATTTTTTTCCCAAACTAATTGACCTCAACCTCAACTTGTCTTGTTTTTAATCTTTAGCTTCTTTTTTTCTGCTTAATCATCTTAATCTTTTTTCACTTCACCTCACATCAGCATCAGCATTAGTATCACTTTGAGTTACCTGAATGGCCAAATAATAATGAAAGTCAGGATGAAATGAAGGTTGAAATATCAAATTTAATTTTATTCTGTAACTCATTTTTCATTTTCATTCAACATATACTTTTGATGAATTGACAGTAAACAATAAACAAAAATCTTGTGAGGTTGGTTTACAATTTGACAGTTAACCGGCTGACAGTTGTAATAATTGTCATTTAGTTAACTGTTTAACAAGAAGCAAAAAAAGTTAGATGATCGGCTGATTAACATTAGTTTGTTATTATGATACAATCATGCGTCAATAATTGTTGATTATTTTCAACATTATTGTTACGTTTGTTGTCATTATCAATTTTAACCTTTTTTGTTTGTTAACGAAATTGATTGATTAGTTTATTATCATCAGCCAAACAAAAAAGTGGAGAGAAACGATCAATAATAATGATTAAAGGAAAACAAAGATTACTAACAAATTCACCAACAACAATACAAATCAGTTGTAGAGCAACAATTAACAATTTACCCCATAAAACATAGTCAAAACACTAACAACAGTCAATCAAAAGCAACACCAATCACAATAATATATCAATATATTCATCAAATCAACGTGAATCTGAATGAGATTAAATGAAAGTGAAAATGAATTTTAAAAAGTGATTTCCATTGAAAAGGTCAACGACAAAAGCACAGAGTCAAAGAAAACAATTTTTGGCAAAATTTTCACTCTTGACCATCAGTTGACAATTGAATAGTAAAAATGAAATTTATTTGTATATTTACATGAACATTGAGAATGATATGATTCCATGAAGATGGAGGAACATTTTGACATGCTTCAAGAATTTTTATTCAACTTTATTTTCAATCATAATTTCTGTTTTGCATGCTTCTTTATCATCATCATCCTCCCTTGTCTTCCCTTTTTTTAATATAATACACTTGATACCGCCTAAGGAGTAAAGATAGAAATGAGGGAAAATTTTTGCTCAAAGGTGAGACAAGTTATCCATCATTATTAAGTTCCAGGGTTTCTCATCAATCTTACCTTGATAATCGTATAAAGATATTCTGGTTCATTTAATTTTCATCTGTAACTTGTCTTCAGATGGCAACTTTGCTTCTTTTTTTTTCTCTTTTTTTTCTGTTCTTTCTTTGACTACTGTGAACAGACGTTTTTTTTTCTGGTAGTTTCAGCTGATTATCGTCATCGCTACTATGTTTACATGCTTTGTAAAATGTATAATACAATGAGGCAAGAAAACATCGATCAACAGGGAAAAAATAAAACAAACCACTTACTTATTGAAGATTCACCTTTAAACTTTAACCATTCACTGTTTAATTATTCATTATCTCATTAACATCTTATTTAAACAGCTAATTGTTTCGTCTATTAATTGAATTGAAATTACGATTAATACAAGATTAAGTTTGTATTTGTCTATCCAACTGAAACTAAAGTTTTCTTGTTTTCAGGTTTGCTAAAATGGTTTCACTTGGAGATGAAAATTAAAGTAAAGTACAAAGAGGTGCAAACAGATTGTGACCAATGAAGACGAAATGATGACCAATAAAGAAATGTTTTAAGAAAATGAAGAAATAGAATTGAATTGAGAATTGAGTTGAAAGTAAGGAAATGATTGATTTAGAAATGTTAAAATTAACTTTGGCCCATTTCTACTGTTAATAAAATCACATTTGCAAAATGAATTTCAAATCCAATGGAGAAAAATGTAAATTGGTTGAAAAGTTAAATTGAAATTTGACCAAATATTTGAATTACTCTACTTGACCAGCTCTTAAACTGGTCCGTTAAAGTAAACCTTGAAATGGACATTCTTGATGATTAACATACAAGAAAGTAACTTTGATGTCAAATGGGACAGAAAGTAAAGTTGCATTGAAAAAGCATTTTGTTTTCAAACTAATGCTAAATACTGTTATAAACTTTATGGCAAGAGCATAAATGCATAGGAAAAAGGTAAAAAAAAATGATTTCTTTGCTCTTCTTTTTTCTTCCTTGGACTGATCACTGTTGGATATCAACCACAAAATGATGCTGTCTGACACTTAGTAAGTGATGAGAGATGCTTTTTTGGTTGCTGTTGAAAGCGTAAGCGTATAATAATGGTTTCGAGTGAAACTAATGATAGTCCATACATTTAGAGTGATGAGTGATCTATTCACATTCATACAATATCTACATATATATATTTATATTTATCTAAATATACAGAAGGCAATGTTGATAATGATGAGTATGATGATGTTGATGAAGTTGGTGATGATGATTGCTTTAAAGGCGGGTCTCTTCCATGTCAACCTCAATTTTGTTTTTCACTTACAGCTCCTTAATTTTAACTGCATCAGTGTTGATTTAGATTTTTCCTCTTCTCTCTCTCTCTCTCTCTCTTTTATAGATGATGATCGTAAAAAATGCGAAGATGATAATGAGGGAAAAGCAC
The DNA here is from genome assembly GCA_028476895.1 of Tetranychus truncatus. Lineage (NCBI taxonomy): Eukaryota > Metazoa > Arthropoda > Arachnida > Trombidiformes > Tetranychidae > Tetranychus > Tetranychus truncatus. The sequence continues at coordinate 14,632,971 of CM052061.1, forward strand.
GTCAATATCATGAATGTGGAGAAGAAAGAAATGGGATGAGAGGAGCCATCATTATCATCATTTTACATCTCCACACCTTAACCTTGTCTATTTATTTTGGCAGGTAACATCAAAACCTAATTGATCGTTTGCTTTATTTATCGACTTGACTGTCACTTACATTGAACCAAACGTTGAACATAAAGAAGAAAATTTTCAGCAAAAAAAAAAGATTATTGAAGCAAACATTATACAGAAATAATCTTTAAATCCATGCGATTTATCAATTGAACAATTTCAATTTATCTTTACCATTAAGATTACTTGAAACATTAAGGTGCTCTAATTGAAAATTAATTCCCCTGAAAATTGATTTTCACCATCATTAACTTGAAACACTGAGATTGATAATTTTTCCAACTTTTCTCTCTTTTTTTTCCTCTCACCAGAAAACACGTTTAACGAAAGTTGAAATTGAATGAAAAATGATGCCAGAATAATCACTCCCAATAACCAACTCCAAATGAGTTTTATTCTGATAAAATGGAGAGAAAAGAAAGGAAAAGAAAGGAAAAGAAAAGGAGAAACAAAATCAACAAAACAAGATGAATGGTGAAGAGGAAAGCAAAATGTTATAAAAAATGATGGTTAAGCTCATCATTTTCAATAATGATAATATTATTAATAAATATTGGTTGACATTGATATATTGAAAGATGCGATTTAAGCTCAATTATAAGGTAATATTTATGGCTTCATTTTGCTATGAAAAATGACCTTATAAGTTCTGGAAAGTGAGAAATGAAGATGAAATGGAAGAGAAAATTTCGATTCTGAATATCTGTCAAAATTAGTTGCTAAAATGATGATTAGAAAAGTAAAAGCAAAGTCTCTTCTCATATCATTTCATCATTTTCACCGTCTCTTTACTCCTGCTGCTACCATTCAGATTGTCTTTAACTCATCCTTTTCATCATCATCATCGTGTTTCTTCACCATGGAGTCTTATCTTCATCTTTCTCTCTCTCTCTCTCTTTTCTGTTTTTTATCACTTTAATACACTTGAAGGCAAGCAAATAGCTATCAACAGAAAGGGAGTCAACCTTATAATTGATGATGGTTTGATTTATCATGACAGTTTCTCTCTCTCTCTTTTCCTCTCTTTCATCATCATCTTCATCATTTTCATCTTTAGCCAACTGACGTTTCCATTCAAAATAATGCATCTCGACGCTTTCAGTTGGCTTCAACTCAACTCAAGCCAATAAAATGTATGCAATTGACTGATTAGTTGTAATCAATCTTACCCTGAATTGAGCATTTTTCAGCCTTCTTTTGCTTCTCTTTTTTTTGCTTGTTGCCACTTCGTTATTAACTTACTTGCTTCTCTTTTTTAAGTAAACTAAGTAATCATTATAATCATCATTAAGTAGAGTGTAAAGTTGAAACTAAATGATTAACTTGCATTTATTGGCTGCCTTTTGCGTTAATCAATAATTAAAATGCTTATCTTATTCATTAAACTTTCAATTTTATGAGAAAAAGGAATTGTTAATGAGACAAATGCTAAATTGATTAAAATTAACTTTTTGCCTTTTCAATGAAATCGCTTACAGTAAGCTGTATTCAAGTTTGAAAAGATGATTATTTTGCTCGCTTTGCTTCTGGTTATCATCATTGAATTCAATGGATTTGCTACCAATTTTGATATTTTCTTGCAAAATATTACTTCAAAATGTTGTCAATCTTCACAACTTTGCATTTCTGTTCATTATCAACTTGAAATTCATTGATGATGAAAATTGAAAAGATTTTCATTTTTTTCTTTCAAACAGATTTTATTTGAAAGCAAACTTTGGATTACTTTTAAAGGATTGATGGTAAAGAGATGAAGGCAAGTTGATGCTAATGAAGAAAATATGTTTTCTTTTAATCATATTCATTGCAGATTATTACACCCTGAATCATGAACCAGCCCAGTTTCATAACTCTCATGGTTTATGATCGTCTTCATGATCATCATTTTTTCTTTCTCTCTTTTCCTCTCCCTTTTTGTATCATCCTTTCCTTGCTTAATCATCAATCATGTTGGCAAACAGTGATTTAACTGATCTTAATCATGCAGAAAGATATTAACTGTAAACAGTTTGATTCTTTCCTGACAGAAGTGCTACGAACAAAATGAACTTCTTTTCCTTTACGATGAACAACATTCAATGAAACTCCAATCAAATGCCTTTGCTGAAATGTTGAAAATGATGATAAAAAGGGCCAAAATGTTGCAAGAAAAGTAAATCATTATTTAAATGTCAAAATAATTAAGATTATCATCATGATTGGTGATGTTGAAAAAGAGTTGAAAGGCAACTGATTGTTGATAGATTAATTGGACATCATTAATATTTCCCTTCCAGGGAATCAAATGAATAACTCTTTTCGCCTCTCATTTCATTAATAGACTCGCGTATTTCAATAGCAATTACAATTTTTTTACATTTAGGTAAATGTTGACATGATTGATGATAATTGATTAGAGGGAGAGGAAGAAGAAATCAAAAATTAATTTCAAAACGGAATCAACGTCAGTGTGTTTTCCAATCCAAGAGACTGCTCAAGGTCTTGAGTACTTTTGCTTGTTTATTGAGACAAAACTAGTTTCGATCATTTCTATCGATTTGAGGAGACATTTTCAAAAGATATTTTCAGGTGGTTGTTTTGCCGTATTAATGCAGCTGTAAAGTAGGTTCAAGATTAATCTAGTGGGACAAAAGGCCTCGCCAATTCAATGTTTATCTTTACTGTGGATTACGATTGTTTCAATTTGTTGTTCAATGAAGCGGTGAAAGTTACACATTGATTAACCCGGGAATCTTAATTAGACATTCAAAAGTGAACCAAACGGGCACACAATTGCATTAATTACAAGACAATTACAGACTAAATTTTCCTCACAGTTCGCCACTTATCATGTTAATCAGTCAGGTACAATTATTGTTACCTATCTTGACACCAAATAACCTTGAAAACGGTTGAACTTGATAAAAGGAAGACACAAAACATGATGACTATCAGTAGCTGTGACTCAGTCTAATGGTGAACAAAGTTATCTAATAAATGCAAATAATCCAGTAAAGTTAAAAATATTGTTAACTTGTTTAATTGGCGAAACAAAGTAAAGATAATTATTGACAATTAAAAAGTAAACTTGAAAATGTGCAAAATGCTCAACTCTCAAGTCGAAGGAAAATAAAGCCAACAATCAGACTCAAAGTTTTGCTCAAATCGACTTCAATTTAATGATAATTATCTTTGGTCGGAATCAATGATGTAATAAAGTTTTCAATGTCCTTCACATCTCATGCTAGCTTAAAGTCATTTGTAATTTTGAAGCAAATCGATCAACTTAAGTCAGACCAAATCTATCAATCAATATTTATGCATTAATCTTTTCATATTTTCAATCTTTTAGTTAATCGCTGGCTCAACCAGAGTTGATTGTTGGTCAAAAAGAAACATGTAAATGGTTGATTTGGATGAACATAGCAATGCATTAATATTAAATTTGTAATTGATGGCTCTTTTTGTGATGTGAAAAGGTAGAAATAGAAAAGACAACATTGCTCTATTCAATTGTTGTTATTGTATATCAAATGGTTCAATAGACTGTGTCAATTTGACATCAATGAAATGGTAATAATTGATTACCAGAGAAGTGGTTAGTTGATTATTGTAGACAAAAATTGTTATATTTCGACTTTTTCATTTTGCTTTTTTGCTTTGTCCAAAACGAAAATATTAATCGAGTATATGTATAAGCGCTGAACTAGTTCCTCAATAGTCAGAATGGGTACAAGCAGGTTATCGGAATCATAACGATTATCTTCATCTTCTAACAAGTGAGTATGTAATCAAACTTGCTTAGTTTTATAATCTGCTCTGCGATACAATCGATCTACATGTGATCTGAGCTAATTTCAAAAAAAAACGGAAAAGTTTATGCAAAAATAGTGGTCGCAGGGGAACGAGCCAAGCCATTGAATGTTGAGAAACATGTATTCTGGCATTATCTTGTTGCCGGTAAAATTCTGTACTACCAAAATAGTCTAAAAGTCAAAGAAGTCAATGGACTTTTGGAAACAAAGAAGCCAAATAGGCCATCAAGACGGCCACTCTTCCTCCAAGACAATGCCAGATGTCATAAGGCAAAGAATACCATGGCAAAAATCAAGGGAATGAATTGGGTACCTCTTCCCCACCCCCGTACGCTCCAGATATGGCCCCTAGCGACTTCTTTTTATTTTCAAATCTGAAAAGATTCCTACGCAAACGGCAGAACACGCCCGTTGAAGAGACAAATACGGCCGTTGAAGAGTTTTTTGCGTCCAAGCCCGCCGATTGGTACTTGTACGGGCTTGGTCAACTTCCATCTAGATATGAAAGCTGTATTGACTCTGAAGGATACTATTTCTAAAATAAAATTTCTTGTAGCCCTTTAACCCACTAAGGGCAAGGACTTTTTGATACCACTAATATCTTTTTCATGCATTCAATGATGTCCAACTTCATGGCATATAGTAAATTTGTCGAATGTTAATCGGCTATCACTCGACTCGTAGGCTACACATAGACTAGATATTCGTTTTATGAAGGTTTTAAGGGCAAGAGCATTCAACCTCATTTTCGGACATTCCTCCCAATTTTGAAATTCAATTAAATTAGTAAAAGGGCTATCTTACCTGAATATTACGGGAAAATAGTCAATATACTAATCCCATGATGTGGCAATTTGCGAGGGTTTACTGTACCAACTATTTCAATACAACATTTTTGAGGCAGTTTTATCAAGTTTATCGGTTAAAGCAAATAGAACTCGTCTTAAGATTAGTGGTTTTACCCTTGTTGATCCATCAAGATGAATCTTTAATCTACTGTTGAAAAGGATGAAAGTAAATGAAACGCGATAATCCTCTTTTTAAATCATTAAATTATATCACTGGCAATAATCGTTGATAATTCTCACTTTTTACATGCAAATATGTTTATTATCACAAGCTGTTTGAATATCGAGAAAAGTGCACCGAATGATGCTTTGTTGTTTTTGTTTCGAATGGGAATACACAGTGATTGATCAAATACATAGCCTCATTTATCTATTTAGTTTGATTCAAACATTTTTTGACCCTAACTAAGCACAAAAAAATCTGGTGTTATACTTATGACGCGCAGTGTAGAATGAACAAAGTAAAAATTTTTTCTCAAAAGCTGTTAATTCAATAGTTACTAATTTTGGAACGAATGAATTATTATATCATTGGCGAATTTCTGCACGTAATTAAATGCTTAAGATTGCATTAAATCTATCAAAATATATGAGATACACTAGTAGTCAGGGTTAAGTTAACAAAAAAGGGTCAGACTTAAGTTAATTTTCAAGTGTCGCCATCTCGAGCATTTGCCGTTTTAAGAGACACTAAACAATAGAAATCTGAAAAATTAAGTTCGATCTTAAAGGTACTTTTATTTCTTGTTAGATGGCGACTATGAAAAAAATCTCCGATTTTATTAACTTAACCCTGACTACTAGTGTATAAGATTTAGTGAAACATCAATTTCGCTGTTCCAAAAGCTATAACTTTATGAACTAATTGTAAGCTTCAATGAATTGACAGAAGGCTCAATTGATTATTTTACAGAAACAATTTTCTAATTTAACTCAGTTCAAGATTAATTTCCTTCAATTTCATGCGAAAAATGGCATTGACTTGATTCCACAAAACTTGGAAATGCTTCAATCGGAAAAACTCTGAAATTATTATTCGTATCATAGAAAATAGTTCAGTTTTGAATGGTCCAAGTACATTTCACTGAAAAATTTGAATCGGTTTTAAATTTGCAAAAGTTTTAAACGCTAACGAGATCGCTATTTTGCAGCAGAAAAAATTTCTTCAGTCTCAGGGTTTGCAGGTTGAACAAATGAAGATAAACTTTTGCTATTGAATTTTGTTTTGACTGTCAATTTTGACGACAATACAGTTCTAAATGATTCATGAGTAAAGTTTTGTTTAAAGTTGATTTAAATTGTTAATTTATCAAAGAAAAAGTTAAACAGATTCTCTTGCAACCATTTATATTACATTATCTTTAATTTGCACAAATACAAAGAGCAAAGGTCGATGTTGAATGAAATGGAAAGAGAAAGAAATGAATTGACAAAAGGCGCTTCTTTTTGTTCACTTCAACATGAACCTTATCTTTACTTTCACTTGGTAAGCCCAAGCGTCAGCACCAATTGAACAGCTAATTTAACAGTATAATAAGCATCTAATAAGGTATAAATAGAGAGAGAGAGAAGTGAATGAATGGTGAAACAAGTTAAAACCTGGAAATGTAAAACACCGATAAGATTAACCGTGAAATGCATATTCCATGGTAAATTTGTTTCACAGAAGCCCAAGTCTATTGTTGCCTAAACCCAAATTTAGTTAACCAATCAACATGCACAAAAGAGCATAACCTCTTGTTATTTTTCATCATTTCACCACCATCAATGAGGATCACCATTATCATCACAATTATCATCAAAACCATTTATGATAAGCTTGAAAATTGCTTCTCATTTCATCATTTTAAGGCTTTTCATCTTCTTCTTCCAGCTTCTCACTTCAACAAATCATTCCTCACTTTTGTATTACATTGTTATTGAAATGTGAAACGATATTTATTCAAGATAAATAACATTATTCACAAAAGGTTGTTACAGTAAAGATAATGATCAAGATTAAATTGATTGAGGCGTGAAAATGTAGAGTAAAATGTGGAAGCAACATTTAGAAGTAGATTAACTGAAATAAATTGTAAAGGTAACAGATTAAATGTTGATAACAAATCATGTTAACAGAATTTCTCTATTCAAGAAAAAAAAAGTAATCCTTTTCAATATAAAAGCTCAAATGTAAATTGCCATTTGGTGTTCATTTTTTTTTGCTTCTCACTGAATGGTGCAAATTATTTTTGAATAAATCACTTGATCAACAAGCGATGAAAAAGTGTTGATAAATGAAGCATTCAAAGTTAGTCGAAGTTTTATTGACCGGCAAAGTTGAACTTTTTCTCGCATTTCGTTCAATCTGATTTACCGAGTCTCTTTTTTTTCTTGGTTTTTCACATTTTTCGCTTATAAAGATGTTTGCAGATGAAGAATGAAGAAATGATGAGAAGGACAGGAAGGAAGAGAGAAGAGTGTGAGAAGATGATTCTAATCATGGTTATCCATTATCCAAGTTGACAACTTGAAATTCTCTGTCGACTATTTTTTTATCAAAATTAATGGTTATTCAGTAAATTATGATTAACGAGCGCCGTATGTGAGTATATATTTTGATACATTTATAACATTGAACAAGAAGATGGAAGCGAAGGGATAAAAGATGATTCTCATCTTTCATTTTTCATCATCTTTCAAACCTTTGCCCTTCATCATTGTTATCATCATTTATGAGCTCAACCATCATTGACTTTAAGCTGAACAAGAATAGAACACAAAACGGTAAACAAAGTAAAAAATGATCATTCACTTTTCTCCATCTTCTTCCTTTTCCTCATTCCTCATCATCTTCATCCCAAACTTTTTTTCCTCTTAGATGACAACTTTTCTCTCACTTTCAATCTCTAAGGAGATTTGTGAACAATTTTTTGCATTTTTTATTCCCTCATAGTTTACCTTTTCTTTAACCAGAACTTTTTTTCATGCAACTTTTGGCTCATCCAAAGATGATGGTGAAAAGAGTGCAAAATATCTGTCACTTTGGCGAAGCCAATTGATTTGACATTTACTTTTCCCAAAAGAAAAATGTTACCTTATACTATTATCGTTATTCTTGATACTCTTTATCAAGACAAAATACTTTTTTCCCTTCACCTTCCTCTCCATCTTCATCAACATTCAAACAGAAAAAAGTATATTTTATATTAACATGAATATACTTCACTCCCTGTTTTCCCTCCCAGCTTTAAATTTCCTTTTAACCAGAAAAGGAAAAATTTTTCCATTCTTTTAAAATTTTACTCTTCTTCGTGCCATCATCTTTCCCTTCACACCTTTTACCTTTTGAAAAATTCATTTGAAGAAGAAGAAAAATATTGACAAATTTGTCCAAATTTTGAATCGATTATTCAACTTTAAACTTTAAACTTGAATTTTTTTCCTTCGTCTGGTTAAATGATGAGAATGAATTTCAACATTTACCTTTCAACTTTGCCTTTCGACTTGAAAGTCCAATGAAATTAGAAAACGATTTCACAGTTTACTGGACAATTTATCCATCAAAAGCAAAGAGAAAATTCATTTCAATTTAGAAAATCGTAAAAATGAAAGTTCACCCTAACAACTTCAGAAGTTCTCAGAGAGAGTAAAGGAAAAGTAATGAAGTAGAAATGAAATGAAGGCAAAAAACAAGAAGAAGAAGAAAAACACAGAAAAAAATGATATTATTCTTACGGATAAATGATGTATATTAATATTAATGATTTACTTTGAAAGGTTTGCAATCAATCAAAATGAAATTGCATTTATTTTGCCTTTTTCCCTTTATTATTACATATTGTCTGCTTAAGCTTGCCAAATCAAAATTGCAATTATTGCAAAAAGAAAAATTGAAACGAAAGAGAAAAGAAGAAAAATTTTCTCTCATTTTTTCTCTCTTCTTCTCATCTTGAGCTTTTGTGAGCAACTTTGTGCAACATCATAAATCATGTTACAATCAATTTGAACCATTTTTACATTTATATGGATTAAGTTTTTTCTTCCTCTTTTTGTTGTGCTTTTTTTGCCTTCTCCTGTTGGTGTTGCCATTGAACCAATAAGAATCACTTTTTGCCTTTCATTCCATTCATCAGATGAAACGACGGAATGAAATTAATTCATCATTTCTGACGAGTTTCATTACTCATAGTGAACAGTCAATAATTTTTTACCTTTAATAAGCGCAACATTGAGTTTGATGAGAAAGTGTAATTTGCTTTTTTTTGCCAACACTTTTTCCTTCTTTTTCACTGATTCTGTTCATTGATTCATTTTTTACTCAGGGTTGAGATGAACAAGGCGAACAAAAATGTTAACAGTTTTGTCATGTCAAAAATATGAGTGAACGAATGAAGGAAGAAGAAGAAGAAAGAATGATATTTTTGCAAGTTTCCATCAATTGGTTGTGTGCGTTGTTTGGTTGGCTTGAAAGTTGACATTGAAATGATTGTCCTCGAAGAAGATGTCAAAATGTATTTTGCCTGTTTCCAATCAAAAATGATTGACAACAGTTTGCTCAGATTACTCTCTCTCTCTCTCTTTCCACTGTTGACGGAGGAACCAACTTTTTCATGCTTTTCACTTTACTCAACCATCATGTCTCAATGTACTCAGTGTCTGAGTGGGCTCAATCTTTCCTCTTTCGATACATGCTGATGCACACAAGGATGCAAAAGATTTTAAATTTACTATTAAACGTCATTATTTTATGTCTTTACAAGTTATTAAAAGAGAAAATCATTAAATTTTATAGTCGATGAATAGTTGGTGCAAGTGGAGTATTTTGACTTTTTAAACTCGACTCTTCTCGCTCTTAGGCCAGTTAATGGATTTTTTAATTGTCTAGTTTCCGACAAATTTATTATCTCTAGAAGTAACTGGAAATCATTTCAAAAGTAAAACACTGCTTTTGCCCAGTTGTTCATGCAAATTTCAGATTAATTTTGATTTATAAAGGTTAGTGAAAAAGTAATGGCAAAATTCATTTAATTTTGAATAATGACAATTCAACAGTGTTTATGAAGGTTTCGAGTGCAAATAAAAATTGATAAATCACTTTGACACTTAATTTGAATAGAAATATCTAAATTAAGATTTTTATTGATCAGTCAATCATCATGGACCGTTAACATTGAGTGAATGAAGTCATAAAGTTTGAGTTGCCATGAATTGGGTAATGAATTTCTCAAAATGCAAACAAGTAACAATATTGAAATTGGAACAAAAAAATGTTCACAAAATAAACCACGAGTTGAAATAAAGATTGTCAAGTGATCTTTTCGTTTCACAACTAAAATCCATTAATACTTTTCCACTTTAAATTGGCTAATTTGGAATCATGAAAACCGTTCATAAAGTTAAAGCCTATTCTCTATGATGAAAGGTTAACCAAAAGCACTTGAAAATCACTAATCAGATTAGTCGAACTGAAACATTAAATCGACAGTTACAACGATATGTAAACAGATTAAAAGGATTTGTCACAGTTTTCAGACTTTTAGTTCAGAATCTGATCTTTTTCATTCTTTTGCTTGCCAAGTCTGTAAGAGTATTTTACTTTCAATAAAGTTTTGAAGCAAAAACTTGCATTGATTCAACGTAAACTTAAAAACTTGAAACTTTTACAAAAGTTTTTCTTGCTACAAAATGATAATGTTTGATAACCAAACTCATTTTGGAGTAAATTTGTTGAAAACTGTTTTGCCTGGTTCAGTGGTTCAATAAGTGTAAATGAGTTTCAATGTTTGACTTCATATTTTGCCTGAAATGATGGAAGAACAGAATTTTCTTGTTCACCTTTACAAGATGATGAAGATGCCTTTAGCCTTCTCCTGCAAAAGAGCATCATAAAGATCATTTTGAGCAATAAATTATTATTTGTAAAAGCTATGCCCATTCATCAACATTATCGTTGTCTTGCTTGGTCAGCAGACAGCAAAAAATAAACCTTCAGGTTGCAGGCTAATTGAGCATAAACATTTGTAGAGAACAAAATTGTTGACAGAAAAACAATTTCACTTTTTATTAGTGAATCATGTAAATATAAACTTAATCACTGGTTCATGGATGATTAATATGCATTTGTTTACTGTTCAACTTGTGTTGCTCAAACAGCAACAGTAATCAATGAATCAAAAGGCACTCTTGGTGGTCAATGTAATTGATTTCAAGCACACAATTTGTACAACAACTTTTCCGTTTCAAATTCGATTAATGAATCTAGATCCTCTTCACTCAGCAAATGAAAACTGGTCATCATTCATTTTGTCCATTTCACCTTTTTCCGTTTGCAATAAAAATTTTGCTTCTTTTTCAAAATTTTCCTCTCCTAGTCAAATTTGACCAAAACCGCAAGAAAAGATAAACTTTGCATTTCTAAATGAGCAAACTCAAGAATTTAAAATTGGTCAAAAAAGTAAGGAAAAGAGTTGAAAGATTTTCTCATTTCCAAAGGCGTCCTTTGTGTCTGTGTTTTGAACCAGTTTCGAGTCGAGATTAGGTTAAACTCTAATGGTGATTTTCAAATGAAGTTGAAAAGTTTAGCTTTCTTTTTTACTTTACAACAAATTCACGGTTCATTAGTGACCCACTACAACCCATTTATACGACTTTGAACATTAAGGCCACTATTATATTACCTTGACGATGCTTTCTGTCTCAACTGTCTCAACTTGTTATTAATGTTGTTTGCTGTTTGTTAGAGGATTGACAAAGGTTGACCAAAGGCGTTCAAAGCCATTTGTTACCATCAATCAATGTTAACAAACCGAAGGAATCAAGAGTTGAAATGAGTACTAGAAATGGTTTACTTTACTTTTCTTCTTCTTCTTCTTTTACTTTTTTTTTTACTTTAACCAGGAATGAAAAGCAAACCTGACACCAATATAAATGAATAGAGTGGAGCCATTTAGACAGCCAAGTGAGAAGGAAGATGATGAAGAGACGAGAAAAAGAAAAGGTCACCAAAAATTGATATATTGGACCATTTAAGTTGGAAAACATTTTCTTTTCTTCTTCTTCTTGTTATTAACCAAACAATAAAAAAAAGTGGATCAACAACAGTCACCAGTCAAGTACCATTGACCAATGGTCAAAGAGACCACAAGAAAGTCACCTTTACCATGTTACCTTGCACTTGATGTAAACTTATCACTTTTCTTTGTAACTTTATTCTTACTTTCAAATCAGTTTCAACCATTTGAAGAAATCAATAAAAATCAGTTCATTATCGTTGAAACATATTTTTATTTCAGGCAAATTTTTCGATTCACTTGCGGCTTGAAAGAAATTTTTGGAAAAAAAAAATTAAAGTTGACATTTTGTTGGGTAAAAAGGCAACATTTAATACTGGAAATGAATGGAAATTAACATTTCCTGAGAAATAAAATTCTTAAACTTGCATATTATCGTTGATAATAATGGAAAGGAAATGATGTTTATGTTAAGATTTGGATGAAAAAGCAAAGTGATAAAAGTCAATCATGTTTTTCGTTGTTGCACTTATTTACCTTGTTATTAGCTTTTCCCTACTTTTTTCACTCAAAAAGTATAAACTTATTTACCTAAAGTGACTATTAATTCATTCAAGGGAAACTTATTAGACTCGAGAATGAAACGACTCATTATAATAGCAGTTTAATCGTTTCTTTTTTGTGTACCTTGTTTCAAGATGAATCTTTTAATTACATGTTAACCATTATCATTATTATAATTATTAACTTGATTACACAGTGATTAACTTTACTCTTTACTCGAGTCTCAAAGTTGAATGAAAGGAGACACACAAAAAAGGTTTAGAATTTGAAAGATTTTGTAAAAAAAAGGTAAATATGGTGAATTCATGGGTTTCAAAGTTGGAAAACAGTGACAATTAAAAGACGTAATTGGTTTGAAAATTATAGTGAAGACAAATGGAGGCACAATTTTCAATGGTAAAAAGCATTTGGCTTAACCAGAATTGATAACAATTTACATTCATTCATCATTAAAGACAAACGATGAGATAAGGTGCTGATTGGTGTTTGTATGATGAACAAAAATAGCAAACAGAAAAAGCCTGAGGGTCAGTCTGGCCCAAGGTAAAGGGTGAGTTAACATGAAATTATTATTTAAAAGTAACGCCTTGGAAGGAAAGAGAAGGTAAAAAATTGAAGAGGAAGATACTTTTATATTGAATCTTTAGTGATAATGATGATGATGACGATGCTGATGATAAGTATAATGATAGCCTATGGGACAATCACGATGTGAGAATTGAGTAAACAGTGTTTACCTTAGTAAATAATAATCTATTAAGAAACGTGAAGTCAGGTAAAAAAAAAAGATTTTCAACATTTTTCTTCAACTTTTTTTTTCAGCCTTTTTCGGTTCTCTCCTTTTTGCACAAACATCTTTTTTTTGCTAGACTTGCTATTTTACGTTCAAATTCAAGATATCAGTTGATTCATTGGCTTTTTATTTCCACTTTTCCTGTTAACCTGATAATATTGATGATAATGTGGTGACACTGATTGATGATAACAAGAAATCGTTTTTCTTTCTTCTTCGCTTCTCTTTTCAATTTATCTTATTGGGCAAGGATAAATGGCTCATGATGATGATGGAAATGATATACCTTGTTCGTCTTTGCAATCTTCTGTTTCAAGAAGATAATCAAGTTTTCTTCTTCTTTTTGCCCAACAAAATTTTGCTTTCAATTTTGTAGATTAATTTGCAAATTGAACGGGAAAATGTAAAACATCTGAAAAGGAGTTAATGGTTAACATGATGAAATTGATATGTTATTAATATAAATGTAATCAAATGGATGACAATGATTTTTGGATGGAAATGAACAATTGAAAGGAAATTTCATATTATTTGTATTTTTGTTTTCCTTTCATTTTTTATCCATCATTTTCAACCTTCCATGTAATAATATATTTGAATGAATTTTTTTCTTCTTCTTCTCTTCTGTTTGCCAAGTTATGGTAAAGTATAGCTTGAATGAGGGGAAAAAAAGAGTAACATTTGACAGGAAAGAATGAGAAGTGAAAAGTGAAAGACAGAATCATCAGAGGAAAATACATTTCATCCTTCTAATCATCATCATCTTTCACTCAGTCTTGCCATTTTTTACGCTGAGATAATCTTGCTTTGGTTCCAACTGAACATCAATCAGAAAAGTTGACAACTACTACGAATAATTATGTTTATATCTACTTTCTTCTTCTTCTTCTTCTTTTTCTTTCTTTTCTTTTTTTATGGAGAAGAAAAGCTTGGAGAACAAAATGATGATGAGAATGATGAAGATGATGGTGATGAAGTAGAACAGGAAAAAAACTAAACAAAATTGTTACATGTAAACTGATGATGAGGCGAAAAAAGGAAACAGATAAACATGGGGAAGAATACGGGAAACTTTGAAAAAAAAAACTGAACAAAACAATGAAACTGATGATGTTTAAGGATGGAAATGGTGATAACTCAGGGATTGATGAAAGTAAAACCTTTATTTGTTTGTTAATTTGTGGATTGATGATGTCAATAATGATGTTTATGATGATAGTGAGGGTGATGCAAGTGGCTATTAAAAAAAGTGAAAACAAGTTTCACATTTCAGATCACTTTTTTTTTCTTTTCTGTTTGTTCCTTTTTTTGGATCAGTTGGATAAACTGATGATGAGTTGTGGATGGAAAAAAGAAGTAGAAAAAAAAATGAAAAGAAAAACGTTGCAAATGTCAAATGGACAAGGTTAGTTGATGTTGATTAGTAGACACTTAAAGTGTCCCTCTTGATGGCTTTTTACATTGATTACACTTGATTGGCAGGTTGGTTGGTTGCCACTAAATGGTGATTAAATGGATAACTCTATCATCAAAATCAAAATTGATGACCGATGGAAGGAAGGAAAGTAAAAAGAAAAAGTTGGAAATCAAAATTAATCTGAAATAAGGAAAACCTTCAATTTGTTGATCAAAAATCAATGAATTCAACTTTTCTTTGGACGAACAAGATATGAAAGTTTAGAAAAATATTGAATTTTCGCTTAGAAAATGATCGAAAGAATACGGCAAGACTCATATCATAAAATACTGGGTAGTCAAGTATTCATTGTGTCGACCAATGGACGAAACTTTCACTAAAGGCCTTCAAATTGAATTTTCTTATAGTGACAAAAGATTGAGTTCGTTTATTGTAATTGGTTCTACAATGTCCATGTATATTAACTTTTGGTTGCGGCTCTTCATATAAAAGGCTTCATATTCCTCATTCCTAATTCAGTTAATTTTTAGTCCATTTATTTTTTCCTAAATACGTTTTTACTTCGATTTGTTCGAATTCAAACAAGATTCTAAAATAAAATATCGCGAGTCACAAACTTACCTTATTTTTTAATTTAAATGCAAATAAAACTGCTTGATGGAATAACCGGATGCACATAACATGCAAAAGTAAATAAAAACACAAATTTCAAGCAAAAAACTAAAATTAATTAAATTAAATTTAACAATTGTAAGTTAATTTTTGAGTGTCAACATCTCGAGCTTTACCTTTTAAGAGACACTAAACAATAGAAATCTGTTAAGAATTAAATTTAATCTTAAAGTTACTTTTCCATTTCTTGTTAGATGGCGAAAAATCTGGTTTTTTCTCAACTTAACCCTGACTCATAGTGTAGATTATTTATGAATTTATAAAAACTTTGCTATATTATTGGGGTTATCGCAATAATTTTGTTTCCGCTAGTTTGCATATCTTCCTATTTTCACATGTGGTATTACATCTTTGGTCGAAGTTTTCATGAACTGAAATCTCTGGTTTATTCAGTACACCTGCCTCTAACACATTTTAAATCGCCTTCACATGAGCAAATGTCATAAATTAAACCAATACTTTTTCCAGCATCACTACAACGATGGCCCTTAGTCCCTAATTTGCGACAAATAGTTAGATCTGAAATTAAGAAAATAGATCATGTTTAATATTCAATAGATTTTTTTTCATAAGAATGAACGGTGTTTTATGTTTTCTACTGGCTTGCTAACTCGTGTACCTGTTGGTCCTAGAGAGTCTAGTCAATCGGCACTTACTGCCGATAAGCATCGATCGGCAATAAGCGTTAAAGAGTATATTGACTGAAAAAAGGAAGGAAAATAAGAGAAAATTATTACCTCTGCTCCAAACGGCACAACAATAACCAGTTCTACATTCTTCTTGTTTGGAACAACTATACATCGAATCTGCAAGTATGTTCTATCAATAAAAGTCATGAAAATTTATATATGACAACCTTGTGTATTTTCTGTTGATTCTGAAGTTAAATTAAAATTATACTCACAAAAAATATCGAATGAAAGAGAAAAAGCAGCACAAGGAAAAGATTCATATCGAGCACGAAATAAAAATACGAATGTTTGATAACTATAGTTTTTGGTGATTGAATGGCATTCGCTAGCTTTTTATATGCGCTTTGTTTGCAAAATTCATCTCTGCAGTGTTTTGATCAACCCTTTTGAATACTATTAATAGATATGCGATTAATGCGTTTGAAGAATACAGAATTCAAGACTTAGAATTGCAAATGTACTTAGTGCGTCAATTGCAATAAGTCTAGTCAAATTAGCTGTGGAAACGGAAATGTTAGCTGAACAAATTCCTAAGCTATTGTCTGTTTTACATAAAATTTAATGAATATTCATAAACTCAAGATTCTTCTGTTAACCGAGAGCAAATGATACTTTTAAATTCAAATTTTGATTTTTTAATTGAAAATGCGTGTGAATGGGTCTGAGAGGGCTATGCAACTAAAACTTTACATTTCAAGTTCAACCATCGAATATTTATGACCTTTGATCATGACACAGAAGAGCCTTGACTTGCAGTTTTTCTTCATGTTAGACGTGTCAATTTTCGCTCCATGACCTACCTTCAATGCTGCCGTTGAAAAATGTATTACCTTAAATGATTGTTATTTTTCAATTTTTCATTATCTGAAAGCAATAATTTTTCAGACCTGACTTTATCAGACCTGTTCATGAAATTCAAAACAAATTAATCCATTTTTAACAAAAAGTCTCAAACAAATGAACAAATTCAGCAAAAAACAAGATACAAGATGAAAAGATATTTATTTTATACTTCATCGTTTTTCGCCCGCTATTTTACATCAGCTTATTTTGTTGTGAAGATTTGTGCTTCATCTTTGTCATCTTTATTTTTAATCTCCAACCGAACAAGTCAATTGGCAAGAAAAACGAGTAAAACCCTTTAATTCATATTTTGGGCTGATTTCTATGGTATACAGAAATCAAAAAAATTGTCTACTGACTATTGGGCTGCTTTTGCGTCTTTTGGTAAATTCTGTAAATAAAATTCATTGCATCGCTATGTTTAATTACCTCACTAATTGACGAACATTCATAAGCAGTATAGAGCATATTAGATTATGAAAACAGAAAGTGAAGGGTCAAATTATTAGCTCTTCTTTGAATGGTACAACAATGGCCAGTTCCACAATCATCTTGCTTGAAGCAAATATCAAACGCATCTCCGAGTGTACTGTTAATAAAAGTCATGAAAATTGATATATGATAACATTGTAAAATTTCTGTTGATTCTAGAGATAAAGGACAATAACACTCAAAAGAAATATCAGGCGAAGAAATAGAAGCACAAAGAAACGATTCATATTGAGTAAGAAACTATTATAACTAGATTGTGTGATTGAATAGTACAATAAAATAAAATTAAAAAAATGTGTATAAAATTTAAAATCTAACTTCAAAAGACTGCCGTTTATTTACACATTTTATTTCTACAGTCTCTTTAAATCTGCTCAGCTCCTTTGAATATATTAAATATGTAACTTATGCATTTTAAGAACTTAGGTTTCTCAAGCATCTAGTGCGTCAATCGCAATCTAACAAGACAAATCAGCAGCAAATAAACGGATATGTTAACTGAGCAAACACATAAGAAATTGCCTGTTTTACATGGTATTGATGAATATTCATAAACTAAATACTTTTCTGTTAATAGAGATCAAACTGATATTCTTGCACTTATAACTGCGGAACACCAATCAGTTTCGAATTTTTCTTCAAAATTTGTGAATGAAGAGTGTGAGGGGCTGGAAGAGTTGAGCAGGTGAAGGGTTTCCCAAAAGAGTAAACCTTTAAACCTCAAAGTAAGTTGAGTCTTTGATGATCAAAAGTGAACATGTTTAATATATCAGTTTGAACGTATTTTATACAATTTGTTGGTGTAGAGTGAGTCACAAGAAGACTCACTCTTCTTATCAAAATCTTATTTTATTTGTTAATTTGTAAATTGTGTGTGGGGGAGAGATTTTAGAAAGATGGAGAAAACGGATGAGGAAGTGATGTGGAGATGAAGAAACCTTATCTCATTTCTTCACAAAGAGTTTAATTGAAATACTTCGCTTATGGTTTTGTGGTATTTGAAAACATGAAAATCGGCTTGAAAATTAGGAATGTGTGTTCAATTATCAGTTTACAAAACCAGTCGCTTTAATTCAAAGCATTAAGGACCAAGACCAAAAAGATAGCGAAAACGGCCTAAATAAATTTTCATAATCTAGTCTATGTTTGATAGCACAACTTTTTACGCTGAGTTTGAATAAGTGATCTATTTTTTTATATTGTGCTCTTGGATTGCATGCTGTGCAATAAACTATTCCAGATTGAAATCAACAAGCTGATCATTAATATGTAATCAGATTTTCGCTTTTTGCTGCAATAACTTGAAAAAAGTGAAGAATATGTATCATGAAGTGCGTTAAGCCAAATGAAAATTAGATTTTATCACTATTGCCGATAAGAGCTTTCTATTGGTGTTACAGAAATCAGGTAAAAAACCCGCAAAACTACCGCACCTCACCACTTTTTCACAACTTCACACAATTGATTTTTTGTGATTTTTTCCTATTTGATTTTTATCAAAAAGGTCTCTCATTTAACGAAATATCAATTTGCCATACCTGAAATTTCATCGTTGAAGTTATGTGCATAAAGTTTTTATCATATTTGTTTAGTTTATCTTGTTTTCATAATACTTCGTTTTATTCAAGCTTATACAACGCTCCGCTTTCCAACACAATGTCCGCACAACAAAAGCTTGAAGCAGTTCTGTCCCAACATAGAGAAAGCGCTAGGAATGATGAAGAAGAGCTAGCTTTGTGCAAAGCGTTTATTATTTAGGTCATCAGATGTCGTCATCCTAGATCGCGAGTTAATAGATAAATTTATCTCCTTTCCAGCTATACTTCGTATTATGCATAACATCTCGAATTCCAACTTGTTAATAGTTTCAGAAATTCTCAAAGTTGATGTGAGTATTTATAATGCTTTTTTTGTAAGCTTGATTGAGGGTGAAGGAATGGGAATTGAATTAGTTGATCGAATGTTGCTTCATGAAGAAAGGGGTTTTCTATTTGGTCAATGAAGTCTGTTCTGCCAACTACAACAGGCAGCAACGATCTTTACAACGATACAAGAATTTACCTGCTCAACACCTAAAAAACTTTGCCAGAAGGTTGACGCAACGTGGTGGAAGAAGAGATGATTCCGATTGAAAAAATGAACAAAATTTACTTTGACCTAGCACCATAAATATTATTAAACAGCATAATATCAAGAACCATTTATTTTTCATTATTTTTATTACACCAACATCAAGCTCTAGTCGACAATAATAATCAAATCTAGTTTACATTTGGCTTCACGGACTCTTTCGGGCCTCTGTGGATCAATTTCCATTATGGAATTCAGCCTTAGCAAAAGTAAGGAAGTTTTACAGATTTTTTCACTGATTTTTGTAACACCAATGGAAAGCCCTTATCGACATTCACAATAAATCCTAGTTTTCTTTGCCTTCACGCACTCCATGATACACATTTTAAGTGATCATTTATCATTACAAGCTATTATTCGCATTTTACGCACTTTTTCAAGCAAATATGATTTTGAAAATGATTTTATATTAATGATCAGCGTGTTGATTTCGATCTAAAATAGTTTGTTTCACAGCAAAAAATTCTTCACCGTTTTCACGAAAACGGCTTCGAATATAAAAAAATGTTTCACGGCATTTTGTTTTTCATATTTTTTTATATCGAATAAAAACTAGTTACCAAAAATTTAAAATTAGTCCATTTAGATCCTCATCCTTTACCAGCCTTATCATGAAGCTTCTTAATCGGAATGCCTTGAGTTAACCTAAAGACCTTCACTACTCGACTAAAGATACGATTCATCAACAGGCAATAGTCGAGATATTAGTCAAATTTATGCAGCGTTGCAATTTTAAGAAATTTGTAGCATGAAAAACAAGAAGTTACCGCATTTGGACGATTTTGGAAATGTTTTGATCCTGGTCGATAAACTTATTCAATTCTCATTGTGTTCAGCATGAATCTCCGATTTTGCCATAAACTTTTTTTCAATACTCTCTGCAGTTTTTACATCTTTTCATGATCCCTGATCAGTTTTAGTTTCAGGTTTGTAGTGATTCTTTTCATGGCTGAATATCCATTTTTTATTCCTTGCTTTTCTCAAGATTTTGTTTCCACTTTTCTTGGCAAACACTTTTCCTTCAAAGCCTTTTTGCTCTATCCATTTCATCTTAATCTTCTAGAATCAAGTTAATCTTGTAAGCAAAATTTTCAACATAATTCTCATGAGCCAGTCATTCCTGTCTTCTTCCTACTCACAATCAACATTCCTTGCAATTTCCATCAGCAGAATTTTACTCTCATAGATTATCATTGAAATTTGCTCTCACCATCATTATGCATCTTTAAACATCTGAATTTGGTTCATCTTCCAATTTTGCGTCAACTTATCAGCAAATGTTGAAACCATTTGAGAATCATTATCCATTAAACCATCAATCAATCAGACTGTTACTGCAGAATTGAAGACTCGAAATGAAGGCAAAAGGTTAGAAGAAGAAAAATGTTTTCCCATTTAAACATTTCTGACAATCTTTTCTCTTACCTGACAATTCCAATTCAATTTCGACTGAAAAATAACATTCATCAAAATTCTCAAACCTTTCATTCCAAATAGATTCAAAGTGACTAAATTGTTTTATTGGTTCAAACAATTTACTATTAAAATTCAGTCTGTTAACAACAAATGAAACAATAAACTCTTTTATCACTAAACTGTTGAAATTAGCAGCAAGTTGAGAGAAACTAAAAAAGAAGAAAAAATGATTTTTAAATGTAAATGTTGGCATTTTGCGGAATAAAATCAAGAAAAAAAGCAAATTCGAGTTTAATGAAAATGTATTTAATTGAGTTTCATGAATTGCAAGTTGTAATGTGCTAATCCATCACAATTATAAAGCAAAAGTCGAGACAAAATTGTATTTGTACAAATGGAATGAGCAAAGAAAAGGAAAAAATGAAGAAAAAAAACTTTCACAAAGTAAACAATTAAATGTAAACGCTTGAGAAGGTCAACATGGAAAAATTAGCCAAATGATAAAGGTAATCATAGTGGACTCGCTCAGTGGGAGGGAGTGATGAAGAGAGGGTGAAAGTTGATGGTGATGAAGCACATATCGTTACAATAATCATTCAAGTCTTTGTTTACCCTCATCTTCATCTTCATCATCTTCTTCAAGTTACATTCCCATCAATCAAAATGTGCAAAAGAAACCCTCTGATTATTGCTTCTTTTACCTTTCAACAGCACCATTGAAACCATGTTTCTCAAGATGAACAAGATGATGATGATGATGTTTACAATGAGGTAAAACAAGCTGACTCTCTCTCTCTCCTTGTGTATCGAGAGTCGGTTTGTTGACTTGATTACGGAAGCTTATTACAGATTAAATTGTTAAAGGTTAACAAGTTTAACGATACAACTTATTTTAAAAGCTGATTCAACATGCTTTTCAAAGCGACTGTTTCAGCAAATTTTCAATCTTTTATTTCAACTTTTTGTTTTGTTCAACTTGTTTCATGAATACAAGATGATGGTTCAAAGATGAAAGTTAATCATCATGAATGATGTTCACTGTTTACTGTGAAAGGTAGTTTGTTTGCAAGAAGTTGCTTTAATTGCATTTGTGTAAAGTGAAAAGAGCAACATTGTAAATAAACAAGAATGACATTCAAATTAGTCTCTTGTTCATAATTAAAATAGAAGCTGATATTACCTTGGGTTAAGGTGGTTTCAGTTAAAATATAACCTGAGAGAATGAGTTAACAAGAAATTAAAATGAAGTAACAAAGAGCAAAAAGAAAAGAAAGAAATGAGAAGCAAAAAGCTTGGCTTTTAAGGCTTGGGGCTACCTTTGAAACAATATATTTAAACTCGGAAAGACCAAATAAATAAACATTTGTTGCCTACGTTAACAAATTAACGTTCAAAGATGATGATGATGAAACGGTGAGAGGATTGATTTGCAAAATTACAGGGCTTGGTGAGCTTTTTTGCTTCTTTTTCTTACCTGACAGACTGAGCACAACTAGCATTTAACTTGTACGAGTGTAACAACTCTATTAAGGGCATAAACTTGTATAATAAGGTTTGGCTCTTTTTTTTCCTGTAAACCATTTAATTTGCTTTTTCAGCTCTTTTGTTGTTCATTTTGCTTTTTTTGTTGTTTCTGTTTTGTTTGTTTTTTCACTGTTTAATTGTACCAAACAAGCAGGTAAAAAAACCCAAATTGTATAATGAATGAGAGTGTAACTAGGCAAGCCTATCAATTGTTAATGAATAAATTTGGTTTGCTATAATTATGATTCTGATTTCAATTGGAAATTAAGAGGGTCAAGAAAAAAAAAATTTCAGACTTTTCTCACTTAACAGTTGCAGGCCATTATTAAGGCACCTTTTTGATTAAGATGCAACCTTTAAATGAATTGTTGAAAGCTGTGGTTAGCTTTGGTAACGTCTAGGTTTAATCAGCGCTCAAATGACTAGCTTGACTTTGACTAACAATGTAAGTTTAGTTTGACCTTGCCTAGTCACTACAACTGTTTTAGTTGCAAACGAATCGACTTAAAAGTGAAGAAAACCGAAGAAAAATCGATTAAGAAAAGCTTTCGAATTAACATAGAACTGATCTTGAGATCATTTTGGACACAAATTTGTTGAGAATTGTAAAAGCGCAACTGTTTAAACAAGCTTAAAGGCGCCTTTTAACAACTCAAACTATTCAGATTGACCAATACCTGTTAAGCCTTATCCTCAGAAAACATAAATTTACGAATTGACGAGTTGCAATTTTTACTGGACAACCAATGCTGATTTCAGAGACATTAAATGTCTTTTTGCATCATAATTGTTTGTGATGCTTAGAATTTGCAATTTCGGTGATAATTATATGAATAGTCTCTGAATAGCCTCAAATTCATGTTCATCCATGTATAACTGCCCTTCTGTGATTCTATCCGATAAATAATTATGATCTCGCGTAGTGCTGGCTGGTCGAGCATTATTAGACTCTATCCAACGAGACCTTGGCATCTTGCCTCTAATGCCATATCTGGTTGGCTTCAGGCTTCTTTCTCGCTCAGTATAAAATTTACTTGAACCCAAGTCGGCTCAGTTTCATGCCACAAACTGAAACTCTCTTCAATTTCAGTAACCTGAAAGATTGTGTCTTTTGTATTTAATATTTAAATATTTGTATTTAAACGATTGAAGTTTTCCCTTAGCTTTCAAATTGAATTTGTAAACACTCAACTTTTTCCTCTTTTTAATTTCCGTTGATTGTTGAAATAAATGATTTATCAGTTCACTTCTTTAGGCAGGTTCAAATTTGATTTCAATACTTACAGATTGTGATACTTTCCAAAAAATGCCAATAAATCTTTGGTCCGTTTAGTTGTTTACAATAGCAATCAAAGTTTACAAATAAATTACTCGGCAACCATCAATAAACTGTCAACATTGTTACAATCTTAAACCATTGATTTATAAACAAGATTGAAAAGGTTGACCCAACAACAAAAAGGTAAAAACGGATTTGTTTTGAATGTTACAATAAATAAACAATTTAACCTTTTTGCATTTCTTCAAATATTATTTGTTTTAAATGCAAATCAACAATAGAATCAATAATATCTGAATAACTGGGAATGACGAGCAAGAATGAAAATTATTATTCCATGTATCATAATGAGAAGGAAAGCAAAAGGGAAACGGAAAAGTTTTTTTTCAATCAAAGTTAATTTCGACATTTGACTTGATATTTTGAATGTTAACTTTTCACTTTTTTGCTCAACTTTCTTCTTCTTTTCAAGTTTAACTTGTCAACATTTTTTATGCTGTAAAAATTTTATGTAATATTTCAATGAATGAATGAGAAAAAATGTTTCTCTCTTCACTTCTAGTCAGTGTTGAACAAAAAAGGGCAAAAAAATAATATGATTGTCAGAAAATGTCTTGTTGCTGTTTCTTTTGTAATATTTTTTTACTTGAAAAAGTGTGAAAAAAAAGTGTCTCAAATCATCAAACCAAGTCTCATGATACAGTCACAAAAGTAAATGTCACTTGGAAATGAAAAGTTTTCTTCATATCAAGAAATACGGATTATAAATGAATGTATATGAATATGCAATTGGTAGTCTATTTGGGCTTTGCTTTGAATTAGTTTTGCCTTTCTTTACCAATTCCTTGTTGTTGTTGAAAAAAAGTGTCATTGATTCTGTAAAAGGTTGACACATTTTGTTGATGAAAAATTTTCTTCATCTATTTTTAATAAAACAAAATTGCAATTCAATTTCAACATTTTCCTTTGCCTCTCAACTTTTCTTGTATTATATCAATATTTATGTAAAAATTGAAATGACTCGGGAATATGAATTCAATTGATTCAAAAGAGTAATTGAAACGTTTACTTTTCAGCGAAAAGTTTAAAGAATTTCTTCAGAATTGGTTTTAGGGTTACCAACGCAATTCATCACGTTGTTCCCTCTGTAAAGTGTCATAAAAGTATTGCCACTTTGCTCATCAATTCAACTTCTCAGTTGAAATTTCATTCAAGTTCGTTTAGCTATTTTCTGATCTTGATGAATATCCATTTCACTTGTCGACCATTTCCTTGGACAAGTTTTGCTCTAAAATTATATTTATCGTTGCATAACTAGTAAATGTGACTCTGAATCGAAATCGTTTCCAAGGCGAATAAATTTTATAATTATAATAGAACTGTTTTGTTAGTGTGTTTTCCTCGAAAATTGAATTTGAGGTTAAAAAGTTGGACAAAAAATGTTGAACCTGAATCTGAGAACTTGATAAAACTTGAGAAAAAAGCGAGAACAGAGTTTAAGTACAAATATTTCGCACTCAAGTCAACAGATGTAAAATTTGATTGAGTCGTTTTGTATTGCTCTTGACTCTTGGGTTAATCCATACATCTAGCAACAAGTAAACCAGTAACTACAAAATGCCTTGAATACAGAGCTTATTGGAATGCTTTTCTATCGCTCTTTTCCAGTCCACTCATTTTGATCGGTTGATAGCGATAATAGGTTTAGAAAGGTTTTTACACTTTATTTAAAATGTCCTGTTCTTTTTGTTCACCATGTTGGCCATTTTGGTGATAATTTTTTTCTACTCTTTTACCAACTATTTACAGGTGATAATCCACTTGAAGAGCAAGTTTCTTTGAAGTCTTTCAGTTTCGCTGACTGGACAATTTTCCCTTTTTACACAGTTTATCAACACAATCGCCGCTGTTTGTTATTTTTGTTGTTGTTGTTGTTGCACTTTTCAATGTGAACAGTAGCTGTGCGATAAGATGAACAAAAATATCATCATCTCATGTCTTACGGATCAATGAGCCTGTCAACAACAACAGGATCGTTCAAAAGACTGAATGTAATAATGGAAAAGCTTCAGGCTTTGTAAACAATGGTAAACATGAAGCAGTACATTGATGCAAATACATATAAATCATTTTATCGCTTTACAGGGCTAAACAGTAAAGCTCAATGTTGTTGAATCGGTCATCATAACCATCATGATGGGCATCACGATGCCTCTCCTAAGGGCTTAACCTGTCAACTCGTGGCAACTTTAAATTTCAAATTAAAGGCTCCCTCTAGTGAGGTTCATGTCTAATATTGCCACTGTCAAGTCTTCAACTTCATCATCCTTTCTCTCTCTCTTCTCTTCCCTTCAACTTTTCTTTTCTTTCACCGGTCAAAATTGACAGTTTACCAAAGGTCATTATCATAACCTTTAATCAAAACATTGTGTTAAACATCTTTACTTTCCAGTCTATCAACATGTCAAAACTGTCCATTCAATTGAATACATGAACAACACCAGTAACACCAGCAATTGTAAAGCGCCACTTCACGAGGCCAACGTTTTACGAGGCAACTTTACATGTTGATGGGCAATATGAGCAGGAGAAGGATGATGATGCTTGTCATGATCATCTTGATGTTGTTTCCTCTTGGATCACAGTTAGAAGAGTGATTGATGTCGGCTAACATGGAAACTTTTCATCAACAGTTCAATATTGCAATTTAAATTTGAATTTTCAATCAAATTGTAAAACGTAGTCAACTTGCATCATTGCAATCCTACAAAAGATTAAATTTTTTTCTCTCAATCTGGTTTTGCATTGACCAACTTAAACTGTAAATTGCTGATTATTTAAAAATTATAACCTTTTTCATTGTAAATTCATTTACTATTACTTTCAATTACTATCGATTGTGATATGTCACATTAAAATCCCTCAGCGCGCGATCTTCCTTTTAGAGCTTTCCATATACGCGTAATTTTTGGTAAGCTGGGTTTACTTGCATCACCTTCGATAGCAACGCAAGCTCGACAGTGAACTGCTTAAGAGATAACTTAAGCGAGTTGTAACAGTTTGCTCTTTGAATTTTTTCATTTGCGCTGGAGGAACTTGACCATTTACAGCATCAATATTTTAATAATGGTGTTGCCAACATTAACCATTTTTGAGAAGAATTGAAAGTTGTTGCTTTCTCATTCAGAAATTTTGTCATCCGGTTTCCCACAATAAATTCCTTGCCTGTTTAGATTTTTGTGCCATTTCTTTAATTTTTCGCGAACTTGTGAACTCACTTTTCATGACCCTTCAAGCCCGCAAAGCCTCAAATTTAACTCAAAGTTTCAGGCATAATCCTTTAGTATCAAGAGATGCAATGGATGTGTTGCTACTTGAGTCTGTTAGCGTTCATTCATTAGCCAACAAACAGTACCCAACGAGTTTACTCAGTCGCCTTATCCGTTTATCTCGTTTCTTATTTGCGTAGACTGATTGATAAACTCAATAATAATTGTCATCTATTCATCGGAAAATCTTGGAATTTTCTCTTAAGCTACGTAAATAGAACTCATATACATATATACATATATAAAGCTTAAGCATTGAGAATTTTACTTCATTCAATCAAATATTATAGTTATAGAGCAATTGAATTGGAATTTTATATTGTGCTGAAAATGAATTTACTATTTGTGTGGATTTTTCTTACATTTTCTGGATGTCATGTGAGTCGGGCAATAATTTTATTTTTAAATCAAAATCGAGTGTAAAATGTGATTGATGTTAATTTTGAGCTTTTATTCACAGATAATCGGTGCAAATTTTTCCAAAAGCTTTTGTCTAAAACAAGATGATTGTGAAAATGAAAATGAATGTTGTTTGAAATTAACAAATAGTAAGTATTTAATATTTACCCCTGAATGATATTATTTGATTTCTCAAGCTGACCGCTTTCCACGGAATACTTCTCAACTTGTGGTTCTTTTTTTTCATACAAGTTTGACATAGTTTAACTTGACTTGGTAATAACCAGTGTAGCTATTACAATGTAACAATAAGGTATTCAATCTCAAACGTAAACTTTGTAATTTTATTGCCTGACTATCAATGGTAACGTAGAGAGAGAGAGAGAGAGTAGTGGCTGAACAAACGATGGTCAATGAATCAAAGATATTTTGTAATTGAAAATTTTGCTGATTGTTACACTTGGTTGATGAGAATCTGTGCGACTTAAATGACTCAAAAAAATGTGGAAGCAATATCCGAATAAGTAATATGACTTATATTTTGTTCATTTCAGTTGTTTCACGCTGCAAAAAAAGAAAGTTGGACGGCGAAACATGTCAGGTAAAAGAAATTAAAGAACCACTTACTGATATTTATCTATTTCGCTGTCCATGTAAAGAAGGTCTTAATTGTCAGCCAAAAGAGGGTTCAGCTGGAGCTCGCTTTGGATCATGTACATCTGAATAAGGTTTATCAAGTTTAATTTAGGGGAAATGCAATAACAAGCTTTGAATTTCCCCTCGCCCTGTTTAAACATGAATTCCTCAGTATTCTAAATTTCGAAAATGCTGTCAATATTTATCTCAGCGTAATTTAATCATGGGTTTGATGCTACGTCAAAATTTTTTACCAGTTAAGTTGAACCCAATTTGAACGCAAAAACTTCATGCTTTGACTTTATCCATTGTATATATATAGATATAGATGTAGATTACGTTGTTACGAATAAAATGACTTCTCCCACTATTTTTTAATGAACCGCAAAATGTGCTGATTGTGATGATACTTAATTGGCACTTCATTTTTCAATTCATTGATTTATTTATGTTTTTCCCATTCAGTTTGATACAGCAATTAATCAAGCTACATAAACATAATTTCAACTGTAAATTATTGCATCAACTTGAAAAGAGTGAAAATAATCGTCTGACTTTTACTTGACTTTGAGGGTTAACTCAAGTAAATGTTGAGCGTGAAAGGTTAAACCTTACGGATCAAATTTTATTGGTTAAATGGTCATTTGCACGAGCTGTTAAAAATGATACAAAAGAGATAAATTGTCAACCATTGAATCGATATTTTTGTTTGAACACAATTAAAGGTGAAAATTGATTGTCAATCAATTGAATTTGTTCATCATCATCATCATTTATCTCTCTCTCTCTCTCTTTTAACGCATTTTTTTAATCATTCATTTTAACTGTTGCTGTTAACCAATACATTTCCAACTGACAGTTGATCAGTATTAGGTAACAGTTTTACCACTCTCTATGTTGGCTGTTAAGACAATTTGACAAGTTTTGACATGAAATTATCAACATAATCATGATTAATATCAATTGCACCTTGACTTCAATCAAGCAAATTGTATCACATACACACAGGCACATGCATCACAATAAAAAAATGTACAATTTTTAATGCGTCAGAATTTAGTTTATTACTACTCTTTTTTTTGCACATCAACATTTTCTGGTATCAAAAAGAAGGTAAATGATTAATCAAAATAAAACTCAATTCTATCCAATTAAACAATCCAACAACGACGGAGGAAAATCATCATTACAATCAATAATAAATGTCAATTTGAACAAAATGATGTCAACAAATACAATGGTAAAAAAGGTAAAGACGCAGGTAAAGTCAAGTACAAAGTGTGACTTTTCGGTGCAAAATATTCATTCATTTTTATTCTTATGCACATGTTTCTCGCCAATGTTACCATTTTAATTTTTATCTTCAACCTTTTCTTCTTCATCTTTACCTTTCCTCAAAAAAAATCTTGTTACAACAAGAAAAGGAAGTTGAAACAAAAAGATGAGGATAAAAGTTGATGAGACAATTGATTGAAACTCTTTTTAACATCCTTCATCCTTTCCTATTTAATACTTCAAGTGATGTACACAACATTTACAACTTAACAAGGCCCTTTCTTTGATTATAATTGAACAATTAAACTGCATGTAAATAACTTGATCATATCAAATAAGCTCGATAAAAAGGTAATGTAACTCATGAAAAAAAGAGTTTACAACTTGAACTTTTTTTCCCTTTACTTTTCTTTCTTTTACTTTATATTTTTACAGCTTACAACAGATGATTACTATTAACGTTACTTTAACACAATTAACTTTATTAGTTTATTACATCGTTCAATTAAATGATGATGATAACAATTATTTAATTGGTTTCATTTAATTATCTTTCACTTTATATGATCACACTTGCATTACAATTGACATTTTATATTTACCTTTCAGGTCTCTTCTTCCGATGACAATTCAATATTGCTCTGTAATTGTACCTCATTTCTGGTGTTTACAGTTTAACATCAATTAACAATTTAACAATTACCATTAAGTGAGAAATTAATTTTACCTTTTTTTCATGTTATTTATTGTTGCACAATTTATTGCTTATCATTTGTTAGATTTACTGGTTTGCTCAAAAAGGTAATTTGATTTGAGAGGTAAAATAAAAACCAAAAGACAATCAACAGATCAACAAGATTTTTGGTTGGTTTTCACTCAAATTGGTTGGTAATTTGAATAAAATAAAAGAGCTCAAAATGTTGATTAGGACCAATTTAACTATAAGCTAGTCAATGGCTTGTTTCATGTTTAACAGTGGAAACTAATCCGATGTGTTGTATTGAGTTGAACACTTGATTGCCCTTTGAATTGAACTCATGAAAAGAGAGAAAAGAAAATGAAGTTTTATTGTTGTTTAAGTAGCTTTGCTCACCAAAGTAATTATCATGACAATTTATCGCACTTTAATAACTTTAGGTGACCTGGCACGATTAACTTTCTAAAGCATTTAGTCCATGTAGCTGAGCCGGGGAACTTTTTTACAGAGAAAATTTCGTTGGGACCGAAGGAAAATGAAAAGAATCGAGATAAAAAGGGGTTATTGGTAAGGCAATGAAAATATTGTAATCACAATTTCACCTACAGTCACCTCACCTCACCAAACTAAATGCTTGAGCCTCTTGGAAAGCATGAAAGACTAGTTATCATGAGAGATACAAAGTGTTCATTAGACTAAAATACTTGCTTCTCCTCATTAACCTACGATCCTTGTGGATCCATTGCAACTCACACTTATTTTGCTACCAACATGCACAGCTTTTCCCTTTGCAAAAGTTCTGATGTTTGCTTTCTAACAACCAATTGAATAATCAAAAGTGAGTCACATTTGAATTTGTGATAAGTTTTTCATGTAAATTCCAGCTTGAATAGAGCCAGCTTAGATGAAGTTCACGTGGTACCCACATGCCAACAACAAAAAGTCTCATGTTGACGCTGGTTACAAGCTGAAGACTTTGAAAAAAATATGGAATAATTTTTGATTTCAATGTTCAACTCATAAACCTAAATGGCATAATCAAACCAGTTTAATAACAAATAGTCGACTAAATCAATCCAAATTTAGTAATTTCCATTTTCAATTTCTCATCATTTTCTGTTGGTTTTCCTAACCTCAAACATTTGTAGCAGCTTCCCATTTCAACTTTTAATTCGTAAGAGAAACTTATAAATCAATGACTTGACATCCTACTGAATAATATGAATTTGAAAATAATGAAAAGGCGATCATGTTGATTACAATCTTTAACTAATCAAGTTTCATCTTCAGGGTAAATCACACTTAAATGTTTGTTGAACAATTTTTCAACCTGTCTGATTGATTGATAGCAAAAGCAGAAGAAAAAAAAAGATTAAAATGAATAAAATAATTTCTGTTCTTTTAATTGCAAGGTGTGATTGAATCCGTAGAGTTACAATAAATAATTAATGATAAAACCAGTAAACTAAGTTTAATGGTGTTGATGGTAAAATGATATTATTACAAGGATTGATTAAACTTGGTAAAATGGTTGAAAACATTTTCAATTTTTTACCTTTTAAAGTAAAATTTTGTTAATTCATGTTGACTCAAGGTTAATCAATTTGATACTTTTCATTGTAAATGTGTGACAAGTTTAATGTTTGTAACCAGAAAATGCGAGTTTCAAGTAAAACTTGATTTCACTTCAATTGCAATCAACTTTCTTTATCAATTAAACTTTTTATCTTTAACGATTAATCTTTTTTTCGTTGATCCAACTTTTCAATTTCGTTGACTGTTGAAGATTTTAATCGTTTGGCTCATCTTTTTGATGTTTTACCAAGTTCCTGATTCATACTCATCATCACTCTCATTATCATCTTCATCTTCAACTAAAGTGAGGTTCACTTATTTTTTTTTCAGGTTTACACTAATTAAATCTTGCCAAGTCACTTAAAAATCAATTTGATTAACTTTAATTAACTGTTAACCATAATTGCAAGTCCAGTTTGGAGAGGAGTAAAAGTTTTCACTTTTCATTTAATGAATACAAAAAGTTTCCACCTTTACTTGAGTCAACATTTACAGCTAATTGACTTTGCATCTTTTCAATTGTAACCAACATTTGAAACCCAAAAAGACCAGAAAAAAGTGATAAAAGTCGACTTTTTGATTTATTGCTTATTTCACTGTTGGGTTTGATCATACTTTTTACCTGATTCAGTTACAATAATCAATATTGATGGTTATGATGAAGATAATAAAGAAAGATTGATGAAAGGTTTTGATGCAGATTTTTGCTCATTTACAGTTAATCTGATGAAAGGTGAAGCTGACTTTGATTGGTTCAAATATTGATAAATGATGAATTAAGATGATGCTTATAATGATGGCTTAATGTTGAGAGGTTCAAGTAAAATACTGGTTCTGATAAGATATTGTTTACAGTCTTGATCTGATTGAATCAAGTCTAATCTGGATAATCCTGTAAATAGTATTGATACAAAACTCTATTTGATACAAAGAAACAAAATCGATCTGATTAATCATTAATCTTTCCCTTAATCACATCATATTCATCTAATTGAAACGTGATTACATTTGGCCAAAATCAATGGAAACAATTGTAACCATTGAAAAGGTTTGATTTTTAAGGGGAAACATTTAAATGTTTTTCTTTCTGTCATTTCTGTTAATCAACAAACAGATGAAGGTAAAGGTTTAAAAGTTATTAAATGCTACTGATTGATGTTGATCGGCGAATCACTTGAAACCATCAATAATCATGAATCTAAACACTTGATTGTGATTAATGAAAAACTCTCTTTTCAACTGTTGATTAGAAATGATGATTTTCTCATGTAATTTATCTGCAAAGTCAACTTGATTACTTTGAAAGGAATCGATAAATGGTGAAACTTGAAAAGTTGATTAAAGTTGCTTTTGTCTGATTGTTGACATTTTGCTTAAACACTTAATCGTCAGATTAGTAGCGCTCTAATCTGTTTATAATTGCACTTGAACACTGATTAACTGATTAATCAATGGTTCTCGTTATAGAGATGAAACAGTAACAATAATGGCATTGAATGGAACAAGAGAAAAAAAAATGAAAAGAAAAATGATTTATTGTTATCAATGTGAATCATAACATTTATGGTAATGATGATTAATGATTAGCACAATTATAATTTCAGATTAATGTGATTAGCTGTTGATACTGTCTGTGTCAATAGTTTCAAAATGATAATTGATTTGATTGGAGAAGAAAAAGAAATTAAGTTTTCAAAAAAAAAAATTGGAAAACATTTAATTGTAATGTTGAAAATGTTCATCTCAACCTTTCCCTGTTTAATGTCAGTTTTTCTTGGTGATGATGATGGGTCAATAAAATGATGCTTAACCATTGCTTTGCGTCATTTTTCTTGTTCAGTCTTTTCATCATGAAATTTCATCAATCATCTCATTCTGCCTTCCCTGATAGCATCATCACCAGAGTGAGTGATGATGGAGTGAACCTAAATATCCAACATAAAAAAAGCAAAGAAAGAAATGAATGGTTTGAAAGCTAAGCTGTAAAAGATTGGCTTTTATCCATATTCAGACCAAGGTAAACGAAAGAGCTTATAATATTAAAAAGATGAGGAAAAAGGAGAAGAGATCATTAATCATGAGCATGATGGGATGAAAGTAGAAATAAAATGAAAATTCATTCCATCTTTCACTTTTCACCTTTTCTTCTTCTTCTTCTTCTTTTCAACTTTAATCAAACATTTAAATTCATTGGGAAACCTTTAAAAGACATGATAATTATCAAGTGTTTATCGTGCGTTTTGTTTACTGATTATCAGTTTCAATCAAATGGTTAATGTTGCTCGGTATAAATCATCTTACCTGTTGTTTATCTCATCTTGTATTGCACCTTTCTCCATCTACTTTTAACCATTATTGTTGGTGTTAATAGTTAAAGGTATCAAGTTGTTTAACGATAATAATTATGATAAAATAACAATTTACTTTCATTAAACCTTTTCGATAGTTACATTCATTTTCCAATTTCTGGTTCTTCTTCACATTTCAAATCAACCCATAAAACATTTACAGATTAAAGGGACTTTCAAGTTTTAATCACTAAACATTTATTAATATCATTATCATTAAGATGTAATTTATGGCTGTTAATGTGTAGCAATATGATTATTGGGTGAGAATGATTACAATTAAGATTTCTTTATATTACAATAATTGCTTCATGATTATCAGTGTTGATTAAGGTGCATTCTGGTGCATTTAAGTGCCATTCGGTCATGAATCAACCTCAACTTTTCCTCTCCATTTTTTTCTGGTTAAAAATGAAATTTTCAATCTTTTTGGTTCAAACTCTTGTTTTCACCTTTCCATTGACTTTATTGTTGCCTTAATAAAACAACCTTTCTTTGCATTCATTAATTTATTGATTTTAATTTGTTTTTTTTTGACAAATTTAAGGTTGACAAGCAATAAATAATGTCAGCCTTTTGGGTTGACAATGAACACCAAGAATATGAAGAAAGGAGGAAAAAAATATCAACAATTCACATTGAGTTCACTGTTTTTCCTTCATTTTTACATCTTTTTTTTCATCTTTACTCTTGATCGTCAAAATTATCGATCGCCTTCTCTTATTTTGCTTTCCTCATCTTTTTTCCCTTCTCAAATGATCGATGTTTTTTTATTGAAATTCAAATTTTTCATTATACTTTTCTTCATCTTCTTCTGTCAACATATGATTCATGAAAGAAAGCACTTTATCTTTGCCTTATTTTACCTTATGAACCCATCAAGATGATCATCATAATCAGGTTCCTTTAGTGTGTAGGCTTTTCCTTGATACTTACACACATTTGCAAAAGGTTTGCTTCAATTGATGCAGAAAAGATGAAGAAAGTAATGGCTAAAGAATTGATTTCCTAAACTATCAACAAGATGTTTTCCCTGTTCGTAAACATCGTTATCATCATCATCATCATCTTCAAAAGTGATCTCTTGAACAAAAAAGAAGAAGAAACCAGAACAAGTTTACCAAAAGTTGAATCTCTTTTAATTTTCAATCTTTTCTCCTCAATACTTTCTCTACCTTGATTTACATTGAAAGACACACATGTGAAGCAATTGAATTAATTTGCATCCTTCATCATCACCAAACTAAACATGAAAATCACCATCAAAAACATTCTCATCCTAATAACTGTAACCATCAACATCATCTGTAACCCATCAATCTTACTCCTTTTCATTATGATTATTAACAAAACTCCATTTCCATCATAACTCTCATTTCAACTTTATACTTATTTTTTGTCATCCTCATCATAACCATCAGCCTTCTCATCATCATGCAAACAAGTCATCTGTAAAAGCTACTAAACAACTAAATGAAAGTATCATTAATCATTTGGTAATCAAGATTCATTTAGTGGAAAAGAGAAACAAACAGAATCAGGAAAAAAAAAGTTGTAAAAAGATGAATTTGGATGAAGAAGATGATAATGATGGTGAAAAGAAGAAGAAGAAGAAGAAACTAAATTAATAAACAGATTAGAGGAATGGTGAATGAATGGGAAAAGATGATTAACTTGGTTTCACTGATTGCTTCACAAACCATTCATGTATAATTTATATTAAAAGACAGTTTTAACAGCAATTAATTTAACACATTTGTTAAATAACCAACAAACCAACACTTGAAACTTGCAAGAGCAAAGGAAACGTGAACCAGAAAAGGTAACCTTAAAAGAAACGAAAACAAAGTTAAATTGTTTAATCACAAAGTGGAACCGTATTTGCCCAAGTTCAAGACAATCAAACATGATTAGTAAACAATTTGTCACAATGAGAGATTGTCCCAACTCCAAGTGTTAACAACTAAATCAATGATCTTCTAATTGTTGAAGTTAACTCTCAAAGAGGAAAATGTTTTTCAACCATTTATCCATATTAATATTGAATTTAGCTTTGACAGTTTACTGGCCATTTCACTGTAATATATATTGGATCAAGTTTACCTTTTTTTTGTCTCTCTTTTGCTCTTTTCCCTTGTTATTTCACCTTCACTCACTTTACCTGAATGGTTATGGTTCTGCATTCATATTGACTGTTTATCCGATGATTGACGATCTTTCATTTTACCTTTTACCTTCATCATCCCTGCCAGTTGGAAGAAGAAGAAGAAGAAAAGGTGAGAAAATCTAGAGATTTATTCTTGTTCCAATTCAGCTTTCCACCCATCATAATCCACTTTATTTATTCATCGTTCCTCCTCCATCTCCACCTTCATCTCCTCCCTCTTCTTCATCATCATTTCTATTCATCTTTCACAGAATGGAAAAAAAGAAGAAAAAGGTTTCAAAATTATATTAATAAAGTAGACGAAGGTAAATAATGAAGAAAAGCATTGTTAGTCTCATCTTATACCATCTTAAACATGTTATACATCTTGCCCTTGGGCCTTTTCATTGGATACAATATCTCAATGAAAAACACTGTTAACCTAAAAAAAGAGATTCAACAAAAGTTGTGTTTATAAGAAAACAAACAAATCAGGTTTACAAATGCATTACAATAGCTTTCCATCATTTTGTATGTATTTTCATTTTTTTAGGTAACAATCAATTTACTCATGATATTAAGTTGATAACATTTTCTCGATTCAATCTCCATGTAATTGTAAAATTGTTCAATTGCTTCAAAGTTTAAGGTTCAACAAAGACTGGTTATTAACATTTGGATGAACCCATTCTCAAACCTTGTCACAGCACAAGTCTTTACCTTTAAATTTTTCTTGTCCAACAGACATTTGTGGACATTTGTTAAGGTCAGCTATTAATAAAAGATTGGCACATTTTTATTTCTTGGTCTTGTCAAAGTTTAAAAAATTAAAATTCTGTTCATTTAAAGTAAATTTTGAAAGACTGATGTACCCATCATTCACTTGTCTTGAGCATCTATACCCATTGATATCTGGTTAATTGTGATTAATGATGTTTATATTTTCACTTTTAGTTTCTCCTTCATTTATGTTGATTAATTTAATCAAACTCAATGGAGGTTACAAATTGAAATTTGTTTCAATTAAATCATTTCTTCTTCTCGCTGCTTTATCCATGTTCATTCACTTTAATAATGCATCAACAGTTGATGTGTTTGACTTTTCCCGTAAAAAGTGACACTTTATTTTTACTTTTTTCACCCAATTTTTTGTCAACTACGGTTGTTATTAATACATTAGTAAAGACAAATGATCAAGTTGATGAAGCTGATGAGGATGGTAAACAGCAATAATGATATGGTAAATGATGACAGCATTTTTATCTGCCTCTGTACATCATATTGGTATTGACTTCACTCCATTTCAACAATCTGATTTGCTTCAATAATCTTCATATCAACATGTCAACAAATATTGAGATGATCATTTGGAAGACCTTTAGTTTTGTCTCTCTTTACCCAAATATTTAGTAGACTCTCATCTTCAATCTTCATCTTCATTCATCCAAAAGAAATTGTTTTTTTATTTTCCTTTTTTCATAGCAAAAGCATTTTCTTTTATGAAATTATGAAAACATTTTTCCTCTTTTTTGGGTTATTATTTTAACCAAATTGAATTGAATGTTGTTTTCGCGTTCAAATCAATCAGAATTAAACTCTGTTTAATTTAATTCAATTGATTAACTGTCTTTTACTCTACTTTAGTAATTACAAACGAAGGAAAATAATATTATTCATAAAATTTATAAAAGATTATTTTAATAATATTAAGTATATTTAAATTTGGCGCTTTGGTCATCTTTATCTTTATTGTTGGACTCATTAGTGGATCGGATTATTTATCTGTATGCATTGAATTGCTTGCGATCAATTTTTATCTTTTGATCAATTATTAATATCTTTTGATTGTTTTGAAAGCGTTTTGTTTTGTTTTCTAATTGCTCTTTTTCTTGATTTTTACTGTGTAATTAACCATTTATTTGTCAACCTAATTTTCAGTGTTTATTTCCTATTTATCTATGCTGTTTAACCGGTATGATGATTCAATTATTTGCTGTGTTTGATCTTGTTTTTTTTGTAGGTCTTAGTGGCAATTAATTTACTAAATTTAACAGTTGTTGTTATTGCTTTTACTTTTTTAATGTCTAATTAGTACTATTAGGAATCTTGGTTTTGTCAACATTACCAGTAAAGTGTTGTATTTCAATTGGAAACTGTCTTGGTTTAAATTTGCAAATCTTGACTTAAAGCCAGAGAAAAGGAAAGGTTCGCTCAATTTGATTGCCTAATTAATACAATTTACATGGATAAAGTCTTGGTGACACTTTTTATGAAATGATGAAGATTAATAGTGATAACTAATTATCCGGTAAAGTCAATTAATTTCAATTTAATTAATTTAATGCAATTAGAGTGAGAATCGAATTGTTTCTGACAAAAATTTAACCTTCCTGTTGTAATGGAGTAATGACAGAGTTACTATTTTTTTCATATTAAAGCCTAACTTGTAAAGAAGGCCTTCTAGTTTAAAGACCATCTAATGGTTAAAAAATTGTTTAATTGAATCACAATTAAATAATTTTATTTGAATAACAACACACATGTATTTAAACAACAAACAAATTAAACTAAACAAAACTTCTTTCTCTTTCAGCTATCAAACTGGAGCCTTACCAATGGTTTATGCCTGTGTGTTACAAGCAAACATGGTAAATAGAAGCTTTTAACATAAAGTAAGAATAGGCTAAATTGGCTTTTATTTGTTTTAATTGTGAAAATAATGTAATAATGATTTTTTTATTATCAATAGAATGGTCTGAAGACAACAATTAAATGAAAAAACCATTAATTCTAATTATCGGTTGGTTAAAATGATGAAGGAGGAGTTGACAAGACAAGGGAAACAATAATAAGCAAAGATCAGTGTGACTCTGGATCGGATTAACCAAGTGATAGTGAAGATGATATAATATTGCTGGAGTAAAGAAGAATGAAGATGTTGATGATCAACTATTAAGTTGAACATGATCTTGTGAGTAAACATTGACTCAAACACTTAACTTGATTTGAGATGTTCTTTACTCCTCTATTTTTCTTCCTTTTCCTCCTCCTTCTCATCATCACCATCATCTTTCCTTTTTCATTCAATTATGAACTGCGAATAAGACAAAGTGTCCATGGAAGAAATTAAGGAAAGCGAAGCAAGCTGGAAATAAAGACGATAATCTTGATGATGATTGCCATTGTAAGTTGTCCCAAGATGCTGGTTAAATCTCTTCATAAAATCTTCCCCAATCATCATCTTTTCCTCATCATTATCTCATCTTTTTTTTCTTACTTGACTCTTATTATGATCCAGAATAGATATTTATATTATTATTGCTATCATCATCATTATCATTATTATAAGACATATTTCTTTATAACTTGATGGTCTACTCATTCTCATTTTTTCTCTCTCTCTTCTTCAGCTTCATCTATTCTCATGGTATTCCCATTATGATGACAAATTACAGTGATTACCAGAGACTGGATAACATCGCCTTTTATTACCACTTTTTCACTCTATTCTTGCTTCTTCATCAACATCTTCCTCCTCCTCAACAATAACATCAACATCATCAACAGCAATAACAACAACATCAACAGCAATATGCTCATCATCTTGTTGGCCATCATCAACCAATCAACCTGAAAAACTGTTGGAACCAAAGAGAGAGAGAGAGAGAGAAGAGGGAAGCCAAAAGAAGAGAAGAGGAAAAAAACCTTATTCCTTCACTTTTTCTCTTCCTTTAATACACTGTAAATGACTTGTTCAACTCTTCTTCTTCTCTTTTCAAATGATAAAAGATGAAGATGATGATGGTAAAATCTTCCTTGCCTATTAAGTCACTATTATCATGCCATTGAACCATCATCATGATCATTTCTTTGTCTTGTTCAATATCTTGTTGAGCGTTGTACATAAAATTCGACAGAAAATGATTTTTATCCACATTTCTGTCTTTCAGTAAAAAAAGGAGAAGAAGAAGAAAACAAATCTATGCCATTTCGATCAATAAAGAAAGAAAAATAGCCCAAATTAAGGTGGAAATCATCATCATCATCAACATGAGCTTTATCATTTCTTTTTAAATGATAATATATAATATCGAAGCTCAATGGACTAGACTTAAAGAGATGAAGAATTGTAATGATAAAAAATGAATTCTCATTTTTTATGTTTTCTCAATTGAAATAAAAGATTCCATTAAGTGTTCCTTAACTCTTGCCTTTCATGCCATTTGATTGATTAAAGGTGATCAAAGTGTACATTATTGATCATCTTAAAATGATTGGAAATTAATATTAATCTGATTTCTATTGGTACACTATTCTTGTAAACTTTATTTCAAGTAATTGCTTTATTGATACAAATTGATACACAACAAACGCATACACATTAATAGCTAAATGTTGATAAATATTTGTCTTTCTACTCTTTTTTAGGTCAGGATTGTTCAACTGACTATTAAGTGATAAATGATGCTGCAAGTTATTTGCAAGATCTTTTTGGTATCCTAAAAGTGTCACCTCACGAGTATGAAATGCACAGGAATGATGACGAAGTCGAGAACGAAAAGCGAAGGAAAAAAAATAAAATAATTAATAATCAACTGGCAAACATCAACAACAACTGCAACCAACGATGAATAAATTAGTGGCTGGAGAAAGTTAAAGCTTGGTAAATGATATAAATGATGGAGATAAGTAAAAAGGATTATTTATCCTGACGGAGAAGCAAAAAGTTAA
Organism: Tetranychus truncatus; assembly: GCA_028476895.1. NCBI lineage: Eukaryota > Metazoa > Arthropoda > Arachnida > Trombidiformes > Tetranychidae > Tetranychus > Tetranychus truncatus. Next base: position 14,673,680 of record CM052061.1, read on the forward strand.
TGAAAAGTTGAAGCAAATATTTGGCACCTAAGAAGGATGAGACTAAAAGGAGGTAAAACGAGGAAAGATACTCGCAAATGATTATGAAGCTCAATTAATTTTGTGAGTTGTCCAAAAAGACTCTTTTTAACCTCATTTCTTTCTCCTTTATCATCATCATCCTCATTCTAGTTGAAAATAAGGCTAACCTTTCCTCTATTTTTTTTTATGCAGCCGATTAATCGATTTTCCGAGTCTCATCAATCAATTTTCGTGTCTCAAGAAGATGATGATGATGATGGTTAAAGAGAAGCTTACATTTACTGTTTCCACTTGAAACCTTATTTTCACATTCTTTTTTCTTCTTTTTCTTCTTTAGGACAGAGTACTCGGAGAAAGCCAAGGAATGGTGATGATAAAGACAAGAGATATCCCGTGGATGCTGCTTTGATGCTATTGAAACATCTTGATCTAAGTATTTATACAGATATTTTCCTGTTATTCCCATGGATCAGGGTTGGATCGGGCTATCGACAATATTGAAACTTACAAACATGATAACCAAACAGCTTAAAGCAACTTAAACTAAGACTACGCCAACTGCACATATTTTTTTGTTTAATTGTGTAACAGCTTGGAAATATTATATAATTTATCAAAAGAAAATCATCTTCTAATTTATTTGATTTTACATTTGAATATTAAATTTATGCTAACAACTTCAATCAATCTGGATAGATATTTATGACTTTTTAAAGTTAACTTATTTAACATTGATTAATTAATCAATATGTTTTGCCGAGTGCTGTATTGGTTTAATTTTAGTTTTATCTTGGATTGAGACGCAGATCATTTGTAGCTTTCATTATTAGCTTATGAGTTTTAAAAGTCGAGTGCTTACAATTTAATTGAAACTTATCAGAAATGATCAACAGTGTAATTTTGATGATAATTTTATATTCCAATTTTGTATCAACCCTAGAAATCGAGAATACAACAGAGTACCAGGAAAAAATTGCTTGGGGTCGATATGTTTACGAAGAAGGTGCTTATCCTTACTATTATTCAATTCAACTTCCAGTTATCAGCCCGAATGAAGGATATGTTCACGTCTGTAGTGGAGCATTGCTGGAAAGGAGAATCATGATAACAGCAGCTCATTGTCTTGTGAAGTAAGTTTTAAATGACCATTTTAATGTATTCGTAAAAAATGCTAACCCATTTTTAGTACCACACTTATTCCCGAATATCGTGTTTTACCCAACTATCGAAATACACCGTTGATTTTACCTAATGATCTAGTCTTCAAAATTGAAGACTATGAGATACACCCAGGGGCTAATCAGGGTAGATTACCATTTAAAGATGACATCGCTATTGTTCTTTTGGATCAAGATGATCCTCGACCTGGTGTAAATCTTATGAAGCCCGTTATACCACTTCATCGTTGTTTACCATTCAAGATGATGGGCTATGGTTATACTGAAAATGGTGATTATCCGTATAGATTAAAAGATGCAACTGTACTCATGCTTAGCGATGAAGAGTGTATCGATGAATCGTCAATTCTATTCTATACTCCAGTCAGCAATATTTGTGTTTCTAATAGCTATGGAGCAGCTGGATGTTATGGTGACTCAGGTGGACCTTTAGTTTGGGAAAATCCACAAAATGGTAAAAGCTATCTTTATGGTGTTCTAGCTGGCGGAGCAGTTCCCTGTTATCGGTCATCTATTACTATCTATGTTAATGTTTTAACGCATTTACATTGGATTAATATAGCTATTTTAAGATTATCTCGTGATGAATTGAGATCCGATTCTGATTGAATGTGTCTTCAATAGATACAAAATGATTCAAACATAATCAATGGAATGACCAAGTTGGATGGTTTTATTTTATCAGTAAACAATGTTTATTACCCTTTTGAAGATTGAATCAAAGCAAGAATTCGTCTTTTTTGTAATTTGTGTTCATAAAAATATAAAAAATTGATAACAAATAAACTGTCTTCTAATATTGTAAGCATTAGATTTCATTAAGATTAACCAATGAAACCATATGAAACATTTCAAGCAACATGAATTATAAACCTGATTACTGTCGACACCTTATCATCTTTAATACCGCCATTAATAACATATTAAATTGCAACGGCAAAATCCTATTTTTGTTGGATTTAAATTCCGTTTCTATTTCAAAATCATTTTGGAAGCCAATCATTTGCCTTTAATTGCATTAAATGTATATTAACATTTGATACTTCAATGTGTTTACACACAACAGCTCATTACTTATTACATGTTATTATGACCATGATTTCTGGGTTGTTATCCATCATTTGTTGGTGAACATTTGGAAAGCTTTCTCCCCTGTTTTGCCTTTCAACAGATTACATTCAACTTGATTTTAAAGCCAATTTATGCTATTAATAGCAATCCACTTTTTGTTCAGTTAATTTCTTGTTACGTCGATTAATTGTTATCTGTTGCAGTTAATGAGAAAAACAAAGTTAATGACTAACAAGAAGCAAGGATTGAGAGTTAACCATTGAGATTCCTAGAAAGCTAGAGTTTTTTGATTGTCAACAAAATGCTAGTTACTCAAGACTTTATTTTTGGATTAAAGAAGGAATTATGATAAAAGAAGAAGCTGAAGATTCTGATGAAGCTGATGATGGAACTGAGGGTGATAAAGAAACAAGAAGATCATAAATGTCTTTGGGATGTCACCAGTTTTTTGAGATTCCTTTAAGCACCATTAAGAAAAATGAGCAACGTATTAATAAAACAACTTAACTCTCCTCACAAGATTGATTTGTTGAACACTTTTGTACAGTAATTATCATCTTCATCATCTTCTATTTATAAATAATAATGAAGATAAAGTGGATGAGTGAGAGAGGAGGAGAGAGAAGAAGAAGAGAAGCAAGATCAACTTATAACAATTGTAAATAGATTTCTTGTGTCTCTATTTTTCTTCTCGTTGTCAGCCATCTTTATCTGTACATAACATTTGCTATGTAAATGGGTAATGTTAAACCGTTGCCACTAATTTCATTGTAAATCATTTGTAATCTTATGCTGATGCTAAACCGTCAACATTACTATTGCATGTGGTTGGTTAATTAATGTAAACTAATGTAAATTGGAAGCAGGAAAAAAAAGATTAAATGTTTATATCTCAATTGTTTGAATATCAAGTCGCAATTTTAGCTCAAAGACTCTAATTGTGAACATAATATTGACCGTTTTCATCCTTCATTTGATTCTTGGTTCATTGCTGACTCGAAATTTATGGTTAAAAATTAATAAATGAATGACAAGGTTGATTAACTGTTTTTTTTGTCAAAATGATCATTTTGGTTTAATTAACTTTTGTTTGTTACTTCGTTTTTTGCATATTATACTTTTTTTGCTTGCAAATTAGTTTGTTGTGTGTGTGTGTCTTGATACAACCATTTGAGTTGAAAGTTTGGGATTGACAAGCAAGTTGATTTACCACTTAAACAATTGATTTCACTGTTGTCAATAATCAACTGATTATCTGTTCCTCTCTTCATTGAGATGTAAGGCAAAAATGTATCAATATCCAAATTGGAAAAATAAACCAGCTAACAGATTTAGCTTGAATTAAAATTTTGGTTAACAACAGTGAGTGGGTGATTTGAAGAGATTGGGTTTACAATGCAAAAACGCAAAGGTTAATTTTGTTTTATCCAAAACTTTCACCTCAAGTGTATTTATTGTATTTGAATCACATTAGCAAAATTAATCGCATTCATTAATAATTAAATTATAGTTGAATTTAAAAACAATTTAGGTAATCAAACAGTTGCTTTGTGTAACATGGTAGTTCTGTTTTTTGTCTTTGTTTGATTTTGGTTGGTTGGTTGTTTACATATTAAATATGCTTTTTGTAACTTGTTCAGTTCTATGCTTTTTTTGGTGGTGAAAACGATGACATTAATAACCATGAAGATGATGAAAAACATAGATTGAATTGTCTGATGAAAAAAGTATGATGGATTGACGAAGCAAAAATCCATTGTGAGCAAAACTGAAGTCGTGATGATGATCTATTACATCAATGATAATTGCAATGTTGAGATAAAAAACCAAGCTTCGTTTATGGCCGTTTCTTACCGAAATGTGCTTTTGGAAAATTTTTCTTTGTTCAAACCAAAAAGCTTAAATGACTACAAACACACCTTTGATAATGATAAATAAGAGAGAAAAAAAGAGATTTTCTTTTTTCTTAAGGCGGAATTGGTGGACCCAAACGTCCTGCATAAGGTCCGTATGGAGGATAACTCAAATTCATCTGGGATCTAGGTGAAACTGAATGTGAAGGTGGAAGGTTGGGCGATCCTCCTAATCCATTTGGTAAATTGGTGAATGGTTTGTACGGATGATATCGATTTACTGGATCAAAAGCAGTCCTTCTTAAACCAGCAATGGGACTTGTTAACATTGGATCAAGATGGGGATATTGACCGAGAAAGGCAAGAGCTGAGACTGAGGTTGGGTCAGAAGAGGTGTGATTACGAAGATGTTGATGCAATTCTTCAGCTGAATTGAATCGTTTACCGCAAAAGGTGTTATTTACCACCCAATTACATGTATTAAGTTTATTCATATTTACATTTCCAGGTTGGTTCACATTTGAGGGATTGTTTGAAGGATTATTTGGATTTGAAGGGTGATGGGGTGAATGTAATAACGGATAAAATGCATTACCATGAAGGTAAGGTGAATTGGCTTGAAGGGCAGCTGCTAAATTAAGAGATGAAGCCATTGAACCGTGTGAACACTGAGTACAACCAGCGGCACAGGCTGAAACTTGTCCTAGTACGTTGGATGCGGCAGCAGCATTGAATCGGCAGCCTGGGCAGAAGGGATCACGGCACACGCTTGGTGAATGGCAGTAGCCAGCCACAGCGGCAGCAGCAGCATTTAATCTGGCAGCGGCTGCAGCAGTTGATGCTGGATCATGGGGTGATGGATGTGGATGGTGTGGAAGGCCCAGGTAGGGTGAAAGTGATGAATATGGTACAAATTTATTAACACTATCTACATTCAACTGATGAAGTTTGGATGATGGTGGTGTTTGGTGAGAGACGGATGCTGTTGTTGAGGTTGGTGTTGAAGATGATAGGGTTGATTTTGATACTACGGATGGAGTTGATGAGGTGTTAGACATAGAGGGTGTTGAAGATGAAGATGAAATAGAGGATGATGTTGACTCTAATGAATTATACTTTTGTATCTTTTTATTTGTCTCATCGTAACCATTGCTGTGGGTTGTTGGTGGGCTTCCTCCATTGGTTTCACTTTCTCGTTTTGAAGAAACTGATTCAGAGGGTTTTGAGGTAATCACACTATTACTGTTATACTGGTTATCCTTGTTATTTTTGTAGGTATCACTATTTAAAGGTGATCTTGAGCTTTGTACCTGCTGTGGGTAATTATGGTTGAATACTGAATGACTTCTAGAGTCTTCAATACACGTCCTTTTATTGGTAACATGATCTTCATAAGGCTTAAAAGAGAACTTTGTTGGTTCACGATTACCATTTACTGAGCCTGCACTGGTTCCAGTGTAATTAGGAGAGGAGTGTGTTGATCCATTGCTAACAATAACATGAGTTGAATTACCATTGCCAAGGTTAGTATTACTTGATCCAGGCACTGAATTGGCACTGATACGGCTATTTGAGGAAACAGATAAAGTTGATTGTTTATCTGATCCATTTCTTAAAGGTGAAACTGACAAACGACAAGAATCATTACTTTTCCTAGTAGATTCAAGGGATGAAGAAGATGACGGTGAAGTTGAAGATTTCGATGAAAATGATTTGGTATGATCAATGGATGATTTGGTTAATTTACTAGTTGTTGTGTCAACACCAATATTCCGACAAGTTTCAGCCAATAATGCTAATGGGCTTTTACCATCATCATACTGTGAAAATTAAAAAAATATATTCAATTATTCAAGAATTACAAGGTAAAAAAAAGGTTCTCAAAAGAGATCAACAATAAAATAAAAAAAAGATGAAAAACTAACCCGAAACTCGGATTGAACGAGATTATTGTTCGACGACATATAATCAAATGATGAAAAAGATTTCAGACTGTGGATATTGATTTAACGAATAGACAATCCGTATTAGAGCACAGTGTTTAAAAACAGAAAAAAATGTTAACAAAAACGATAAAATAGCATTACATTGGCCTTCTTATGAAGTTAATTGTATATAAACAAATTGAACAGGAATAAGTTAAACTTTCATCAAAGTTTACCTAAATGCAACTAACTTGGTAAGATTAAAGTAAGAACCAATTTAGCTGGAAACCGAAGAGACTCTTTGAAAGAGCATTCACGAACCTGCGCATAAGCTCTGCGAGTTTACCTGTTTAATCTGTAAGGTGTTGCCATCTTGTGGGATAATTATAAACGAATTAATTTATTCAACTCATCTATTTTTATTACATTTTATTGTATTGTTCAAGATCCCAAGATTAAAAGTTGACAATGTGAGGAGTGAGAAAATTTTTAATGATACGATGATTTGATTTGGTTAAATGTTTAGCGAAAAAATTCAAATGAGATCTTAACTAATGAAATGGATTGGAACTGGAACTCGATTTTTCATCATTTAATTTGAAGTCAATTGTAGTAGCTTTTTGATAAAATTATACTAATATTATCATATTTTATCGTGACGTGAATATTGGCTTTATGTGGTTTATAAAATACTTTTCCGTCGATTGGAGATTTTACTGAAGTTTTAATTGTTAATCATATTTGTATCATGATTATATGGTAATGCAAACTTCCTAATATTGATGAAACCCCTTTGCTCTGATAAACATGGTGCTCTTTCGACCTTCTTATTTCTGTGAGTTACATTTAGATTTATGCATCTAATCACCTCAATCAACCTGGATAGATATTTGATACTTTTTAAAGTTAACTTAGGCAACTTTAATTAATGCATCAATATGTTTTGCCGAGTGTTGGTTTGATTTTACTTTTGATTAAGACTCGGATCATTTGCACATTTCATTATTAACCATCGTGTTTAAAATTCGAGTGTGAAATTGCTTAAAGCCGATCAGAAATGATTACCAGTGCAATTCTGATGATGTTTTTATATTCAAATTTTGTATCAGCAGAAGTCGAGGAGCCAACAGAGTATTACGAGAAAATTGCTTGGGGTCAATATGTTTACGAAGAAGGCGCATATCCTTTCTATCTTTCTATTCAAGAACCGATTGGCGGAAACCCGAAAGATGGATACTATCACGCCTGTGCTGGGGCATTGATAGAACCGAGAATCATGTTAACAGCAGCTCATTGTCTCCTGAAGTAAGTTTCAAATAATTAATCGCATGTAATCATCAATATTCTTACCCATTTTTAGTGACACACTTATTCCCGATATACGAATTTTACCCAACTATCGAAATACACCGCTGATTTTACCTCACGATTTAGTCTTCAAAATTGAAGCCTACGAGAGACATCCAGGTGCTGGTTCTGTCTCATGGCCAACAGCTAAAGACGATATTGCTGTTGTACTTCTGGACAAACCTGATCCTCGACCTGGTGCAAGAATTTTGCGGCCCGTATTACCACTTCATATTTGTTTACCAGGTAAAATCATGGGCTATGGTTACACTGAAAGTTACGATCCTCCGTATAGGTTAAAAGAAGCGACTGTACTCAGGTTGGATGATGAAGATTGTCTCGATGAATTGCCTTGGCAATACGCTCCAGGTTACAGTCTTTGCGTTTCTAATGGTATGGGCTCAGCTGGGTGTCGAGGTGATTCAGGAGGACCCTTCATTTGGGAAAATCCAAAAACTAATAAAACCTTTATTTACGGCGTGCTATCTATCGTAAGCTTTCGTTGTGCCGATGCACCTTTTACCATTTTTGTTGATGTTTTAGCATACGAGGATTGGATTGATATCGCTATTTTCAGATTATCACTTCATGACGAATTGAGATCCAGTTCCGATTGAATATGTACAACTTTCAACGAAATGACTCAAATAAATTCAATGGAAGGACCAAATTGATTTTCGGTTACCTATTGAGGATTGGATTATAACTTGAACTAATTCGGTTTCATTGTTTTTTATTCGTTTTTTTAATTGAAACCTAAACTCAAAATTAAAAGCCTCAATGAAAGATGCCTAACACAATTTTGTTTAAGTCTACAACTCATTAGAAAGGATTTACTCCATAAATGATTTTTCCTTTATCATGTGAAGGAATAACTGAGACTAACAAGGGATCGGCACGAACTGTCGCTCGAGTTTTTTTAATGAAATATATATTTTTGGATAGCCCATCAGGAGTACATAAAAAGTGAAAAATATTAGGTGCCCGTTTTTTGCTTAACGAAAGTTATGGGCATTTTCATGGCGAACCCAGGCATTTCTCTATGCATTATGCTGAAGTTTTTTGGCAAAAACAAAATTTAAAAATATTTTACGAATTTTCGCACCATGAACATTAGATAAAAAAAACTTGTGTTTGTGGTCAGTAATTACCTTAATTGGCCTCTTAGACTTGCTGATTGATCGAAATAATTGCCTGATTGCGAACTGCGAAAATTCGTAAAATATTTTTAAATTTTGTTTTTGCCAAAAAACTTCAGCATAATGCATAGAGAAATGCCTGGGTTCGCCATGAAAATGCCCATAACTTTCGTTAAGCAAAAAACGGGCACCTACTATTTTTCAGGTTTTATGTGCTCCTGATGGGCTATCCAAAAATATATATTTCATTAAAAAACTCGAGCGACAGTTCGTGCCGATCCCTTGTAAGTCCGCATAAAAATTGCTTTGAAAACACCTTACGATGTAGTCAAGTGAAAAACAATACTTGGAATCCGTTACTTCATCAGGTCAAAACATCAGTTCTGTAAAAAATCTAACCCCTCTTAATTCCATCTTGTAGATCATGGTGCCAAGATATTCTTACTTTTATTAAATTAGTCATTTTTGCAAAAACAAATGTAACTTTTTAGCAAAGAGTGAGAAGAGTGTTTACTTCAATGGGAGCATAGGCATCACAAAAAAGTTGAAAAAGTTACAACACGATACCTCTGGTATTGGTCAACCACGTTGATTTGTTTTCAATTAATTGTAAACAAACCAACGCGATCAACTTAGTTTATTGTTTATTGTAAATTACAATTATATTTTTGTTTAATAAATTAGTTCTTTAAGCATTTTGTTAATTCAGTTTTCGGAAGAGTTTTTGGAGAAATTCAGAGAAGATGAAGATTTAGTCAAGAAGATTATCTGGACTGACGAGGCTGGCTGGAACTGTTAATAGGCATAATTGTTTCTTTTGGGATTCAAAAAACCATAACGGCATCTCAAGAATAAAGTTTACATTTTCTCAGTGAAATCTTTATTGCAGATCAGACGATATAATTTAAGACATTTAAAAGAGCGTCTAGAGCTAATGGACGGTAAAGTGCTGCAGTTCATTAACTGATCATTAATTTAGTAATTGTATTGACTTGCTTCGTTGAGTGGCTTAGGGCATCGCAATTCATCGCGAGAAAACTGTAAAATAGCTTCATTAATGAACTTTACATGAGCAAAAACATTAACAAAGACATCAGTGTGAAACGCTCTACAAGGCGACTGTTCGCTACTCAGCACGCCATAGAGATAACTTATATTAGTATGTGGATCTTCCCAAACCGCAGGACCACCTGCGTCGCGATAACACCCCCCTGCACCAGCGTTATTCTGAGTACAGAAATTGTAAATCGGAGCGTACTCGAATCCTGTCTTTTCATCCAGGCACTTTTTATCATCTTTTATGATTACAGACGCTTCTTTCAGTACAAATGGTGGAGAGTTGGTTTCAGTGAGCCCATAGCCCATTATCTTAACCTTTGTATTAACAGGAAGATTCCTGAAGGCCAGTTGAAGCCTAGCATTAGGTCGAGTATCAGCTCTATCGAATAGTACGACAGCGATGTCATGCATGCTCAATGGTCGTTGTTTATACAAATCTGGATGTATCACATAATTTTGAATTTTGAAAACGGAATCCTTCTGGCCAATTGTCGGTGAATTTCGATAGTTGGGTAAAATACGAAATTTTGAAATAAGTGAAGCACTATAAAATACATTAGTATTATGTGATGATTAGGGTTTTCAAGCTAAATTTTGATAATTATTCAAAGCTTACTTGGCAAGACAATGAGCTGCGGTTATCATGATTCTTCTTTCCACCAATACTCCACCACAGAAGTGACGGTATGGATGTAACTCATCGTAATTTGGTACTTGGATAGAACAAAAGTAAGGATATGCACCTTTTTGGGTAACATCTTGACCCTTATAAATTTTTTGGTGGTATCCTGTAGCATGCTCGACCTCTGTCGATGATACAAAATCAAAATATAAAAACATCATCCAAATTGCACTGTTAAGCATTTCCTTAATTAAATTTTGTACAATCGTCTTTTATAACTTAATTTTCAATGAAAGCAGCAAATTATCTGAGTCTTAATCCACGTAAAACTCAATCAAACCAATCCAAAACTCGGTAAAACAGGTTGATTAATAAATTAATGTTGGATAAGTTGAATTCATAAAGTATCAAATAACTTGAATTGAAGGTTTTTATTTAAATTGAACATCCAGAATATATTTTTATTTCGCGATATTATTAACAAGCTGTGACACAATTTAGACGATAAAATATGCGTTAGACGTAAAATTTATTGGTGATTAATTGAAACTTGTAAGGAGGATCACTTTTGAAATAATTTTCTCTTATTCATTTATACTGACGTTATATATACACATATATGTACTTATATTTACATTGGTCAGACGATCACTCGCCAAAAGCGAAGCGTTAGCGAGTACTGAATAAAGCAGATAATATTGTATAATATTTTCTATTTTCCTTGATGAGAGGGTTTAGAAAAATCTCCAGTAAATTATTTTATAACAAGAAACGAAGTGAAAAGTTTCGTGATCCCGTGTTTCGAGAATGTTTTTTCTTGTGTTTTACCTAGGAGAATGATTGTAGGTCTTGTTAGTTCTAAATCTTTCAATGGAAGCGATTCACCATTCAAATTTCAAAATTATAAAATAACTTCAATCTCAACTCAGATAAACGGAACACAATATCCTTCACAAGCTTATACTCCTGATTTCGATAATGATTTGTATATGCGAGAGTTTGTTAACTTATATCGCTACACAAATCAATTTGATGGATTGCCGATGTTAAAACTTAAGTTTGATCAATATAAGAATGATAATACCTTGTTTGCGTTTGATTATTCACCCGATAGTACTCTTGAATCGGTATCAGGAACTCTAAGTCTGATCATAAGAGGTAATATAAAGCTTGAAATAAGGTTCAAAGAAGCTATAACTGAACCAATTCACTTAATTATTTTCGCACAATATGATAATATGATACAAATTGATAAATATCGTAACGTAAATATCGATTGGTAAAAATGAATTCTATTGAAATTGTGTCTGCATTATCAAATGATCCTAACTTTTTAGGATGCTTTTCAATCAATCATTTACCGCAATATATGATAATAAAACCAGCAAAAGTAGTGATTATTCTTGATGAATCATGGAGGAAGGAAGTCATTGCGTTGCTGTTTTCTTCGATAGAAATAAAGGAGCAATTTATTTTGATTCATATGGTAGACAACCTCCTGAAGCTATTGAAACATTTATAGAAAGAAACTCTAACTATTGGAGTCATTCAAAATATAAATTACAAGGCGATTTGAGTACAAAATGTGGACTTTATTGTATAAAATTTCTAAAAAAATGTCCTGATTACATGAATTTTTCAATAAATTCAAAGATTGTGCACATAAGAATGATTATAAATTAGAAAGAATTGAAATAAAAACACAATTATTTATATTTTGCATTTTCTATTATTAGAGTGTCTTGGGCTTTTTCTTCTAATATTCTTATATAATTTTGAAGTCCAAGTAAATCAACATCGTTGATTGCTTTCTGCAGGTTGTTGTATTTATCTGCCATCGATCAGTCAATATCTGTCTTTCTTTTCTCATTCGAATAACCTCATAAGCTAATGTTTTTATTTTTATCTTACATTCTTTAACCTGATTATAATTACAACCAACTTCTCGGGATACAACCTCCAAAGCTAAAGCCATTCTATCGTTGTTGGATGGTGATGGAATTGGAGGCAGGTCCGTCTGGGTACATTGATCTTTTTTCTGGTGATTGATAGCTTTTATCTGGCGCTTTTTGACCAATGTTGATAACTGGGATGTGGCTCTTATTATCTCTTCTATTTCAGTGGAAAGGCTCCCTTAAACGTTTGCTTGATTTGAATGGTTGCGATCCAGTAGACGAAGGATCTAAAGATGGATTTAAAAAGCTAAAAATTTGCATGACAGATGATGATATGGAGCGTTTGGGTGCGATCGTAGCTGGAAAAATTTACGAGATGATAAAATCTGATGTTATAAATTGTCAAGAAGAAAAGCTTCGATGGATGAACAAACACTTGTAATGAACTTTATTACATAGACAACATCAGATCATCAGATCATTACATTATAAAACATCAGATGGCAATAAAATATATCTATTTGTTGAACCTTTGTCATAAATTGTGTTAAGGAATGAGGTTTGATTAGTAGCATGATAATAAATTGATTGATGAATAATTGATTAGAAGTTGGTCAAACACATTCTTTTGGTTGGAAATTGTTGAAAAAACATAAATGGGACGGGGTTTGGTAAAAAATGAGGCAGTTGATTATTAAAACCAAGATTCATCAAATCAAGAATATCTGAATATTAAAATGTTGAAAAACATCATTCTGGGAATTATTGAGCAAGGATTGATTTAAGATTCAGAGCGATTAAAAGCTCAAACGAAATGTATTAATTGAATGAAACTTCAGGTCTTATTGGCTGTTTTTTGGCCGTTTGCCATTGATTGTTCACCTTCGGTTCTTCCTCTCGCCTAACTGGACAGGCTGGTTGCCTTCTAGCGTCTTTTTCCTTTCTTTCATTCATATGTTTAACTATCGCTGATTTATCACCAGTACGAGTATATGACTTGCAATAAGGGCAAGACCATACTCGGGCTCCACGTTCAGCAATGTTTATTTTTCTTACTTCAGAGCCAATATCAGCAGTTTGGTCGCGTGCTTTAACCTTTGGATAGTTACCATGATTGTGTAATTCCAGTTTTCTGGTTTTTCGTAGTATTTAGATATTTTACAGGAGCGTAAAGCGATTTATCAATATACGAAAAATGACTGATTTTTCCTGGAAAAGCGGCTTTGAGCTCACCTAAACAAATATTTATTGTTTCTACAACCTGTAAAATAGAAGCAGCTGATTAGAAAACAAACAAGAAACGTAAACGCTAAAACCTACCTCTTTTTTAACTATATGCTCAGTAATTCAAGTAGATTCAGAATTTTCCGGCGATTCTAGAGGTGGATCCACTTCAACCGTATTTTCTTGCGAGTTTGTTGCCTCGGTGATTGAAACTTCATTTCCTATATCTAGATTAGCACCTTCATTGGAAGCAGACAATGGACTTTCAGTTATGTCATGTTCCGGTGAATTGATTCCAGTTGATCGCGTTGCTACAGGCATTCCCGATGATGGTGGACACGGCGGTGCTGGATGACGCCTTGAAACTAATGGAGGACTGGGTGGTGGCTGAAAACGAAAAAAACTTAAACGTTAAATTAATTGATAGTCAGCTAAATCATTGCTTATTTTGATTAGATGGAATAATACTTACATCCGCGATAGTCACAATACGAAAATTATTTTTCAAAAAGGGAATAGTTAAACCGTATCGTGTTAAAGGCATAAATGACACACGCTTAAGAAACTATATTAGAAGTAGCGTTGCATAGAGTGTGTTTCATAAAACTGACATCTAGTGAGTGTGCGACATCTAACTTGTCTTTGTTTCACTGAATATGTGATACCATGATGGCACTATTGTCATTCTGCTGTCACGTAATCAACAATGAAAAATCGTCACTAAACTGTAGTGAATAGTTATTTATCAAAAGCACAAACTGCACATGAAATAAGTGAGTCATTGAGTTATCTATTTATTGTACTGTCATCTACCAGATAATGTCACTAACTGGGAATAGCTTATGTGCACAGCAAGTCTATCAATCGAGCAAAAATTAATTGCAACAATTAATACAACCAAAATTGATTTCTATCAAAGCCACCTAAATAATATAATAGTTATTATCGTGACTAAGATCGTTAATTGAGTAAAATTTTTCAATGATTAATTTTCTTGATAATAACATGACAGTATATAATAAATGGTATGGGGTTCGGTGAAATACAAGATTAGAATTTTATTGAATCAATGAATAGTTTTATTCATCAAATGCTAGTTTTATTTATCGGGGCTTGTTGTAGCTGTACATTTAGTGCAACCAGTCTCACATTCCTTGTATATCACTTTGATAGGGGCCTTCTTTGCATTTTGATAGGCCCCATCGATTGCTGGTTCACTTTCTCGGCGTTTGTAACATGCGGGAATCGTTTCACTTTCTTGCGAAATTCTCGCGTTGCAGTGCCTATCGACTGAATTTTTTGTTGCAAAAAAATTCCTACAATACGGGCACTTCCCCCGGGTTCTATCAGGCCAAGCTTTGTAGAAACAGTCAACATGTAACGAGTTTATTAATTTTGGCTTTATTGAAACGGTTTCTTCATCCACATCCACATGGTGAGCGTGCTCGTAATGTGGCAACACCTCGATCAAGTATTCGTTTTCAGTACCATTCTCGTATTCGTGGATAACTTTAATTGGATAGCGATAGTTGCCGCTGATCAGTTTATCATTCTGTAGAAAGTGAAAATAAATATAGAAGATATAGAAGATAAGATAATAAGAATATCAATATAACTGCTGTAGACACTTCAGACATAATGTTCGAAGTAATTTATGCCCTCAGATATTAAATCGAAATTGAAAAATGATGAAGCCACAATTTATAATGAATGAATAATAAATGCCTACAGTGAAACAGACTAAACAAAGCTAAATTAACGAAATTACAGAATGGTCCCTTGGAAGGGCAGTCAAGTGTCTAGTACAGTTATAGCGCCAAACTCGATAATCTTGATTTCATTAAGTTTCATTAGTCATGTCTTTTAATCATTCTAAAAAATGGGTGAATTCATTTCGTGAATTCTCTAATGAAGAACGTTCAACTGCTCTAACTCCATTAATCTCTATCTGTGATGCTGGACAGATACAACATCTTTATGGATTAATAGTGCCAAAACTTAAGCGAGATTTCATAAGTTCATTACCGAAGAACTTTCGCTACATATTTTGCAATATTTAGAGCCTGGAGATTCGTGCAAAGCTTCGCAAACCTGTCGCAAATGGAATATTTTGTGTGAAAGTGATTTTATCTGGAAAAAAAGTGTCAATATGAAGGTTTCTTCGATGATAGAGAATCAAGTGATTCTTTCAAGAAAGTCTATCGAAAACAGAAAACGATAGAACACAATTGGAGATATAGACGTTTTCCGGAAGATCCGACGATCTTACATCAGTCACAGATTGCAAGAAAGTGCAAAATGCTTAAAGAAGTAATCAAAGTAAATGCCCATGGTGAAAAAATTAATTGTTTACAATTCAATCCTGAATCGAAAATTATTGTTAGTGGAAGCAATGATTGTTGCTTAAAAGTCTGGTCTAGTATTTCCGGCGAATGCCTTCATACTCTAACGGGTCATACAGCAGTTGTTTGTTCATCTCAACTTTCTTTTGAAAACATTCTGATCTCAGGATCAGCTGATAAAACTATAAAAATTTGGGATGTTATGTGTGGTAATTGTCTGCAAACTCTTCGTGGACACACTTCTACAGTAAGATGCTTATCTGCACATGGAAATCATTTTGTTTCAGGAAGTCTTGATAAAACCTGCAGAGTTTGGGCCATTGAATCAGGTTCTTGCTGTCATATTTTATCTGGTCATTCTGATGATGTAAGATGTGTCCATTTCAATGGTGAAATTATTGTGTCTGGTGGATACGATTATCTTTTGAAACTTTGGGATTTCAAAACAGGGATTTGTCTTCGGACTTTTTCGCACGGTTCCAAGATCCACGACTTGCAATGCTCAGAAAATTTCATCATCTCAGGGTCATGTGATGCTACAATACGAGTTTTCGCAGCTGATTTAAAAGTGTTAAAACTGTTTTTGAAAGGACATAAAGCACCAATCACTTGTTTGCGTCTACGAAAAAATGTTTTAGTCTCAGGCTCGATTGATTGCACTGTCAAAGTATGGGATTTAGGTAATGAAAGGTGCCTTCACATATTGACTGGACATTCACGTTCGATATCCAGTGTAGATATTAATGATAAATTCATTATATCTTCAAGCAATGACGGCAAAGTCAAATTATGGGACGTAAAAACTGGAAAGTTCATTCGCAATCTAGTCTCATTCTATTGTAATGATCAAATTTGGTACACAAAGATGACAAGTTCGCAACTTATTTGTTCAACTGGCTCTGGATGAGAACTGAGAAGACATAACAGTAAAGGAAAAAGGTGGGATACTTCTCAAAATTGAGACAATAAATTAAAAAGGGTAACCACGCTCTGCTACCATGAGAGGTGTGTTAGCAAAATGAAATGGTTTATTTTAATTTAGTGAAACATTAAGGTGTTAGTAAGAAACAATGTTGATGTAAGATTGGTTAAATAACTGATTAACTTTGTCAGTGGATAAATGGTTTTAAATACTACTGTTAAGTACTGGGTGACCAGTGGGGTGTGATAATTATAAAATGGTCTTTATTTTTCAAAAGAGAAAGAAAAAGCTAGACTTTTACATATTAAAATGTAGAGAAATAGTTGAAGTTATGCATAAATATGCTCAAAGTGATCACCATCGGTGTTGGCACAAGCTTCTAGCCGTCTAACAAATGAGTCATATACATTCTCCAGCATCGTTTCAGTGACCTCAGAAAGTCGGTTTTTTATGGCCTTTTCTAGGTCAGTTATGGTTTTTGGAGAATCCTTGTATACCCCATCTTTCAAAAAACCCCATAGGAAGAAGTCACAAGGGTTTAGGTCTGGGCTATAGGGCGGCCATTCCATACCTCCGTTGCAAAATTTGGGATATCCTAACCCGATGACATGGGTACCAAATTTGTTATGAAGTGTCTCGAAGACTTCCTTGGTTCGATGGGGTGTTGCACCATCCTGCATAAACCAGCTTGAGGTTGAAACTTGGTTTTTACCACACCATGGGAAAAATGACCTTTTCAGCAGTGTATTGTAAGAGTCCCCAGTGACTGTATTCCTGAAGAATGTTATGAAAATCTTGTGTCGGGTTATCGCTGCCCACGCTGTCAAGCGAATTGGGTGCGCAGATTTTGATTGAAAATACTCAGGCCGCTCTGAACCCCAGAAACGGAAATTCTGTTTATTTACATATCCATCAAGATGGAAATGCGCCTCATCACTGAAAATGATATCTTCATGATTAAATTGAGAAGTTTCAATCATTTGATACAATTGCGAAGAAAAAGCAGTCCGTTTTTGCATTGCAGTAGGAGTCAGTTTCTGTCCAACACTAATTTTATAAGGGAACATTTTTAAAAACCTACGCAGCATAACCCTTAGTGTTTCCCGTGGAATACCCAATTTTTGACCGGCTCTTCGAAGAGAATCCTTAGGATTTTCTTGGAAATGTTTTTCAACAATTTCCAGGTTTTCGGGTGTTGTGACGGTATAACTTGGTCCTGGTTGGTCATAACGTTTGTCATCGAAGGAAGCAGTTGTAGTAAATTTCTCAATGTATCTGCATAATAATTGCACAAAAAAAAGATTAATTAGTAATGTTAGAAAGTTAAAAACGAAAAAAGCTTAAAAAAGCGTAAAAATCGAAATTTTTCATGTTTAATTACTCACCTTCTGAGGGTTATGTCGGAAACTGGCAGATCTTTTCCATATTTCGTGTGTATTTTGCGTATAGCAGCACTAACATTTTTACTATTTACGAAGTAAAATTCAATTAAATCAACTTTTATTTGAATAAGGACATCCATATTTAGAGATTTGCAATGATAAATAACCTAACTCAAACTGTGTTCAAACAAAACTTCAAGTATTTCCGTATCCGATGATATGCAACATCGGGGACCTCTACCGTTTCCCTAGGAAAAAAAGGCCTACTTCAAATTATCACACCCCATTGGCCACCCTGTACAACGACTTAATTCAAAAATATGTAGAGTAGTGTGCAAAGAAAGATTGACATTGATTCAAGGGTAAATAGGTGAAGGATTGTGTAATTTAAGTTGGATACTTCTCACAATATTATATTATATTATTATTATTATTATGTTAAGGTCAACTCTTTCCTCACGCTTCACTTACTCTCTCTCTCTCACCGATCTCACGTTCCTCTGGTACCTTTCTTTCTCCTCCATTTAACCTCTGTAACCCTTCTCCATCCTTCACTTAGCCTTACTATCACCGAACTCACGTACCATTACCCTTTTTCTTATAAAATATGTAACTGATAGCCCAATTAATCCAATGATATTTTATTGTCGGCCGTTCCTTTGTCCGCTATATTGAGCGGAACGGTTCACAGATCTATTTCACCTCTTTTGGTATAAAAAGAGAACGAAATCTCAATTGAATTTGTAGTTTTAGTTTGCTTTTCTTCGAATAAACATTAAAGTTTAACTTTTCAATTGTTTAATCCAACAATTATTATTATTATTATTATTATTGAAACTAAATTTCAAAGTTTACTCTGATGAGTTCCAAGATGAAATGAACTTTTATTGTTCAAACTACATACTTATATTATGATTACAATGGTCCCTATCGATCCAAGTAGAACTAGGATCGATAGGGTGTAAACTTTTCTCAACACCACTTTTCTAATTTATTATATCATATATTATTCATTATGCTATGGGTGTGTTACATTATTATTATTATTATTATTATTATTATTATTATTATATTATATTATTATTCTATTATTATATTATTATTCTATTATTGTAGTACAAGAAACCAATAACTTAGTGTAAAACTGATAGTTCATCAAAAAAGTACATAAAAAGAATGTAAAATAGATAAAATATAACAAATACCGAATAAACAATAGTTAATATAGCAAAATATCCTAAAACATAAATATATATAAACAGAAAATTCATCAAAACAATTAAATAAACTGAAGAATTGAATAAAGGCTTAAAATAAATAAATAACATTAAACTTACCTTAACCTTTAATTCTTTAAATCTAATTCTTAACCTAAATTAGAGAAAAAGAAAGAGAAAATTAATTAAGAATCAGTAAATGTATATTGCAGCTGTATTTTATGGATATTTTCAATATAAATACAATTTAATTTTTATCTTTCTTTTCTGCTCCCTCTCTAGCTCCATCTTTTCTTGCTCCTTTTCCTCCTTATCACTCTTATCTATAGCTTTTGAAAGAATTTTTTGTATGCAGCAGAAGCAAGTATATTAAATGCGTTTACAATTGTAAGTTACAATTATTACAGTAGTTTAAAAGGTAAGGGTGAGGAGTTAGGATGGGTAAGGTACCACCGGAGTCAGGCTTTGACTCGCACGGTGACTGGAAACTGGGTGATTTACTGGTTGGAATTACTTCTAAAAACTAACTAACTAAATTTCATTGAATTCTTCACCTTTTTATAGTGACCAATGCTCTCACCAATCAATACCGAACAATAGGTAAAGTTATTAGATTTGGTGAGAGCATTATCCATCATTGTCACCTGTATTGATTGTTTCTTTTTTATTACAGCTCCCATTGTCGTGCTCTCTCTTGTTATACTCTCTGCTTACTATTCTAAAACCTTACGGTTTAAAGTGAAGAGTAAGAGGTGAGAGGGCAACACTAGAGAGTGAAGAGGCAAGTTGAAGTCTAAGTCAAACTTTATTGATAAATTTTAAAGAAAAGTTCTGAGTATATATGTTTCCCATGGGACATAGGAATTACAGGTCAAGAAGGGCGTAGTTAAATTTCGTATAAACAATAGTGATGATTATTAGTTATAATTGTCTGAGCGTAAGCGAAGACTAAGGCATGAAAAATGTGGGGAAATTACCCACGCTAGGGCCAAAACTACTGGGCCAATCTGAACCAAATTTGAAATTAAGCATCCCCATACTACGTAGCATTGCAGATGAAAATTTGGTTAAGATTGGCCCACATTGACAAAATTAGTTATTTTTATTTACGATAGATGGCGCAATTTTTTAATTAATTTCATAAATTGTATTATTAATGTTAATCTCATTATTGAATAGTAAATTTTACATTAAATTGAGCAAAATAGATGAAGAAAAATTGATTTCTATTTATCCTAAATAAATATTCTCATGAAATGTTTAAGTACAATGCAATTTTACAAGGTTTTCAAATATTCTATGTTAAGGATAAATTAATTTTTAATTACAATTAAATAAATCAACTGTTGGCTTAGTGGTTTAAGCCATAAATCAGTGAATTGTTCTAGGTTCGAAACCGGTTGAGGACAATGCAATTAAATATGAACTTTGATGGGAAAAAGTCTATTTTAGACTAAATTTTTTATTTCAAAGTGCAATTTATGCTAATTAAATACAAATTTGATAAGAACATTTTCATAGAGTACACGGTAGTCCAGTGGTCCGGAGCTGTCTATTGTGCTCGTAAGTTCGCTTGCGAGGTTCGAGCCTGACTTCGGGCTTGGTGCTTGAGGGTGCCCATCTGAGATGGCAATCTTGGCGATTGAGTGTGATAGGTGTTAGGAATTCGGCCCTCAAGTGCTTTTCCGTAACAAGGTGAAGATCTACTCTTTTTGATATGATTGGAATAGATGATGATCGATCTGCCAAAATTTTGCTGAATTTTTGAACTTAACCATGTCATACGTAAAATTTCATTTAAGAACTGTAAATTTTGTATCTCAAGAATTGAATATAAATAAACTTTTTTGAAACCAAAATTATCCTTTGTTTGTCTTGATTCATGTTAAACATTGAACATTCAATCAACTTTCTTCAAGTTTCGCATCTTTTGTTGATAAAATCTGAGATCTTCAACATAAAGATATAATTTTCACCAAGTAAGTTGAAATTTACCATGATTTTATTCTATACTGCATATAAAGAAATTGAATTCCAAGTAAAAGCACTTTCTAATCCTTCATACAGATATACGTTTGAAAAAACATTCAATTGTACGATCGTTGGCATCCTCCAAATTGCACTTGACTTCACGTTATCTATCCAACCGTAAGTTATTACATCAATGAACCATCAACAATATTGTCTTGATACACATTTCTTTTACATCTTTTAGAATATAAGCAAACTAATCTGAAACTTGGCTCCAACCTTTAATTTCCATTTCAAGAAGTCTGGACTACAAATATTTCCAAATGTAGGTGATATCACTCTAATCATTTATGTATTTGCATTGCAATTCATTATTAACATCATTAATAATAATAATCATTTTTCCATATGCTTTATACTTGAACATATCAGCTTACTGACTTTCCAAACAATGACTGCTGGTTCACAAGCTTTATCTGGCAACTGGAAGCTTATATTGATTGAAGGTTTAGCACAAAAAGAAAAGTCCAGCGAATCAAAACAGCAGGCACTTTTATCTTCACCAATATCGATTCCTATTGATCTTTCTCCTGCTCAAACTTTCAAGTTGGTCGATCCTCGATTGAAATTTTTGCCAAATTTGTCTAAAGCAGCCAAGGCCAGACTCCGACGGAAGACGCGTGATTCACATGCAAACGTTGACTTGACTGAGTCGAGGCTCCATTATTTAAATCGTGACATTAAAAAAATCAAAGAGAGAGCTTCACGAAACTTCGCTGCTGCAAGTGTTGCTCGAAACAGAATTGTGCACGGTTCTTATACTGTTGAGCAACAGAAAGTTTACTTTGAAAAGCACCAAAAAGAGTTTTCGAAAGGCGTGCAAAGAACTGAAATGTACAATGAAAAATTTGATAAGTTCTTTTTAAAACCAAAAAAATAAACATTTTTCCAACTTACTTTTTTACTTTTTATTGCCTCTAATCAACGCACGTAAAATGCCATCTGTTAATCGAAGATCTCCGAGGACAATTCGTGAAAGAAGGAGAAACAATCGTCAAAACAATGAACTTGATCACTTTGAAAGTGTATCCAACCGCACTTGTGCTAGGAGGTTTGATAGTGAAGTGAGTCGAATCGACTTTGCAACTTGTAACTCATGCCCAAGACAAATTTTAAACCCCGTACAACTACATACTAGATGTAGAGTTTGTTCCAGTGTGAATGCATCTTTGTTCATAAACAATAATATGGATCCAGGTTCAGTGCCATTTGAACTAGCATGTTTGACAAGTGTTGAAGAGCTTTTGGTTGCACGAATCCACCCTGTGATCTGCTATTTCAAAATAAGGGGTGGTCAAACAGGCTACAAAGGTAATGTGATAAACTTTCGACAAGATATCACTGGTCTTTGTGATACTTTGCCACCAACTGATGATGAGCTCCGAACTATTTTCATCGGTGTAAGAGAGGGGCAACAGACAGGACTTCTTAGAGTTAGTGCTTTACGTCTAAGAAGAGCCTTGATCTGGTTAAAGACTAACCATCGCTATTACCATGACATCAATATTGATGAAAGAAGATTGAGTCAACTTGAGAATGAACCAAATCTTGAGCACTTACTTGAGAATATTAACTTTGTTGAACCAGATAATGATGAATATGACGATCAGTTGAATGAGTCATTCTATCCACATTTACCAAATATTGACCAAGAAGAAGCTATAAGGCGTAGACTGAACGAAGATGAAGTTTTAAGATGGCCAATGCAAGAAAACCAACCAATTAACGAATTTGACACTGAAGGGTACATATCGCAAGCTTTTCCAAAGTTATATCCATTTGGTAGAGCTGATCTTAATCAAGAACGGAATAGACGCATAAAGCCCAATGATTACTTCAAATATCTCATGGAGTATAATGATGGTAGATTTGCAAAACACGATAGATTCAGATTTTTCGCAATGAATTCTCTGCTTCGCTGGCAATCGCTTAGTCATGCTAACGTGTATATTTCAAGAAACCATTTTCAAAATGCAACTGTAGACGAAATTTTACAAAGACTTGAAGAAGAACCAGGGTTACAATCCTCCATCATGGTTTATGCATCTAAACTAAGATCTACAACACCATATTGGAAAGCACGTTGTGGTGAACTTTTGGATATGGTCACTCAGCTAGGTAGTCCTACAGTCTTCTTCACATTATCTGCAGCTGATTACCATTGGAATAAGCTTTTTCAACTGATTGCACCAAATCAAGATGTTGTTAATTTAGATGATAACGCTAGAAGACGGTTAATGCACGACAATCCAATGATCACTGCTGAGTTTTTCAAAAGAAGAGTCGAAATTTTTCGAAAAACATTCTTGAAACCAGTTTTTAGGGTGAACGATTTTTGGATGAGATATGAATGGCAGTTCAGAGGTAGTCCTCATGTACATGGGTTACTCTGGCTTGATAACGCTCCTAACCTTACATCTAGGGAAAATCTGGACACGAATAATACCGACCAAATTGATCCAGATGTAAGTTATTTTCCATCAACAGTTTTATTATCAAAGCACTCATTGGATTCAAGTCCTCTAATTAAAACTTTTTATTTATTTTCCAGAATTCAAATGAAAATTCAAGCATCGATAATTCAAATGATACTGACCAGCATGATACCGACCAAATTGATCCAGATGTAAGTTATCTTCCATCAGCAGTTTTGATAAAATTACTTATTAAATTCAATTTCTACTAATTGATTTGTCTTTTTGATTTATTTTCAGAAGCAAGACGCTATTATTAGTGGCAAATTTAAATACCCGTCTAGTATTTCACACAAAACTCTAATAAACGGTAAAGACATTACCATATTGTATTAAAGGACCACTATGAGCCAATGGAACATTGTGACCCGGCAGACGAAGAAGTCGAAATGTGCCTACGGGATGAGGCTATTCCTCTCGCCGCTGATTTCTATGATCCAAAGATACCTGATGAAGTTCTCAGATTTCGTTGTGTTCACTGTGATGAATATTTCACCACAAAAAGTGCTGCACAGCGACATTTGAAATCGAGAAATGGCAATCCTCCTGCTTGTACCAAACTGAAGACAGGCGTACAGGTAAAAGATATCAGGCAACCGGAGGAGGTTATGGTGAAAGTAGACATATGTGATAATTGTCCTAATTGTAGTAAATAGGTATTGATTTGGCCATTTCATATACAGCAGCCTAAATTTATGAATGAATACATCAATTGAAACAAACGATGGAGAGTTCGTATTAAATTTTATTTTATGTATGAAAATTAAAAAATTCTTGAATATTAAAATTCAATCAATGTAATTCATCCCCTCTGCGTTACGTTTTATTAGAATTCAAATTCTATAGAACTTGGCCTAAATTTAACAATTAAAACAAACGCAATATTCGCAAAGGAAAACACTACTCCGAAACTATTGTCGAACCAAACACACCGACTAGCTACTGCATATGGAATGGGACAAATTAAATTAAACTTTAATTAAATCAGTTTTCGAGTACTTATATGCCATCATAAGACATCATGAAACTTGATCAACTATTAATTTAATTTAATTACCTAAATATTATTAATTTCATTTATCGTTAGATGGCGGTAAGACAACAAGCAACAAGCCTTCTTTAGCTTGTCATATGTCATATCTTAAGGCTACGAAAAAGCTACAGAATTAATGATTAATTATCACTCAGTTTTAGAGCTGCATCTAGTTTACAGTGAGATTTCGATCATTTAAACAAAGTTATCAAAAAATGCCAACGAAAAAACGTAAGTATATTGTATTATAATCGCTAAACTTTCAAATTATTAATGTCTTTATGTTCTTTCTTTACAGAACTTGAGGCCTCTTGGGTTTGCTATTTCCGTTCTTTTGGTGGCGCGAAAAGGCTTGAAAATAATGAATACGATCGCGTTTTGATTGCACCAAAAAAAGGAGTAACACTTGTGGACAGTGAAGAGTATGTTCCGGGAACAAGAATACGTGTTTCAAGTGAACAGAAGATGGAAAGGAATGGCCGCATTATTTGATAGATCATGGTGAGTAATTTCAGTAACCTTTATTTAATTGATAAGTACGAGGTGTTCAAACGGGTAGGTTAAACTTTGTGGTTATACTTTCATATCTCGAGAAATAGGCTCCAGATTGCGGTCATTTTTATTTTATCGATGGTCCATGGTACTATAGGTCCATTGACTGGCAATATTATATTGCAAAAAGAAGATGAACTTATGGAAAAAACTTCAAATCCCACAAAACGAAGAAAATTAACACAAGCTTCAGAGTCATCCCAATCGTCATCCAAATCACGATCACCGAATCCAAGGTCGACAGAAAGTGCAGAAAATGATGACTCGCTTGCAGAATAGATTTCAAATCATAATGCGTCTGGTGACACCTTTGACGATACATACGCCTGGTTAGTACCACCACCGAACTATTTACAAACATATTCTTTGTCAAAGTTATTGTGGGCCTATGCTGTGAAGTTTATTCAAGGAATTAAGTTGGAAAATATTATTACAGTCCATCAAAAAGATTATACGTAAGCAACTTCATTCATATTATTAGTTATATCTAAATTGATCTGATTTTTTTTATTAGACACGAAATCGCCAATTTGATTAACTTAGATATGCGGACAAAAAAAGAGGCTCCTCACTTCCAATTTAGCGATAATTTTCAAATTATTTTACCGAATGGCACTTTATGGATACAAAAAACCATTAGAAAGCTGGCATTAAAAGAATCCACAAGACCAGACCAAATTGTCAAGAAGAAAGCTTACTGCACGTACTCGAAATGCAAGAGAAAATGTAAATTCAGCAAAAAATCGGGCGATTCCTCAACTGTTACCTACCATGTAATGCGTATGATGGGAGCTATCCATCGTTGCGTGCCATGTGGCAAAAATTTCGTTTTGAAAGGCTCTCTATCTGGGCATTCTGAATATTGCGATTACCAAGCTAGAGTTAATGTGGATAATCCTGGGATAACAAACCCTAAGCCAGAAAAAATCAAGAAGAAAGAGGTTGTACTGGTAGATATTGAGCTTGCTGATGACAGCTCAAACTTAGGGCAGAAATTCACTGAATGGATTGAATTATTACTTTCTCATATCAGGAAAGATGGATTTTTGAAAGATAAATCAATAAATGATCTTTATACGGAGATGAAAAATAATTTTAATGATTATGGCCTTGTCGATTTGTTCGAAATGGCCAACAAAATTACGAACTCATCTCCAAAATATAAAGTGCAATTGTGAGTATAACAAAATGTTCTTTGTCCATCATAAATCAGTCGAATCAAATAATTTTTACTTTTTTCATCCACAGAAATAATGATCCTTATTATACAATCATTTATCATGTGCTAAACGAGCAGAAAAACG
Source organism: Tetranychus truncatus (assembly GCA_028476895.1). NCBI lineage: Eukaryota > Metazoa > Arthropoda > Arachnida > Trombidiformes > Tetranychidae > Tetranychus > Tetranychus truncatus. The sequence continues at coordinate 14,700,271 of CM052061.1, forward strand.
ATTCAAAAAAATCAGCTATGATTAAATTGGTTGAAAAATCGAAAAAAATATCCGTTTCTTATAATCGCATTGTGGCGATTAGAGACAAAGCAATATCAGGAGAGGATGGTACTTGTCACTACAGTGGTTGTGCGTGTGGTGGAAATACTAAACAATCAGACCCTGACATTCTGGCTGGACATGCTTTGGCTGCAAACATTTTAGTCGTTTGTTTAGGTTGCGGTACTGGTTTTAACCATCTAGACGACTTCAAGCAGCATCTAAAACCTGAATGTTACCTTGAATGCTGAATATAAAACATGAATGAACCATTCAGTTTGTTTATTGAAATTAGGTTAAATTATATAAAAATTGTTCTGATTGTAATAATGTGTAATAAAATTTATCTAATATTGACTCATTTCATATGTCATTCAAACTGGTTCGAGTCTAGGTCTAGAAATTAGACGAGCGCAAATCAATCGTAGCACTATGATGGTTTGGTGTGGAATGAAATGATTGAAATAGTAGTTTCCCGGAATCTGTTTAAATGAAAGTCAACAACAAAAAGACGATGAATGATTTCATGAACACATTTTATTTTTCTCGTTTACAAAGTCGGATTAACCAATGTAACAGGAAAGGAGTTAGAGACATGGTAAATGCTAAAATCTCAGCCGATTATGTATATTTTGTGGATTCAAAAATTGAATCGATGAACAAGAGATGTATCTTTTTAATGGAAAATGCGAGTTTTCTTATCAAATAAAAGAGAATTTACCGTCTGTCTTTTCACCTGATCTAACGATAGCTTTCTCCAAGATAGATTTGAGATGGGTATAGTCAGGCTCTTCTTCAAATTTTAATTTTATTACACAATGGATAAAATCCGAGATTCCAGGAGGAATAGAAGTAGCGTGACTGGCATTGAGCTTGAATTGGCCAGCTGAAACATCTAGTGAAGAACAGGGCGGGAAACAGTAATTAAATAATTCTGTCGTTCTCTCCATGTAATAATTTTTACACTGTCTTACATAATTATTATCTTTCAAATCGAACATCCAAGGTAATCGTCCACCAGATAACCATGACAAAATGTTGGAACAAAGTATTTCGAGATCACTTCTCCTTGAAAAGCAGCCAATGTGCGCGTCCCTTGAGGTAAATTCAGCAGTACCATTATTAGCTCTTCGTGTATCTTTTTCAAATTTTTTATGCATTTTATCATCTTTAGAGATGTACCTTTCAACCAATCCAAAGTCAACAAGGTAGACTTCTGAAAAAATACCAGCATTTCGATTTATTTCTTGTAGAGACAACAATAGGTTGGATGCTTTGATATCAGAATGGATGTAACCAAATGAATGAATGAATTCCAATACGTCTATTATTTTAATGGCAATCGAGTAAACTGTTTTAAGAGAAAATTTTTTGTGGACATCTAGTATTTTCTGTAAATCAGTCCCAAACCTAGGTAATACCAAGAAACGATAATTCAGAGTTGCTTGTGTTTTAGACCCATGTCTTTGAGTCCCGACTCTATTTAATTGTTTGTCATGCAAACCGGAAGCAATGAACCTGGAAATACCAAGGAATGTGAGTCCTTTCTTTTGAATCCAATAATTGATAAAATTAGCTTTCGCTACTCGGTGGTAAAAATGAACCTCATTAAAAAGTGGACCATTATTAAAGTCAACTTTGACAACATGTTCATAATCGTCTGAGTCACTTAAAGCGGGTCTTGCCATGTATACTTCACCAAATCCACCGCAGCCGATCCTTTCTCCAATAACCCAACTTTTTTTGACATTATCAACAAGAATTTCACCTTGCGGAAAAGGGTCAGGAAAACGATAGCATTTATTATTTATAGGCAGATTTGAAACCTTTTTACCAACAGAACCTTTCTTAGGAATTGGTTTAGCCATTATATTGTTGATTCGATGCTCACAACAATCTGCAAATAACAACATTCAACACCACAGATTAAAAAGTTAGAAACAAAACACTGTGGAATTCGATTCAAGACTAGAATCGAGCCACTAGATGCACAGAAATTACATGTAATATCTGTGCAGTTAGACTGTTAGAGATTTTCCGATATGATTGATCGATCGAAACGATCGATAATCGGAGAGCAGAATTTGATCGGTAAATGTGTAGTTGATGTGCAGCTGGGCCTTTTTCAGCAATCGAATGCTAACCGCCATTTCTCTTTCACACACAGGTGTAACATCGTTCTCTCTCTTTCTATCCTCTAATTTAAATTCTCTTGAAGTGAATTGCGGAATTCCGCATACTGTCGTGGCCATACTCATTCAAGATGTCAAAATCGGTAAGTACAGATTTCTGAGAATACCATTGTTTATATTATTCATATGTTATTTATATTTTATATTCACACAGTATCAAGGAGTCGAAGAACAGAAGATTCGTGATAAAATAAAATCTTTGCCTGATGATATGCCGATAAACACCCTTAAAAGCTTTAACATCGATGGCAAAGAAGTTTTAATTGGCAAGGTGACCACGTCTCACAAAACTATGAAGAACTTGCAACCTAAAATGTAAATTATCATCTTTTCAATTGATCTATAACAATGAGTACCAATAATTAAACATATTTAGATATAACTTTATGACTTAATTTCTTGAATATTGATGGCTGGTCATCTTAAAATAGTCCGGAATCTGACTTATTACATTATATGTTTCAAGTTTTGAAACCAACTTACGAACTGTGTCAAAATTTACTTACATGTTTACCTCAACAGTAGAAATGCAACAAAAGATGAGATAAATAGCATCGGCGATTGAGTCCATCAGAGAGTCTTGGAATACCAAAGCCAATATATAAGAAATTGTTTCATTTCACGACACTGTGATAGACTCAATCGCTGCACAGTATTGCAAAATTGAGTTGTACAGCAGATTGATAATTTGCTCATGAGTCAGGTTAATCGTATCATTTCAAATTTTAGCATTCACTGAGATTGATACGCTCTTTTTTGGGTTTATGGTTAATCAAGTTGATGATTACAATTGATGTTACTGAACGTATGTCCATTGGTTAGTATTTGCACCGCAATCAGTACAATAAGACATTCGGTAGTGTTAATCATCTTTGCTTTGATTTTTGATACAAAAAACATTTAAGGAAAGGTAAAAGCAGAGAACGAGCCTTATTTGCTTCAGTATTTTGAATGGAAAAGTTGTCGTTATTATTAATTAACTCTTTAATCAAGCAATTCGTGATTTACACAGGTTCTTTTTGTTTTGAATTAGCAAATTTACAAGCATAATGAAATGAGATGAAAAATGATTTCATTTAATGCTCCTGGTGCATTGACGTCTCGAAATTTTCCGCTTAGTCTTCCTACTTCCGCATATCATCTTCTTCGCTATCATTTGTTTGACTATTTCAGAGGCCAAGCGATGCAAATCTTCATCGGAAAATCTGAATTGTATGAATGGCAAAATAATTTCCTGGGTATACGCTGAAAAATAGATTGAGTTGAGTGATGATGTGAATAATATAGATAATGTACTTACAACTTTGCCATTATGACATTCTACTTTCCCAACAACTTCACCACTGCAGTCAGGCATAATGTAGCCTAGTGTAGGCCAATTATTGACAAAGTGAAATGGTAGATTAATAAATAAATTAATAAACAAAAATATTGTTACTAGAGGTGGGCGATTACATCGATTACATCGATTATAATCGATAAAGTAATTATCGATTAGACAAAAAAGTTAATCGATTAGTAAATATGCGAAATCTAGCTATACAGATGTAGTAGCTAGTGAAGTTTTAGTTTTTTCACGTCGAATTTATTGCGAATTCTCAGTGAATTCATGTTTTTTTGAAGTTTTCTTGCTATTTGTCGATGAATCGATTATCTGATGAAATTTTTGATTAAAACTCTTAAATATCAAGTTTTTTTGATTAGCCACTCGGCTAACATCTAGATTGCATAAGTAGGATAGTAATGAAGAAACAGAGACAATCTCTTTAAACCATATACAGTCGATTTCATTGGTGTTTTTTGATTAGATTAAGATTAGGGATTATTTTGTACAGAAAATTGCTAATGATAGCAACCATTTGCTCCTGATGTACAACGAGAGAGTGCGGAATTCAATTGGATTCAACATGTAAGATTAATGTAGTTTATAATATTGATACCATTAGTGATATGCTCAACTTCAAATTCTCTATTTTTATTAAGAAAGTAGCCATATGTTGTTTACATTGTATGTTTAAAGGGCGAAACAAAGAAAACTAATAGTAGATATTACCCAACTTTTTCGTCAAACCACTGTCATGAGCCCAGGGGGATCTATTGAATAATAGGAAAAGTCATCACTTGACACTTTTGTGTTAGTTTTGTCTTTCTTCTCAATTTGAAGGATAACGTCGTAGGGTGAAGCGTAACTCAACATTGCCACAGCATCTTCGTAAGCAATATTGTCAAATGAAACTGCGATACCAGCAACTCGGTCTCCCACGTTGAGCGAACCTCTCTTGATCGGACCTCCAGCCAAGACTTCTTTAATGAAGATTCCGTTGTTCATGTTCCCAGTAATATCAAAGCCAAGTCTAGTCGTTGAAATAAGATCAGTTTCTTTTAGCTTAAAAGTTCCTTCAGATTGATTTATATGAACTCTGCTAAGTGAATCGTTGACCAAAGGAACAACTTTATCTGCTAGACCACTTTCCATGTCTCTGATTGAGTGTTTATTACCAGGTAAAATCAACAGTTTCTTCTTCCGAATGAACCACAAAATCGCTAACAAATTGAATAATGTTATTACAAAAATAACAGATATGCAAACGATACCAATTATTTGTTCACTGGTATAAGCTGTAGGAGAAATCGTTGAAGCAGACGAAAATAATGAATTAGATCTGACAAAGTTGAAAAAAGAACTAAAATAAACACTGAAGAAAAAATAAATTGAAATAAATCGTAAATAGAGCGAACTAAGGACACCAATGGACATAATGAATACACTGGACGTTGAACACAATTTAGGCGTAAAAAACATGTGGAAATAGAACAACAAAGAGATATATGGTCACTTGATACAATTCTCTAGACATTTTGTGAAACTCATGGGTTAAAATGAAGATGACTAAAAAAAACAATGATAAAATGCTTCATTTAACTTTGGGTTAAACTCATCGGTATCATTTTGGTCGGTATCATTTGAATTATCGATGTTTGCATTTTCATTTGAATTCTGGAAAATGAATATCAAGAAACAATTAGATGAAATTGAATTTAACAAGTAATTTAAGCAAAACTGTTGATGGAAATACTTACATCTGGATCATTTTGGTCATTATTATTCGTGTCCAAATTTTCCTTCAAATTCTGAATATATAAATAAATAATAATATAAATTAACTCTTTCATATGCAGTTTGGTTCGACAGTAGTTAAAACTCACCTTTTTCTTATTCTTATAATAATCCTGAAATTAGAAATAAATGATAAAATTGATTAAATAATTTAATAGTTATTATTTTTTTACTTACCAAGGCTTGTGCGAATGATAAATTTGACATGATAACAGATATGAAATAACTTAAGATTTATAACTTAAAATTCAAAGTGAAATTAACTGAAAATTTAAACTTTGAAAAAAAGGCGATTTAAAGCCAAGGATTGAACACTAGTGCGCCTCCTATTGTGTTTTCATCGAAGAATCTTTTCGCAATAGGTTCGCAGCCCTCTTCAGCTACTATCGAACCAAATAGGAAAAAACTAATTATTTGCATGAAATTGACCACAAAAATCAATCTTGAAGCAAAAAATCTTATTAAATGCTGTTGCTAACAAAATCTATATTCGGAATGGAAAAACACTACTCCGAAACTATTGTCGAACCAAACACACCGACTGAAGTCAATGGCTATTGTATAAGTACTCGAAAACAAGAGAAATTCCTTTATGAACTATTTTACCATTTCATATGCAATAGCCAATTGACTTCAGTCGGTGTGTTTGGTCTATTATGTCAGTGGAAATTTTGTTTAAGCAATGAATTGCCTTACAAAAGTATGACTGTTGCAATAATGAGTTTTATTCGGAATGGAAAAACACTACTCCGAAACTATTGTCGAACCAAACACACCGACTAGCTACTTCATATGGAATGAAACAAATCAAATTAAACTTTAATTAAATCAATTTAGTTTAAACAAACTTTAAAAAAACAATGACAAAATGCTTCTCAATATTTTGCTTCATTCATGAAGTAGCTAGTCGGTGTGTTTGGTTCGACAATAGTTTCGGAGTAGTGTTTTTCCAGTCCGAATATTGCGTTTGTTTCAATTTAGGTAATATTTAGGTAATTAAATTAAATTAATAGTTGATCAAGTTTCATGATGTCTTATGATGGCATATAAGTACTCGAAAACTGATTTAATTAAAGTTTAATTTAATTTGTCCCATTCCATATGCAGTAGCTAGTCGGTGTGTTTGGTTCGACAATAGTTTCGGAGTAGTGTTTTTCCAGTCCGAATATTGCGTTTGTTTCAATTTAGGCAAGTATCAACATTATCACCAAAGCTTCATTAAATTTACAAAGTATCTTCTTCTTTTGTATTTTTTCATTTGATTGCAAAAAAATTGTATTTTGCTGGCATTTTTATCGCAGAACTTGCAATTATTGTTAAAGAAAAAGAGAAATATTGATTTGCGCAATGTATTTTATTTTGATATCATCTATGATGACTTTGAATACTTTTCACAAATATCGATGTGATCTTTATAGTCACGATATCTGACTATCATCCGACACGACTCGAATTTACATTTGAGCAATAGATTATTCATTTTGCGCAAACTTTTCTTTCCACTGGGAGCTTTCAATGGCAATGGCACAAGTGCTCCAGGAGCAGACATAAGTTCACTACCATTGCACCTGTATGGACAAACTGGACGATAATCTTTTGCATCATGAATGTATCTTTTGATGCATTTAAGACAAAACAGTCCAGGGCAACCGGGTTTTGGCGAAGTCCCATGAATAGTTGGATCATTACAAATTTGGTAACAAATCCGGCAGCAATAATCTTCAGCGTCAACCGGGTTGACTAGTTGACTTTGGTCAATAGCATAAAAATCTTCCACCTCAGCTTGTTGAATGGGATTATGATTTAACTGCACATTTTCCGTGATAGGTACAGGTACTCCTCCTGGTCCAATCATGGTGTAAAGACCAATCACTGTCCCTACTGGCCATGGCTGTCCATTCGGATCATACAATTGGGAATTTAAAATGACTTCTCGTAGTCTTGGTCTCGATCCCCCAGCCACGACATGATCATTTGGTACCCATTGGACTTCGTCATCTGAATCCATTTCCCACAAAAAACGACAAAATATCCCAAAAATTGATATAAGGAATTACAAATGTTACTTAACAGTAAGTCTCTCGGAGAATGATGTATTCCCGGAATACAAAGGTGTTCTCAGAACACAAACTTTAACACTAAAAAGTGATGTGTTTCCAAACACAAGAATTTTCACAAAAAAAGAAAACTCTAAACCAAAAATAAAACCAATGAAAAAGGAACTTCCTTCACAGCGCAGGTAACACAAGGGTTAATAGTCCAACAAAAATATCTAGTCCTTGGAATACAAACAATGTACTCGTCATTTACTAGGGTGAACGAGAACCCGTCAGCTCACTTTTTCATCTATTGCAACCATGACAGATGAAGAAAAGATAACTGCATTAGCCTATTGTGACGGGCTTACTAAAGCATGGAATCCTGATTCCTCTGTGAGACCAGTCGATGGAAATCATCCTTGCAGGAAGATTTTTTCTGAAATTGACAACCTTGAAGAAGATTTGGCTCTTATATTGAATACAGTTCAAAGACATACAAGATGTGGTCAGCATTGTATCCGAAAAGTTAGAAACTCGAATCGATACGCTTGTCGTTTCAAATTCCCTCAACCATTGTGTGAAGAAAGTTCTTTTGTTGAAGAAAATGGTGCCATTGTTTTCATTCCAAAACGTAATGATCCATTGCTTAATCGCTATAACAAGTTGATAACTCAAACTTGGCGTGCAACTCGAACCTTTGTTGTATTGAACTTAAATGAAAACCAATGGGTACCAATCGATGCAGCAGCCAATATCCCTCTAAATAATATGATGGTTCGCTATAGAACCAGAATTCCATCTTTAAATGTTACTCTTTTCGATTTCTACAAGAACTATAAAATTGAGAGAAACCAAGTCAAGCGTCGCCAAAAGAGCACAATAGTTCGAGTTTTCCCAAGACTTAAAAACTCTGTGGATGCAGATATGCTGGAATGTTATTACAAACAGCAATTGACTCTGCATATCCCTTGGTGGAATACACCTGATACTCTTCTCCGACGGCAGAATGAACCACCCTTCGAAACTTGGGCAGAAGCTTACGAGTTCTATAACCCAATCTTTGATGAAGAACTGCCTCTCAATGAGAATGATGATGAATTTGAAGCGATCCAACCAAGAAATGAAAATGAATTGAACTTGGAAATGGCTTTGGCTCGGATAAGACAAGATTGGAACGTTGAAAGACCTCTTGGGGAGAGAATAATTGATTTTCAGGTTGATTAGGCTAGACAAAGAGAGTTTGATTACACTCTTCCAACTATAAGAAGTTTCCTCTCAAATTTCAGGGAGCTACCATTGGATAATGAAGAGCAGCAACTACCACAATTCAACCCTTCAAATGAACAGCGGGAAATTTATCAACTTTGTTGTAACCAAATAAGTGAAATTGTTGATGATAAGTAGAACGCTTATTCAAGGAAAGGCTGGGACGGGAAAAAGTTTTCTAATAAATAGAATGGTTCATGAAATAAAATCTAGACTTGGTAACGACGCTGTAGCAGTTTTGGCTCCTACTGGAGTTGCCGCAACCAATATCAACGGTTCTACAATCCATTCTTTCTTGAAAATGCCAATTTTTGCCAGATTTGAGCCTTTGAGGGGTAATGCACAACGACAGTTCCAATTGCAAATGGAGCCAGTGAAATTCTTGATCTTTGATGAATATTCTATGATTGGTCTTGATTCTTGGAGGAAAATTGAGCATCGTTGTAGAGAAGCATATCCGTTAGTTGATTCTCCTTTTGGAGGCTTAATTATCTACTTTTTCGGCGATTTACAGCAATTACCACCCGTTTCTGATGCTCCAATCTATAAATTCAATACAACAAAGCAAGAACATTCACTTGGTAAAATTGCATTTCAAAGCATTCAACGATTTTGCAAAATGACCACATCTTTGAGACAAAACTCTCCTCAACAACTTGCTTTCAGAGAACTTTTAGATAGACTTGCCTTGGGAGAAATGAATCAAGAAAATTATAATTTACTCACCACTCGATTGATGTCAAGACTACAACCAGATGAAAGAAATATTTTTAGAACCACAACTCATCTTTTTCCAAAAAATAATGATGTTGATCTCCATAATCAGAAGCATTTAGCAGCTACTGGATATCCGGTGGTTAGATTTGATGCTGAACATAACAATGCTTTGGCTGATTCTGCTCCTCCCGAGAAAGCATCAGGACTTTCTGCAGCACTTTGTTTATCAGTTAATGCAGTAGTGGTGCTTAGAAGAAATCTTTGGGTTGCTGGAGGTCTGGTCAATGGATCTTTAGGACGTGTAACGGACATAATTTATGATGAAGGAAGAGGTGCTCCTTCACTGCCAAGAGTAATAATGGCGAAGTTTAATAGCTACCTTGGTTCTAATTATGAAGATGGGAGTTTTCCAATTTTGCCAGTCGAAGCTTCTTGGTACGATGGACACAATGAATGTAGGCGAAAGCAATTTCCCTTGGTTCTTGCATATGCAATGACCATCCACAAAGCGCAAGGGTTAACTCTTGATAAAGCTGTTGTGGACCTTGGTACAAAGGAAACAGTTGCTGGTCTTTCATATGTAGCACTAAGTCGAGTCAGGAAATTGCAAGATCTTGCAATCTTGCAACCATTCACACGAGAGCGACTTGATAACATCCAAAGAAAGCCATCTGTTGTCGAACGAAGAAGATTCATGACTTTAAGAGATTTATAGTTTTTTAATGTAACCTGCTTTCGTATCATCTGTAGATTGTGTTGACTTATTGTTTTTTTACTAAATTAAATTTCACCTTCATTTAAATAATTTCACTTGTCACATATGATAAATTTAAATCACTAAAGAAACTTTACAAAACTTGATATAATCGAAACAAAACATAGTGAATAAGTATTAATTGATATTTGATAAAGTAATATCATCTGAATATAGCCAACGTTAGAAATGAAAAAAGCTAAAATTCATCGTTATCTATTTATATAATGAATGCATAGCACATTTTAATAGATTGATTTGTATTGGTGTAGCACAAACAAGCATATACGCACGCTCAGACTTCACTGTTATCAACAGTATTCTAGTTAATATAAAAATATCATAGAAAAAGCCCTAGTGGCAAAGAGAGAGAGATAGAGGAAAACATATGTTTATTTTAAGTTTTTGTGCTTTTGGTTCCTTGACTCTTCGATTAAAAGTAGTGCACACGTTGAATTTAACTTTAAAATTTGAACTAACATTGGACAAGTTAAAACAATTTAAACACAATTTTAACACAAGTTGAAATACTATTTTCTTTTATTTTATAAAAGTTAACATTTTAGATAATTCACAATTTTTCTAAACTTTTCTCTTTTCTATTAGGGCAGTCAAAAAGTTCGTATAAAAAGTATGACCAAATCATCCGAAAAACTTTATTTTATAGATAATCCCCATTAAGGTCTACACAGTTTTGCCACCGAGCGGGCAACATTTCTAGGCCACTGCGAAACCAGAAAGCAGGCTTTGAATCGAAATACCCATTCACAGCGGTAATGATCGCGTTTCGGTCTGAAAATCTTTGTCCACTGAGAAATCTTTTGAGATTTGAAAAAAGAAAGAAGTCCGACGGGGCCAGGTCAGGAGAATAGGGAGGGTGGTTGATTAGTTTCCAGCCAACTTCTTGTAATAAATCCTTTGTTTTCTTTGCCTTATGAGGCCTAGCGTTATCTTGAAGAAAGACTGGCTTTGTTTGACCTCTCCATGGCCTTTTCTCTTCTAAATTGATTACCACTTGCCGAATTTGGTCACAATATTCATCTGCATTTACTGTATTACCTGCTTCCAGGTATTTAATGAACACAATACCCTGAGCGTCCCACCAGACGCACGCCATCACTTTTTCTTGATGAATATCCCGCCTGACTCTTTGACTGACCTGAGAGGCATCTGAAACCCATTCTCTTGATTCTTGAGAGGTCAAGGGGTCATATGCATATACCCACGTTTCATCCATGGTGATCAAATGGTCAATAAAACGGCTTCGATGGCTTCCAAACAGACTTAATGCTTCTTGACAAGCTCGCACTCGCTCTTGTTTCTGGTCCGATGACAGGGTGTGTGGGACCCATTTTGCGGTCAGCTTTTTGAGTCCAAGCTCTCTATGGATAATATCCAGCATGGTGCCAACGGATACATTGAACATGACAGCAAGGGTTTCCGTTGTTAGTTTCGGATCATCGTCGATAACTCGGCGGGCACGGGCTGCAATGCCAGAATGATCCACTTCTAGGGGTCTTCCAGAACGGGGCTCCTCAAAAATGTTGGTGCGACCATGTTTAAATTGGGTGGCATATTTTCTTATGAACGGTTCACTAACGACTTCAGTACCGTAAACTGATTGAAATTCTGACTTCACGTCTGCGAATGACAGGCCTTTTTTCACAAGAAACTTTATTACGGCACGATATTCCGTGAATTCCATGTCTAATTTTTTGAATAACTTTTGAGTGGATAAACTTGAAATGATAAAACTTTAGAATTGGGACCTTCAAGATGGCGGCTATCGATTGAAATTAGCGCCATCTATCGGAACGAAAAGGAACTATCTTTTTATGCGGACTTTTTGAATGCCCTAATACTTTACTTACACTACTGGTTTTTTCTTTTTCTCGGAGTTTTTTGCGTTATTTTCATTTTTTGAAATATTTTCCTTTTGTTTTCCTCATGTGACAGGGAAAATTTTACCCTCTTTCTATCTTTAATTTTTATCTTAGGTTTTCCTTGTTACTTCCTTTCCTAACAGTTTAAGTTTTTAACTAAAGTTTTCCTCATTCATTTCCTTTCCTTACAGTAGAGATTCAAATCCTGTTTTTGTTTCATTGTAACTATTTAGTAAAGGATTGAACGATCTGCCAGTCGATCAATTGAAACATTGTTCAAAACCTTCTATTAAAACTTCTGTATTCATGATTTTTGATTGGATTCATTCGTTCTGATGCTGAAAATTTCTTGCGTGAACTAATGCTTGCACGAGTAAAGGTTTTCATTGCTTGATCGCGTGATTTCATGCTACTGATAAACAGTATGAGTGTGCTTTGGCCAACACTCAAAAAATGATTAAAGAGTTTGGATACGAAATGTTTTAGAATCCAGCGAATCATTGGTAACCTCTATCGGATAACTATCTATTATTAAAAGCATAAAATTCTGATTTTTCATTTCTAAAATTAAATTATCCAATCATCGTAAAGTAGTCACATGACTTTTAGGGAGACTGAAAGATTGTATAAAGGATATTGGAATCATTTCCCTCTATTCATTTTAAACATTGTTAGTGACTTTTGCGATTCGTGATGATGTACGTAAAAATTTACTAATCAGCCGGCTTATAAAATAGTTTTTTGCTTCTTTCTTTGCAAGTTATTACATGCTGCCATTTTACAAAAACACATTGACACTCTTGAAGAATTGAATGCAGAAGCATGAGATTTAACTAAAAAAATTATCGATATGGGTTTTTGGAAAGTTCAACACTATGTGATGCACTTTCATTATTCTTTTGACTTTGCAATTGCATCCATACTAGCCAGGGAATTGCCCATAAATCTGATCCATCTTTTCCTTTATTGATAGCCTTGAATGAAATTGATTTGTTGCGTGTACAATATGAAATGTAATCATTCGAATGCAGAAGGGTTTCTGCAGGGTTTCCGAACAGAACGAGAATAATCTTTTTCAATATCAGTTTATAGTTTCTAAACTATTCCAAAAAAAAGTTCCATGTGTCGAGTTTGCAACTAAGGTTGTAAAACTTTGGAAAGGAGTCGCATGAAAATTACGAAAGTTATGTTAAAAGCCGCATGAATGAAGGATTATGAATATATGTAAATATGCAGGCTTAAAACTTAATCGTTCGTGGGTTGTAACAAAATTTAAACAGGAAGCGAGTTAGCGCAAGCCAAAATCTTCCTTACGTTTTATAGTTCGTAAAAAAAATATCTTCCGATTTGAACAGTTTTACATGCAAATATCAGCTTATATCAACCTGGATAGATATTTGATACTTTTTAAAATTAACTTATCCATCATTGATTATCAAATTATTAATGATCAATCTGTTCTGTATTGGTTTAGTTAAGTTTCAACTCAGATTTAAACTCATATAACAGATCATTTGCAGCTTGCATCAATAACATTTGAGTTTAATCGTCTATTGTTTACAATTAAATAAAGAAAACAGAAATGATTCATTGTGCAGCTTTTATTATTGTTTTGTATTCAAACTTTGTAACATCAACAGACGTCCAGGATCCAACAGAGTTACACGAGAAAATTTATTGGGGTCAAGATGTTAGGGCATGGGGTAAATATCCTTACTTTTGTTCAATCCAATTACCAGATCCCAAGTATCAGTCAGGTTACCGTCACTTCTGTGGTGGAGCATTGGTGGAAAGAAGAATCGTGATAACAGCAGCTCATTGTCTTACCAAGTAAGCTTTAAAGAATTACGAAATACAATTATAGAAATACTAATCCATTGTACTTTTTAGTGCCTCACTTATTTACGACTTTCGCATCTTACCCAACTATCGAAATTCACCGTTTGCGCATCCTAGCGATCGATTGTTCAAAGTTAAAAGATATTTGATTCATCCAGATTTGTATAAGCAACGACCAACGAGTATGCATGACATCGGTATCATACTATTGGACAAAGCTGATACTCGTACTAATGCTAGGCTTGAACTGCCCTTCAGACATCTTCCTGTTCATACATCGGTTACGTTAATGGGGTATGGGCTCACTGAATTTGGTGATCAACCATATACATTGAAAGAGGTGACCGTTGTCATACAAAATGATAAAAAGTGCCTGGATAGAAAGACAGGATTTGAGTACGCTCCAATTTACAATTTCTGTACTCAGAATAGCGATGGTGGAGGTGGATGTTATCGTGACGCAGGTAGTCCAGCAGTTTGGACCTATCCACATAATAATCTAACTTATCTTTATGGTGTGCTAAGTAGCGAACAGTCGCCCTGTAATACTTTTCACACTGATGTCTTTGTTAATGTTTTTGCTAATTTGAAGTTCATTAATGACGCTTATTTACAATTTTCTCGTGATGAATTAGGATGTCCGAAGCCACCTCATAACAAAGCAGAACAATTCAGATACGAACAATGGGCTAAACAATTCGAATAGATTCATTATATCATTTCAAAATTTTTTGTTATTTTTTGAAGTTTGAATCCGTCAATTATCTGCATTTTGTTTCTAAAAATATACAAAGTTAAAAGTGATAACATATATTTTATAAATCTATGATTACTCTTTACTCTTAGAATAGATGGGTTCACAAGTGATTTTGTCCCTTTTTGTATGAAGAATGTACAACGAAGCAAATAAGTTTCATTTCAATACTTTCTGTTGTGTAAGATCAATTGTCTTTGAGTTTTTGATGGCAATACAGTTGCTAATACATATATTATTATCTAACATTAATTATATTTTTACATTGAAAAACAACTGATTAATAATTTCAACAAATTTTAATAAAATTCAAAACGATTTATTCGATTTCATGATTTATCGAATTTTGATAGGTAAACCTACTTGCTCTAAATTTTTCGTTTTTGAAGCTACCATGAATAGGTATACCTTTCATTTCATATGAATATGAGATAATGATTCTAACAATACTAAGACGATCGTAACTTCACACGAAAAGTGCTCTGTAAAACCCATTTTCAACGAGCTGAGTGTATCAGTTTTCACTAAACTGTATAGCCATAGATTTCAAGTATCGTTCATAATTTTTTCGCGCAAATCAGCTTTTACTAAAACACTTTCGCTCAATTGAACTCAGAGACTAGCAAATAGTACCGTATGCTTCGGTATTGGTGATCGACTGATACACATAGGCCGCTGTGGTGGTGAATCTATTTCGAGCTCACTTAACACATCAAATTGGTCAATTTTCATCAAGTTGCCCATGCTATCCACTCTAAGGTCGATTATTACTTACATATCAAAGACTCTAAAGCAATCAAACACCTAAAAATTGCGTTAACTGAAACTCAATTTATTGCGTCAAAGGAGCTACTAGTGTACTGACCAGCTTTTAAATACAGTAAGAATTATTAATAGTTTGATAACAAGAAAATATATTCTTAATTCAGTGGTTTTACATTCAACTATTAAATTACCACCTTAAATCAACCTTGATAGATATACAAGACTTGGAAAGTTAACTTGTCCAACAGCATATTGATCAATCTGTTTTCATGGGTGTTTTATTGGCTTAGTTTAATTTGAATTATGACTCAGACTCAGTTATCTGCCCATTTCATTTTTAACCTTTGAGTTTCAAAATTTCATTGAGCCAATCAAAAATGATCAACAGTGTTCAACACAATATTAGTTATAGATGTAATTATCATTGCAATAAGTACAGCCAGTCGCACAGAAAAGAGAAATTTTTTGTACCAAATTTGATGGTTATTCGCTGCATCCATTTTTAATTTATTGTGAAGTCACAAATTAAATCTTTACATTGACTTCAATCTTATATTATAGTCAAATTTATCACAATAATGAAATATTGATTCGTAATCTTTCAAACCAGTAATTATAACCTCTCCAGTTCTGAAAATAATGAAAATAACTTTTGAATCATCCAACTTGAGATGTATGCCAGGCAATAGCGCAGTGAAAACAAGTTACAATATCAGATTGCCCTGTATAGAAAAAAACCAGCTTCAGCCAATTCTATTGATGTAATAGCAGGATTTGGCCAATCTTTAAAGGTACCAAGTCGACTTTCAAGGGTTATATACTGCGGAAAACGAGCTACCACGTGATTAGCGAAGTAATTGATAGTTGTATCAACTACATTTCTTATTGTAGGGTCACGATTTCGTTGACTTTGTCCACCATCATCTACTTCAATATGTTCAATACTTCTACGTCCAACAAATGAAATGCCTGCAAGAGCAAACATTTGCAATGATACTCGTTCTTCTTCAGAAAGACCACCAATGTTGTTTTCCTCTGCATCAGCGCGATGAATTCCAGTGAGATCATTGTTATCCATAGATTCATTAAGATTTGTTTGACTTAGCCCATCATGATCTATTTCATCGAGTACTTCAGTCGGAACAATGGAAAGCTCAGTCATTTGTAATGACACTCCTTCAGAAAGCTCTCCAGTATCATCATCATTTTGTACGGGTTCAACTCCTTGTATTTCGACATCTTCCTTGTCGACACTCTTTGGAATACCAGC
Source organism: Tetranychus truncatus (assembly GCA_028476895.1). NCBI lineage: Eukaryota > Metazoa > Arthropoda > Arachnida > Trombidiformes > Tetranychidae > Tetranychus > Tetranychus truncatus. The sequence continues at coordinate 14,716,907 of CM052061.1, forward strand.
AATTAGTGTTCCAATAGAGAGAATTTTTTCATAGCTGGACTCGTTTTAACAAAAAATGCTGCCAACTCAGACCTGAAAAGCAATAGAATTTTGTTCATTCATGATAATCATGATAAACTCAAAGAATGATTTTTTTTGTATCTTTTGTACCAAAGTTTATGCTTGTTCATTCAGCATTTTTAAAATTTTTCATTTATACTAATAAAATCCGAATCATTGTTACACCAATATTCTTAAATCAAATAAAGTTTAATTTGCAAAATTTATAGCTTAGCTAGCTAAGCGAGCCAATTTAGCTTCAAGCTAACTAACAGCTAGTAGCAACTATAATAGCTTACAGTCAGTTGCAGACCTATTTTTACTGTTTTCAGCCAGTTCAGCATTATCTATGACTTCGGTATCTAATGTTTACCACCGGCACGAATACATTTTGCGAGTTACATGTCCGTTTGTATTTGGCTTGAGTAGTAGTACAGATACACAAGATAACTCATACACAAGATAACTCACTTTTAATCGAAATTTTATTAATTAAAATTGATCATTAAATTATTGATTAAGTTCAATGCCCATGGTAATTAATGCGTAACAATTTTTGAACTTTATGAAACAATTATCTAAGTTCAAGTTTAATTGTTTGCAATTAGTTTGACCATGAAAGTTTTTATGCTTTGATAATTAAAGGAAAAGGGTTAAATAATTACACTTTTGCACTGAATAAAGTAAGTTTATTTAATTTTTTTAGTTATTCTTGGCTTAATAAATGTGTAACACACCCAAATTAAGTTGTTACACCCTATCGATCGTAGGTGTGCCTCGATCGATAGGGTGAATTTATGCTGTATTTTATCATAGATTTAGGAAAATAAAAGTTCAGTTCATCTCGAACTCTAGAGAAGTGAAGTACAAAATCTTTTCATTTTGGTGCCCGAAGTGAGGCAATAACGGGGAAGAACAATTAGTAAATAAGTTAAGACATTAAAAAAAACGGTGTAAACATTGTTCTTGTTTTGCTTTTGTGTCGTCTATTAATTTATTAGTTTAATTTATCAAAAGTGTCTTTATAAAAAAAAAACGGTTTAACATGCCCAATAATAATAATTTACAGTGATTTACTTGTATTTAAAATTTTCATCGACAGTGTAAATAAGTCTCTACCATCTACAATCAACAATAATATCAACTACAATCATCGCCATTTGATGGTTAAACCAGTGCAATCATCAATGTGTTGGATCAGATCTCTTTTATTTCATCGTTGATAACTGTTTTTCCCCTCTCTTTTGCTCTCTCACCTCTTTTCCTACGGTGAATTTCATCAAGACACTGTTATTGAGTAGTAACACTGTTGGAGCAAACACACGCATATATACACATAAAGAAAGGAAGGAAGGGAAATTATCATAGTACTTATACTATTAATACGATTGCGATTATTGATACATTATTGCCATTATTCAATTAACCATATTAATTTATTATTATCATGTTATTACTACGTCTACCAGTTGATTTTCAAGTCAAGCCTAACTAACCACCAACAGCAGTGCAATCAACGTTGAACCTGATATTTTAAGCCAATTTGGAGATACACTAACCAATACTAAACAAGGCAGCAGAGAATCAAAAACCAAAACCATTAGCATTAACCGAAAATATACTTCAAAAAAAAAATTAAGTTGAATAATCGCCGGGTCTTCGAGTGCAATTTAATCAACTCTTTCCTTCTCTCTGTTTTGCTCTTTCTCCCTCCCTCAGTCTCCATTTCTCTCTAAACACTCGTTAACTCATCTATTCACTCATCCTTGATTCGAAGAGTTTTTCAAGTCTGGTAACATAATTCTAGTCAACTTAGTGGTCTTCGTTTTCCGCTACTCGCCATATCACAAACACATCATCAACTTTACCCACAAAATCTCAATTTTTATATCGATAACCATCATAATCATCCAGTCACAAATTCATTTTGTCGTCTTATCCTTCATCTGTCAATCCTTCTTCTCTTTACTGATGTGATCATCCGACTAAAATTAAATTATTAAGTATTATAAACAATGATCATAACCAACCATTACTAGTACCAACTAGTGACCCTATCAATCACATTCCTATTCAACTTATCTTCTATATCTTACTTTTCTCTTTCAACTCGAATTTTCGTATTTAATTTCTCGAATTCTACATATTCAGTAAGTAATTAACAAATCTTGTGCATGTCTAGATTGTTTAGTCCTAATTTTGCCTGTAATTTCATTTTAACACCTAAATCGTATCGATTAATGGTTTAAGAACGCTTCAGTTCGCCATTTTTCATACATTACCCGTCAATAGTCCTAATTTTGCCTGTAATTTCATTTTAACACCTAATTCGTATCGATTAATGGTTTAAGAACGCTTCAGTTCGCCATTTTCAATTATAGTGATTAATTAAAGACAATCATTAAGAGAAATATTTAATGTAAAAAAAAACAATTACCTAATACTCTAACTAATAGAGCTTATTGATATCGTAGAGTTTATTATATGATAAATATTAAATCTAATCCTAATATCATTAATTCAATTAATATAAGAAAAACCAAGAAAAATTAAGAAATAAATAAAGAATAGTATATACGCCCAAATTAGGTTTGCCATAAGTTTGATATAATTAGACCACATTAAATTTGTGAAGATTAATCATTATCAAATAAATTGATATATCAAATCTAATAACCCTTAGATAAATTACTTTTGAAAGGACTACACCTACAAATCAGATTTAAAGCAAATCGCTGATAAATCTTTACCAAGATTATTAATACATACGTAACATCATTAAGAATATCACTCAGAATCACGATATACTTTAATTAGCTATAAATCTTTCAACAAAGCTTTATCACATTTTTACGTGACGAGAATCACTTTAATAAAACCTCTCGTGTTTAACAACATTAAAGACAAAAAAACATCCATTTTACTTAGTCATTAACATTGATGAATTTCCTTTTCTGTTGTTATCTTTTCAACTTAATTTTTCTTGAGTTCTGTAATAACCTCATCAATCACATAAGGCGTTGGTTCCTAGCAGACTCAATTCTATTGACAATTTGTCTCTTAACATTGATTACACTCCTCACGATTATAATAACAAAAGTAAATACAATTAATTATTAAATTCTCATATTTGACATTAATACATAGCACGCCCTGATTAAGAGCATTTAAACCTTTCACGAACTTATTCATTACATCATTGTCGTATGTGAAATAAAAATAAATGACTGGAAGTAATAATGAAATAAAAATTAAAGCAATAAGCACTGGATTAAGACTCCACCCTTGGTATATTAATCATCAACCAGTAATAGTATTTTATCACCACACTAACAAATCAATAATAGATTACGGTCTTATATGTTTCGAAACAAACAACAACGTTAGACGCAGAAATTAGACAATTATAAATCATAAGAATACTAAAACATAAATAATAATAAAATGGACCAATCTAACATACAAAATAATGATGAACCTCGTACTAACAAGTTAGTATCCCCCCTTACTACAGCTAATGTAACCTTACCAAATATTCCAGTTAATATTAGTTTCTTCTCAGGTGACGATGACGAAAATGTTATTGATTGGTTCGATTCATTTGAGTTTGCAGCCACAGCTTTAGGCTGGACACAAACAGATATGTTTAATGTACTTCCAGCTTATCTACAGGGAACTGCACGAAGATGGTATTATGCCATAATTTCACATGTACCTAGTGTACCTATTGTCCCTAGTGTACCTGATACGCAAACAAATATGACTGTGTCACCACCAGGCCCTCCCCAAAATTATCAGGATCTCAAAAATAGAATGATCGCGGATCTGTGTCCTGCTGACTACAGGTCATATCTTTCACAAGAACTATACAAATCTAAGCAAAAGGTCGGTCAATCTGCTATTGCTTTTATTTATGAAATTCATGAACTATGTAGAAGAATTCATGAAGAGACACCTGAAGTTTTTATCATCAGTATGATAAAAGAAAAATTATTACCACAGATTAAATACGGAATTGCTCTTCAAAATCCGAAAACTCTGCATGAATTAGTTGAGGCGGCTAGACTTGCTGAAAGAGCCATGCACAGTTGTTCAATGCCTTTCGATGCCCCAAATCGAGAAGTAACTCAGTTGCAAACACAAGTACAACAAATGAAAGAAAAACTAGAATCTCTCAAAAGATGTAACATTTGTAAAAAATTAGGGCATACTGAAGAAAGATGCTATTTCGCTAAAAGATCTGACAATAATTTTACTGATCGTAATCAAATTTCAAATAATTACCCATCAACTAGTTATATGCCCCAACATAATCAAGATTATCAACAAGTAATTACACAAGCTAACCAGAGTTATCAAACGGCGGCTAGAAACTACATTCCAGGTAATCCAGGTGTCACCAATAGAACCTTTGCTAAACGAACTTTTCCTGGAAATAATGCAGATCCTGATAATTGGAGAAATCGACCCTCAATATCTGCTAAAGAACCTGAAGTTAAAACAGATCCACCTAAAGGATCTGACTATAAAGGCAAGCCTAAAGAAAGATCACCTTCACCTAAGCGTAGAGGTAGGCCACCTAGTAAGGACAGAGGTAGAGGTCGAGGTCGTGGTAAGGCTCCACAAGTGAGAATCACAACTTACCAATCTGAAGAAGAAATAGATTCCGAATATGGGATTGAATCAGATGATAATACATTTGTTAATCCGGTTGTTCATTTGCTAAACCAAAATCTTATCCAACAATTTGTAAAAGTAAATGGTTGCAAAGTAGATTCAATGCTGGACACAGGCTCAGAAATCTCTCTAATTACTAAGGATCTAGTTTCTAAACTCGATTTAAATGTTAGTAAATATAAAGGTCCTACTCCATTTGCTGCGAATAATAAACCATTACCCATTTTAGGAAAGGTGAAGGTTCAATTAAAAATAACAGATGGTAAGAAAATAGCCATAATTGACACCAAAATGCAAGTAGTCAATAACTTACCACGCAAATTTAAAGTTCTAATAGGACAAGATTTATTGACAAGAGCCCAAGTAAATATTGATTGCGCAAATAGAAAGATAAAAATAGGTGAAGAACAACCAACTGTAGAAGCAATTACTACCGAAGAAGAATCAATAAATGAATCATCAGATAGTGAATCGATAATAGACACTTCAACTGAATCTGAAGAACTAAATGATCTATTAAATGACTTGAATGATTTTGTATCTTCTGACCAATATCAGTTAACAGAATTGACAGAAGATGTGGAAATTGAAGTTAAACCGATCACAACATTTGTTGACAAATTAGAATTACCTGAATTAGAATTAAACGTTGAAAAAGGTGTGTCAGGTGGTGTAGAACAGGCACTATATCAGTTATGTAATAACTATAGAGAAGTCTTTGCAGTCACACCACAAGAATTAGGAAGAACTAATCTTTTCGTGCATCGGATTGAGACAGGTAACCATGCACCGATTTCTCAGTCTCCTTACTCTCAGAGTGCACAGAAAAGAGAAATAACAAAACAGATTATCAGCGAACTTCTAAGAGACTAAACCTCTAATAACTGACTCTTTTTCACCTTGGTGCTCACCTGTGGTTCTGGTGAGCAAAAAGACAGGTGATTGGAGAATGTGCGTCGATTACCGTAAATTAAATGCAATAACTGTAAAAGACTCATATCCAATACCAAATATAAATGTTTCACTAGATGCACTGCAAGGCTCAGAATATTTTAGTCTTTTAGATCTAAGATCAGGTTATCATCAAGTAGAACTTGCACCTGAAGACAGACAAAAAAGTGCTTTTGTGACTAGTTTTGGCATGTACGAGTACTTAACCATGCCCTTTGGACTTTGTAATGCACCTGCAACCTTCCAAAGATTAATGAATTGTTGTCTTGGAGGATTGAAATACAAATGTTGTCTTGTGTATATTGACGATATAATAGTTTTCAGCAGATCAATCGAAGAACATTTAGAGCGTTTAGAAGCTGTCTTTGATAGTCTGAGAAAAGCTGGATTAACTTTGAAACCGGATAAATGTTTTTTCTTTAAGAAGAAAATTCTATATCTTGGACATATTATTAGTGCAGCAGGTCAAGAACCCGATCCCGAAAAAATTCGAGCAGTGAAGAATTTTCCTGTTCCGGTTACTTTGAAGGATATTAGAGCTTTCGTTGCTCTTTGTTCCTATTATCGCAAATTCATAAAGGATTTTGCTAAGATTGCCCAACCACTAACTCAATTGACAAAAAAAGAAGTCTCTTTTATTTGGGGACCAAACCAGATAGAAGCTTTTGAGTATCTGAAAAATTGTTTAGTCAAAGCACCCGTTTTGGCACATTATAATTATATGTTAGAGACTCAGTTGAGAACCGATGCTTCAGATGTAGGTTTAGGAGCAATTTTACTACAAAAACATGAAAATAAATGGAAACCTGTCGCTTTCGCAAGTAGACAAATCAGAGGCGCAGAGGTTAATTATCCAATTTCAGACAAAGAATGTCTTGCTATTATTTATGCTTTTGAGAAATTCAGACATTACCTCGAAGGAATTACATTTGAAATTGTAACAGATCACTGCGCATTGTGCTTCTTACGGTCAAAAACTAAGTTACCCCCAAGACTAATGCGTTATGCAATGACACTGCAATCTTTTGAATTCAAGATAACGTATAAATCAGGTAAAATTCACGCAGACGCTGATTGTTTAAGTCGTTACCCAACTAATGATCCGGAATTTAATAAGCTCAATGATGATGATAAAGAACAGGGAGACGACATTTTTGCACTCCTAATCAGTGAACAAGAAGAGGAACATATTAATTTGCTTGAAAAACAGAGAAATGACCCGACAACACAAGCGCAGATCCAACAACTAAACGACATAGATAAATTAGAACCTAGAATAAAGAATAAAATCATACGTAATTTTAGAATACAAAATAGTATTCTTGAAAAAAAAATCGTAACAGACACAGGAACTAACTGGGTTCCCGTCTTACCTGCAAATCTAGTCAAAAAAGTTTTGCAAAGTTACCATAATGACGCTACGTCAGGTCATTGTGGGATCTATCAAACGTATGCAAAATTGAAACCCAAATATTATTGGTCAAAAATGACAAAAGATATAGCTAAATATATTAACTTATGTGAGGAATGTCAACTTAATAAAAAGGGAATAGGTAATGCAGTTCCACCACTTAAACCGATCTACGTGTCAGCCCCTTTTGAAAAAATAGGAATTGATATTCTTGGTCCTTTGCCTCCTTCTTCAGGAAAAGAATACATCATTGTGGCCACTGATTACTTTACTCGGTGGGTAGAGATGAAGGCTTTAGCAAAGAAGGATGCTCTCAGTACTGCAAAGTTTTTAATTGAAAACATTTTATCACGTCACGGTTGCCCAAAAACGATCGTTAGCGACCAAGGTCGTAATTTTATTGCTGATACAATCAAAGAAATTGCAGATTTTATGAACACAAAATGGCAACTGTCAACCACCTATCATCCTCAGACTAATGGTTTGACAGAAAGAGTGAATCGAACGATTTGTCAGATGTTGAGTCATTACTGTCAAGAAACCAATCGTTTGAGATGGACTCAGATACTGCCATTGATAAATTTAGCTTACAATAGTGCAGCAAATCAAAGTACACAATACTCACCATTCTTTCTTCTATATGGAAGAGAACCAAATTTACCGATAGATTTGAAATTGAATCCAGAAAATAAGGAAATCCAATTCACTGAATACGTAGAATTTCTCAATAATGAATGGGCATTAGTAAAAGAACTAGCAAGAATAAATTCAGATGAATCAAAGGAAAAACAAACTAAAAACCATGAGAAAAGACATAGACTTAGGACATTCAACGTAGGAGATTTAGTATTATACGAGAAGCAAATAAGATTGAGTAAATTAGACTCGAAATATGAAGGCCCATATAAAATCATAGAGAAGGTAGGAGAAACTACTTATTTTTTACAGAAAGACGAAGGTCACGAACCAAAAAGAGTTCATGGATCTCAGATTAAACCATTTATTGGTGAAGAGACTAAACCCTCTCCTAGTGGTAAAAAGAGTAGTAAATTGTCAACCAGTTTACTACTATTCCTCCTTCTAACTTTGATAACAACTATCTGCGAATCTATCACGATTTCAGACTCACTAATCTGGAAGGCTACTTTAATAAATACTTGAGAGGTTACATCCGAGTTAACCACACTATTGCTCTGGTTAATCCTTGCAAACAGATCCCTGAGTATGAAAGTTATTTTGATGAAGTGAATATCGGATGGAAAAATATTCAAAACGATGCATTAGATTGTGAAATAGAGTGGCGACATCAAAGTCAAACTATGGGCATTGAATGGGGGCCACAGATTAATATAGTGAAAACTTACCGAGGTTGTAAAGAATTCATCAAAAAGGGGAATCGTAGTCAATGTTATGATCGAGCTGATGAAATTTGCTTTGAATATACACATGTGAATGATATCTTCTACATCGCTAGACATACCTGTTTACGATACATCGAAGAGAAAATGAAAATAGTTGAAAATCTGTGCAGTCAAAAGGAAGTATCAACAAGACGTAAAAGAGACGGTGGTCTGGTAGCCGTAATTTTTATTTCTTCAATCATGATTGTTGGGACAAGTGCATTGATCAATAGCTTTACCAGCGGTTCAAGTACAGTGGATCAGATAACTAACGACGCTCTCACGCAGATTTCACAAGCTTTAAAAACACAACAAGCAAAAATGATGCACATGTCGGCAGAATTAGCAGATTTGAAGATAAGAGTCTCTCAGCTTGAACACAGTGCCTACGAGAACTCATTTCGAGCAGCTGATGTATCTTTTCAAGTGAATAGATTGATTACCGTTATGCAAGACACCATGAAAGCCATAAAGATGAATAAAACTATTCCAATTTCGACTTTTGACTTCTTCAATGTTTCTTTACCATGTGGTAAAACATGCCTATTGACAAAGGTCTCGGATGCAAGATGTCAAGTTATCACGAAGAGCAAGCAATCTCCAGGGGAAACTTATTTGCAATTTACATTCAAAGTGGCAAAAATAGCGACTGATTTGGTTGTACGAAAAGCTGATCCTTTTACACTACTTGAAAAAAGTAACGGTTCGGTCTGTCTTTTAACATACAAAGGACCACAATACGTCACTGTCAATTTAACCTCAAGAGAAATGTGTAGTATTGAGGCTGATGAAGTGAAAGATGAATATCTCGTACACTTTCCAAGTCATTGTGATGTATCAAAAGACGTCGAACTCTGGGAAAAGGGAAATTGTATTGAAGCTACAAAATTTAAAATACGAAAACCCCAGATAAAAATTGTGAATGATTATTACTATGTCTATTGCGTTGGGCATAATCTAACCCAATATGGAAGTACTGGACCATGTTTAAACGAGATCACTAAAGTATCAATGGATCAAAATTTTTCTATCGATGGTGAAGTGTATTCCTTTAGTGAACTTGCCACGTTGGAACATTATGAAATGACACCTGTCTCTAATTTAATTAATTGGAAATTGACGAATAGCAAACCGTTTGTCGAAGAAAAACCATACGATCTTGGGATTTTAGAAGAGCTCATTACACAACATAAATCAGAGATACATCGTGATGAATCATGGTTATCTTGGATAAAAAGAAGTCTGATAACATTCTTGCTAGGTGTCATAACCATTTGCATAATATTACTTATAATATCAAAGTTGATTAACACGATATTATTCTGCGTTAAAAAGCCTGTTATTGCAGTAAACATGGTACCAGATTCGAACTACCAAGACTATAAAACACAATTAGCACCGATATCGATTCCATTGAGTTCTCTCTATTAACTAGATAATGATTGTTTCTTTTTGCTGTTATACTATAATATTAATTATAATTTAGACCCTATGGATTTAGTATCTACTTTAGACTATATTAAGTACTATTCAAAATCTAATTATATTATAACATTTTATCCAAATTTAGATCATTCAATATGTACCACGATCGTCTAAGACCAAGACAACAAAGCCCACCTGTCATCGACCTCAGCTTCGATTCAAATCAAAATCCAGTCCCATCCACTTCCCGTTACAATCCAATGGATTGGCAGGGTTACGCTAGTAACAGTAGGCGTGTCAATACTTCTTTCAACCAAAATTTTGACCCAACTCCATCCACATCTCATTATACATCAAATTCCTCGGATCGGCGAAGATTCCATAGAGATTCAGATTGGGCTAACTGGACTCCCCCCATCGAAGATATTAGACCAAATGCGGCAAATCCAACAATATTATCTATCATGAACCAAGCTCCAGAAACTCAAGTTATGAGAGATTTTGTAGATTCAGATGCATACAAGGATTTTACTTGCATTGTGTGCTTCGAATTGATTCCAGATCACTATCAAGAACATACCTGCATGAATTGTAGGGCTTGCATGTGTTTTGATACCTGCTTGAAGGCTTATAAGCTTACTCCGTTAAGAACTCTACCATGTCCTAACTGTAGGGAACCGCTCAAATGTACGCAAAGACCCCAGTTAGGTATAAAATCGATAAAGGTCTGGGATGAGTTAAAAGTATATTGTATGTTCCCTACATGTAGGATTATTGTAGATAACAAAAATTATAATGAACACATCAATAATTGTCTACATAATGTCAAAAATTGTACTAGATGTACCTCGAAAACCTGGAATCAAGAAATTCATTCAAGCTACTGTATGGAAGAACTTAATTCTACCCGAAAAGAACTCGAATCCAAAAATAAAAAGATAGAAGAATTGACTGCAGAAAACACCCTTAGAAAACAAATGATTGAAGGAGCACAGACAAGAATAAAAGAACTAGAAAATATGTTAACTCAAAGAGAATCAGAAAACCCACATAACAATCCCACACTAGTAATGCCATCCACATCAAATCTGATGAATAATGCTAATAACCCGCATGGGAAATATACTAAATTTACAATTAGATATTTAGATAAAACCTTCCAAATTAACAATATATCACTGCTTGAACCCGGCTCAGTCCTTAGACAAAAAATAGAAGAAATAACTGGCTGTAAGGTCGGTGCTATCCTTAGATTAGATCATACTCTGTTAGATGATCAAAAATTACTTAAACAACATCAATACTGTTTTAAGCCGACTGTAATTACTGTATTGCCTGTAGATATTCCTGTTAGTCAAAAGTCAAGGGTTAAGATGAATATTTTAGGTGTTGAATCATCAGAATAATATTGTAACTGAACAGTGGCTGTTCAGAATGGCGGCCGGTACATGTAACACACCCAAATTAAGTTGTTACACCCTATCGATCGTAGGTGTGCCTCGATCGATAGGGTGAATTTATGTTGTATTTTATAGTAGATTTAGAAAAATAAAAGTTAGTTCATCTCGAACTCTAGAGAGGATAAGTATAAAATCTTTTCAAATGTATTAATTTTAAGATGCAAAATTAACGAAAGGGTTAATAGTGTACGTGTTAGTATATTCTATGTTGATAATGGATCGTTGCACAAATGTAACAATTTTCCTGAATGCAATTAACTGAATAATGATACTAGGAATACTTTGTTCAATGTCGAATAATTATTTTGTTATTCATCGTTGAACAAAAGTTTCAAATTTTTTCAGCGAAGCATGCAATGAATAATTTTGATTGAAAACGGAAACATATAAAAGGAATGCTCTCTCTGATGTCCTTGCTTTGTGGAAATTGTCCTTACTCGAACTTCAGTTGTGCACCAGCTTTAAAACCAGCAACATCAACTTAAACATCAACTTCAACATAAACTTCAACATCAACATCAAAATCAACATCAAAATCAACAAGGTTTTTTTATTTAGTTTTAATTTGTTTTAATTTAGTTTTATTTTGTTTTTTAAGTTCATATAAGGTAAAGGTACCTCTACTAATACATGTACAGTATATGTAATGGTAAAGGTACCTACACCTTTACAGGTACGATAGGGAAAGGTAGGGAAAGGTGGGAAAAGGTAAGGAAAGTTAAGTAATGTAAAAATAAAAACTTACTTTGTTGGTGTTGCTGGTGTTGATGGTGTTGATGGTGTTGCTGGTGTTGATGTTGATGATGCTGAGAAAAAAAGATTATTGAAAAAAAAACAAATAGAAAAGTGAATACAAAAAACTTAAAGGTAAAGGTACTTAAACGTAAGGTAAAGGTACCTCTACTAATACATGTACGGTACATGTAATGGCGAAGGTACCTACACCTTTACATGTAAGCTACATGTAATGGTAAAGGTACCTACACCTTTACAGGTACGATAGGGAAAGGTAGGGAAAGGTAGGAAAAGGTAAGGAAGTTAAGTAATGTAAAAATAAAAACTTACTTTGTTGGTGTTGCTGGTGTTGATGGTGTTGATGGTGTTGATGGTGTTGAGGTGTTGATGGTGTTGCTGGTGTTGATGGTGTTGAGGTGTTGATGGTGTTGCTGGTGTTGATGTTGATGATGCTGGAAAAAAAAGATTATTGAAAAAAAACAAATAGAAAAGTGAATACAAAAAACTTACCTTTTTTTTGTTCAAATGAACTTAAAAAACAAAATAAAACTAAATTAAAACAAATTAAAACTAAATAAAAAAACTTTGTTGATTTTGATGTTGATTTTGAAGTTGATGTTGAAGTTGTTGAAGTTTATGTTGAAGTTGATGTTTAAGTTGATGTTGCTGGTTTTAAAGCTGGTGCACAACTGAAGTTCGAGTAAGGACAATTTCCACAAAGCAAGGACATCAGAGAGAGCATTCCTTTTATATGTTTCCGTTTTCAATCAAAATTATTCATTGCATGCTTCGCTGAAAAAATTTGAAACTTTTGTTCAACGATGAATAACAAAATAATTATTCGACATTGAACAAAGTATTCCTAGTATCATTATTCAGTTAATTGCATTCAGGAAAATTGTTACATTTGTGCAACGATCCATTATCAACATAGAATATACTAACACGTACACTATTAACCCTTTCGTTAATTTTGCATCTTAAAATTAATACATTTATTAAGCCAAGAATAACTAAAATAATTAACTAAACTTACTTTATTTAGTGCAAAAGTGTAATTATTTAACCCTTTTCCTTTAATTATCAAAGCATAAAAACTTTCATGGTCAAACTAATTGCAAACAATTAAACTTGAACTTAGATAATTGTTTCATAAAGTTCAAAAATTGTTACGCATTAATTACCATGGGCATTGAACTTAATCAATAATTTAATGATCAATTTTAATTAATAAAATTTCGATTAAAAGTGAGTTATCTTGTGTATGAGTTATCTTGTGTATCTGTACTACTACTGCTTGGTCACTATTGGGATCAACAGTTCTCAGAAAAATTGGTTTATACTATTTAATAGAAACAAAAAAGGTCATTTTACTAATATTAAAGTTAGCAATGAAGTTTGTTAAACTGAAACCGAGTTATGAATTCTGTTTCAAGAAAGAAGTTCATGTCAAAGTTTTTACCTGATTCATACCAGCATTAGCGAATAATAAAGTTGGATCATCGAGAGGAATAACTGAAGAAGATGGAACAAATTCATGATTATATTTTTTCATGAAAAAGTCAATAAACTTTTGTCGGACTTGATTAACGTATGTAAAATAAAAATGGAAAAGATTTTTAAACAGTATTATCTCAAGAAGTACTATATAGATTAAGACCAAATTTTGATCGAATCTTTTTGAGGGTATCTCTATTATGCTTAAGAAAAGTCACTCATTATACGAATCAACACTCATCTTATTGAAGTTTAAACAACCTCAAGTTTCAAAAATTTGTGCGGAGGTGCATGATTACTATGGGCGAAAATCCCTAAAACACTAGAGGGCACCAGTGAAATTTGGCAAAAAATCAACTTAATTGTCGATAATTAAGTCCTATTGAGGATTTTTAGACTTATTTTAAATGCATAATTCATTCACATAGTTGCTTGTCGCAATGGAAAAAAGCCTAATCAATAAGATCAGAAGTGAACTCAAAAATCAAGATCAAATTTGCTCTTTCAATTCAATTAAAAAAGTTTAATTAAAATTGTTTAAGACGAAAAAGGAAAAATTCATTGTCCGCAATCGTTAACTTTTAGTACTCTCTCAAAGTATTGCAACATTCAAATGTTTATCATCAATATTCACCGAGTTATTAAAGATTGAAAATCATTTCCATTTTTATTTTACATACGTTACAATCCATTATTAATATCGATTAAGAACCACTGGTTCGATATGCTAGAAAACAAATATGAAAAAACATCAGTTTCAATAAGATTCGCGGCAGTTGGTCGAAATAATTTTCAGATTTTTTTTCTTGAAATAATCTCATACAGAAAACATATATTTAAAAGTTTAAAATTTTATTTAGTTTATATTTATTCTTGCATCTTCTTTCAAATTAAATTAATTTATCTTCATTTTTGCGAATTTTTCAGCAGCTTCTACAGCAGCTTCAATGGCATTTACATTGGTTCCCGAAGCTTGAGCAGACTCTGGTTTACCACCACCTTTGCCGTTTATAATTGGACTAACTTGTTGGACCCATTCATTGGCTTTCAATCCTGATATTGACACTGTTTCAGATGGAACTGAAGCTAAACAAATTATTTTCTTATCATCACAACTGATAAACATAGCTGCAGTTTTAGGTGAAATTGATTTAATTTGTTTAACAGCCGCATCGAGAGCCTTTGCATTACTTCCAGCTTCCAAAGCTTTAACTACAAATGGAGCATCTTTTAAACTTTCAGCAAGCATTTTTACTTGTTCAGTAACTTGATTAAGATTAGCAGCTTTCGAGGCACGATCTGCATCATCGAGTTTCTTTTTGGAAGCATTCAGGTGATTTCGAAGTTCATCTTTCTTCCAATAAGAGATATTGGATTGTGAAACTTCCTCAATAAGTTCGACAATACGTTTAACTATTTTTTTCTGTTCATTCGCGTTGTTGACTACGGAATTTACTTTCTCAGCAATAATTTCAGCCTCATTCTGGAAAAGAGCCGACTTCTTGATTGCTCTACTAGCTTCTGGACCTGTTAGAGCAATTATCCGACGAATACCTTTGGATATGGCTTCTTCACTTGAGATCACAAAATCGCCAATGTGTCCACTTCTTTTGAGATGAGTTCCTCCGCAAAATTCAACAGATGTCTCTAAGCCACTGTCGCTATCTGGGTTATTCAACAAAGTATCAATAGGAACTCCGATTGAAACAACTCTAACGGGATCAGGATATGCTTCATCAAAAACAGCTCTCAATCCTTTAATTTCCTTGGCTTTGGGAAGTGATGCATCTGCAGCATAAACAATTTCATTTTTGGCAATAACTTTCTGTGATACCTGTTCAGTTTCTTTAACTTGACTTGGACTCATTGGACCTTTATTAGTAAAGTCAAATCTTAATCGGTCTGGAGCAACCAAAGAGCCCCGTTGATCACTTTCTGCTTTTAAAACAGCTCTCAATGCATAGTTAAGAACATGAGTACCGGTATGGTTGTTCATAATGTATTTCCTTCTTTGTTGATCAATCTGTAATTTCATAACATCTCCAACCTTTAAAACTCCAGATGCTACATTACCTAAGTGGACAATATAACCTCCTTGACATTTGACATCCCTCACTTCAAACTCGCTATCTTCTTCATCTCCGCCTTGACATTCTTTAGTCATGAAACCTGTGTCGAAAATTTGACCACCAGCTTCAGCATAAAAACTTGTTTTATCCAAAATAACACCACATTCCATACCAGAATCAACTGAATCAACAAATGCATTATCTTTACGTAAAGCTAAAATACGTCCTGAACATGGAGTGAAAATGTATTCAGCATTAGGCTCATCACTATTGGCTTGGTAATCATATTTAGGTTCATCATTGGTCAAGGGAACTTTCAGTTGATCTTTAAGCTCAGCAATCGAATGAACGTTTAACTCAATAGGTGACTGTTGACTTGTTGTCTTTGATTGAGATGAAGCCTGAGCTTTAGCTTTGGCAGCTTCGTATCCAGCCATATCAATCGAGAGATTTTTTTCTTCCACCATTAAATGAGTTAAATCAAGAGGAAAACCGTAAGTATCATACAATCTCCATGCAATATCTCCAGGAAGGGTTTTAGAGTCACCGAGTTTTTCAATAGTTCGTTCAAGCAAACGTCGACCTCTTGACAATGTTTTGAGAAATTGTGTCTCTTCCTCATTAATTATATCCATCACAGTTTGCGGATCTTTTTTCATCTCAGGGAAAAAGTCACCTAAAATTTTTACAACAACTGGTACAAGCGAAGCAAACATTCCTGGCTTAGCACCAAGCTTTTCGGTACCATAACGAACTGCTCGACGCAATATACGACGAAGCACATAACCACGACCAACGTTGTCTGGTCTTCCTCCGTCAGATAAAGCAACTGTTAATGTACGTGCATGGTCAGCAATAACCCGATAAGCCATGTCAACACCATCAGTATCTTCAGCTCCAACCTTACCAGTGTAAGGACGGCATCCTGTCATTTGTGAAACAGCCTCGAAAATCGGTACAAAAATATCAGTATCATAATTGGAACGCTTATTTTGAATTACAGAAGTAATTCTTTCGAAACCCATACCAGTATCGACATGCTGTTTTGGCAAGGGTTTAAGAGAAGAATCTTGTTCTCGATTGAATTGAATAAAAACTAGATTCCAAATTTCAAGAACATCAGGATCATCCATGTTAACAAGATCTGCTGCATTACGGCCACCAATTCTATCGAAATGAATTTCAGAACATGGACCACAAGGACCAGTATCACCCATTTCCCAAAAATTGTCTTTCATGCTACCAGGAATAACTTTAGATGGATCAACACCAACATCATTAACCCAAATAGATCGACACTCTTCATCAGGATCTAGACCTAGTTGAGGTGCTCCACCAAAGTAAGTAACATACAGTCGATCTTTATCTAATCCATACTCTTTGGTTAAAAGCTCCCAAGCCCATGCACAGATTTCTTTCTTGAAATAATCTCCGAAAGACCAGTTACCCAACATTTCGAAGAAAGTGTGATGATACACATCTTTTCCAACATCATCCAAATCATTATGTTTACCACCGGCACGAATACACTTTTG
Source organism: Tetranychus truncatus (assembly GCA_028476895.1). NCBI lineage: Eukaryota > Metazoa > Arthropoda > Arachnida > Trombidiformes > Tetranychidae > Tetranychus > Tetranychus truncatus. Next base: position 14,734,106 of record CM052061.1, read on the forward strand.
AGAGTTACATGTCCGTTTGTATTTGGCTTGGTCACTATTGGGATCAACAGTTCCCAGAAAAATTGGTTTATACTAATTAATAGAAACAAAAAAGGTCATTTTACTAATATTAAAGTTAGCAATGAAGTTAGTTAAACTGAAACCGAGTTATGAATTCTGTTTCAAGAAAGAAGTTCATGTCAAAGTTTTTACCTGATTCATACCAGCATTAGCGAATAATAAAGTTGGATCATCGAGAGGAATAACTGAAGAAGATGGAACAAATTCATGATTATATTTTTTCATGAAAAAGTCAATAAACTTTTGTCGGACTTGATTACAATCCATTATTAATATCGATTAAGAACCACTGGTTCGATATGCTAGAAAACAAATTTGTAAAGAATATGAGAAACGCAAATTTCGATACGATTCGTGGCAATTGGTTGAAATAGTAGATTTAAAGGAAATGGTGAGGTAGAAGAGTAAGAGAAATGTATAACTGAAACACAATAATGAAAGAGAGCAGCTAAGAAATCAAGCTTACAAGTTGAGTAACTATTTCAATCTCTTTATTCTAGCAAAACAGGAAACAAACGGTTATTTCAGTGATCGAAGTGTACTTTAAATAGGTCAGGAAATGGGCTGAGTAAGGAGATTGGAAAAGAGAAATGTGGCCTTCGATCGAGGTCATCACAAAATTTGCTTGTTCAACTGGTCAGAACCAAGATAACTTATACAATTGAAAAAGATTAATGTAGAGAAATGGGTGAAAACATTGTGACAGCCCATAACCAGCCCATAAATTGACTCAGATTTCGCCCTAAAACAACTGCTTGTCCCTTGGTTTTACAAAAGTATATCAAAACAAACACAAATCTACTTACCTGTGATGAAAATATTGAAGGTTAATCCCAGACTTCGATAAACAGATTGTCAGATAGAAACAAACCACGTTATACAGTATTTTAAACATTTGTTTTTTGGTTTATTTATTTTCTCTAAACTCTGCCATCTAACGTTAATTTTTACAACCCTCTTCTATTATTTCTTTATTCGAATCGAATGTTTTACCAATTTTCTTATTCAATTTTCATGAGGCAATAAAAGTGAGCATTTCAAATTAAATTAGTTTTTGAAAACTGTCTGCAATATTGATAATTAAATTTCTTATTCATAATGAATCACATGAGTGGAATCAATAGAAAATTAAATACGAATGATGGACGTCAAATCGTGGATTATATCAACAAGGTAAGTTTAAATTATTTATTGATTTTAAAATTTGTCCGCATTGATTATTTTATGACTCATTATGTTTTTTATTTTGCGGATTAGCGAATCAAAGAGAAAGCAGATATGGAACGAAGAGGTGTCCCATTCTTTAAAGCTGACAATGAAGCTTTCGCGAGTCAGGATGTGAAAAGATTGACAATTCTAGACAAAGTTTACAAACACAAGACTACTCCTTTTAAGCACAAGAGAGTTAAAGAATGCAAGATGACGACCAGCAAAAAACCAATTTGGTGGGAACTCACTGGATTTATGAAACCGATTAAAAAAGAGACCAAAGTAGCTAAAATCGACCAGAAAGATGAACATATGTTTGACAATGATGACGATGACGATGGTTATGAAGATGAAAATGAAGATGAAAACGAAGATGAAGAACCATTTAGTTTCAGAATCAACAATATTATCGAAAACTTTTGAAATTTTGTGATGAATCAGTGATACGTCTCAAAATTACATTAGTAGTAATCCCATATTGCCATGATTAACAAAAGTTATATCACATTTCTTACAAATGTAGCTGCTTGTACCACTATAAGAACAACAAATAGTTTTCAGAAACTTCAGATTTAAATAAAGAATTTTGTGAATAATAAAACATTCAATGTAATTTCTTTTTATCAAATAAAAGTTTAATAACAAGAAAATGTCACATAAGCAACTTTGTTGGACAAGCATTGTACAATATTGTAGCAATTAATTTATAGTTAAATAAGCAAATGGACGGTTTAGTTCAATATTTGTGTGTATTTGTATGTGTGATATTGAGGCAATTGTCAATAGGAATGAACAATTTCAGAATTTAAGATTTCCAGCACTTTTTAGTAAAAGATTGTTTTGAGATAGGCAACTTGAGAGATATGTTAACCATGTTAACATATTATGAGATTCTTTTATGAGATTGGATGGATTCAATTCCGTTGTAAACATGGAATGTTGTATTTGTAGCTTTCTTAGACGTAGTTTTCTGATGCCTGATGAAATATTTTTGAATGATAGTTGCAGCATGAATATGAAATGCAATTCAGATCAATAGTCGAATTTTAAAAGTTATAATACGAAAAATATGATCTATGTATTCGGTCAATATTTGATTGATGTTGACTCCAAAGTATAAGAATTAGAGTGCTTTTTGGCTTCCTTTTTGATTAGAATACGATTTTCAACCCAAAATAAGATTGAAGATACCCATTGGAAAAAGCACCCAACAACTGCTAAAGCAAATGACCAAGATAAATAATTATGTTCAGGATCAGGCATCCAATCTCTATCATCTCCTTTTATACCAAAAATTATACAAGCGGTGGTACAAAATAGAGCTGTGGAAATAAATTAAAAACCGAATTTAGATTAGTTTGAGCTCAAAAATATGGTTACATTCCACTCTATTTATTTTTTTTATTACCTGACAGAAACATAATTATAGATAAAGCTTTCATGGCATGCATTTCTTTGTCTATTACAAAGCATAATTGAATCGCTAAAACACCAATGGCTGCTAACAACAAGAATACAAAACCAAAAGTGTATAATGTTTGGGTGGCGACGAAAAAGGCTGTTAGAAAAATAAAAATTATATTAGCACGTAATTTCACAAAAGCTTAAGCGATCAAAATTACCAGGTAATAGAAAATCACGCAAATTAGTTTGACCATCGACATATTCATATGAGAATACCCATCGACATCCGGAATAATACTTGAAATGTTGAAAATCATTGGGATTTTTAATACTTCGAAAACAGGTTTCCCAAAGACCTAACTTATCAAACTCATCGCCATAATAACGACGATCAGAGGCAAGCCAGTAAGGTGTACAGAAAGCTATTAAACTAGTGATAAAACCAAGAGCAAGTGAAGCGAATGCTGAAAGCCGAGCGTCTGACATGTTAACCATTTTGATTTGAACTCTTATGAGAAATGAACTTTGGCAACAAGTTGTATGAGTTGCTTTAAGGTTAGATTAGATTAGAGTTGATATCTTAACAACGTCGATTATTTATTTGATGGCACAAAATTGAAAGATTGGAGTTCAGAGACACGATATTATAATATTTTTGTCACATTAAGAACTGTTGTTATTCATAACATACATAACTCACAAATGCTACTCACAAGTTTGTGATGTGAAAAAATGCAAACACACAGGTGACTTGTAATACAAAAACATTTGATTCATTGAAACATATCAACACCTAAAATTAATTAAGAGATATTCCCTTGAACAGAAGATGGTTAAATGTATAATATTAGATGATCAAATTTCACGATAAACTGATTTACATAAGATGAATTGTAAATTGAAAATTCCTAATAAACTGAGGTTACCTTAGTAACTTCTAATAGAGAGAGAGAGGCAAAATAATAGAGAAAAGGGAAGAAAAGGAAGAAGAGAAAAACAGTTGAAAAGGTATGGACGCCGCCCTTAGATCTGTCTATACATGTTTATGCATGTTAACCAGAAACCAGTCTCTCTTTTTACCCACATTACCTGCATATCTTTTTTACTTCTACTTTGAAACTCACACAGCTAAAACCAAAGAAACATATCAAGCTTAAAATGATGTTTGACATAACTGCTGTGCGACCATCAATTTATGCTGCCATATTTTCCTTTGTCAGTTCCTTGATCGGAATAATCTCGTTCGTTACTCCATATTGGTTAGCTTCTGACGGACGGGCACCTATAAGACGCTTCAATAATCTAGGCCTCTGGGAGGTTTGCTTTGAATCTTTTGAAGAACCAAGTTTCAGGTATGATCTGGTGTACCGTGGCTGCCGTTGGATTTTTGATAAAGACTTCTACCTCCTTTCCTATTTCCTGAAGCCTCGTAAGTATCTTGTTTTTTTACCATTCATCATATTCACTGAAGCGATATGTAAAGCATGATGATTAGTCTATGAATATTCCCTCTGTTTACTTTCTTCAAAACAAACATAGCGCTATGAGTTATTTGTCGTTTCTAACGATGGGTTTATTTTTGTGTAAGCAGTTTTCAAATTAGATGTTAGCAGGTTGTTTTTAATAGTATTAAAATTTCGAATCAACACACCAATACTTTCATAATATTGTGCATCTTCCATAGTTTTTGATTCCAACTTGTTGCTATAGTTCATTCACTTCAATACGAAATAGTATAAATGTCAGACACTCGGTTTATAGCAATAACTACACTTGCTCTTGGTTTTGTTGCAAGCGTGGTAGCTCTCTGTACTCCTTATTGGCTTGCTTCTGATCGTCGTTATTATGGTTATGAATTTGATAAGTTAGGTCTTTGGAAAACATGCCTTCGTAGTTTTAAGCATCCCAATGATTTTCAAAATTACAAATATTATGTTGGCTGTCGATGGGTTTTCTCATATGAATATGCCGATGGTCTTAATGATTTACGAGATTTTCTATCACCTGGTAATTTTGATTGCTTGAGCTGAAACTTTTCTTTCGTTGCCTTTTCAATTTGACCTGAAATACTAAATTAATTTGTGTCTATTGTGAGTTACATACAATTTTAATTATTTTTCAAACTTGTCTCATCAATACAGCTTTTTTTGTCGCCACCCAAACATTGTACACTCTTGGTTTTGTATTCCTGTTGTTGGCAGCTATTGGCGTTTTAGCGATTCAGTTATGCTTTGTGATAGACAAAGAAATGTACGCTATGAAAGCTTTATCTATAATTATGTTTCTATCAGGTAAGAAAATTACAAATTGTATAAAATATAGTTACAAAATATTGATTTTAATCTATTTCCACAGCTTTATTTTGTACCACCGCTTGTATAATTTTTGGTATAAAAGGAGATGATAGAGATTGGATGCCTGATCCTGAACATAATTATTTATCTTGGTCATTTGCTTTAGCAGTTGTTGGGTGCTTTTTCCAATGGGTATCTTCAATCTTATTTTGGGTTGAAAATCGTATTCTAATCAAAAAGGAAGCCAAAAAGCACTCTAATTCTTTTACTTTGGAGCCAACGTCAGTCAAACATTGATCAAATACATTGATGATATTTTTTATACCTTCAAAAATTCGACTATTGATCTGAATTGCATTTCATATTCATGCTGCAACTATCATTCAAAAATATTTCATCAGGCATCAGAAAACTACGTTTAAGAAAGCTACAAATACAACATTCCATGTTTACAACGGAATTGAATCCATCCAATCTCATAAAAGAATCTCATAATATGTTAACATGGTTAACATATCTCTCAAGTTGCCTATCTCAAAACAATCTTTTACTAAAAAGTGCTGGAAATCTTAAATTCTGAAATTGTTCATTCCTATTGACAATTGCCTCAATATCACACATACAAATACACACAAATATTGAACTAAACCGTCCATTTGCTTATTTAACTATAAATTAATTGCTACAATATTGTACAATGCTTGTCCAACAAAGTTGCTTATGTGACATTTTCTTGTTATTAAACTTTTATTTGATAAAAAGAAATTACATTGAATGTTTTATTATTCACAAAATTCTTTATTTAAATCTGAAGTTTCTGTGAAAACTATTTGTTGTTCTTATAGTGGTACAAGCAGCTACATTTGTATTAAGAAATATTGTTAATCATTATAATTCCGATAAATTTCTAATAACAGGCTTCGGTTTATCTATCAATTTTTGTAGCTATTTCGTTGTATAATAGAAAGTAAATCATTGTATCACATGTAGCTAGTCTAAATCTTATTTATCAATTTGTTATTTCAATTTACCTGTTGTTAATTTCTGCTATGCATTGCATTATGCTCAATTAAATAATTTTCAATGAATATTCATCGACCAAAATGATTTTTCATTCAGAATAGGAAAATAATCAGTTGAAAATCCCTCTTGTAAAAATGAATCTCCATGGAAATTGTATGTAAACAAAGTAAACTCCTCTTTTTTTATGAAATTAGGTTTATTGTTTGATCATTCTTTAATTTATTAATCAATATTAATAACAAAATGGCGTTAACTGGTAATATTCCGGGTAAAGGAAAATTAATCGCAGTGATCGGAGATGAGGTGAGTAATGAATTTAGTCTATTTAGTGTATTTTAAATCCCTTTACAGCTACCTGACTCTTACTGTCTTATTTGACCTTAGGATACTTGTGTTGGTTTTCTCCTTGGAGGAATTGGGGAAGTTAATCGTGCCAAGAATCCAAACTTAAATTTTTTGGTTGTAGATCGGAATACAGTTACCTCGGAGATTGAGGACACTTTCCGAGCTTTTCTGAAACGAGGGGATATCGATATTATCTTAATCAATCAAAATATAGCCGAAAGAGTTCGTCATGTGATTGATGTTCATAAAGATCCTATTCCTGCTGTTCTCGAAATACCATCTAAAGATAATCCTTATGATCCAGCTAAGGATTCAATAATGAGAAGGGCAAGAGGAGTTCTTGGTGGTGATTAGTCAACTATCTAGTGATTATTTTGTGGTTATTGTGTTTGTATGTGTTTTATCTGAGTTTACTTTTCACTTGCTATGTTGAAAGTGCAAAAGCATCTTTTCAATATTTTCCGAGTTATCATTACTCCAGAAATCATTCCTGTTCTGATATTTACGAGTGCAAATGTCTTTATTAGGACTATGGTCAAAATAATCGAGATTTTGGATTCAATTTCAACTTTCTTTTTTGAGTTTTTTATTGAAATATTTACCCACGGTATACCTATTAAATTTCAATCTTGAAATCCACTGCCATTACACATGTATTCAATCGTGAAAGAACAATAACCTTAATCTAGTCTACATAATTTGTTGAGTTGATGAAGCAAAGAATAATTCATTTATAAGTGCGGGTTTGAATCGGAAACGATTAAAGTGCAGAATTAATTTATGAAAATGATTGGCTAATTTATCAACTACATGTAACCATATTCAATGATAGTAATGTAATAATAATCAATGCACAAACCGAAAACTCTGGAGTTTTTGTCTTTCTGTCATTGCTGTCTTTCAATTATTTCGAAATAAAATCGGATAAGCTATTCCGACAGGTTATTCACATTAGCGCCGAAGCCTAACCTTAGGACTCGCTCAATGGATTGAAATTCAAAAGCATTTAATTCAAAAGCTGGATCCTGTATCAATTTGGTGAAGTTATGTTGCTCTTGGACGTCATTGTCCAGCAATAATGAAACAATCGATGAAGTTATGAAAAGGTGATGTTTATTTATCAAAAACCTCAAGCAACACTGAACCATTTCAATTAGCTGGATAAATCCAAGTTGGTCCTTTATTAACATCATCCAGTTGAATACCTGTTAAATTCTTGGTCATCAAATCGTTACCAACCTCGACCATATCATTTGTTGCATATTGACATTCTGGGTACTTTTCAACACATTTATCCACATTTGGTTCTGTCAGGTAAGTTTGAAAAGCAGCTCGATATTGAGCAGCACTTCCAGTATTTGAATCAATTTCACTGTAAAAAGAGTATAAAGGAAATATAATGGATTGTATTTTAATTGCTGGTTTTATAACCATTGGACTCTTGACAAACATGAAAATGTTAATTTGGTTAGCAACTTACGTAAAGAAACCAGCAATTTGCTCGCCAAAGTTACCAAAAGCCGTTTTATTGTAACCAATTTGACAAACAATTCTCATCAAGCAGTTGTTTTCATCGTTATTCCTAATAAAATCAAAGTAAATGTCCAAGATTTCTTCTGGTGCTGACGGTTCACTTCAAGGGTTGAGATCAAAGAACAAGATTAACATCAGAAAAATGGAAAATCGGATAATCAGATTTTCATATAATAACTAAACTTACCTTTCTCCATCTGATTGAAATGATGTCGGATCAAACTGATGTTGATTATTTGATGATCTAACAGTTCTTTGGATAACTTGTGGATCAATCTGCAAAGCTGTTTGTGATGACCGTTCAAGGATAGATCTTGAATTTTGAGCACTAGGAATGGTGGAAACAACAGTTATGGTAATTGTAATGACAATTAAGTAAAGTAAAAAATCACGGTTGTACATATTTGAATATAAATTTCGTGTCTTTTTGGTAATAACACAAATAGGAATATTTGGAAAAATGTTGTTCAAAATGAAAGGATATCCAGATGGACTAACAACGTTGACCAAACTCACAAAAATGGCCAAAAAAGCTCGAGGCTTTGAAGGAGTCAAAAGAGTTTAAAGCTATTCAACTTTTTAAATGGATCCAAAGGGATTCCAAGTTCTGTTCACCAAAAAATATAAAGACAAATCAGCTCAAGAAAAGATTAAAGATGAAATGGAGATCTAACCAGAACTGCTGATGGATTAAAAAGAATCGTTCATTTCAAAATCATAGTTATATCCCCTTTCTTTGAGTAGTTTTATTTTTAAAGTTAAAAACGTTAGAAGTGGTGAGTTGTTGAAACAGCAGAAAGATCAATGATTCTGGTTACAATTCCGGCCTCACAGTTTAACACTAATAAACACGTTTAAGCAATCTACTCAACTGATTGAATCACTCTCACTTCAACTCTATAACCTCTTCACACTTAATTGTGATCATGGATTATTAATAAATTGGTCAACATTTATATATTTAGGTCTATTCAATATGAATTTAATTTTAAGTCATCATCGGTTAATAAGCGAAAAATTAAGATGATCTTCGTCTTGGTTCATAAAGGCTTGATTATTGACTTATAACGACCCAGCAGTTGAATCTAAAATGAACCAAGAGTTATTTTATTTCATCAAACCCTTCCATTGCTTGATGTTATTGTAATGACTTCCGAGAGTAAAATCAACTGATCACCTTTAATCTATTTACAAGTGTTGACACAAAAACTCCAAGGGAGTCCTCAAATTGGACCTAATAATCTGGCTTGGAATTAGTAAAGGCTTAAATCGTATTTAAATTTGTTTTGTTTGTGTGTCAAGAATTAAAAATGTTCAAATAAATGGCTCATGAAAATTAAAGATTAATCCTGTTTATCTGTACATTTCAATTGCATCTCTTGACCTAGCTTAATTTTTTGCCTCTTCAAGAGTTCCTAATCATCCTCATTTCAACTGAAATCTCTCCAATAGATTTTCAACCATTTCTCCTGAATCGGTTAGTTATAGATTGAAACAGTTTATTTTTGTACCCAAAACAAATCCTCTATTTTGTACACCATCAATATAAACATATTCATAAAGCTTCCTTAAATCGAGGGACAGTGAACTTTCAATACAAGTCAACCGGTGAAGATGAAAATAAAAATGAAAAATATTAGTTGCTCTGAATTTTTCACCGATCATTGAATTTTATTCTAAGTCAGAGATTACACTGTATTTACAAATGATTCCGAAAAAGAGATGTCAAGTGAAGCCCTTATTAAGCAAGATTATAATAATTGTGATGATAATTTGATGATCCATGAAAAGACTCCAATTAGATAGGATCATGTTTTAATCATATAATTGTACAGTGAAATGAATAAGTAAACAAATCTGACAGAATCGTTGTTTATAAGTTATCGGGAAAATAAGGAAGGTAAAGATCATTTATTGGTTTAGTTGATCAGTATTTAATCTAATTGTGCTTCGTCAATATCTATTGATAGATAATTTATGGTTGGCGATGATGCTTTCGGCTCATCAGGTTAACAGAGTCAAAAGTGTCTCCAATAACCAAAGAATTTTAGATTACAAGTCTGAATGTTTATTTAAACCAGAATTCAAAATTAACGTACAACACTGCATAGATCTTTGATGCTTTCAAACAAACTTCCAAGTTCATCAATTGTGCTTATAGCAGCCATTGCATTGCCTGTGAAATGAGTAAAGGGATGAAAAATTGAATTTAGTTAAAGACTTTTTCCAATTTTGGTTCAAGTGTTGAGAGTGACTTACTCTGAGTAACAATATGTCGAAGCTCTTTATTTTCTTGTTTAATTTCTTTCAACTGTTTATCCCGTTGTCTCAGTTGATTATGCAGTTTAACGATCTCTGATTTAAGACGCAAGACCAGTGTTATCTGGTCATGATAGGATTCAACGGACCTTTCCCTCCAAAAATCAATCTCATCACTTATTGATTTAAGTGAAACATCAAACCACAGAGAATCATTAGAAAACATTGAAACTGAATTGACCCGGTAAGATGGATAATAAAATAGTAATGTTGATAGTGAAGTCTCAACTGGTGAGACAATTTTTCTGGATAGTAAAGGCCTTAGACGGCATTCAGAAATATCATCCTGGATAAAGCCTAGAGAACGGAAAAATTTAGTTGCTTCAGTTGATAATGAGTTGACACACATTAAATGGTAACTTCCTACAAGTGATGAGCTTTTGATTTTCTGGAAATAAAGAAAAGGTTTAATGAAATGCAAATTAAGCAGAATGAGATTGTTCATTAACTTGATAATAATTACCTTCACAAGGTATGATCCTATTTTAGAGTGACGATAAGAATCTCGGACAATTAACCAATCGATGAAAATAATTGGCATCGAGGGAAGTCTGGTAAATGAAAAGCACACAATTACAATTAGTAAACGGTTGCAATAATTATGATTATTTTCTTAAAAACCAGAGAAAATTAAAGCAAAATTGAGTGAAATAAACACATCAATTTGCCACACAAATCATTAGCACTCTTGAAAGTAGAACCTGTTGATCCATTCGACTTTTTTGAATGCTTTCATGGAGGATAATCTGATTTAATATATTAAACTGGTAAGCAGTTAGCTTTTGATGAGATGAAGTACAAACATCATTTAATTATTATGAAAATAAACTTCAAATTCAACCTCATATTTGCTAGGAAACCAAATTAACACTATTGTAACATTTATGAACAAGTTTGTTATTCACATTGACACAGATGGGCAAAATGGGTACAAATTGATCAATTTGAAATTCAAACTCAATGAGTTGTTAGGAACACAAAAACTGAGTCTATTAATGGTAGCAAAAAAACTTATCCAATGCACAATTTCCGAGAGAAGCGAGTTCAAAGGCGAGACTTTTGCATAATCATGGAAGCAGATATTTTCATCAAACTAATTTTCTTGATGTAAACTCTAATGAGCGACGAAAAATACAATTATTTTGACAAATAGAATTTTCTGTTTCTGCACAACAGATCAAGTTCGATTTTCAATTAAATAGACCGTTCTCCGTAGTCGTAAGAGTTAGAGAGCTGAAACTTATTATTTGTCGATAAAAATTGTTTGTGCATATCGAGAATTGAACCATTTTTTGCAGCTATCAACAGTTCTCTTGATTTTGGCCATTTACCCAAAAACTTTGAGCTCAAATATTTCGAGAATGGCATCACCTACAATTGCCATTCTTTCACCAATTTAATAATTTACCAATTAATAACTAAATTCAATTCAATAAGTCTCCATTAGCACATTTTGTTAACGATATTTTGGTTTTAAATGTACAAGCAATAACTTATCCAACAAAATAAACTCATATTAACCCATATCTTGGTGAATAAATCAATTTTCTGGTTAAAGTTGCAAATGTAATGCAAAGAGTGCTGCTAAAGACTCGAAAATTTGAGCAAAGAGTTGAAACTTGCTAAAGTTTGTAGGGATGTAAAAACCGAGTCTAATGGTACTATTTAATTGTTCATCTGATGGACAGTTTTCGAGAAAATCGAGTTCAAACTTGAAACTTCCATCGCTTTTAATTGCGTTATAGAAGCAGATTTTTTTATGTAACTTTTTTTTCGAATGTAACTTACGCTGACCAAGCAGGAAATGTTCTTATTTTGAGAATTAAAATTTTCTGTTCAAAATAAAACCGATAAGTTCGATTCTCGCTTAAACCGGCCACAGTAATCACCCGTAAGAGTTAGAGAACTGGAACTTATTATTTGTGCATAAAAATTTTTGCTTCTCATTATGGATTTAGTATTTTTTCAATTTATTAACGATTCTCTCGAGTTTGGTCGTTGGGTTTAAAATTTTGGACCTCAATAGTTCGAAAATGGTATCATTTAAAATCTTCATTATTGGCCGAATATTAGATTTCATTATAGTCTATCATATATTGAAGCATGCAAGGTATTGAAAAAAAAGTTGTATCGTTGTTTTATTTAGGCTGTAAGATTGGATACTTGATTAATAAAGGTAACTGTTTACTTTGGATGAGTTGGAAAGATATTGATTATTGAATGCATAAGCTCAGATTTCTTCAGTTTTCCATCATGAATTGTTGTACTTAATAATAAAATCTAATGTCTGATGAAAGAATGACGATTGTAGGTGATGCCATTCTCGAAATATTTGAGCGCAAAGTTTTTGGGTAAATGGCCAAAATCAAGAGAACTGTTGATAGCTGCAAAAAATGGTTCAATTCTCGATATGCACAAACAATTTTTATCGACAAATAATAAGTTTCAGCTCTTTAACTCTTAGGACTACAGAGAACGGTCTATTTAATTGAAAATCGAACTTGATCTGTTTTATTTTCAACAGAAAATTCTATTTGTCAAAATAATTGTATTTTTCGTCGCTCATTAGAGTTTACATCAAGATAATTAGTTTGATGAAAATATCTGCTTCCATGATTATGCAAAAGTCTCGCCTTTGAACTCGCTTCTCTCGGAAACTGTGCATTGGATAAGTTTTTTTGCTACCATTAATGGACTCAGTTTTTGTGTTCCTAACAACTCATTGAGTTTGAATTTCAAATCGATCAATTTTTACCCATTTTTGACTAAAACCTGTAACCTTTAACTCATTACCTGTAATCTTTATGAAATGAAATTGCTCCAATGACTCGATGTTCAATCGCAACATGACTTAAATCCAACTGTTCTGGAGATCGAAGAGAATTTCGTTTAATTTTTCTCTCATTTACTGCGTTTAAAAATTTTTCTCCACTCTTCAGCAGTTCTGTTAATCTAGGTTCAGTCGTCTTACTCCAGTTACCATCATCACTGTGGAATGAACAAGGAAGGATGAAACAAGGAATGGAAAAGAAAATTAGAATCTATTGATTATTAAACGTGATTAAAAGCAATTTCTGTTGAGATATCCATTAAATGCATTGTTTTTCCTCTGATTGTTCTTATTAGATTTATCAATTAACTATGATCACGTTCACCTGTTATCATATAACGCTAATCAAATTCATAATGTTCATTCAACATTAACCATTTGAGCCATTTCGTTCACTCTTGACATTTGATACAATCAGATATAAGCGAGTCACAAAGACATTCCCAAAATGATCAATTTTCCGTAAAAATCTTGCCATCTGTATAATGATACCTGAATGGAACTTGCTTTGACTCTTCTTTAAATATACATTGGATTCTGGTGACTGATCATTGAAGTGAAATAATTTGAAATTAATGAACAATAACACTAACATGGTTCATTGGGTGCAACACTAAACATCAACCCAAAGGAAATCAAATTTCAGGTTAAAAACAGGGAAAAGTAAAAGCATTTCTAATGATGACTTTGCTGCTCTTAAACATAATTAATTGTTTACATAACAAGTCTATGTACTTACCTGGTTGACTTATCATCGTAATCATCATCAAAACATCGTTCAATCTTTGCTTCCAGATCTCTGTAGGTTGGTGTTTGACTCCATGAACCAACATTTTCCTTTGGTAACCTTGTCTCGGAATCTTTTGAACTTTGGAGGGAAAACAGATGAATCCAAGATTGATATACAGGTTGAAAGCCCAGAAGGTAAAGAGGGAATGAAATTTCATTAGATTATTGTGAAAACAAAATGTAATAAGGAAATGTGATTTAAGGGAAATAATGAGAAAAGATAAGTTTGAATAACACTATCAATCAATCATTGGATTGGAAACAATATTTTACCCAAAAATACTCACAATATACTAATATTGCTGGATAATTTACTCTCACTGTTTTCTTGGTAAAGGTTATTGCTTGTCATTTGTTCCGTTTCAAGGGACATCTTTTCACATTCATCTTCCAAATCAGAGATGATTCCAGATGAAAATGTTTTCGAACAGCTACTTGTTAATATTGAAATCTCTTCAATTGATGGCGACCAAGTTTCCTTGCTCGGAAATCCGCTGCTTATTGATGAACATGTCAACTCATCTGGACTTGCCAATTTACTTTGGCTACAAAAATCAGTTCCAATTGATTCTGTTAATTGAAAAATGTGAAAATGATCAAAACAAGTAAAATCAATGAGATTGAATCAATAAACATGAAACAGGTTCAAGTGTTTCATTGTAAAACATAAATAATGCATAAAAATGGTTGCGAGTTGTAAATGTTTACTTGTTTATTGGTAAAGTATGTTTCATGTATCATGAAGGTTGAAATGAGATATTGTAAATTGAGACTGCAATAAGATTCTTCAATCAAACATGAAGAGTATTATTATTGTCAGCAATATAAAAACAAATAACCATCAAATGTAGACTTGAAATGTGTTTTTTTGTTTAAAGGTTGAAGTAAAGAGTTGGAAAGATTTTCAATTTTCTGAAGAAACGTTTTAATGGTTATTTTTGCTGGTGAAAACTCGACTAATCTCTGGTTCAATCCAGTTTAATGAGTTCATTTTGTTTGCTTTATTGTTCATTTTGGGATGATTACAGTCATTTGAAGGAAGCAAACTAACAGATGATTTAACAACTGCGTGTTATTTATTGAAATGGTTGGGATTTTAGTTTAGTTTCAACTTCAATCTCGAAAAAGAAACGAGAAAATTTTTCAAAATATTGATCAGTAATTTAATATTTAACCAGTAAATAGTGAAAAATCAGTAGTGATCTACTGATTGTATCTTTCAACTTTGATTGCCATTCTATATTTACCAACCTTGTACAATACTAATCAATATATTGTTTGATTTTCAAACCAATTCGGCCTCAATTGATTCCATTCAACATTGAACTTTAAAACAGAAAATAAATTGGAATTTTTTTTCTCTTCTATCGATTTGAAATTCCAAATGTTTCAAAAGAAAATGTTTTATTCTAAATTCAGTTATTTTTATTTATCAATCAACTGTACACTCATGTATTTCCATGAATTTATCAGCTATTGCATGACAAGAATATTGAGAAAGATATGAAATATTGATGTCCCTTTCATGTTATAAGAAAGTATTACTTGCTTTCAAAGTGTGCAAACCCAGACAACCAGATTTAACCCAATCTCTTATCTTGCACCTAAACCTGGTTCTTTTAACACATCAAAATGGTTCAATTGTTGTTGTCTAATCGATCAAATAAATGGTTAAACCAGAATACCAGCGATGATACCAAAAAGATACCAGAAAATTACTTTTATGCTTAACCAGATTCACTCAATATTTTAAAGCAAAAGGACCACAAATTAAAAAGAAAAGAAGTAATCAAACATTGGTTAATAACAATAACAATAAAAGGTTGACAATTTATCTTGAAAATGAACAAATTGTTGAATCTAAAGGAATAATGAAAGGTTAAATTATCATCATTAATAACCATAATGATTAAAATCATATCAATGAAATGCTACACAAAAAGACTATCAAAATGAGGAAAAAAGGTAAATTTTGTAAATATCAAGGTAATAATACAATGTAGGTTCTTAATGGAAGTTCAAGATTAAATATTTGATTAATCCTTGGCTATTTCAGGAATATAAATATGAAAAAGTGATGATGAGAACAATTTAATATAAAAATTTATTCGATTACTAGTGTGTTGGTTAACGATGAAATGTGAACTTTAATAATAATTACCTTTTTTATCCTGGAATGGCTCTTCTGTTGTAACATTTTTCCTGCTTTTCAACTCATCTTTCCATTCCTTCAGAATTTCTTTACAATGGATATCATGTAGACAGAGGAAAAAGAAGAAGAAAAGAGAAAATTGAAACATGATCATGAAATAATCCTTTCATCATAATCAATATCTTGAACGTTAAAGATAAAGTTGGATGTTGATGGAAATATGGATTGGTTCAGGCTATTATAGCTTACCTTCACCATGGCGGAGAAGAAGCAACGTCTTAACACCTTCCTTGCAAAGACTTTCGTAGATTATGTTTAAAGGTATATTGGGAAGATTCTTGTAATACAAGCCAGCCACAGTGTGCAATAGCTCGATGCCAGCGTCAGCCTGCAAATGGAAACTCAAAAGTTATTTATCGTGTTCACAGGCAACAGCTACAATCTACATAGTGTAGATTAGTGTATTGTCATCATCAACTAAACTCGATCCCCTTCCATTGGAATCATAAAAAGGGTTTAAAACTGGGTTCAGATTAAAAAGTTAACAATTGAAGAAATACATTCGTTGACTGAGACAATTTCTGGTCAGTAATGCATTTTATTATCGACTATAACATGCGATACCCAACAAAAGTCTAACAATGTTGAGCGTGTGTGAGCTAATCCGTTTAATAATGGATAAACTTCTAACACATCAAAGATTTGTGTTCATCAAATTAAATCAACCTTATCAAATCTGGCAAAATAAAAATGCACTATAAAAAACACTATAGCATTTTGTAGGATCTTGTAGCAACTGAAATCTCGATACATTATAGCTCAGAATAAAAACTAATGCTTTTTCAAAGAATGACGATTGCAAATGATACCATTCTCGAAATTTTGTGGCTCAAAGTTTTTGTGTTGATTGCCGAAAGCAAGAAAACTGTTGATAGATTAAAAAAAGTATTCAATCCATGATGTGCACCAACAATTTTTATAACAATTATGAGTTTCATCTCTCTACCTCCCACGATCACGGAAAACTGTCGGTTTAACTGAAAATCAAAGTTGATCTGTTGTGTAAAAACAGAAAAATTTATTTCGAAAAATTGGTTCATTTCATCAGATGTCGCTAGCTTCTTAAGCATCAGTCGTTTATGGACAGAATTCAAATTTAATTTTTCATGCTTCATTGGCGGTGTATTTACCGGTCCATTTTTTGCCCATTTGTGTATAAATATGACAACTGTGCTAATCGCTATACATCTGAGAAATATTCAGCTAACATTAAAGGACTCAGTTTTTGTACTCAGCCAAACAAAACCCACAATGAAAAAACGATTGACTCGAAAGTTTTTGGCATAGCGTTTTAGACAAAGTTGAAAACTGTAATTATAAGAAACAATTTCGAGTTGACATGCAGTAATATTGAGTTTCTTGCAAAGTTAACCTTATCGACAAAACCACTTCCAAATTCAACATTTTTCGATTGAAAGATTCACAAAAAAGTTCATTGCTAATTGCAAGTTATATTGAAAACATTGAAGCCACGATTTCAATGCTTAATTTGGTACTTTTTGTGGCATTTCAATTGAAAATTTAAAGTAAATGTTGAGAAATCTTTGTTTGTTTGTTGCCTTTGGCTTTTTAGTTTCAATAAAATGATCTTTGGTTAAATTATTATTATGTTTTTAGTGTTATGATGAGATTGTAAAAATGATAAGTTATATTTCCAATGAATGCAATTGGATTTTGAAGTTTTCATTTCCCGTAAAACATGAATTTAAGCTTGAAACTGTCAATGAAAATCTGATGAATAAACTGTTTATTTCGTTAATAGAATAAAAATAGACTAAAATTTATTTTCCGTTTTTTATGACCATAGTATTGTATCTACAGCTCTTGTCAATCCAAGTGATTGAATTATGCGCCTTCGAGTGTTATAACTGCACTTGATTCCTGATTGTAACAAGAAAGCCTTCAAAAATATCACAAGTGTTGAACAGAAGGAATGAAAATATTGACTGTCAATATGAATTCACTTCTAGACAATTATTGATGTATTCACATTGATATAATTCATGATGAAATGATAGTTTGTCCAAGAAAAAAATGATGAAAAATCAATGGAAATTTGCGCAAGTGAAATCAAACTAAACCATATTCTGACGTCTTGAGACTTAACTTTCAATAATATCTCTTCACCTTCCCTTTAATAATCAACTATTCAGTTAACCTGGTAAAATGGTCGACCAATAAGCCAATAATAATCTATTTATCCTTCAATCTTATTCAATAAAAAGGAAAACAAAGATTCTGAAATATTCCAAGTTTTCATCAATCAATGACACTAACATAAGTTAGTCCCAATCAAATCCTTCAAATAATCTAAACTACTCATTATATTTATAAGCAAAACAATAAACAGAATCAAGTTAAAACCAGCTTTGTTTTCACTCGAGGAAACAAATAGCTGCTATTAACCAGTCTGGTTGTTTCAATTTCTGGTTCCAAATATTTACTCAAAATCAATAAACTATTTAAATCACTCTTTTACAACTGTTTGGTAAAACTTGATGAACACCAAAAAACGGATGAAATAAACACTGACAGCTTCTTGTCTTTAAGTTGAATAGACATTGATATTAAATGTTTCATTTCTTTCATTCAGTTAATTCAATCCTGTCAATTGCATCAAGTCCCATTTTCAATTCCCTATTTAGTTCATTTGTTTGTCAAAGGATAATCCATCAGTTATTTCATCAAATAGACTCATGTTTACCTTTTCAATGAATCTCTTTAAATTAATCAAGTCTTCGCCCAATCATTACTCCAGTCAAGTAATTTATTTTGCACCATTTTCATTAAAAGATGAATTTCACAAAATCAATATTTTCTGTTGGAAGAATGCAATCTATTTAATATTGAATTGCTATTGATTTGGTTTCATTTTCTTCTTTTCTCTGATTTTTATATTTAATCTTGAAGTTCAGAAAGCGAGGTGAAAAGTTCAAAATATAATCTCAAAAATAATAAACCATAAGACTTCGATTCGATTAGTAAACTGTCTGTTATTACGATGAAAAAACGAAATCAATTCAATATAAAAGTAAACAAATAATAAATCAGATTGAATGCGAAGTCAAACAAAGTTTACAAAAAATTTGACATTAAAAATGAAGAAACATGAGAACATTTAGAGATTTCCTAGTTTCTCTGAAACTTTATTGGTAAATTAATCTGAATCAATGAGATCAATCAAACGACAAAAACTAGAGAACCTAAATTCGCATCGATTCTGGAGAGAAGAAAATGCAGAAAGCCGAAAAAATGGTTTCAAGAAAATTTTTGAATCCTTTTACATTAAACTTTGCGGTAAAGAAGTCCACAATGATAATCATTTAATAATGATATAATTCATTTGAAAAGAAAAATGATAATACATGATGATAATATAAATTGGAAATCGGTTCAACCATGCATGAGGTGAATGAATAAATGCATTTTTGGGAATCACAAGCATTTCTCCTGGTAATATCATTAGTCTAAAGAAAGTAATAACTGGATATTCTGGCCATTCAAACTCAAATGGCAAGAAAAGTTGAAAGATGTTGAGATATTATCATGGAAATGTGAACGATATTTTTTTTCGTTTCATCAAAAGTAAACATCTTTATTCTCGGATTGATGATTCAACTTCTGGTGATTCAAATGAGCTTAGAATGTTTGAAAATAGGAAAAGAAGCTTCCATTCAACTGTCAGGTGAAATGTTTCAGGTCATTGTTGGAGTTGCGATGAAATGATGAGGAATAATCAATAAATTTAAAGTACAATGCAAAAGTTAACCAAATGCTGTGAATAAATATTTGATAATCTCACCTCCAAGCCGTTATTTACACTTGAAGAAATGGTTTGTTTTCAAAATAGCAAGAGATATTTTCTTGAGTGAATATTGAATTTTGGCATAAAAGTGTTTCAATTTTACCTCTTTTTTTCTGCTTGAAATTCTATTTTTAAAGTTATTAATTTTTTCCACTCAAAGCTCATGTAACATTAAGAAAATAATGAATCTGATAGGATTTGAAGGCAAGATTAATAATTTCATTTTCACTGTGAATAAACTTCTGTTGAGAATAATGGAAACATTTAGTTTGTCAGAGGAAAACTTGCAATCATCATGAAAGACTGAATAATAAAACAAAATTTGATGACATTTTGTTCATTGAAGGTGGCTGCTTGAGTCAGGTAAAAATGTGCCAAAAATTGCATTAAAATAGAAGTCATTAATCAAGTGAATATCAGCTCGGAACAATGGATGAAAATATTTCTATTAGGGTAATGATGATATACATGTTATCAAATCATTAGTTGGTGTTAACATTGAATTCAATTTAATGTTCAATACAATCGACAGTAAGGTGGAGTAAATTTAATCACAATTTAATTTCTATTTTGTCAGAGTGGAAGTTATTTTCACAATTCAACTCAATTAAAATTTTTAACATTTCATTTTTTGCTTTCTTAAGAGCAGTACCAGAATCTTAATTTCTGGTTAAATGTTTAATACAAAATTATTGAGTGTTAACCTTATTGCTGAAATGAAAATTAAGTGAACCATTAAATGATGAGAAAGGATGAAAATCAATTCTCTTTTGTTCCATTTCCCAGGTATTTTTAATTAAAAGAGCAAATAGCAATTCAACATTCTCTAATTAGAATTGATTGTTGGACCTTATATTTTCTGGTTCAAAACTGGCTCCTTGTTTGTGTATTTAAATGAACCTGGAATTGAGATAATCTTTCAAGTATAATTATCATGCAGACGAACAGGAATAATAATGTTATGAATCTTTCCTTTGAAACAAAAGATGATAATGATGGTGATAAACAAAGATGTCTTTGGGAGGAAAAAATGAAAGTAAAATATTAATACAATTGAAGGCAAGAAAAGCCATTATTTTTTAATATTACATTGGATGTTGAGTGGAGAGGAAAATCCTTGACACAGAATAAATGATTACATCTTTTTTCATGACGATTTGGTTCTTCATTTTGTTCAGTCTTGTTTTCATGATTAGCATCATAATATTTAATCGATAACTTGATTAGCCAAAAAAGTGACTACAGTAAATACAAAGAGAAATGCCAATCAACTTCATCTTATGTCTGGAAGGGAATGTCAATGACAATATTTAATGAAAATGAACTTAACCGTTGAATAATTAATTATCAGACAATCAGTATTGGTAATTATCATTACTGGTTGCTTGTCGAATAGCGGTTAAACCTTTTAACAGCCTTTTAATGGGAAAACCTTTACAAAACTGGTTATCGAGTTAACCAGAATTGCAACCAGTTTCTATTCGCGATCCATTTGATTACAATTTTGAACGGCTCAAGGAAAATGTAACATTTTTTTTAATAATTCAATTTGTTTACAGCAAATTCAAAGGTTAATCTAATTAATTATTGATGGTTTCGCATAAAAGGAAATTAAATTAACCAATTCCATTTCAATTTTGCTTTTCTATTTTACTGTTGAATTGGAGTTTTCTTTATGAAAATAACTCAAATGGAATGAAGAATACAATTGGAAATAATCATTCAAATGAAACATGTTTTCATTTCCAATAAGTTTCTACTGTTGTGTTGAAAAAGTTTAATAACCTAAATTACTTGCAAAGGAAACAAAAATTGACATAAAATTAAACTTTCAATTTAAACGTTGAAATGAAATAATTGAAAGAATCAATTTCAAACATTAATCATGAGCTGGTCACCGTTTAATTAATTTCCGAATAAGATTGCTGTATTCGGAAAGAGAATTGTGATTTGAATTGTAAAAACTGTTAATTTTCATTAACTATGATAATCATTTTTACCTCTTAACGATCAATACTGTTTGTTAACCCAAACAAACCCACGAATAGGTTAATAATAATGTTAATAGCAAACTCTTAATTATGTTTTTCCCTGAATCATAAACAAACCCTGTTCAGGGAAATCATAATTTACTAATTAAAATACAACCTTGACTTGAATGTAACTTCATCTAGTTAATAGTTAATCTAATTCACCTTGTAAGATTGATCAGCAATTGAATGGTTAAAGGTAATGAATCAATTTGAACAAGAAACAAAAATCAGGAAAATTTAGAGTTGTAAAAATAGCATTTGAATGTTAACCAAATGTTGCCATTAAACATTAATTTGTAACATTTTTCTTCTCGAGCATCATTATACAAATAATGTTTAATAATAGGAATCAGCATTGTTTCAAAATTCATGATGTTTGCTGATCAGTTTGATTGTTTAAAAGGTAAATGAAAGCAACGTTTTAATGGCTATTGTTGCCCATAAATTGCTATTTACATTCAACCAAGCAAATCTCTCTTCAAGCTTCAAACTCAATATGAATATGTAACATTGTAAAATGGGTTACAATGCAAAGGTAACACTTTCAAGTTGAATGTTTCCCAAACAGTGAACTTGAAATTAATCAGAAAATAATCAGAGTAAAGTTAATTATTGTAGTTCCCTGTTGAGTTAAACCCATTTTCACCATTCATCAAATGTAAAACATGAAAAATGAAACACTTTAGGTTCGACCGTTACATCCATTGATCAGTGAAAAACATTGGAATAATTGAATGATTAAAAATTGAAAATTACCAACGATGATGAGCCTTAAGTTGAATGTTTGAAATTAAATTGCTGGGAAAACATTCAATCATAAAAATGACTTTTTTCCCTTTCAAACTCTAGGTTATGATTTACTTGATTTTGGGATTTACTTTGTTAATGATAACAATTGACGTAACCAGTCACGATTGAACCTTTTGATAAAAGATTGGATTGAACTTGGAAATTTTCAAGATTAACTGGAAAGCTTTTGATAGTCTTGACTATACTTCTTGAATCAGCATAAATCTTTATTCAGAATTGATCAGTTTTTATCTCATTTTTTCTCTAAGCAATTGTTATTCATTCAAAAAGCTTTAGTAGATTTTTTTCCATGGATTTATTCTTGCTATTCCTTTCTCATGATATAAGATTGAACAGAAATACAAAAAAAGAGATTGATGATGATGAGTATGCTTTGATATTATTATGATATTAACTGATCTGTTTATTATTGTAATAATATGTTAACCTTAAAGATATTTTTATAATGCACTTTGGTTGCATCAAGATGGCAGATTGAGATGACTGAGAGTCAAATTGGAAAGTTAATCTGATTTTAATCGAGATCACTGGTTCACTGTTTTTCACTGAAAGCACTTGAATCAACTTGAATATGATGAATTGGTAAGCATTACATTAAAATGCTGAAAATGTTGAAACACTTGTGTTTACATGAGAAGCAAAAAGATTGTCAAAAATGCATTAATCTTGCTTTAAATTATTCCCAACTTTATATTCAGCTTTGCAACTCAACACTTCTAGACAATTTAGTCTTTGTTACCTCTACAAAGGAACCAATTTTCATTATTGATTTATTAATTGTTTTACCAAATATTCAATGTCAAGAGAAGTTGGACTTTTGTTGTATTCAATGGAAACTGTGAGAATGGAGTCATTTTTAGGTAAACAACTGATTTAGACGATAATGTTCGTAATGACCGTCAATCGATCCCTGAAAATAGATTGAAAATTTGATCGATAATCGATTAACAATTGTACATTTCTTGTTGATTTAAGTTTACTGTTGATTTTATGTTCAATGGTTGTTCCTGTAAATTGGTCGACTAATTCAATTGAACAATCAATCTAATTCAATGATGCAGATAAGGTTAACAATATTATTTGTGATATTTTGTTGTTCAACAAATGTAGCAAATGGCTCAAGAATCGTGTAACAATGAGGTGAAGATGTTTGGGAATGATGACAATGAGATTGGACAAATGAATGAAGGCAACTTACATTTTCAATCTTTTGATTAGCATCAGAGCTGGATGATGATTTAAGCGAATATATTGAACCAAATTCAACGTAAACCGGAACAACAGTTAGGCTTCCTTTGGTGGAATGGTTAAACTTTTTCTCGTTTGATATACAAAGGGAAAACATTTCAAAGATGTTCAATGTCTAGATGTTACAATTGGACTATTTTGATTTCTTTGCTTCTACTTTTCACCAGTCACTTCAATTGGTTTACTGACCAGATATAATTCACATTGTAATACTGGTAAGACAGGACAATGGTTAAGATACAATATCCTGGTTTCCTGGTTTAAACCATTTTCCCTTTTTTTTGCTAAGTAAACCACTGTTTTTTTGGTAACTTTGTTTACTTGTTTTCTTGTTTGCTATCCTGACTTACAGATTTTCATCCTGCAATCCAGAGACTTTTTACCTTGAACTGAACACTTTGTACACAAACAATATAGACAACCCAATGAGTTAGTAACAGATAAACACATTCAAATTTACGAATGAACAGCAAGATAAAACTGATGAAACTTTGATATGGAAAAAAAGGTTCCTCCAGCAATGAGTCGAATCATTTTCATTGATTTTAATTCACTTCAAGTTACCTTTTTTGTTCGTTTTGTTTTTGTCCACTCAGGTTTCCCTCGTGGGTCTATTTTGTGAAACTAGATTCATCTGTTAAACTTGATCTTTCCGACCTTTCTTTACCTCATTTAACTACAAATTAAGATGAAAAAACAAGCCTTTCAGGAATGGCTAAGCCTGGGACTTTACTTGGATTACTTTGAACCTGGAATTGAAAGTAATGCGATTGAAAATTGTCTCCAGTTTTAATCATTATTGAGAATAATGGTAAACATCAGCGTAACATTGTTATTGATAAATATGTAAACAAAAGGTGAAAGCTAAATGAAAATGAGTTGGAATGAATATCATATTATGTAATAAACTGTTACAGTATTGATGAGCATAAATAAGTCTTTGATTGTATTCAATTTAGTGATGAGTTGCTTAAGTTTCAGTATTATAAGAGGTTAATTTTCACCTTTTTAACTGTTTAATTTCATTCTTATTCATTAAAATGAGTGATTATACAAAAGTAATAGTTTAAGGTAGCGTTTTCAGATTCTCGCCTTGGATTCTTGGATTCGTGAATATTAAATTTTCTAATTAAATCATTTTTTTTGGAAATTCATCAAGAAATAACTTTTGAAATTAATCTAAATTTAGTTTAATTGCTTTCAAGAAAAACGTTTTAACGTTAAGAAAACTTTGAACCAGGTCAATGGTTTCTCCATCTGGTGTTGAAAGTGAAAAATGGAAGAAACTAAAGTATCTTTTCCTGTCAAGAGATGGTAGCAAACAAAATCTGTCACAATTTACAAATTGTTCAATTTGACATTTCATTGAAAGTCAAGGTTCTGATTAAATGCATTTAAATGTGTTTATTGGTCAAATGAACGCAAGTGTTGTAAAATTTGAATAATTAAATTTTATTGATGTTTCATTATTAATGGTTATTCATTTACAATTTTAATGATTCGCATAATTGTTTGGAAAACTGAAAACATGACTTGTGGGTAAAGTAAATGTACGTAAAAATCCAGTGACGGGCATAACAGCCATGTCGAGAGTTAAAGTGATATTTTGATTATTTTTCAATCCTCGGCCATCGTCCCAGAAGTAATATTTCACATCTTGGTTTTGAATATTTATTATCTGCTCAGCTTTGTAACGTAAAATGTAATCCCAAAGAACAACTTGATTAAACTTATTGGCCTTTGTCTTGTAATGGGCAGTTAGATATATGAAGATTACCTTGGTGTTATAATCAAAAGCTTTGGTAAAATCGGCTTGTAAATCAAATTTAAGCATTCCAAGATCACAAATTTCTTTTCCGACTTTGGGATTAGGTAAATTAATGACATGTTCACGAGATGTTGATATCTTAACAGACACAAGATCACCATAATTTTTGAGGCAAGTTGGAAGAGCGATCATTAATGCTATAGTAAACAACGAAATTGTACCAAAAGTCAATACTGCGTGAACTCGACCAGGATAGGTTTCCATTTTTGAAGCTGATCTTGATGAACAGAAATGAAAAATAAACTAAGCAACATTAATTCAGTTAAATTTATACTTAGGAAAAGCACACCATTTTAAAATCAATAAGTAATTGTTACTGTTTGTTGAAAATGAAATCTTAATTTATCAAAACTCAACCGTAATTTTATTCAAAAATGGAAATAGCGCACAATTTGAACCTAAGAAAACAGTAGACAATAAATTGTATCAACTAAAATTGTTTATCTTCAACGATATTCAATGAAGTGTTTAATTGTGGGACTAATCCTACTTTTGCAGCTAACTGAGAACAGATAATTTTTGAAATTCAACAAGTAAAATAATTGGAGCCAAATCTTTTTATGCTATTTAGTGTTAAATTTTTTATTAGTTTACATTTATTGTAATTAATGAAGGTACAAACGTTATTTATCTTCCATATTCAGTAAACAAAGTTTACATCTTACATTAAAATTCAGTTTTTTTTGCATTCGATTTATAATTAATGTCTTGCCAATATTCAAAGTGGATAAAATGTGATTTAAATTGCTCAATTTTTGTGAAATTTTAAGTTTCAAAGTGATTGGTTTACATGAAAAGAATGGATTCAATTTTACATTAAATATAACCAAATCCATTGATCTGAAGCAATAATGAATAAATGAACTTTTGGTACACTTGATGCTAAAATTTACAAGCAGTAATTGGTTTTTTGCTTTACATCACATTTCTTTGTTTCGTTTTTCTTACCTGATAATTACTCGAATCTTTAGAATATAAAAGGTAAACATGAGAAAAACTAATATGAATACTTCAATAATTTTGTCTTTTAAATGACAAAAAATCTAAAAGAATTACTTAAAAGTAACTATTTTTGCGTATATTGAAATGTTTAATGTAAAGAAATGGACTGATAAAGACGAGAAAAATTGAAATGAAAAGGATAAGACGGATTAGAAAGTCAATTAATTGGCAAAGTACTCAGAAAGTTAATTAACATAAAAAAGAAGTGAATTGACTTTCAACAACCCGTATTACCATTAATATTAGATACAAATAAACGTTTTTCTTGATTTTTATTTTCATCATTTTCATTGCATGTGAAGTGTTCCATTTATGTTTCGCTTTTTAGCTCACTGCCTTCCTCGAACTCTTCTGTTAAAACGTATGAATCGATATCACTGAAGCCCATGGTGACCTCTTGATTAACTGGACGAAGAGCAAGAAATTTCAATATATCAGACAGTGAAATCATTCCTGTAACTATGTCCTTATCATCAACAACCACAATCCTGTGGACCTGGAATAAGAGGAAGAAAAAAATTTTAAATTAAATCATGCTGAAAAAAACATATTTAGGATTATTAAGAGAAAAGTTGCCACGATTCTCAAGAATTATCTGAGCTAATATTTAAAGTAAAGTGTTTCAAAAGAGTGAACACTCAAGAGTGATTAAGATTATGAATTGATAATTAGATTTGAGAAGAGTAGATTTACATAAAGTTGAAAAGTCATTCAGAAGTAACACTTTTTTGATTTGCATAAAATATTTTTCATCTAATGGCTGTTTAGTTTGAAGGGTGAGCATTTAGTAAACATTTAACTAGTTTGAGTTGGTAAAGGAGATGTGAAAAAATGTCATCATAACCATACATACCTCTGCTTTGACTATTTTTTCCAGGATTGCATGAAAAGTTTCATTAAGAGTGCATTTAACAACTCCTTCAAAGTAATGGGCACGATGCTCCAAGGCTTTCTTTACGGGAATATCAAGGTTATTGTATGTCTTTTCGGCAGCAAGATTCTGAGTATTGAAAAAGAAAAGAATGAGTTAAATAGGTGAAAAATGAGAATTGTGAGCTTTTTCATTCTTGTGGAAATAATATGAAACTATGTGGCAGGTATCAATCATTTCAGCAAGGAAACTTAGTTCAAGGCTGAGATATTAAGAAAGCAGAAACTTGAAAAATAGCTCATCTGGCAATTTGAGTTATCTGAAGCTAGCTGAAATGTAGAGATTAATAGAAGAGAAAAAAATAAATATAGAGTAACATCTAGTACATGGTAAGATAATGATACAATAAAAGGATAAAACAAGAACAAAATAGCACAAAGATGAATGAGCAGAAACAATGTGAGATTGGATGCTGAAAACTCACGAAAACATCAAATTTAGCATAGATGTCAATAACTCGTCCTTTTTCATCGACAATAGGCAGTGCTGAAACTCTTCTATCAATAAATTGGTGCAGAACTGTTATCAGTGGAGTATTCATTGTAGTAACAGCTATGTTTTCGTAGGTTCCAATTTTGAGTTCACGAAGGGGCTTTTGCAGGTAACTAGGCTGTGGTAGATCATAATACTGTAAATATAGAAGCAAAACAAAACAATATATTATTAGAATGGTATGGCAACAAAGAGAATTTCAGAGAATGGTTAAGTATATGTTTTTTGATGTCATGTAATGGTAATGACATTGATGTTGACCTTGGTAACATAGTGACTAAAAGTAATGGTAGGGTGACAAAAAATCAAAATGTTAATGATTCATATACACAGATATCTGTATCGATATTAATAGTAAAAACACTTGAATAGAGATTGTGCCGAAAGACCAATGTATTTGATGAGGAAAAGAAATAAAACTATAGTATTTATTTGATTGTTACGAATGTCATGTTTGTTGACAGTATAATTTTGGGTTGTCTTGAGGTTTACTATAACTCGTTTTGTTGATCTTTTCATAGTAGCAATATTTTGCACACAATTGATTCAGAGGAGGTACAGCATCAGTGCCCAAAATACACTTTATCATGACTAATTAGATGATCAAGAGACTAGATATTATATTTACTTACGTAAAGAAAGAGAAATCTAAGAATTCGTTTATGGGTTGCGATGTAAAGAACATTTCCAGTATCTGGATCGATAACTGGTAACCGATGAACTTTGTTGTGGATTAAGGCTTTGATACAATCAAAGAGACTGTGGGAACAAAAATAGAAAAAAAATAATGTAATCAATATTCATGATAATTTTGTTGATTTTGATAACATTTTTGAATCTCATCTTCTTCGATGACTTGTGAATTTTCAGCTTTTTATCAGCAATCAATAGGCATTTTAAGTAAATAAGTTCTTACCTTGCATCGGGCTTGATACTGACAAGGGATGGAGCATTCTCCTTTAAAACGCCTAAAAAAGTAAAGGTTTGGAAAAAATAATCACGAAAATAGATTAGATTTACAAAAAAGGCAAGATTAATCAATTCTGTTGATGGAGAATGATGAAAAGAAAATACTAATGTTGTATAAGTATTTTTGGCAGAGTATATCTCAATTCAGTACTGTACTGAGATGAGTGATTATAGATGTGAAAGTAAGTGAAGATTTCAGCTAAAAGTGAAAGAGTGTTTGTCTAAAAAGTGAAACTCAAGAATATTTGAATGTTGGTTGAGACACCGAAAAAGAAAAGACACTAGCAAAATGAACACAACCTTAAATCTTTTGCTTTACCTTAGCAAAAAATCAAAAAGAAATTTAAATGATAAACAACATTAGCATTTGAAAATTGTCAACTCATTTTATAAGAGATAACAGTTAAAGGGTCTTACTTCTCCAAGTTTCCAATTTTTGCTCCTCGAGTTCGTCCATTTTAACCAACGGCGATTTGTAATAGGTTCTTAAGATATTAATAAAATCAGTAATGGTTAACATCCCAACAAATTGATGTTTGGCACTATCCCAGAGAGGTGCTGCTCGTACTCCATTGCTGACAAGAGCAAAAAATGCTTTCTTAACCAATAATTGAGTGTCAAAAACTACTAATTTGGCACTGATCGGAATTAAATCGTAGCAACGGTAAAACTTAAAAAATTTGACGTAAGTGAGGTTTTCATCGCCCTCAAGTTCTTCGAAGTCAAGTCTATCACAAATCGGCTCATTACTTCCGTAGATACTTCCACTTCTGGAATCACGAGTATCTCTGAAAAGGTAAAGATGATTGTGATGAGACAAATCAAGGGAACCATCCAAAGATCTTTGAGCACCAACAGTACCACGACGACGGGACTCTGGATCAGTGGAATGACGTCTGAAAAGTGCACCTATTAAAGAAGCGAAATAAAAATTGAAATGTTGTTAAAAAATAATGTTTGATAAAATAATATTGAAAAGAAAGGTAGAAAAGCTTCAACTATGTTAGTCAATAATTAGGCGGGAGAATAAAATAGCAAGTCTAGCAACCAGACTTTAGCTTAAGGGAAAAAATGAAAAAGAGGACTAAGGAACAATAATAAGCTAATTTTTACTCGAAATATACTTCGGATACGATGCCATTATAATATTATCCGGAAATGATGAGATTAATCATTGGCAAATGTGATGATCAATAGGAAACAGGAGACTAACACGAAAACAAAAATATGAATGTAACTTTCACTTTGCTTTGGGTTAAAAGCAATGGCAACGGTTGTTTCACTTGTTCACAAATGTAATTTTATCAATAAAAGCAGCACTAATGTAACAAATGGTCAATTACTTCTTGACAAAGACATGATGAACAAAAGAGAGTGGAAGACAATTAGTAAATAACGGTAAAAATATCAATTGAAATGAGAAAAACAAATTAACAAATGCAAACGATGAAAGGAGAAATTAATGCCAGTTAGTAATGAGAGAAGAAGAGTGAAAGGTAATTTTTCTCATTATCTTAACCGATGAGCAACCCTCACCTGATTAAGCAATTAGTAACATCTAGATGGCAGTGTTTTTTATTGTTAGATTTTATTTTTTGCTTTGTTTTTACTTTGCTTGTCTCATGATTTATTAAAATTAAGAAGCAAGAATTAAAGATAATTACTTATTTCAATTGGATTATCAACACAATCTTGGTTCACCAATGTGATCAATATGTGTAGGCTTAACCAGTTTTCTGTGAACCTTTCATTAGGTTAAACAACCAAACTAACTAATGGATTATTGTCTATCTCATCACTATCGTTTTACATTATTGTCTCAATAGCTGTATGTCCATCAATCAATTCATTAGAATCAAGAGAATGTTTAAATGGATGATTAACAAGAAGCA
This sequence comes from Tetranychus truncatus, assembly GCA_028476895.1. Taxonomy (NCBI): domain Eukaryota; kingdom Metazoa; phylum Arthropoda; class Arachnida; order Trombidiformes; family Tetranychidae; genus Tetranychus; species Tetranychus truncatus. The sequence goes on from CM052061.1 coordinate 14,765,134, forward strand.
ATTACATGTACGTGGGAACAAGAAAGGAACTAATTTTCGGACCAAGTAATTATATCATGGAAATTGTTTTACAAATTGAATAGTTTTATTTTTACAGTTTTACAATGTGTTAAAGCTGCTAGTTCTCTTGCTTTTTTGTGTTAGTTGAGACAGAAGACATCGTAAACTATATTCTGATCGATTAATAAACTTTAAACATACACTTAATTCAACCAAAAGAAACCAAAAGGTTACCCGAAGATGGAACATTCGTTTCAGGTGAAAAGATCAGAAATATAGCCAAGAATTTCTGTATTGGCTTGGAAATCAAAATATTAACAGAGATGTTCAGAAAGAATCTAAACAAAACAAAAGATTATTCTCGATGATTAATGAATTGGTAATGGAGTCAAAGTAATGGAAAAGGACAAAAATGAGATTCGAAATTGATCCTGATTGAAAAAGACTGTTTGACTTTCAAGTAAGTGTTTCAACATTGGTTACTTAATCTTTGACACTTTGCAATTTGAAACAAAAAAGATTAACAAGATTAAATCCTTTTCCCTAGAAACAGAGTTCACCGCATGAACCAAGATAATGTTTAACAATCCTTAACCATGAGACAAGAAAGCAAGGGTCTAGTTGAAACTCACTCTATTCAACTGATAATGGTGAATGTTTTCAAGAAATTCTTTTCAAGAAACAAGATTCTTAATCATAACGTTAATGTATATCAACATTCGAGAGGAAACCTAAATTAAGCCAAGTAAGCATCGATATCATCTTGGAATGCGTTCATTTTAAATCATTTGTGGTACACTAGGGTGAATAAGATGAATGATTATGGTGATGGCAGTGAAATCTATCTCCTGTGAAATGATCAAAATAATCTTTTGAGAATGATAAACTATCTTCTCGATGTAAACACTCATGAATCGTCCATATTAACTAAAGATAATTCAAAAGAAGCTTTAATGGTGAAAAATCTGGGTTTAATGAGATGGCTAATAATTCAAAATAGACTGGAGTTTGAAAAAGATGTATATTTTGTAAACCGGGACTAGGCGTTCTAGATTTCAAAGAAATGGCGTTCATCTAATGACAAGGGAATCTTATTCCAGCCTCAACCTTTTTCCAACATAATTGTGCAGTTGATCATGAATGATGCATTGAAGAAAGTGAAAATAGAAAGGTCAGTACTTATATTTTCCATAGTTGTTGTCGAATGTTTTTCTCATTTTCACTCATTCTTATTTTTTTCTTTTCATTTTTTTCATGATTCATGTGCAGATCGAGCGACATCAGGTTCAGTGTGAAATAAGATACATTCTGTTATTAACATTGGTCTGGTTAATTGATTGGTTGCCTTTATTTAACCTCAGGTGGTTCAGAATATTATGTGAGAAGCAAGTTGGTTACGTTGACTAAACTGGATGTTACCCGCCGGGCTTAGTTAAAAATATTGGTCACAATTTGATAAGAAAGTGCAATGATAGAATAATCTGTTTAATATTTCTAACTCGACCAAGAAATCTGGTTCAAATTTCATTTCATCTGAGCTCAATCAAAGAACTGACAAGAACTTCTATCTCATACATTTTCCATATGATGTAACCCAAATAACAATGGAGGAACTCACAAAGGTCAACACTTTTAACCAGAAGCTAAAATTTCAACAGATAAACATTGAAAGACATGAAAGAAATTTGACGACAATTATCCAAACATAATGAACTTTGATGTCAACAAGTGGAATCATTTGAACTATCGATTGGTATAATCGAATTGGAAGTTGCTAACAAAAATCTAGAAAAGATTTATCAAGAAAAAAACTCGAAGAAATGTATTTAAAGTTTCCGAAATCAAGTTAATTCAAGTATAAAACTACATCAATTACATTAATTGATCAAAACTCTAAATCTTGGACAAAGGAAATTGATTAAAACACTCGAACAAATCAATCAGATCATTCAATCTACTGACTCTTAAAGCCCAAATTTACACAAAAAAATCAACCAGAGGTGAAAAGATGATACGAACGTTGATTGCCAATTGACTAGTTCAACATTGAAAAATGAATTTTCCCGGATTGGAAACATTTCAATTCATTAACAGTATTTCAAGAGCTCAACTTGTTACACAATTTATTATCATTCATCCCTGTTGACATAAATTGGAATTGAATCAATTATCCTTTTTACTTGGTTGATTTGGTTTATCAACAGCCCATGCAATATAAACTGCAGTTTATCCGATTAAACACCTGGCCAGGTCAAATTAGTTGATACGAAAAAATGCGTAACAATTTGATAAACAGCTATTCAATTTGGCGTGTTTATGTTCCTTTCAGCAAACTGTTAATAAGATTATTAACAAACAAGTTATTTTGATTGCAAATGCTCTAACTGGATATACATTATAAATAGTTAATTCAATGTTTAACTTGTTTCAACTCAACGATGGAACCCATTTCAATCAGAAAATCAACGTAACCTGATAATAGGCGAAACCCAATTTTATCTCTTGTTCAACCCTCCATAACCATTATGATTGCTATGAACCCAGATGATCATAAATGATGCTCTGAAGAGAGTGCAAAAAAAACAAAACGATTGGACAAGAGGACAGAGAAAAAGGTTTGTAATTATATTTTCCAATCCATGATGATACATGAATGTTACAGGGAAACACTCTTTCTAATAATATCTTCATTTCTGTATTATTTACAGGTTCAGATGCAGAAGCAAACAGATACATCATTAATGAAGAAAGTTCAGTTTCTATGTGTATTATTGAATTGAGCCGAGTGTTTTTGACGTCAATAAACTAAAATGGATTCCAACTGAATTATAACCATCACCATCATTAGTATTACTCTTGTATCTTCAAACCATAATGGACTTTCACACTAAATAATATCTTCTTTTTTTCCTTCTTGTCAATTTGGTTATTTATATGCTTAACCATTTTTCTTAAACTAATGACGATAATAAGTTAATTAGAAATTCAAGGCTTCAACCAGTAAATATAATCATCTGCAAATAAACACCGACTTCAACCATTTCTTAATACCTCTTCATTTTAGTGTCTAACAATGATTAAACCATAAATCATGAAAAACCTGATCCACGTCTTTGATATTTACAATAAAATTGAGAGACTAGAGACAGAAAAGCCGTACCCAAGTTTGACCAGGAAAGACAAATAGTAATCTATTAATAGTAGCTTTTAATAAACTGGTTGAATGAACATTGAATTGAAATTGATTTAGTGAAAAATCAACAAATGACAATAAAATAAATTGACTTGGGAACAAACAGAAGAAACAAAATTGAAAATTAAACTTGAAAATTGAGACGAGAAAAAAAGTAAAACCAAAAAAGTGTAAACAAAGTGTCGATATGCTACGGAAAAGGTTAATCAAAGGTAATTTTGATTGTTGAAATTGAACTAATCACAGATAAGTGAAAAACAATGGAAACAAAATTCAATGTTACCAGTTTTAACAGCAAAAGAAGATTCAACGTAATATTGTACATAATTGGGTTTGACATTGAAAAAACATACCTAACAGAAAACAAAAGCAAGGTTGTAAACAAAAATGAATAGAGTAAACAAATACATCTTATAATGTATAACCAGAGGGTATGATTAAAATTGAAGTGGAAAAATAGGAAATCATGAGATGATAAATGTTGAAAGGATGAAAACCTCAATGGAATCAGAATAATCAAAGAGTCAAGACAAGTTACAAATTGAATTGGAACAACAAGGATATCAAATAATAACAAGAAAACCAGAAATAAAAAGAAGCAAAAAATTAAGGAACAAAAAAAAACAATAAACAAAATGAGATAAAATAGGAACCACAATGAATAGGAAGAAAATTCACGATTTACAGATTGAATTTATTCCTTGATTAACAAGGTTTGTCGAATGAAAGATTTGAAGTAAAAAAATTACAAAGATGAGTGAAGGATGAAGCCAAAGGATGAAGAAGAAAAAAGATGAAGTAAAAGAAGTAAATGGCTAGTTTCTGATTGGTTGAGTGTTTTTCCAGATTCAGATTCCATAAAATCAGATGCAGAGTATTTTCACAAGTTGGCACAACCATAGAGTTGAGTTGAAATGAGAAATTCTGGTTCCAGAAATGCAACAGCAAAGTGAACCAGAAGGTCTTGTGATGTTAAAAAAAGGGGTTCATCGATCCAAGTTGAATCCCAAAAGGATTGTGAATAAATGTAACGTCTATTCTAATCATTTGGTTCTTTACTGAATCGGAATATCAGGTGAGAGTTTTTTTTCTTCCCTAACTTGTCATGATTCAGATTGATTATCACAAGTTTCAATGTTTACTTGGGAAAGTCAAAATGTATCAATTGGGTGAATCAACATTTAGGTTTTCTACTTTGGATTCATTGGTAATTATTTAAATACAAAAACAAATGTTTTCAACATTTTCCTTTGTGTGTTGAAATGGTTGCAAATTTAAATTTTGTTAACATTTATGGAAACACCGAATGGATTAGAATGATGATTATGATGACGATGAGGACGATGATGAAGATACAGCAAAAAGCTGAACTCAACTCTTTTTGTTTCAACTATTGATTTCACCAAAACCTGTTCACTCTTTTGTTCACTTTTATTATATTTTTTACTGCTTTTTTTGTTCTTCTTCTTCGTTGCCAGTTTCTGTAATAACTGACTGTACAAAAAAAGGAGCTAACCAAAAGTTCAATGATAAATAGTTTCAAGCATCATTAAGATGAGTTTAGATCATTTGAGTGGAAGAACTTTTTGCTGGAGAAAAAAATTTTGAAGCAAAAATTTGTTGTTTCACTTTGATAGTTACAAAGTTAAAGTTGAAAAATGATTATTAAATTGCGAGTGAAAATTATGCTCACACATTGATTCTCAGTTTCATAATTGTTTCATTTGATACCTTTGTCAGAAGAAAATTTTACATGGAAAATTGAGAGACAAACAAGATCAAATTGAATCAACAATCAAATCGAAAGTTGAACATTTTTTTCAGGGAAAAAGCTTTTCTTTTTCAACTTCAATTACGAAACCACGGGAAAAGAGTTTAACTCAACCTTTTCATCAATCGCTCATCAACTGAATCTCTACTGAATTGAAATGATAACATTTTTTCCCCTCTTCTATCCATAACTAGAGTTACCATAAAAGGATTGGTACATTTTGAAAGGCCGATGGATTTTTAGATGAAACCAATTTCCCTTGAGATGAACAATTGATATTCAGAATCGAGAGTGAAACTCATTTCTAGGTTTATATTCGTAGAGCTCTTGAAATTCATTATTTCAGTTATAGCATGATATTAATTTTATTAACTGGAAACCTAATAAGCTAAGGAACAGGGGAGAAAAGTTGATTGTGATGAACGAGTAAACAGCTAATGGGAACCTTTTATTAGCTTGATTATTACTAGAGTGCTCACCGTATGATGAAGAAAGGAAAGTAATAACAATATTATCATTATAATATTAATAGTAATATTAATAATCACAATAATAATGACGATAAGAAGATGATGTTCAGATACGAGGGAAATGTCAATGATACAAATGGGTAACGCGAATTACAAATGATGGTAATTGGTCTCTCAAAGTGATCACCAACAATTTATGGTCAACTTCAAAGGGAATTTCATCTCGATTTGGAGGATAGTTTTGATGAAACTTATGATCATTGTTCTGATGATAAACAGGCAATTCTTGGCCCATGTCAAGCAGCTTTTGACTTGAGACAAAAAAAAGGACAAATTGAGATCAACAAAAGCTGGTGAAATGAAAATGTCAACAAGCCATAGTTTTGTGAAAAGAGTCAGTAGTTGATGATGGCTGATGAAATGTTTATGATAATTCAAAATTGGAGTAAAGAAGATGATAAAACAACATTTTCAGCTTCTTTTTTTACTTCTTTTCAAGTGTTCTCATATTCATTTTGATTTATTAGCTTTTTTCAATCTCTTTGGTTTTTACGTCATTCAGATCGAAACAGAATCAGGTCAATCTCAACTTGATATCAATGAATATTTAGTCTCAATTTGCTCCATATTTTCCAATGTTGTGCTGTTTGTTTTTCAGAGTCTCTTTTGTTGTTGTTATATAAAAGGATCTTCAAGTCAATTGAGTTTGCTTTTTGCCTTTCATTGTAAAATTTATAACAAAAAATGATACTAAATAACTTGAGCTTTTTGGATTTATCAGTAATTTCATTTCAACATTAATCTTTCACTCTTTACTGATTCAACTGGATTTACAGTTATTTTGTAAGGTGAAATCAGGCAACGATTAAAACGTTTATTTCAAATGTAATTAACACTTTAATTGATGAACAAATGATCTTAAATCTTCACTTTTTATTCAGAGATTCAGAGTTATTGCAGTTTAATTTAATGCAAGTACATAAATTTATATGAAGCTTGAATGTGAATGAAAACGGAACAAGCAAAGTCAGATTTCAATCAACATTATTCAATAAAGTCTAAGATCTTTTTGTTAACATCTACAGAAAACGGAAGCTTCTGTTCTTTCCTCAGCTCATCATCATTTTAGGAATTTTCTTGGTTCCTAAAATTTTTCATCAAAGTGGGAAAGGTTGTTGCTTGAAAAGGAATCAAGTTGATGTTGAAAGTAAAACTAGAAAAGGAAAGTGTTTTCCTTTGTTTTCCCTTGTTTTCCCTGTTTCTATGAAAAGAAAAAAAAACGGAAAATCGAAAAGTCAAAGGTTCAATTTTGCAGATTGAAACGGAAAAAGGAAAGTCGAAAATGGCCTGAAACAAGAAAAGAAAAAAGAGAAAACGGAAAAATCGAAAATGTTCAATGAATTGCAATGGAAACTTGGATAATTGAGTCTCTTTTGACGCGACTCAAAAAGCATCAAATGTGCCATTCATAGAGAAGTAAAATCAATGAAAAGATGAAGTTGAATAAAAATGATGAAAAAGGTGATTGTAATGAACATTTGAAGCCAAGGGAAATTGAAGAGTAAAAAGTTATTTTTAAACACAACCTTGACCTAATCGGATGAACTTGACATTTCAACTGAAGAGCGCTGGAAACAAGGAAACTTGATCACTTTCCCAACGTTAATCTGATCAATGAAAACCTTTGATGTAACCTTTGTCTTTTTTGGGTTTAACCCATTGATTGGGAAAAGGTTAATCAATGAAATTAATCAATAATAGAGGGTAAATGCTATTTAATTGTACCACATTTCACTCTGTGTCCCATTAGCGTCATTATTTTACCCTTCAAATTATTATTACTAACAGTGTTAATTTATATTATAATATAGATTGACTATTGTTGGTGATAATTCAAGTGAGGAAAAGGATAATGATGATGATATTAGGAATGTGATGTATTATTAGTAATACAAATTGTTAATAGAAAGGTAAACTTGATTATAAAACATAAAAAACCAGGATCATTATTCAAGGTTGCCTTTGAATCGAGTTTTATTTGTTTAGTATTGTCTTAATTATCGTCATCATTGAGCTTGATAATGAATAAATTTCAAGTTTACATTTATTGGCTTTCATGATTCTTCAAGTAATTGCTTTGTTTACAGCGAAATGCCTTTTTTGCATTTGATCATCAATTTTGTTCGTCTCTCTGTTAATCAATTTGGATTAACAGGAAAAGAAGCTCGAGGATTGAGTTGAGGTTATTGGGAGCAAATATTAACAATTGATATTCATCATGAATGATGATGAATGCTTGTTGGCTTGAGTTTTGACTGTTGGGTTGATGCTATATTTAAATGTTAGATCTCGGTAAAGAAGAAGAAATAAGTTGAGGAAAGTGAAAAGGATAACTTGGATTATTTGACAGTTGGATAGATGTGATAATATATGGTGAACATGATGAGCATGATAATTATAATGACCATAATGAATATGTAAATGATGACAATGGTAAACAAGATAAGATTTGGTTGTCTAATTTGTTGATGTGTAATCAAGTGAAATAAATTGCCATTATATTCGTTCAATAGATATTTAACTTAAATGATTGAAATTGATTCGGTTATTTACGAGTAAGTCAATTGGAAATGGTTTCAACTGATTTTTACGCTAATTTCAAGGATAGCAAGGATTGGGTTTTGAGTTACTTTTCAGTTTATTGTTGAGTTTTGTTTGTTTGTACCTTTTTTGTTTGCTATATTTGACAATGAGATGAGATTGCGTTGAAGCAACGAGTAGTTAACTGGTGAATTGTCTCGAGTTGATGAACGTGAAAGAGGTGGTGTTGATGAAAGGTAACGTGACGAGGAGGCTGAATGGTTAACGGTTGAAGGTTGACCATCGGTAGGTGTAGTTGGACTTGAAGTGTGTCGACGACGAAGACTCAACTTGGCTAATCCTTTATGTAGGGAAGAGACTCGGAAGGGCATAACCGGTGATTTGGGTGCACTTGAAACTGATACAGTAACCTGTGTGAAAGCTTTCGAGGTGTTGTTGTTATTATCATTGGCAACATTATTTTTATCCGTGTAAATGTTGGTAGGATTGCCAGTAAGGGGAAGTGGACTTGATCCTTGAGATCGAGTCTCGTTAACATCATTTTCCGATATGATGGAGCAAGGTGAATATGATGCTAAACTAGTTGATCCAGTTGAGCTTGTTGGTCGCTGGGACCCTTGATTTGAACCACTTGTGGTAACCATTGAAGGTGAAAGTGAACCTTGTGTTGATGATGAGCTTGCCGCTGGATCACTTATAGTTCCAGTTAGGATACGATTGGATCGGGGTAAAGTGTTTGAACGAATGTTTCGTAAAGCAGATCGATGGAGTAAAGGTGAATTGGTTGAGCCAGTTGACCTTGCCTCTGAGCGGCCAATAGACGATTTATGATCGTAAGCCATTCAAGTGTGATAGCACCTTTGAAAATAATTAAACTCTCTTTGATTCCGCTGTTACCATGCAAAGCTGGTTCAACCAGAATCAATAGTTGCAGTTTAAATACAAAAAATCACTCAAAGCCAAGTTGAACAAAAAAAGGTCAAAACACATAGAGTTAAGATAAAAGTTGAGCACAAAAATTGAAAGCAATGACAAAACTGGTATCAAAATGATTATTAGCAACTGTAATTATGTTTTAACAGCACCAAAATAAACATTCACTTTGTACTTTTACTTCAACTGATTAGCTAATTGCAAAAAATAAATAGTTATCCTTTCATAGTCAACATTTTACTGGACTGTAATGTAAAATGTTGAATAACAGTGAATTTAAAGGTTGAAATGGGTAAAAACAATGTCTTATACACACTAGAAAGTTAATGAAAGTTAAAATGGCGAAACACGGTAAAAGTTGATGATGATGACGCCATGTTGCGGCGATTTTAATGGGGCAACTTCAATGTTGAGCTTTCAATGTTGAAGAGAAGCCACACAAAACAATATATCTCACAATAACACAATAACAACATGAGATTTACAAGAAAATGATGAAAAAAAAGGTGAAGATGAAGATGGATCAAGAGAAAGAGAGAAAGAGAAGTAAAGAAGAGAAATAAAACAAGAAATATGTAACTTTTACATCTTCAGGGGTTTTTCAGGTTGGACCTTGATTTGAGTTTGGTTGTTGAAGCAAATAAGAAAGTGTTGAGAAAGTTTGGAAACAATTTAATGTTGAGATGAAAATTGGGTAAAGCATTCGAAGAGGCGCTCAATTTGAAATATTTCACACTCAAACAAGTTTAATTATTGGTTTAAAAGACGTACACTAATTTTAAGTTTTTGTTCAATTTGTGTTAACACATAACATTTAACAGGTTTCAATTGATCGGTTAATCATGAGTTTTGGTTTGGTGGGTTTTTCAAGGTGGAAATTTACATTTGCAAAGTCAATTTGATTTCTTCTTTTTTTCCTCACTTTCTTTCTCATTTGTGTTCAACTTTACCTGCAAGATTGTCTCATTTTATGGATGTAAATAAGGCAAAAATAGTTGAAGATGTAAATAAGTTAGAAAAAAAAATAAACTGATGATAACTTGATGATAAGGGTTGGTGTGAAACGGGGTAAAAATGAGAGGAAAAAGAAAGTGAATGGAAGAGAATGATGAAGATAAAGATGAAGATGAAAAAGGAAAATAAAAAATGAGAAGAAAATGAGGAAAAAACAAGATTCTTCTTCTCTCTTGTCGTTGCTCTTTTCTCGGTTGACGATAACTAAAGTAAAGTGAGTGTTCAACAACAAAAACCCAATTCACTTCTCAGGGCACAAACTCAGATTCACCCAAGATTTATGCTCACGTTACTCCCTCTCATCTTCTTCCCTCCTTTCTTTATTCCCTGTTTATCATCCTTTCACTTTTCTTCACAATCTCATCTTGGGATGCTCTGCTCATGAATATCAGCCATTCCTGTCTTTTTACTGTCTCTCAACTTTCATCCATCATCTTTATCTTCACTCTCTTTCCTCTTCACCTTCATACTTTCCTCTCTGTCTTCTTTCGTCTTCAACCCCTTTTGGGTTCCACTGGGTCAACCCAAAAACACTAACATTATCGGTTGAAGAGATCAACTCTTTTAGCTCTGTTTCAATGGTTAAATGATTAATCAATTAATGGATTGACCATGAAAAGGGATCGCATAATTTAAACCATTTTTAATTCATTTTTTAACCATTAGTTTAAAGTAGAGATGATTTTTGTATCAATCTTATCAAATGGTAAAGAAATGTCGAAAACATGATGAAAAACGGAAAACATTTTAATCACACATGTAATTTCAAGCTCATTAATCAATCTTTATCTCATCCTGATCGTTATTTGTCCATTTATTTTACCCATCATCATCATCTTTCCTCTCATCAATGACCAGTAGCCATTTTTGCACAGCTTCAACCTTCAAAATGAGCAACAACAACACAAAAAAGGATCATCTTGATCATCCTATTTTTTCACCTTCTCAATCAACATTTTCCCTGTTCATTTCTCTTTCACCAGAACAGAAAATAAACTCTCTTTTGGTATCATCCTCATCTTCATCATTATCATCTGAATCGTTGTGAATGTTGCGCAAAAATTCAACTTCACTTGTGTTATATTCATGATGAAAATACTTTTTCAATAGTCTCTTTCACTTTCTTCCTCTCTTTTCTGGCTACTTTGTGTCAATGAAACTGAGTATACTCAGAATGCTCAGAATCAACTGATGAAAGTGGAATGCAAAAAATGTAATGAAAAGCCTCTAAGCTGTTTATTCAATGTAATTTATAAATGTAAACACTGTTGATGTAATTTTATTTAATCGGCGATCCAAAACAACTGAACATTATTATTCAGATTATTTGAAAAGCACAGAAAGAGTTGATCAAAAAGCCGCAGGAACAGTTAACATTCAAGATAATCAACAAAAGAGTCCATTAAGGTCAATATTAGATTTAAATCAACAGTTAATAAGAGACTGTTTCAAGTCATTTTTTTTTAACAATAACTATTCAAACATCAACAATAATAAGTTTTAATATTCAGTTCTAGTGAAACTTTCATTTTTTGCTGTGAACCTAAAGAATGGAAGCAAATTTTTGCCTTTTATAAAATCATGATAATGAGATGGTAAAATTAAGCAATTGGAATAAATTAATTAATCAGTTTAATTAAAGTGAATGTTTAGATTGTTTCAAAATGAAAAGGTTATTTAATGAAAGTCAATTTTTAGACTTGAGTTTGCTTTTAATTAAACACTGAATGAGTAAATGTAATGAGTTACTTTTCATTTCTGGTTACTTTGAAATTAACCCAAAATGATGGGTCAAAGTTGACTCATTATGAAATTCATTGAAACAGATTGTTTAAATCAAACTCGGACTGTTAATTGGGTTTGAAATGTGTTGCTTGACAATCAATGGTTTAAATGTTAAGTGATAAAGGTTGAGTGTAATCGCAAATGTAAATATTGATTGATAACACGGAAAATAAATGTTGACCATTAAATGTTGCACATTGATAATCTTTACTCAATTTTGATCCACCATTGAGACAATTTAATGCTGAAAGATTAATTGGATTAATTGGAGTTTATAAGCGTTTTCACAGTCAATCATGATATAAGTAGAAACTTGTCTTAATCAGATTGCTTTGAATTAATGAACATCAAATTAAATGTAAAAAACAAGTCATTCAATCAAGATATTTAAGGTTAATCTGAATCACCTAATTAACCCTTCATATGTTGAATAACTTTTATTTGATACCTTTTAAGCTTAAATCAATATATTTAAGGTTTACTTGCTACAGATATAAGCAACTAATGCATTGATTGGTACAACTGATTTATCAGTAAATCGCAATAAAATGACTTGAAATCATGTGAAATCATGAAATCAAGACATTGATAACTCAAGCCTACGGCTAGATCAATGTGTAAACATTGGGTTCAAGTTATTGTCATATTCATGTAATAATGAGGATAAATCATTGGCGATCAATCAGAAAAGCTATTGATTATAGATTCAATAATCAATTTTCTAATTCATTAGAGGAAACTTTCTTATATTGATTGACTCTCAATTGTCAGAGATTGAAATTTACATCAAGATCTTTATGGCTCAATAAATCAAAATATATTAATTACTTATCAATTGCTGGTCGTAAATTATCAAAGTGTAAATAAAAAGTCTTTAAAACTTCATAATAAAATTATAAATAAAAAGTAATATAAGAATCATTATAAATTGGGAAACACTTAAAAAGCCTTGATTAGCATTCAAACCCAAAAAATGGGTTTAATGGAAACCTGATTTTAACCAAAAACAGTAGTGCCACCTGTTATAGTATATTGCAACTAAATGGGTTAACCATAAATTTCATAAAAAATGACTGATGAAAGATTTCAATTGAATGGCTTTAAAGCTTAAAATAATATCTTTATTTGTTAAATGCAGTTTGCATTTGAAGTCTTTGATTTCGGTTTGAATCAAATAACGAATCATAATCACAATAAACCAAATAATTGTATTGAAAGTTGAGGGAAATTTTGATGGAAATTAAATCGATTGTTCACTAATTGTGGTTAAGGTGAACAAATAGTAGAATAAATTGAGTTAGTTAAATATAGTGAAAGTTGATAATTTAAGAATTGATTAGTAATTTTAAATTTACGAGCTTTAATTCATTGAAAATATTTCTTTTGATTGCAATTCAATATTTAATTCAAAGTTTGAACATGGACGCCATCTATTGGCCATAAAAATAAAATCTCGATCAGAGATTAGTTTTTGAATGAAAAGTTGATGAAACTGAATTTTTCAGCATTTAATGTAAACTGTAATTGATTAATCACTATAAAAAGATGAAAATTATTAAAAGCGAAGTGTTTTTCGAGCAAAGCATTGACAGAAAATGTTATTGATTGAATTTTGAATGGCATCAAGGGAAATTTGAAAATTGATAGCTAAAGCATGGTTGAAGTCTCATTGGATTGATTGAGTTTATTATTAAATAAAAAGTCAATTTACTTACCTGCAGGTATATTTACACCACCGCTTCCAAATTTCTGTGAACAAAAGATAAAAGAAATGAATGAGAAAACATTGCATTGTTTAAGTTTGGAGTTGGCAAAAGATTACAAAAACTGTAAATTGAAACTTTATGGAAACAGGTAGTTTAGGTAAATGGTTAATTGGTAATGATCAGGTTGAAGAAAATTGATTACTACTTTCATTGATTGTAATGTTTTTGTTTACAGAGATTTAATATGATTCCTGAGTTGCCCATTAAACTCATTCACAATCAGCCTTGAATTTTGAGCTGAAATTGTTAAATCATAAGAGCTATCATTTTTATCTCATTCATTAATAGTGCAATACTATCCATCAATTTGTCTGGCTAAAAATGACTTTCGATGTTATTATTGAGGTAAAATGATCGGAAGTTGGTTAAATAATTTACAAAAAGCCATTTACTAATGGTTGATCAATTATTGAAATAGGGATTCATTATAATCTTCCAATTGTCATTGGTGTCGGTTGAATTATCATTTATTCAGCATATTGATTGTTTCTCATCAAACAATATTTACTGATAATGCTTACTCTTTTAGCTATTAATTTCACAAACAATCTGAATCGACTAAAACGCTGCAGATTTTGATGCATGAAAAAATGAGATAATTACAGATTAAACTATAATTATGCAACTAATTAACATGGGCAATTAGCAAGAATCATTTTGAGACTTATAAATTGTTCTCAAATTGATTCTCATGGATTAAGGTGTACAAAAATGAAGGATATTGAATAACGGTCAGAATTTGAGTGTCTCTTAATGGTTTATTTTGTGTAAAAAAAATGAAATTGAAAAGATGAAAATTATTCTGATGAAAAATGCATAAACAGCAGAATTGAGGGCAAAAAAAGGTTTCAGTTAGTCTGAAATTGTATACCACAATTAATGTTAGTTTACTGAATAAATGAATGAAAACAAAGAGAAAAAAATATATTTATAAATAGTTTCAACAGAAATGGTAAACGTTGAAATTGAATTAAGTAAACAAAAACAACAAAATGGGAGACACTGTGACTGAATGTAGAAAATTAATGTTTAATGAAAAACCAGGGTGAAATGGTTTTGTTTAGTCACAAATTCGTAAACTAATATTCTTAATAAATAGCACAAGGGAGAGGACAGGATCTAATTTGCGAGGTAATAAACATTTGTGGGCAAAGGATAAATCAAATCAAGGCAAATTTGCAGCAACAAGGTTTTGAAGATCCTTGAGATCAACCAAAAAGATGATACTTTCCTTCTCTCTGTCTTTCATTCATTTATCGTTAGAGTAATGAAGAGAACATGAAAGAGAAGAAGAGGAAGAAACAATGTAAAAGAGAAGTGAAGGAAAATGATGAGAATTGAAATGTAAAAAATACCAGCAAAGCAGATATAAAACACGGCAAGATTAGAGTCTTTTTTTGCAACTGATTTGTAGTCGAAACAATAAGATTTGATGGTTTGACAGAGAAGATGAAGAGACATGATTAAATGAAATTTACCTTACGTAGCCAGTGTAATTGGTTACCCAATCGAATGGAATCGAGTGAATTACTGCGTGATCTGTGACGATGATTTGTACCGGTCAGGTCATTTGGACGGTGACTGTCTCCACGAAATGACATTGATTTTAATGGTTTTTGGGTTGGATTTAATGTCTTCGCGTTGGATGAGGTAATCATCTAAGAGCGGAAAGCTCTTCAATTTAGAGGATGAGTTTAGAGATGATCTCGATGGGAGGGTGAAGGTGGAAGTGGAAGTTAGATTAACTTTAGCAATAGATAACAGGGGGAGAGACACAGAAAGTGAAAGAGAGAGAGAGAGAGAGAGAGAGAGAGGAAAAACAGAAATTAAAAAAAGAGGAAAACACACACAAATTGAGTAAAGTGTGTAAGGAGACAAAATAGGAATAGCAAAAAAAAGATCAGCTCAGGTTATGCAAGACAGAGAATTGAATTGATAGAAATTAAATTGACAATGAAGGTGGTATGGGCGATGATGATGATGAAGATAATTGTTTAATGTTGACAAATAGACAGGGTGAAGAAAACAAAAGGCAGAAAGAGAAAGAAAAACTATTGCACATATTCAAGAAGATGATGAAGCAGGAGAGACAAACGATGGTGGTCGTGGATGGTGATAATGGTGATGGTGATAGTGGTGTCAGCGATCGAAATTTTCAGTCGCAATCAAGGTAGCAAAGTGATTAAAGAAGACGAGGAAACACTGTTTGAGTTCTTGTTGGCTCTAGTAAATTGTAATTACACTGGGAAAAAGCAAACAGATTTGCTTGGCGAAGCCCAAAAACTGTCCAAATGTTCAATTTTTTGAGACACTTAAGTGAATGTACAAAAATGCAGTAACAATATATCAATATATCACCAAGATATCAATAAGCAAGTCGTAAGAAAAAAACGGTGTTTTGATGTTTATTATATTTTCATATAACAACAATAAACACTGGTGTAACCTGGCGGGGAAGACTTACTATTACGTCTGCGTAATTTTAATGTTGATTAATGTAACCATGGATTGAAAAGAGCGCCAATTTAGGTATTAATTGAATGAACCCTAGAAAGGCATTTTATTTAATAAACTTGATTAATGAGGAAATGAATTGTAACCCAATTTAACGGTAATTTAATGAAATAAATATTAAAATGTTACTTTGTAATTTATGTAAAATAAAAGTCAATGTATTTCTTTCATATCATTCAACATCTAGCTTTGTCAATGAGATTTCGTCAAGCTATTAAAATTGACTAACCAAGTTTATTGACGAGGAAACGATGAAAAATTATGATAAATTTACTTGATTAAATGTTTCTCATTAAGTTTGAATTATTCGATCTTTTCGCTTCTTTTACTCACCAAGTCTTATCTTTGATCATTTTCCTTTGACGCACATTTGTCCAATAAATATTTACCGTTTGTCTGTTATTTATGCGTAAATTGCATTTCGATTTTCGATAATTTTGTTCGCAATCGTTGTCAGTCTTATTTAATTATCATTGTCTGACTGTGTTTAAAGATTAATGTTTGATACGAGATTATCTTTTATAAGGATTAGAATATCATGTGTATTGATCATGACTGGCGACTGTTAAGATAACAGACAAACATGTGAATAGTCGGTTCTATCCCAGATCACGATAACACCAAATATACAAAAGTCGAAAGAATTAGGTTTAAGTAGAAAGTAAGCAATAATTTTACTAGCCACTGGTTGTGACTTGTCTTAAACTAAATCAACGACTTTTGATCAAAATTAGCAGCATGAATCATGAGGGATTAATTAATTCTTGTCTTTTGACAAATATTAACATTAACGTGATCAAAGTGCTGAATTAAATACAAATGATGATGAAATGAACAAACTCAAACTGAGAATAGTCAATCTAATTTTTAGCTGAAAAAATTGGATTTGCAAAATTTTAATCCTTCGAAACATTAACCTGACCGTCTTTCACGCATCAGTGTTAGCGTGAACTAGGAATAATACATTCGAGGGTGAGTTAGGGTTCGCATCACGTCAAAAACGGATTGATGAAAAGTTTCAGGCGCATTTGCAGCAGAGCGTTTTTACTTTGTTTTTAGAATATCGTATTTACTGGGTTATTCAAAAGTCACGCTCCATATTCTTTCGCTTATAACTTTTTAAAGAAGTAACTTAGAGAGTTCAATGGTATATCAAATTAAAGAATTTTTAATGCGAATTTTTATGAAAACATTTACAAGAATTTCCGGTCACCGAATCATATTTTCGAAATTCCGACCATTGGAAGCTACAACATGTTAAAGTCTTTTGTAGAAATTCTCAATGGTTTTGGCACACATTTCTGTTGTAACAGTTTTGCTAACATTATGGATAGCTTCTTGCAGTGTTTCAAGCGTGTGTCTACTACCTTTATAGGCCTTGTCTTTAGTGTAACCCCAATAGAAAAAATCCATTGGATTGAGGTCGGGTGAGTTAGCTGGCCATTCAAATGAATTTTTTGTGGTATCCTAGTGCTTTGTTGCTTATTTAGAAGAATCGAGTTCTGCCACACATTATTGAACCAAATGATAAGTCCAGGTCGTAGGTATACAGTGCTAATACTTTTGAACATGATTGCGGCATCTTGAAGATGCTTTCAACAATCGTTCCAACTGCAGTTAATCTCAGATTCGGAGGTTTCGTTTTGCTGTCATATTCTTGTTTATCTAGACTACTTATTTTCTTGGAGCTCCTTTAGCTAGCATGAGTTGACTTTTTTCTTCTTTGTTTTAAAACCAATGTTATTCAATGTTGTGTTCATTTCTATGCTTATTGCTGTTACTTTCGTTTTGATTTTATCGAAAGAAATGTCATCAGCATAAATAACTGGTCTCGTTTTTATATAATGTGTTCAGTAATTTCAATAGAGAACAGTATTGACCCCAACGTTGATCCTTGAGATCCTTTTTTTTCTTCATTCGAGTTATTTCGTGGTCAGGTATCTTAACGACTGTACTTGTCTCATAGAGAAAACTTTGAACGCGTTTTCGTGTTTCGAGCTTGCTTGATTGTTTCAATGATTGATTTTCTTTCGATGTTATCGAAAGCTCAGCACGTCTACCGCACGTATTGCCACTTTGTCTCTCGCTTGATATTCTTTTGATGTAGTTTCTTCTAGTCCCATTGTTGTTAATTTTAATGATTAGCAAATTGTTATTATCGCTGATTTTCTATTTTCAAACCCATAGAAGTAAGGCATTCGAATCAAGTTAAATGAGTATTGATTCTGTGCACTAATTGGAAAGTTACATGATTCTTTCTTGTTGTTGTGTCGTACCAGTTTGTTCAACATGTTTTCAGTTGCTACTTGGGATCTAGTTGCTAGGTGAACTTCAGTTTTCAACTATAAAAATGTGACAAAATAAATAAGGAAAACAAATAAGATCTGGTGTATTTTAAAGCTTTGAAATAAGATAGTGGCTTCGTTTATTGAAAGAAATTCACCGTTATTGATGACAGAGCGTTTCGCAAGAAATATCACATTTACTTGATTCTTTTTTAGAAGAATCATTCTGTCGTACATGATAATATTTGTTGAACTTATTCTTGATAGTTTAACATTTCTGTCTGAAAAATTGAGTTAGTTAGGGTTTGGGAATAGTACAATAAATGGGAAAAAAGGAAAATAAAAAATAAAAAAGGAAAGTATACATGTAGGAAAAGGGAAAAAATATTAGAGAAAATATGAAATTATTTTCCATGGCTATTTCGATATGAGATGGATCCATGATGTTATTACGTTTTGTTTCCTTTAATTTGGATCGTCTTCTTTGGTTACAGGATTCAACTTGTCGCCAACTCCTGTCTTAAGTGCACTAAGAGCGTAGATCTGTAGGCATATTGGAAGTCAGGTTTTTTGATGTATTGCTATTTCGCACTATTTTTTCTTTCACAATCGTCATATTCAGAATATTGAAAGGTTGTGGAAGATCTTCAATTTTCAAACCCATAGAAGTTAGGCATTCGAATCAAGTTAAATGAGTATTGATTCTGTGCACTAATTAGAAAGTTACATGATTCTTTCTTGTTGTTGTGTCGTACCAGTTTGTTCAACATGTTTTCAGTTGCTACTTGGGATCTAGTTGCTAGGTGAACTTCAGTTTTCAACTATAAAAATGTGACAAAATAAATAAGGAAAGCAAATAAGATGTGGCGTATTTGAAAGCATTAAATAAAAAAGTGGCTTCGTAGCTCAGTGGTTAGAGCACTGGTCTTGTAAACCAGGGGTCATGAGTTCAATCCTCATCGGAGCCTTTTTTTATTTCATCCATCGATGAATTATATCAGCAATCATAAAATGATAATCAAGTAATAATTGTAACATTGTTTTAATTTATTTATATTGCTATTATGTTTATGGGAGAATTCATAATTTTTAAATTACTCTTATTGAGATGGTATTTTATGCAGCAAGCTTCTTGGTTTCATGTTGTAATGGGATAATGGGAAGAGGTTTATTTTTATAATTTAAATTTGTTGCTATTAAATAGAGGATGAGACAGAAACAGAAAAAGAGAGGTGGGGAAAACGAAAAAGAGACAAGGTGTATGCGTGAGTGTGTGTGTGATTTGTGTTGAAAGTGAGATTGTAAGAGAAAGAGATAAAGAGAGTAAAAATAAAGAGGAAAAGAAAGGTAGAGAGAGAAATGAAAATAGATTTTGCGACAGTTTATCCTTGATTGCTCCTAAATTACTCGAATGCTTCTCTTGCTGTTGTATCGTGGATAAATGTGGTGGATTACGTTATCTCTTCAATTAACTATAACTTTATTCAAGATGCGCCGACCATTTTCATTAAACCTTCGCTCGTCATTGATTTGGGTCGTTCAATGGGTAATCCAAGTCCTCGATCCCAGACTAATGAGGCTGTGACTCCAAGAGCACGAGAGACGCCAAAAAGAACGGTATAGAAAGTCATTTCTTTCAGACCATAGTACTGCAATTTGATTAAGAGGTAGAAACAAGGTAAAGTAAGTATAAAGTAATAAAATCTAGAAACCTAAACGACAAGTGTATTTATTATAGCTATTGAGTTTCCTGATTACCTGAAGGATTACACCACTGTGAGCGTCAACATTTGGCCAAGGGTTTTTTACTTTTCCAGTCTCCATGAGAATAGGAGGAACAACTTTATAAATTGTAGATACTAATTTAAACATTGGATAGTCTGGCAAATGTTTTAAACAGAATTCTCGCTGAGCTGTGTATCGAGGATCAGTTTTACGTAAAACTGCGTGACCATAACCAGGAATAACCTAAATTTACAAAGCAAACAAAACAACAAGAGGATTAGATTACGATTTATTTTCTATTAATAGGCTATAAAATGATGTTATATTTGGATAATTGTCTAACCTGTCCTGATCCGAGAGTTTTACGACAGAAATCGGAAATTTGTGCTTCAGTTGGGTTATCACCCAATTGTTGTTGCATTTTGGTAATAAAAACCAAAACTTCTTGGTTGGCAAGACCATGAAGTGGCCCAGCTAAACCACACATACCAGCAGCAAATGAGAGGTATGGATCAGATAAAGCGCTTCCGACAAGATGAGTAGCATGAGCACTTACATTACCCCCTTCGTGATCACTGTTAACATGTTGAAACAGCAGAAAACAAGAGGAAAATTATATCATTGAGTATATAACAACATGGTGAGAAAATTATAGAGGGAAAGAGGGAAAGTAAAAACGTGATAAGCAAAATTTGTGAGCTAAGTTACCTGTGAATGGTGAGATATAGTCGCATTAATTCAGTGAATTTTTCATCCTTGAATCCTAACATATCAACAAAATTAGCTGACCAATCCTTTTTGGGATCAATAGCACCTATTGATGATCCATCTCGATAAAGATTTCGGTAAATAGTAGCAGCGATTGTTGGCAGTTTAGCGATTAAACTCATTGCATCGTCAAAAGTGTATTCCCAGTACTTTGATTTGTGAACACCTTCAGCGTATGCTTTAGCAAAAGCAGATTCAGTATTACAAGCAGTAATAGCCGCAGCAAATTGAGACATTGGATGAAGATGAGCTGGGAAATTATTTAACATTGTTACTACATGAGCTGGTAAATCTGCATGAGCTGCCCATTCTTTTGATAGATTCTTTACTTGGTTTTCTGTTGGCACTTCACCAGTCAATAAAAGCCAGAATAATCCTTCTGGTAAAGGTTCTTGACCACCTGGCGCTTTTGGTAAAAGATCTCGACATTCAGGGATTGAATAACCTCTGAACCTAATACCTTCTTCAGGGTCCAAATAAGAGGTTTCAGTAGCCAATGCTTTTATTCCTCTCATACCACCATAGATCATATCTACAGTAACTTCACCAACAACCTTACTTCCATAAACTGCTCGAAATTCTTTGACTTTTTTGGCATGTTCACTAATCTTTGCACCAACTACATCTTTTAACTCCTGATTACAAAAGATTGCAAAATAACACAAAAATTAACATATATCTGTAAGCTTAATGATTGAAAAGGTTAAAAGATTATGAAAATTATCGAGTAAAAATGAATAGTACAAGGTCATGAAAAGGTTAAAATAGCTGAGTAAAACTGATTGAAAGTCCCTATTAAAGTGAAATGGCCAACTTACGGACGAAGATGCATTCCTTGATGACAAAACACTGATGACCGGTCGGTTTTTCTATAAAAAAGTAGGGTAAAACAAAAATGAGTTAGTGGAATGAAACGAGTGAAGAAAAGATCATGATGAGAAGAATACAGGGAAAAGTAAACTGTCCATGGATCGGGTAAAGGTTACTTTTTCGTACCTGTAATTGAAAAGTTGTACGGGCTACACGAGAAAGGATCATTTTTATCGAGAACGATCACAGAATACCAAGTAATTTAATTCACAGAAATTCAATAGAGATATCGACTTTGAATGATAAAATGAGTTGTAAATGATAAACCAAAAGCAGGTTTGCTTACGCATGAGCATGATTGCGGCTCTTGCTTCAACCGATTCATTAATCGATTATTTGATTAGGCTAATCGATTGAATTAAAAATTTAACAATTTAATTGAAAAAATATTTGCTGTATTCAATTGGAAAAAAATTAACGGCTTAATTTAAAATTCTGGTTTACTTATGTTCAATTCAGATATTGCATCCTCTTTATATTGGAGAGGTTGAGGGTATAGATATCGTATCGTAGCAGTAAATAACTAATCAAATACTTTAATGAGAAACATACAAAGTAATAATGACCGGAATATTCCGCTGAGCTGAATAGTGATTAATAAATGATTAAATCATAATTTCCCAACAAATCAATTCATCAGGTGATACTGTCTGACTGTTGGGAGCAATTCATTGTGCAAATGATTATGAATCATGATAATCTAGAGGTAGTTAATAAAGCGAGAAATGTGGAAAGTACAAAGAGTAAGAGACAATCTTTCAATTAAATTATAATTGTAATCCACTTCACTAATTGTCGGTGCGCATGATGTGATTGAAATGATATTAACGTTAAATATTTAATTCATGGGCCAGTTTGAAAAGAGAGGGTGAGGGTGAGCAACAGATAAAATTATACAATGAACATTTGAAATCAAAGTTGATTTGATTTGCTGGCTATTTTTGTACAATGATGACATTGGTGAACACTCTAGGTTAAATTTTGCTCCATCAAGTAAAGTATCATCCATGTGCATCTGATAATTAAGAGTTGAATCAAAATTGACATTTGATTTATTTTCTCCTACATGTTGATTGTTTCTTATTGGATTTTTACAAGGCCATTGAAAAATTTGCTTCCTTGATGTTGGCGAAATGTTTTCGTAAATAAATAAAGTGCACTTAAGATTGAATTGGGGCAGTTTAAATGTTTATATGTATCTGTGTGTATATATAAAAATTAACTCATTTATTTGTTGAAATCGATTGACCATGATTTCTTTTGGCTTAAACAAAAATCCAAAATCAACAGAAAAAAATGTTATGAGCCTGAAAGAGGAGCAGCAGAAGAGAGCGATAAAAAGTAAATAAAGAAGCGAAATAAAGAAGAACAAAATATGATCTGAGGAACATTCCGTTATTATAAAAGAATAGAATATAACTTTTTTGTATTTTTATATTTGGTTGATCTGCAAGGATTCCTGATTTTAAAGTTCTTTCTTTTTTGGAATCCTCTTGATGAGTAGATTTTTGTTTCTATGATTGGTCTTGATAATATTTATTTTCCCTTTAAAAATATTCAATATTTATTAGTCTTCTTTGTATCCTTTCTTCATTTATCAGTTATTGTTATTACTGCTTCTTCCAAACTACCAACGTTTCTTATAATCGTCAATTGAAACACCTCCAGGGCCAAGATAAACAACCATCAGTAAACCTCCTACCACGGATAGAGTTTGGAAGAAATCGTATTTAAGGAAATCTCGAACTGATTTATGTAAGTCTAATGTCCACCAAGCATTTAACCAGAAGTTGAGACAAGTTAGCCATAAAACAAGTACAAATGCACTTAATTTAGTTTTAAAGCCAACAGTTACTAGAATCATGAGAGAACAGGCAACTGGAATCTGTATAAATTGGAGAAGACTGAATTCGAATCTTAAAACAGTGATGAACATGAAGACGAGCAAAATTCTTCCCAATAGCTGCATATAGTTTTTGGGCTTATTTTCATCAAGAGTTGGCACACCAGCAAATAAACTTCGACCTTCTTGTTTAGATTCAGCTAACAATAGTAAAACAGCACCACATAATGATAAATTTCTCAATAGGAAAGGTAGATCCCAAAGAATGCTGTAACCAATTGTCTGCAAAATAAGAAAAAGGCTTATTAATTTTTCATTGCATTAATCATTGATATTTAGACTGCTATGATTTAAAAAAGTTATACGCAAACATTGTATCACGCAAGTTAATTTAAAGTCAATATTCCACCGCGACAAGATAAATACGAGTAATAAATAAGATGAAATATTTCTGATAATACTTGTGTACTGACCTGCACAACAATAATTGAGAATAATAAGAAACAGGCATATGGGACCTGATATCTGATGAGGACCATGATTGAGCCTCCTAATTGGCCGACAAGATTGAAAAGGACAAACATGGTAGCTAGAAAATAACCACAGCCCCATGACATGTTCATAAATTCTCGTTGTTCCGACCATTGAAGATACATACGGAAGCCATCCTCGATGAATGTTGATATTAAACATAGACGTGCTAGTGTTGGTAAAATATGTTTGGAATGGCGAAGTACCTAGAGACGAAACCGAGATGATAAAAGAAAAAGAATTAAAAAAATGTTGAGATGTGTAAAGAATTATTGCCAAGTATTAGTGAAGTGAAATTGTAACAAGGTGATAAAAAGACAAGGCATCCAACGAGTCGAAATGAATGGTACAAACCTTATCAACTGTATCCTCGAGTTTGGGTAGAAGCCCATTTTGAACAAAATTATTCATCTTGAATATAGAATTGATTGATCTGGATTAAATCACTTTTCACGGGTTGGTTGGCTAATCAAATTAGATGAACAGATCAAAAAATTAAATTAGATTAAGATAGAAGATAACACAAAAATAATGGAAATAGTCAACGTTGTATAATTTAAACAGAGCACAAGCAAACACAGAGAACAGAGAAAATATCAAACAAAATGTATATACACAAATTTAAATAGCTACCTAGGATGATAATGGTTAAATCGAGTTGAATTGTTAATTGTCAGGCTTAAAGGAGATGTAGAGCACGAAATTATTTAAAAATAATAAAAACATGGACTAAAGATAATTAAATATACAAATGAATTGAAACCAGCATTAGCAAAGCCGTCTGAAGAAATCCGTTGCCTGACACGCATACATTTACAGTCCCTAACATCACATATGAGATCCAGAAAGAGGGAAAGAAAGAGAAGGGAAAGAAAGAGAAAGAAGAGAAGGAAGGGAAAGAAGAAAGTGAAAAAGTGGGGAACTGGAAAAAATAAGGAAGGAAAATTCAAATTAAAATCGAATGGTAGATGAACATTATCAGATTAGTAGGTCAATTTACAATTGATTAACTGGTCTTAGTATTGGTCACTTTTATGGTCTCAATTAATTAATAAATGGCATTGATATTTATATATGTTTTTTAGTGAGAAGTTTCTGCTATCTGTATTATCAAATCAACAGCGGTTTTTAATTTTAGTAATTAATCAGGTTTTATGAATAATTATTAATTAAACACAGATAAAGGATTAAAATTAACTTCAAGCTTATATTCCATTAGATCTCCTGGAATCTTGGGTCTACAGTTGTGATTTGAAGTTTCTGAATAAAAGTTTTGGTGAGCTCAACTTCAAGACCAATCATGAGACCAATTTTGTCAGCTGTTAGTACAACATGTTTGAAGCTGTTGGTTATTTGATCTTTGTAATTGTTACATTAAATTGGTTTATTTCTTCAAATTTCGATACAATTGAAGGTGAGTATTCAATTAATATTTCAATCTTCGATAAATCTTATTTTTGATCTTAATCCTGACTTTTCTAAATAATTTTCGTTCAAACGATTAATACTTTGAATATTTCCCTGCGTTGATAGCCTTGTCTTGTTAATTAATTTAGTTGTATTTTTTTCTTTACATTTCATCCAGACTCATCATGATTAAGATCCATTAGGACTAGGCTTTGGGCTTACTTGAACCATTTAACCCTTAAAAGCCTTTTCTTGTCAAAGGAAAATTGAGACTGTTTCGATTTTATTTGTTAAACAATTGTCATCTCTTAAGAAATTATTTCACTTCTCATAATTCATGATAAATCTATGAGCATGTAACAAATTGTCGAATAAGCTGCTAAAAATCAGTTTACATTCCTATAGGTGGCAGGTAATCTGTTTATACCTGTTGGTCTCTGTTGATAGCAACCGTAAACTTTTCTCTTGCTTTGACTGTTGTTACCTGTTATTTTTTCACTTGCATTTACCTCTCCCGCCAAGTTAATTTAAAAAATCATCTTTATTACAATTAATTAATCGTTGTACTACATAATCTAAGGCTCATCTGATGAGTCAAACTAATGAACATTGGATAGAATGTAAGTAACTATTCAGATTGCTTTTTTCATTAGTTTAAAATCAACTTAATTCTATGACTTGAAAACTTTAACTCTTGAAGCCTCACCCTTTTTCTTTTTACCTTCTCCCCCCCCTCTCTCTCTCTCTCTCTTCTCAATGTCAGGTTTAATCTATTTCCTTATTTTTCCTTTTTAATTAGTTTACAATTCAACTAGGACGCCCTGTGGAATAGAAAAATCAACTGAATTAATTTCCCATTCTCTGGTTCGGTGACTCTTTTCTCACTCTGTTTCTCAGCCTTTCTGTCACTTTTACTCTCTGGTTGACTTGACGTTGTTATAAACTTTCATCAAGTTTCAAGACCATGAGGGGTATAGATCTAGCTGAAGAAACTGGCAGCTACAGATTAGCTGTGAGTCCTGATTTACCTGACGATGGTTTGACTCCAGAAGGCCGACCCAGAGCCTTAAGATTTAAGAAAACTGATTCCGCTCGTTTGACAGAGAAGCCTGATGTAGCCGAGTTAAAGCAAGAGATACAGCTGGATGAACATCTCTTACCTTTGGATATTTTGATTGGTCAACTTCAAACTGATCCAGACCTTGGTTTAACACCAGAACAAGCTCATGAAATGCTACTGAGAGAAGGACCAAATATTTTGACTTCAACTAAAACCGTTTCTACACTGACACGGCTGACTCGTAATTTATTTGGTGGCTTTTGTTTACTTCTTTGGATTGGTGGATTCATTTCTCTGCTTGCCTATTTATTGAGAATCAGAGCTGGACAGGAATCACCTGGAGACAATCTTATTATTGCCATATTACTGATTGTTGTTGTCCTTTTGATTGGATTCACATCTTTCTACCAAGATACCAAGAGTGCAAAATTAATGGATGCTTTCCGTAAAATGATACCTCAAACCGCAACTGTTATTCGCAACGGGCAAAAATACAACATACCTGTTGAAGAAGTGGTTGTAGGTGACTTGATAGAAATTCGCAGTGGAGATCGAATCCCTGCTGATTTGAGGATTATTTCGTCGCAAGGATGCAAAGTTGACAATTCAAATCTAACCGGAGAATCAGAACCACAGTTGAGAAGTTATGAACTTACATCAAACAATCCTTTGGCTACCGCTAACCTTGCATTCTTCTCGACTCATTGTGTTGAAGGTATTGCTCGTGGTCTTGTGATATATACAGGTGACCGAACTGTCATGGGGCGCATCGCATCCCTTGCATCTGGACTTGAACTGACTGAGACTCCGATTGCCAAAGAAGTTGATAGGTTTATAAGGATAATGACTGGAATCTCAGCCATTATTGGATGCATCTTTTTCGTGTTTGCTTTCTTCAGAGGTTATCTGTGGATCGATGCTGTTATACTTTTGATCGGTATCATCATTGCCAATGTCCCAGAAGGTTTACTTATTACTGTTACTATTTGTCTTGCTCTGACTGCCAAACGAATGGTTTCAAAAAATTGTTTAATAAAAAATTTGGAGGCAGTTGAAACTCTTGGCTCAGTTTCAATCATATGTTCCGATAAAACTGGAACATTAACACAAAATCGTATGACTGTATCTCACATGTGGTTTGATAATCAAGTTGTAGAAGCTGATACAACGGAAGAACAAAATGGTTTGTCTATGAAACATTTTTTTCTATTTTTCATTTCTAACACATCTTCTCTTTCTTTCTAATTTCAATTCTGTCAGGAGTTCAATTCGATAAAAAAGCTCCCGGATGGAAGAGTTTGTCTAGATGTGCCATGTTATGTTCACGTGCCGATTTTAAAGCTAATCAAGATCTTGTGCCAATTTTAAAACGCGAAACAACTGGAGACGCAACTGAAACAGCCATCCTCAAGTTCATGGAACTCTCTGTTGGTGACGTTATTTCTTATCGACAAGCTCATGCAAAAGTTTGCGAGATTCCTTTTAATCCAACTGATAAATTTCATGTGAGTTTTGCGTTAAATCATAGTTTTTTCGAATTCTAATTCCTTATCTCTATTCATAGATCACTATTCATGAAATTGAGGATGGAATTAATGGTCATCACCTTCTTTGCATGAAAGGAGCTCCAGAAAAAGTCTTAGAAAGATGTCGTACTATTTACTTCAAAGGCAAAGAAAAGATTCTAACGCCAGAAATAAAAGAAGCTGTTATTGATAGACTTGCTGACTTGGCAAGTGGTGGAGAGCGTGTAATCGGATTTTGTGATTTAACCTTACCCAAAGATAGATACCCTATTGGATATCTATTTGATCCGGATCTGAAAAATTTTCCCGACAGAGATCTACGATTCCTAGGCCTACTTTCAATGATCGATCCTCCCAGAGCTGCAGTTCCTGATGCAATTGCTCGCTGTCGATCTGCAGGAATCAGAGTTATCATGGTTACCGGTGATCATCCGGCTACAGCTAAAGCAATTGCTAAAAGTGTTGGAATTATCTCAAAAAATCATGAAACCGTAGAGGACATTGCTCAACGCCTGAAAATTAGACCCGAAGAGGTTGACACTCGACTTGCTAAGGCTATTGTTGTCCAAGGATTTCAATTGAAGACTATGATTAAATCAGAATTGGACTCAATTTTGACAACATACGATGAGATAGTATTCGCTCGAACATCTCCTCAACAGAAGCTTGCTATAGTTGAGGGATGTCAACGCATTGGAGCTGTAGTTGGTGCCACTGGGGACGGAGTTAATGACTCACCTGCTTTGAAACAGGCTGATATCGGTATTGCAATGGGAGTCACTGGAAGTGATGTGAGTAAGCAGGCTGCAGACATGATTTTGTTGGATGATAATTTTGCTACCATTGTTGCTGGAGTTGAAGAAGGTCGCTTAGTTTTTGAAAATTTAAAAAAATCTATGAAATACTTACTCACAAGTAACATGCCTGAAGTTGTCCCTTTCTTGTTGTTCGTAATCCTCGATATTCCACTGCCATTAGGAATTATAACAATTCTTTGTATCGATTTGATTACTGACTTGGCTCCTGCTGTTTCATTAGCTAACGAAGAACCTGAACATGATATTATGAGACGACATCCGAGGGATCCTAAAACTGAAAAACTAATTAATTCTCGTCTTATCACAATGTCCTATTTCCAAATCGGCGTTATTCAAGCTGTTGCAGGTTTTTTCGCTTACTTTGTAGTTATGTATGAAAATGGATGGTGGTTTACCACACTAGTTGGATTGCGAAGAGAGTGGAACTCAAACGCAATCAATGATCTTTTGGACTCTTACAATCAAGAATGGGTAAGAAAAATTCATATCTAAAATTCTATATTTTCTAATTATAATTTAATCTCTTTAATTTCTGATAGACTTATAAACAAAGAAAAATATTAGAATATACCTGTCACACTGCTTTCTTTGTTACAATTGTCGTCGTTCAATGGGCTAATTTATTAATTTGTAAAACTCAAAGAAACTCAATTTTCCAACAAGGAATGAGGTAAGTTGTCAATTTCTCAATATGATTTTGGTTCCACTAATGTCCTGTAATTTTTTATTTTCATCCAGAAATCATGTTCTCAACTTTTCGCTGCTATTTGAAACTATTCTAGCTATTCTACTGTGTTATTTCCCTGGCATGCAAATCATTTTCCGAATGTATCCTGTCAAGTTAGTATAACTTTTATACTTTTGTTTGCACAGCTAATGATAAATTTTATTATTTTCCAGTTTCGCTGTATGGTTTATTGGAATACCTTTTGCCTTTGTTGTTTTCATCTATGACGAGTCTAGAAAAGCAGTTATTCGTAAAAATCCAGGAGGATGGCTTCAACAAGAAACACTTTATTGATCTCAAGTATTGGAACTAAATGGCCTTATTTAGTTGTTTTTTATCGTTTGCTCACACTAAAAGACAAAGTATCACCAAAAAGCTATTTTGCTTACAATAACTTATCCTCTCAGGGAATTTCTCTATTCATAGTATTCAAACTCACCTTTTTTATATTCTTTTATAAAAACGACAAACTTCTAGAAAGATGATTTTCTATACCTATCATCTCATTTTCGTCACCACTGTCCAATCATTGAACAAAATGAAATGCTGCTATCAATCTACAACCATGTCAACAAAAAATCGATTCAAGCAAAGAATCTGTCAATTCCTGAATCTCAATCAAGATCGTCTATTTTTCAGCTTTATTCTCCCTGTCCTCACTCCTAAACTATTTTATTGATCACCATTTCTCTATTGTTAATCTCACCGGTCAAGATCTGTGTGCATTTGATGTGCAAAATTTTATTTTCTTTCACACATCTTCAAAATTTACATCCACCACAATCACTTTCATTATGACTTTGTCCAGATGATGTGCGATAGAAAACTGTTATTTATTCAAAACATTTGTATTCAATGTTTTCACGCTTGTGTACATGTTACATATTGATTAAAAAGCTATGTAATATGAATTCCTTTTCTTTATACTTGTCTTTTAATTTGAAAACATATCTAAAACATTTTACCCAATGATCCTTATTTAATCCTATTACAAGACAAAGTAATTGAGGGTAGAAAATTGGATGATCTTTTTGCATAAACCATCTTTTAACTAAACTAAACTAATATAATTGGGATTATAATATTGCTGTATAGGAGGTCTTTATTGATTTTAATTGACGTTGAAAGGTTTCCACAATGTATTAAGTGACTTTCGAATTAGCTAATCTTCAATGAAACTCTATTCAACTAGTCACCGCTTTTTGAGATACAACATAATCTTCGTTTGCTAAACTCCAGAAATCTAATTAAAACTTGGACATGAATATAAATACTAATCATTGTAATAAAATAAAGATCATGAAACCCCTAAAAAATACCTCAAAACATCTCTCATCTTTAATTCCCAATTCCTTAAATCAATTATACCAAAATTTGTAAAATATGTAACCAAACAATACACGCAATGTATAATAACAAAAATCATAACTTGTAAAGCCCTCTCTTTTTTAAAAATAGCGGCGATGCTTGTACAGGGGGAGCTTCAATGTCTCCTTGGTTACTTTTAGGAAACGGAAAGCAGACTTATTCTTCATAAAACAGTGTAAAACAGCCTCTTAAGAGTTAACAATAAACAGTTTGTCGGTGTTAGTTTATTAAGTTTGTGTTTTCTATCATCATGGTAAGTCATCTTCTTAATTTTTATTAAATGATCCAATTTTAATTATACGATATTTAATGATTGATATTGTCTTTTCTTTGTGAACAATTTAGCCACCCAAGCAAGATTCAAAGAAAAAAACTGATACCAAGGCTCCTAAGAAGAAGGAAGGAGGAGGAGGAAAGGCCAAGAAAAAGGTTTGTTGATTTAATTATTTGTTTTGTAATTTAATTTGGCTGCCATTGTATTTATTTGGTCTAATCTTTAAGCTGTTGGCCCTTTATGCCCTGTTTTTGTTGGTCTCAGTATCTTCAAAAACTCTGTTCGTTAAATGGCAATTTTTTTAATAATTTACTAATATTCCATCTTCTTTCTTTTTTTAACCTTTGTAGAAGTGGTCAAAAGGAAAAGTTCGAGATAAGTTGAACAACTTAGTCTTATTCGACAAAGCTACCTACGATAAATTATTAAAAGAAGTACCTAGTTATAAACTTATAACTCCTTCAGTTGTATCTGAAAGGTTGAAGATCCGTGGATCATTAGCAAGGAAAGCCTTGGAAGAGCTCCTTCAAAAAGGACTGATTAAGCAAGTGATCAAACATCACTCTCAAATCATCTACACTCGTAACACTATTGCTGGTGAAGTCCAGTAATATTTGGTATTTATAATCAAATTTTTGATTAATAAAATGTTTTGAACTTCTAAATATGATTTCTTGTCTAGTGAATTTTTTGTAAACAATTACGGGTTGATGTCTTGAGACTATTTCACGATTCCGAAAAGAAACATGTGGAGATGATAACGAGTGTTTTTATCGGTTTAATCATTTATTAATTTTAGGAGGAGGAAAAGCCGTAACTCTGGCGAAGTTCAATGTGTTCATATTTTTCTGTTGGTATCCGAGGTTCTTGATCAATAAATGTTTTGAAAGTCGATGTCTCTGTAATCCTAAAATTTGCTCCTCACTTGTTCAATTTTCGTTGTGAATAGTTACATATTCTCCAATAGTTTTTACATTTATTTTCAAAATCAATTATTTGGATGCAATTCCTTCTTGAAAATATTACCTCTTATATCCATTGCAATAACGTAAGCATCATCGGGCATTATTTCAAGCTTAACCCACTTACTTGCAAGGAAAAACTCTCTAAATCGTTTGACTACTCCATTGGATCCTCTGTATTCAATAACCTGGACACCATAACGTGATCTCAATGTGGAATCACTCAACTTGAATGCGTCTTTTGATTCAGGAAAGTTATTAAACCACTTGTGACTGGTTAAGATTAACGCCGATGAGCGATCCCACCATTTATGTGTGTCACTTCCGCCATCCGGCTTGACGAGGAAAAATTTATCAATATCGGGATAGTGAGATGACATCATGCCCATTGAATTATGACCTAGATCAAATATATGACCCAATTCATGAATACAAGCTCCTAGAGTAGTAGAATAGCAACCAGAATAAGTGCCTCTGAATAATTAAAAGTGAGAAATGTGTTATTACAAAATTAGATGTAAATTTAAATTGTAACCGTAAATTAATATCTTTAGCTGATTTTCGTTGCATCACTGAGTATTTGCTAATATTCTTTACCTATTTCCACTGTCATCCATTAACATGGTACGATCTATTAAACGGGAGTCAGTAAGACATTCGTTTATCTGGTCAATTCGATTAGGCCAGGAGTAAAGAGAAGAGGTCGATAAAAGTGCAAGTCCACCTCCACCAAGAGCTACATAACCACGCGTCATTTTGCGGATATCAAGAGCTGTCAAACTAGACTTAAGTCGACCAGTACCGGGCTCGCAAACATAACGAGAGAAAGAGCAAAAGGCCAGATATTTACAATTAACATTAGACAGTTTAGATGAAAGTATACAATCAGCCACAAGATCCCATAATTGTTGTTGATCCATCGCCCAAAGCTCTTTATAAGTTTGTTCGAGGGTAAAAGTGTAAACCAAAGGTTGACCATCATCGTCAAGTTCAACTTGGAAAGTATGATGAGCAGGAACTGTTTCGCCGAAAAAAGTTTGCATCATTAGAACGGCTAACGAAATTTTCTCTTTTGCTGATCTCAATGAATTATCATCACCAGGAGTTGATTGGAAGCATCCCTTTTCAAATATTTCACCCCATTCGTCACGGCAGATCAGATAAATGACTCGTAGGCATCTTTGATTCTCAATCTGGGGACGATAAATAAGCTCAAAGTCAACTGAGACCGGATGAATTGTCTCACCACTTATTGTTATCATATTAGAACCCTCTTTTAACGGAGCAAAACATTTAAACATAGAATCGACTATGGGCCATGTAAAAGTGAGTCCATCTTCTCGAGTTAAGGTAACATATTCATTATCTGACCCAATAATAGTTCCACTGATGAGAGCCAAGGAATGATGAATTGTCATTCGATCGCGAATCTTATTCAACTTGATTGCAGATTTATCACTTCGACGGAGAGTCATCTTTACACAAATTCAAAAGCTTTCAAATTCAAGCGATTAATTTAGACAAATGTTTTCAATTTAAATTAATCTAATACGTTATAAAATTTTACAAATATCACAATTAATTTCTAAATTTAATGATTTAAGACTCAATTTTCTATTCTAGTCTTTTTGTTGCTCAGAATCCATGTGTCGTTTTAAAAAGGTATTTTCAACTTTTTGGTACCACCAATCTGGAAGTTGTTTATTCCAATGAGGTGCAGGAGTTTTACGATATTCCCAAACATCATTACCAGAGGCACCAACAACAAATTTTTTCAATCTTTCATTTTCACTGTCGATGACTTTTTGCTGAAATAGGAGTAGAAGAAAACAATTGTTAAAATGATTCAAGACAAAATTTACACTTGAAAAAGATTTCACTGATAGAATATTCAGATAAACTCGTTCTTTTCAATTGTCACACCTAAACCTGGTTCCATAGAAAATAAATAGTCAATTAGCCTAGGATGGAAAGCTCATGTTCAATTTGATGCAGACAGCTGAGAGGAAAAATATATTGAAAAACGAGGTTGACCTCGTGCAGGGAAGGGACTGGAAGCAATTGTGTTACCATTACTAATTATATTAACTATTCTCGATCGAACTACTAATTTCTTGATTAAGATTTAGTTATCAAATAGTCAATATCAATAAAATAAATGAAAAGACCATGGTCAATTGATCATCATATTAGCTAATCTGACTAAATACAAATTTCAACACATAAACTTACCATAAATTGCTCATCACCACTGTGACGGAAAACCATACAATTTTTGTAGTCCTTAATCCATTGGCTACAATCTAAACCTTTTCCGTGAATAAATCTCTGATTAAATCGTTGAAAAAAATTGCAACAATTGGTGAATTCCTCTTTATACCATTCACATGGTCGAACCTTGTTTTGATGAAATGCATGCAAAAAGATATAAATAAATTAAAATGTTGAATTGATTTTCATCAGGGTTGATTTTTCGGATTAACTTACCTTCCAGGCTTCCGGGTGATTACCATCGTATCCTTCAGATATTTCACAAGCAAAATCATCAAAAGCTGTACCACCTAAATAACGTCTATACATGGTAACTTTTTTTGTTTTAAAGACCAATCTATCGATCTTCTTTGATTTACCAAAACAAAAGCCAATTAACTAATTGATTCTGTAAATACAATGAAATAAGGAAGCAAATATTCAAGTAATCATTCGATATTCATGTTCGATAAATATACACAAAAATAACTAAATCTACTAACACAATTTTTAAAAGTCAGCTGGAAATATTAATACAACTAATGGATACAATTCACCTTGGAAACACGTGACTCGGATAGGAAATATTTATATCAAAATGGAAATCGACATTTTTATTAATTTTCTCAAATAAATCCTTTATAATTCATAATTATGTGCATGATAACTACATGATTAGTGCTTGATCCATTAGGAAAATAGAATATTACAGCTCAATATTAGCTCTTGGAAGGTATAAAATACACTGACACTTGTAAGTCGTAATTTCATTTCTTTACAATTGCATCTGTCAGAATAAACTTAACGTGAAGCAATTCAATTAGGAGACACCAGACATTTTCATCAAAACTGAGCTTGTCATTGATCTAGGATACTCGATTGGCAAGGCAAGACCTCGATCCCAAATAAGCGATGCCATAACCCCAAGTGCTCGCGATACGCCAATTATAACGGGATAAAAATTAATCTCTCTTAATCCATAATACTGTAATATGCAGAGATAAAAATCAAAGATATCAAAAAACAAACTATGAATGTAAAATGGATCTGAATGCATGATTGAACAAATTATGCGAAAATTTGCAGCTAACTGATTACCTGAAAGACAACACCACTGTGAGCGTCAACATTTGGCCAAGGGTTTTTTGCTTTTCCAGTCTCCATGAGAATAGGAGGAACAACTTTATACATTTCAGATACTAATTTAAACATTGGATAGTCTGGCAAATGTTTTAAACAGAATTCTCGCTGAGCTGTGTATCGAGGATCAGTTTTACGTAAAACTGCGTGACCATAACCAGGAATAACCTAAGTTTGTAAAACAAGAAAAACAAAAAAGTGTTACTATTATAGAAACTAAAAATGATTTCAGTTTCAATCACAATAATTGTCTAGACTGACCTGTCCCGATTTAAGAGTTTTGCGACAGAAATCGGAGATCTGTGCCTCAGTTGGATCATCACCCAATTGTTGTTGCACTTTGTTTATAAATACCAAAACTTCGCGGTTGGCAAGACCATGAAGTGGTCCAGCTAAACCACACATACCAGCGGCAAATGAAAGGTATGGACTCGATAGACCACTACCGACTAGATGAACAGCATGAGCACAGACATTTCCACCCTCATGGTCACTAAGAATAGTGAGGAATAATCTTATAAAATCAGTAAGCTTTTCATCCTTGAATCCTAACATATCAACAAAATTAGCTGACCAATCCTTGTTGGGATCAATAGCACCTATTGATGATCCATCTCGATAAAGATTTCGGTAAATAGTGGCAGCGATTGTTGGCAGTTTAGCGATTAAACTCATTGCATCGTCAAAAGTGTATTCCCAGTACTTTGATTTGCGAACACCTTCAGCGTATGCTTTAGCAAAAGCAGATTCAGTATTACAAGCAGTAATAGCCGCAGCAAATTGAGACATTGGATGAAGATGAGCTGGGAAATTATTTAACATTGTTACTACATGAGCTGGTAAATCTGCATGAGCTGCCCATTCTTTTGATAGATTCTTTACTTGGTTTTCTGTTGGCACTTCACCAGTCAATAAAAGCCAGAATAATCCTTCTGGTAAAGGTTCTTGACCACCTGGCGCTTTTGGTAAAAGATCTCGACATTCAGGGATTGAATAACCTCTGAACCTAATACCTTCTTCAGGGTCCAAATAAGAGGTTTCAGTAGCCAATGCTTTTATTCCTCTCATACCACCATAGATCATATCTACAGTAACTTCACCAACAACCTTACTTCCATAAACTGCTCGAAATTCTTTGACTTTTTTGGCATGTTCACTAATCTTTGCACCAACTACATCTTTTAGCTCCTGATTACAAAAAAATAAGCAAACTGCTTGAGAAAACTGATATCAAATCAATAAGTATTTAAAGTAATGAACAAAAAATTAACTTACACAAGACAAATTTCTAGTAAATGCAACATCTAACCGCTGTAAGTTTGGCTGAAAATCAATATATAATTCGATGAAAAAGAAAAGATCTTAGCATTGGGGGATAATCTTTATATTATATCTTTTCTTAAGAAAATGATGAATTATTTAAATGGCGATAAGTTACATAATCGATGTGAATCAAACTATGTATCTTATCAAAGAAACAATTATTGAGACAATATAATAAACTATAAATTTCGAGACTGACTTCACGCCAAACGATTTTATAGACTTACCAATGATTTAAGAACTGTTCCAGTAGTTCTTGAAACAATCATCGCTGTTATTTCAAGAAATTTTAACGGCATACATCAGCTGTTATCACAATACATAAACTAAGTCTAATGATCAAGACCCAAAACTCACTCAATCATTTTTTCAAATGCTAGATAAAATGAAGAAAACAAAACAAACTTTTCAATTTATGCGCCAACTATGAAATATTATTAATTAGTACATTTTAGTATAGCAAATGCAACAGTGTTTGAAATTTCAGCAATCATAGCGATTAGTTGCTTATTAGCCATAAAGATTACCATTTTGTTGTTTTATTTTTGCCCGAAAGCTTTAAATGTGTGAAATTTACTTGGCTGAAACCAAATCTTTGATTTTTTCGTTAAGCAGTTCAATGCTTTTAGAGGAACGGATGTTTTCACCAATCCTTTTAAGACGATCAATCAATTCTTGATCATCCAATAGCTGATCAATAGCAGTCAAAAATTCATTTTCATCCATCGAATGAGGAAGAAAACTGCGACCGATCTTCTTTTCTTCAACTCGTTTCCCATTGTCTCGTTGATCACCAGATAAAGGTAGGACAATACAAGGTTTACCGAAATACAGAGTCTCGACAAAAGTATTATTGCCACCGTGGTGAATAACTAAATCAACTCGGGGTAGAATAGCCATTTGATTGATAAATTTATCACCAATCATATTTTCAGCCAATTCAAAATGGTCATGAAATGGTCCTTTGGAAACAATGAATAGATGCTTGGATTTACTCATAATATTTACCAATCGTTTCATCAGGTCAACATCTGCACCTCCCATTGATCCTAACGAGAAGTAAATCTTTTTTCCTGGACGGTCAAAGAAAGTCTCATCAAATCCCAGTGGATCTCCTTGAACCTTTCGGATCATATGATCAAGTCGAAACCATTTATCAGGAACAGGGCCAAACTCGGAATAATCAAGATCTGTTGGATATGAATATAAATTGAGGTACGGTGAGATATCAGCCAAAGCAGTTGGATGTGGTTCAATTTGTTTGGTTTTTAGCCAGTCATCAAATTCAGCTTTAACATCTTTCATGGCATCGACCAGGAAGCTTCTCAATTCAGCTGATGTGACTGGGTCCGTGTTGACGCTGAGGCCAAAGTTGGATGGCGGCACATTGGGTCCACTATATGCTTTCAATGGGTTACATGAGTAAAGTAGTATCCATGGACGACCTGATTTAACGATTGAAGGAACAGTTACATAGAAATCGATTATGATTAAATCAGGAGTAAGTTTTTCGAAAAGAGCTGGCAACTGATGGTCAATTATTTTCACATAATCAATAAAAGACTTGTATGCTGGAACACTGAGTAAGGGAATCTGTTCCTTCGGTGGTTTACTAAAAGTGTAAGCTAAGTTGAACATAAACGTTCCCCACTTTTTAAGACAATCTTGATCATCAGCTATTGTTGGATCATGTAGTATTTCAACCGCAAATTCATGATCTTTGATGAAATTAATCCAAGGTTTGGTAACTGCGAAAGTACATTCATGGTTATAATCACGGAGCATTCGAGCCAATCCAATGCATGCATTAATATGCCCATGGCTTTCATGGGAAACAAAAAAGGTTATTATAAGATTACATTTCGATCAGTGATCAGTAATATTCTTACCCATCCATAGGAAGGAAAAAGATCTTCATTTTAAAAATGTGACTATCAAATCAAGTTAGCCTTCACTTACAATTAGGATTGTTAGCTGAAATAATGTAAAAGCTTTAAGCAAACTGTTTCTATGCAAGACTATCAAGAAAAGATTTTTGACACAAATTGATTGGATTAAGTATTCCCAAGCTACTCATTAATCTCAGTTTACTCGTGGTTTTTCTTGATTGTAACCGGTTGTGGTATCTTTTTGATTGGGCTTTTAACTTTTAAGAACAAGCTTGCAATATTTTTTATTCAAAATCACTGCTATTTTTAAATCATGAAAATGAGTTTCTTGAGATCTGAAGAATACAGCACAAGACATTTATTTGAAGGCTATTAAATATTAAAGTGATATATTGATTATAAATTTATAAAGCTTATTGACACTTTGATTTTGATGTGACTATGAAATATCTTTATGAGCACAAAAATTTTCATGAAAATGGATTCATTAAGTTTAAATTACTGGATTTAAGGACTGATGTCCTTAACTGGCCCAAACTTTTAGTCAGTAATTCAATCAGCTCTTTTCGTATTTTCAACATTTTTGTGTGTCGAAACAGTAGAAAATAAGATGAAAATTATTACACTAAGTAGCTAATAACATGGTGAGAAAAATTTGTCAGAAAAGTTGTAAAGGGAAAGTGGAAAAGTGTGAAAAACCAAAAACAAATTTGTTGACTGAGTTACCTTAGAATCGCGAAACATAGTCGCATTACTTAGTGAATTTTTCTTCTTGTTGGATGTTAACCGCTCAATCTTCGTTGAATGAGCAGATTTTTGTCTCTTTGATTGACAATATTTATTTTCCCTTTAAAAATATTTAATATTTATTAGTCTTCTTTATATCCTTTCTTCATTTATCAGTTATTGTACTGCTTCTTCCAAACTACCAACGTTTCTTATAATCGTCAATTGAAACGCCTCCAGGGCCAAGATAAACAACCATCAGTAAACCTCCTACCACGGATAGAGTTTGGAAGAAATCGTATTTAAGGAAATCTCGAACTGATTTATGTAAGTCTAATGTCCACCAAGCATTTAACCAGAAGTTGAGACAAGTTAGCCATAAAACAAGTACAAATGCACTTAATTTAGTTTTAAAGCCAACAGTTACTAGAATCATGAGAGAACAGGCAACTGGAATCTGTATAAATTGGAGAAGACTGAATTCGAATCTTAAAACAGTGATGAACATGAAGACGAGCAAAATTCTTCCCAATAGCTGCATATAGTTTTTGGGCTTATTTTCATCAAGAGTTGGCACACCAGCAAATAAACTTCGACCTTCTTGTTTAGATTCAGCTAACAATAGTAAAACAGCACCGCATAATGATAAATTTCTCAATAGGAAAGGTAGATCCCAAAGAATGCTGTAACCAATTGTCTGCAAAATAAGAAAAAGGCTTATTAATTTTTCATTGCATTAATCATTGATATTTAAACTGCTATTATGCGAAAGAATAAGTTAAACGTAGACACTTTGATTAAAACGAATTTATAATCGACTGTCGCATTTGAACAAGACGTGGAAAAAAGATGAAGTATTTCCAAACTTTTGCTTGTATGCTTACCCCATGAAAATTATGGTGATTGAGTAAAGTTCTAATAAATTATGTCCGACGAGTTTGTTGTTGTTTACAATGAATGGTTAGGAGAAGGAATACTTTGTGATTCCTTTGTTGTGAGATTCACAAACGAAACACAAAGAGATATAAGAGAGAGAATTTGTCGTTATAATTATTTATTATAATTATTTAGTATATTAATTAGTATAAATATTCGGGAAAGTGAAAGTATGAGTAGTGGGTACAGTGAATATTGGTAACATTCCCGCATTAGGGATAACATTCATCGAGAGAGTTAAAGTGACATTTGGATTATTTTTAAGACCATGACCATCGTCCCAGAAATAGTATTTCACATTATGATTCTTGAGACTTAATTTAGCTTCAGGTTGTCGCAGTAAAATGTGGTCCCAAAGAACAACTTGATTAATAGCATTGGCCGGTGTCTTGTAATGAGCAGTTAGGTATAAAAAGAGTTGCTTGGTATTCCAATCAAAAGCTTTGGTAAAATCAGCTTCTAAATCAAAGTTTAGCATACCAAGATCACAAGTTTCTCGGCCAGCTTGATAATTAGGCAAATTACGGACAGATTCACGGGCTGTTGATATTTTAACAGGTACAACATCACCATATTTTTTGTAGGAAGTTGACATAGCACAAAAAAATGTTAAAGCAGCCAATATGCTCAAAGCAAATGCAAAGACAGCATTAGTACGCGCTAGAAAAGTGTTCATTTTGAAATAAAAAAAGATACTAAAGAGACCTTAAATAATTAAAGATGAAAATTAAATAACTTTAACAATATTAATTGTTGATAATAATTTAGTTAACTTGATGCTTAGAAATACCACTCAATTACAAACACAATTACATGTCAAATGAAGCTGTGTCAATACTACACGTAATCCTTAGTTACTATTGAAAATGGCGCTCAATTCAAACCAAGAAAATTGTAAACAAATTCATTAAAAATTATTTTTTTTTTGAATTATCATAATATTTATCAAATATATTTAAAGTTATTGATTCATATTGTATTAAAGATATTAATATTTTAAATTATGAAAGCTAGATTGTGATGTTATATAATTTAAAGACGGAAACACATGATAAACTTAACATTAAACATAAAAAATTACAGTTGAAATTTTAAAAGCAACAATTAATGAAATTGAACCGTCAACAACCGGATTACGTAATCATAATTAACCTCTTATCGTGAATATAAAAGATTTTATCTGAAAGCTTCCGATTCTAACGATGAAGATTTGATTTTGTTTATATTTCCTTCGAACCGATCTAAAAATGAATGATTAAAATTGCTAAACTTTGTAAACCTCAGCTCAAGTAAAATTATCGTAAATTTCAAGACTTTTATGAATCCATGAACTGAATGGTAAAAAACTTCATAAGTGATTCCTAGTGTTACCATCTAATAAACGTAATTGTATCCGGAATATTCCTACACATTTCAATTACTTGCGATGAAACAATTTTGATTGTGATAAGCAGAAGAAGCAATGAAAGTATCTTTAAATGGTAAAACATATTCTTATAAAATTTCGGAAAGTAAAAAAAACTAACCATTTACATGGTTATTAACATAATACATCTAAATGTAACTGAATGTTACACTTAAGTT
The DNA here is from genome assembly GCA_028476895.1 of Tetranychus truncatus. Classification (NCBI taxonomy): domain Eukaryota; kingdom Metazoa; phylum Arthropoda; class Arachnida; order Trombidiformes; family Tetranychidae; genus Tetranychus; species Tetranychus truncatus. The sequence goes on from CM052061.1 coordinate 14,807,193, forward strand.
ACAATCAGATAAATGGTTTGTGTAATGGTCCATGAGTTTGTCAGTTAAATTGAAAACATGAAGAATACAGAATTCACTGAAATTTGAGGATCCTATTTTACTAACCAAGACGAGGCCTTCAAAGTAATAACATTGTTAATCAATTGTACAATCAATATAGACTTTAATGATAGTGCGAGTTTGAATTTAATCGAAATTGACATTTGCTAAATCAAATTTTCCAAGCTTTTAAAAGCCTAACATTTACATAATTGTATTAAGCCAATCATTTTTACCAATTGTTTCATTTGAATTTTTTCGCCAAAAATTAATGAAATTTAACTAGATATTAAAATGGACAATATTTGATTCAGAATTGGATTTCAAGTTTATCTTGATTTGATTAGACTTTAAGTGTCCAATACATAATTTAACTCGAGGCAATAATTGTAAAAATAGCAAAATAAAGTGTTTCGTTAAAAATTTTAAAATGAATAACCTTCAAAATTAATTAAATTATTGATTTACCTGTTAATTTTTGGGTGAAGCTTTAAAAAATCTCATCACTAGAGTTGAAAGTATTCAAATCTGTTGAATCAATTTCATCAAAACGATTCTTATTTGCTTGATTAAATTTTTTTATTGTTGCACAATTTATAAATCATCTGTTAAGGATCAAATTGTTAGATTAATCATAGAGAGTAAACTTCACTATTTAATAATGAATAAAATCAATATATTGAGATTAAATCTGGCGAGTTTCAAAAATATTAAACATTAAAATTAAAAAATTGTCAGGTGCTTGGCTTATCGATTAATCGAAAATATCTTTAACTATCGGAAGGCCACTTTTTTTCTCGTTCCGTGATTTTGACCTTTTTTTGCCATTCACATCTCTTTATTATTTTTTGTTATTTAACAACTTAATAAGGTCAATATTACCCATACCACCCAATATTGACCCAAAAAGTGCGTTCGGACCTCCATCCTGATGAAATTTTAACTTTATCCACAATTTCAATGTGTTTTATATTTCAATTCAGTTCAATTATGATAAACAATTTCCATACAGTTTTTTATTACAATGGCTTTAATTATCTTTTAATTGATATCATGAAATTCTAATTATTGAATGAATACTTTTCTCAGACAATTTCCTATTATTATCAGCTCGACTATCCAACCTTGACTTAACATTCACTGAAATACAGTCAAAGGGATTAAAATGCAAATTTTGTTTAAGAATTTTAATAGCAAATAGGTAATAATGAGACACACTTTTGTAATAGCAAATCACATAAACACAATCACCAAACAAATTTATCACACCATAATTTTAATTTTAAAGTAAAGAAAAATACAAAACCCTAATATGATAACTCATACTATTTTCGATGATATACTCGTTCAACTACATAGTAAACATCACTGAAATCATTGATAATGTTATATATGCACCGGATGTCACTATCATTGGCCTCACTCATCAGAAACACAAAACACCTATTATACAACTGATTAATGATAATCTCCCTGAATTCTCAGTCAACACTACACCTTTACCCCCTGCTCAAATGTATTTCTTCACGAAAGCTAATCTATTAATAAATGGTGAATCCTTACAAGATCTAACAGAAAATATCATTCTTCTCAATCGTTTTTTAATGGTCAGAGGAGCAACTAATAAAGTCGTACTTGAAATAAGCAGGAAGAATCGCAACATCATCTTGAAAAACGATGGTCGCATTAGAATTGTCTCTAAGACTTGTATGATCTTCGACAAAATTGGCCTAAAATGCTGCCTAAACTGACGCAGACATGTTGGATACTGTCTTTTCCGAATTTCCCAGGCAAAAGATTATGTGCCACCTGTGCCTCACACATTTGTCAAGACCATAGTACATACTCGCACAAATGTCCATATCTAACAAACAAAGTTCAACAACTGTCAATGAACTTTAATATGCATTATCGATGGATTCTCATTCAATCAACCCCTTACCTCTATTAAACATCATCAGTCTATTAAAAGTGTTTGCACAATATGCGCTTGGTCTCATAGCGTACACTCACATTTACCCATATAAATCAAATATTTTACCTTATTGTACCTCACTCTAACTTCCAACTCCATACACCTTACATTAAACCCGAAAATCTCAACTATTTCTTGTATTCCCCATAATTCTCAATCTACAGATAATTCATAAACGAACGTCTCCATAAATGTCGACCCTCACCCTACCTAAGATTACTGCTAGTGAAACCACCAGCCTAAAAAAATTCGTCTCATGCCTGTATGCAGATTAACCTGATCTTGGAAAACTAATTGAAACTATTCAAAGCTACCCCCTGAAGAGCTTGGCAAACATGTCAATACCATAAAGAAAGCTACTCAAATATCCGACCAAACTAAAAAAGCCCCATATGATTGAACTTTAATGCACCGTATCAATACCATCTTATCCATCTGCGAAGCAGAAGAAGAAAATGAACGTGCTATATCTTTGGTTTCTTCAATGGTAACGTCTGATAACCACACTTATAGTAAACCTCCACCGATTGTACTGCCTGTTAACAACGTAAATATTGGAGAGGTAACGGTTGGATCTCTAAGACTACGTGATGAAATCCGTAAGTGGAAGTATGACGAAACCTTTGTTATTCAAGTCCCTAAAAATATCCGCCTCGAACCAATACCACAAGCTAATCATATTTTTGAATGGCAATCAACACACCAAAGAGGTTACTTGGTCCACATTGACGGTCCTAAATATGTTAAAGGTATAATCAACTCAATAATCCGGGACACTAAAGAAGATATTGGAACGATCCTTGGTATTATGGAACGCGAAGATTCTGCTACCCTTATCTTAGATCAAGATAAATTCAGAAAGAAAGCCATTGACATCATATCTAAATATGATATTACCTGTACCCCTGCTGCCTATCGCAAACCAATCATCAAGCTATGGATGAACACAAAACAGATCAATGAGACTTGAAAAGAAGTTGCTAAAGAAATCAAGGATTTCAACTTCAAAAATTGTCCAGTTTTTTAACTAACTTTAAAAACTAACCCTAACAATCAATTAAAACTGATATCACCATGTAATGCTAAGGTCAAGCATAATATGACCAAAAGGAGTAGCATCCAAACTACTCATACCCTGTAGCCTTCAGTGACATGCACAATAAACTTTAATTTGTTTCCATTGATATCGATACATTTTTTGTGAAAAACGTACAAAATTATTTCTTTTTAATGAAATTTCTCGGAACCTGGTTTAATCAACTCAAATAATTGATTTCACCATTTCATTCATCAGGAACTTTAATGTAAGCTATCATTTGCTTTATCTGTAACATGAAAAAATCATTGAATTACAAATGGTTTGACAAAAAATGCTTAAACGTAATTGAAATGAAACCTTTCATCTTTTCCTAGTTTTATTTTTTTTTGATAACTGATGAGGTCATCTTTAAATGTAACCTATTAAATTGATTTACAGGCAACTGAAGATCTTAATGAAGATAGATGATGAAATTGAAATGTTTAAAGGTAACAAGAATAATATTAAAGATGATGGAGAGAGGATGAAAAGCCAAATTGTTGGAAGAATGAAGAGAAAAACAAGAATCCTGGTGAGTGGAAAATGTATTTCAATGTTGTCTTCGTGTTTTCTTTTCAATGAAATTTCATTTTTTCAACCCGATCCCCTTACTTTTCAACGAATGAAAGAAATTTTCATTTCAACTTATCAATCTATCACCAAAAATATTTCATCCTTTATTAGATAATGAAAACTCAAACCACCGCCTATGGTTTGAAATCATTTTGTTTCTTATTGATTTTGGATGTACACTGATTGCAATTTTTTTGCCTATTGATGAACCTGTGCTTTACGTCAACCAAATCTTATTGTATTCATTTTCAAATCAACTCTTTGAATGGGAGACAGATTAACAATTAAACAGCACTTTCCTTGATTTGATTGTTGTGTGAAAGCTGTAAATCTCAGAAGTTGACCAGAAATTGTTAGCTTAAAAACCTCCAGCTCACATCAAACCCAAAATGAACTGAAATTTCATCCAATTTTACTTGTTTTTCCCAATGAATCTATTCTGATGGTTCAGTCGAATCATCAAATCGATTGCAAATGATTATATTCATTGAAAGCTATTAGTAATTCATAGTTACTATTGGTTCAAAATAAAATTCAATCAATTTTGTTTTTTGGTTTTTATCAAACTGTAAGCATATGTTTGAGATCAACAGTTAATGTTTTGTGCTTTAAAATAAGTTCAAGAAATGAAAAGTAAATTTATTTCATTACAATCGATAAAGTCACAAAATTTGGACGATTTCGAGTCGATTTGAGCATTGAAGACATTTAATCGGAAAAATCAATGAGATATCAAAAATCGTGTGTAAACCTTGACTGAAGAAACTCAAAATTTCAGCTTTACATTTCTTTTTATCATTTGTAAAATGATTGTGATCGATTATGGAAATATTGCTAAACTATGATCCAATAATATAAATCTGAAAATGTTATAAGTTGATTGCTCATTTGATTATCAATCAATGATTGCCATAAATAAAGATCAATCCTTAAGAGATTTGGATAATACAGCAAATCAATAAAAATAAGCAAATAAATGGCTAATTTTATGTATTCCAGTTGCATTGTGAATGATATTACATTGTTGATTGTTTTAAACAATTCAACAAGTGCGTCATTATAATACATAATAATATCATAATCAAAGCAATTAAATAATCAGAGACAAAATTAGTTAACATTTAAAACAAAGCAAATGTAAGCCAAGCTAAAAGCATAATTGAGTGACTGTAGGATGAAACAATAGCAAGTAAAGAGCAAGTAGAATAATGAAAACGAAGATTGAAATGAAGAAGAAGAAGAAAACTTTAAATGAATTAACATGAATTAGAAGAGAGGAAAAAAAACATTTTGACCTTTCCTGTGTTCCTTTACACTAGCATGGTGGATGGTTGTTCATGATATATAGTCACAAAGAGTTAATAATAATAGTAAGGAAAGAAAAAAAACAAAAACCTGAAATATTCAGATGAATGCTGATAATGCCTATATGATGATGAGAATGAAGATGAAACAAAACAGCAACAGGGAGTTGATTTTTACAGGGAATCCAAGTAAATAACATGATAATGTTGCTCATCGTTTTTGTATAGAAATAATATTTAAGAGGAAAAAAATATATAAATTTTTATTATTTCATTTGGTGTGAGTCTGTCACGCAATTGCATAACCTGAAGTTTGCTGAGGAAAGGGTGAGATTATGATGATGAAGTGAGTCTCATCATCTTTTAACCGTTTATCGTGATTATCATCGTCATTGTGTGAAAAAAATACTTCAGGTTTTGCAGACTTTTTTCAAGAATCCCTTTTGTTTTAGGATTACATCAGTTTGGTGCGTTTGTCTGGCTGTCAAACCATTTTGTTTTACCTTGTTTCCATGCTTTTATGATATGCAAAGATAGTGAAATCGACAATTCAATTCATTTATATCTCATCTTGTCCGGTGATCTGATCAGTTTTATCCTTTTCATGCTTCATTGGAATTGAAGTTTTAGTTAAAATTAATTCAACTTGTATTTAAACATCGCGCTCCCTTTGTTTGGCAATTTTAATTGGTTTGTTTTTTCCCGGTAAACTAAGGTTAGCAACGCATTAAAATGGTTTCATCTGTTAATCAACTAACTGTACTGGTAACGTTGCTTTCCATTGTTTTATTTAATCTAATTGTTGTTTCAACAGCCTACCCGGTTGATTGCAGGTAAGTTTACGATAACTAAATTGTAAATGTCGCCTTTTCCTTGTCTTGTTACATTTGGAAAAATTTTCTTTGTCATCTCATCTCATTCAATATTTTTCTAAACATTTGTCCATTTGTTGCTGTAAATTTCCTTTTTTAGCAAGTTTTAATTGTCGAACTTCTAGCCTTAATTATTATACTCCAGTGTTGAAATTAAACGATTGCCCGGATTGAATTGCATCCTTAATTTGGTGAATAAAACTAACCTGTTTCTTTTTTCAACAGTAAATTTGTTTTCGCTCCAACATGTCGAGGTGTTATTGCCAAGAGGATTAATACTAATGGCTTCAAGACTAATTCAAAGTCTACCCAAAAGTAATTATCTTGTTCTATTTGATACCTGTAAATTTAATTTGAATATCACCATATTCTGTTACCATCGAATTAGCAGTATTTCTTGAACTGGGTTCTACACGCGAAAATCTATTTGATGCATCCATTTAAAAGCTAATTTCACCCAGAAATTTTATCAAGATATTGGTTATCCAATTATACATTGCAGTTTATCTGAACGCATAAAACCTATCATTTGTTGATGTAAATGAAATTTTAATCTAAGATCTATTTTTATATTTTCTCCTTTTCCATTTTAGCGATTTAACTGACAGAAGTGACCCATGGCCTGAGATCAATCCATCCTCATCTTCGTACAAGAATATAATCAGTAAACTGTTTCCATCAATGGTTAAAGAGATGCGCCCAAGCAACACCAATTCTGGCTGGGATAGATTTGATTCACTTTACCAAGGAAATGATGGACTACTTTTTGGATCATGAAGTGCAACCATCTCATAAGATCCTAACTTTATACCCACAAAGCAAACTAATCAAGATCACTTAAAAAAGAGGATATTTGTGTTGTTTGGGTTTAAATCAACAAAACCAGGTAATAATTTGCCATTATCATCAACCAATCAATCTCATGGTTTCAAAAGATAAGATCAATAACCGAAAAATCTAGCAGTATTACATTGATAGTTAATGTATCCCATATTTCATTAAGTGAAATCATAGTCACAGTCATCAAAACTTACATGCTGTTGCATGTAAATCAACCCAATATTATCCCCATCATTACATGTAAATTGTATCGTTTTACCTAATCATTTGTTTATCATCTCCCAATCTTTGACCAATTGTACCCATTTGCTAACCATTTCACACTTGATAACTTCACATTAAATCTTGATCAATGTTTATTGTTTTACAAATGTAATGTTACAAATTAAAATTAATTCTCATTCATTAACTTTGAAATATTTTCTTCAATCCATTCCATTTGTTTTAATATTAATATACTAGTTACATTAAAGTTTACTTTTAATAACATCTATCAAAACATTACCCTTAATACTTAAGGTTAGTTTCATCCATCTCACCAAGCAAACTAATGATGATTAATTTCAATTCAACTTTCCTCAATTTATTATTCCCACTATAATTTACACCGTAAAATATATTAATATCAATGAGATTTAGAATCGTTTTTCAATGTTTCCTCAAGTTCAAGTTTAATATACTCTGTTAAAGTTCAACCATATTTAATATTGATTTACTGATGAACAAAATAAAACCTTATAATGATGATATAACCTTATAAATGGTACCAATTTGAGGCAAAAATAACACATTTTGTCAGAAAAAAAATGTTTTTATGTCTCAATTTCTCCATATTGTTAATGAATCGCCTACCATTAAAGCGATAGCGTGATCAACATTATTCTTAACTTTACATTGACGTTTTGTTGTAATCTTATTGATATTTGCCCAGCGAACCCTCTCATTCAATGACATTGTTGGTACAAAATTATTTGATTGTTAGGTTAATCTGAATCGACTTACGCGTGACTTGAAGTTGAACTTTTGACTATCACGATCGTTGACTATCACTGCACAAAGAAATCATTTGATTAAGAGCTCAAATCGATAGACAAGATTTGAAGACTTTAAACCAAATCTTAAAACTTGAATTGTATAATTTAGTAAATAGATCTATTGTTAAATTTACTTGCCGTTATTAATCAATTTCAAGCTCTATGAGCATTTCTTTCAATGAAATGCTGTTCATTGCAATCAAAAGACTTTTGAGGAGCACAAATTGGTAACGGAAAGTCTTTGAACAGTTAACAGAATCATTTTTCAGTTAAAATTGTTAAAATACAGGGAAATAATGGATAGCAATGGAAATAAATAATTCTTTTGGATTAATCTGAGATGAGAATGAAGATGAAACTGATCTAAATCTGAGTTTTTTATACTTGAGAGGACTAAAAATCGTCTCTTCACTCAACAAATCCTTTGGTAAAATAGGATTCTATGTTATTTTTTATAATGTGATATTTATAAATCAGTATATTTAAAACCAATTTAACTTCTATTACACATCACCATTCGTTTTTCTGGTTGTGAGTTCCATTTCATTCCATATCAGCCAAAATACTCTACAACAGATTGTCACAGCAAAATTGTGATTATCTCTTTGTGTAAAGTTAAAAATTATTTGCATGATCAAAAATCAATGATGATTAAATAATTGGAGCTTTTAGGTGCGTAAACCCAACCAGAAGACTTTCTTATAACTGATGAAAAAAGCTGAAAAATGATTTTGATTAACTTTGAGCAAGAAGCTACCTTCACATTTGTATCAGGTATAACGGACAACACTCAACATAATTTTCAACTCGAAATCATCTAAACCATTGTTGTACATTGCTTTATCTTTTACATTAACAGATTAACTTAAATTGTGTAAGGATAAGATCAAGACAAAGTTAGATTTAATTTATCCATTTATGGGCAAGAAGGTTCAATAAAATTGGTCAGAGCATGCATTTTGTGCTTCGAGTCCATTTATGTATTTGATTGGGTTATGTTTTGTGTAATCACTTTTTATTGGAGATGAATTTGTCATTATTCATTTTATTAACCAAAATTTCTGCCATTATTCGCCTTCATCGATTGATATTTTTGCCATGAAATTTAATCTTTTCATCAGATCGTTCAGGTTAAAACAAAGGCCAAGTGCAATTGAATACTCAAGTAAGTATCAAACTCAATTCACTTTCATATCGCTATTCAAAAGCTTCCTATTTAACCCCAGTGACTATTTAATTAATATTAATAAAATCAGATGTTTCTACACAATTAAAAATTAGAAATACAAAGAAATAAATTTCTAAATGATTTACTCATCCTGAGAACACTTTTGCCATTTCAATTTCACTTCCATTAACCCAATCCAAACCTTTCTAGTTTCACCATTCATTATGATATACCAACAGTTACCTCATAAATTCACCTAATTTCAATATTTACATTCTTCTCATTCATATTATGTGATGTGCTGAGAAACAAAGAATCCCAAAAGTATCATCAATGCTTTTATGTAATCATGATACATATTCAGAAGGAATAAATTGAAACATTCAACTGATTATCATACAGATATATTGAACACTAAAACTCAATCTTACATCTTTTAAGATAAATGTTCAATTTTTAAGGCTGAGTTTTCATTTTTTCATGTCTAAATCAACATTTCCAGTTAATCATGTTTTCACTTTTTTTCCTTGTCCTTAAAGGTTACCAATTTTTCCGGTTTCAGTCAGCTTTTTACGCTAATGAAAAATTATAGAATGAATAAAAGGTTGAGAATATTTTTGGATGCAAAGATTTTCCATAATTTCTCATTTGCTGTTCTCGCCTATTTCATCTTTTCAATAGAAATGAACCACTTTATCATGATTTACTGAATCAAGGAAGCACTTGAACACATCTTTATCATTTATTTAAATACACATAATCATCTACTTGATTCCACTTCTATGAATTAAGAATGATAAATCAATCATTTTCAAGATTCTTGTTATTTTTACTTTTAAGTTTAAAAATGGCATTTTCATGTTAATTATTCATCTTACATGGTTTAAATCACATTTCACATTTTAGTCTGAAAGATGCAATTGTTTAAATTAATGGACATCAATCAATTGGTGTTAATAACGTTTCATTCAAGTCTTTACATCTTCATTAACACATTAGTAATTAACATTAGATGAAAGTAATAACAATTTCAACTTATTTTTTATTCAACTAAAACTCGTCAATGAAAGGTTAATGTTCAAAGATTGAAACAAATTGAAGAAAGCCTTCCTAATGGAGGAAAGAAAAGGTAATTTACAAATTTGAACGGGCAACAATTAACTTGGAAACGTGAATATGATTAAATAAACACAAAATAAATTAAAGCATGTTTTATAAAAATAATTTAAAGTGAATCAATTGAAAAGATTTTAATAACGGAAACTGAAAGTATTTGTTTAAGAAAGAAAGAATAATGTTGATTAAGTTGATCATTGACAATAGACTTTTGTTTGGTTGCACCAGTTTTCCACTCAATTACTGCCATATTGTTGGGATTTGCGGCCATCTTATTCAAAGTTATCACTCGTCGATGGATCATTATTTTGATTTGAACTGTTGATGATTGTTGTTAATGGATTGGAATTGCGATTGTTGTTTGATCCTGTTAAACTAAATAACTGGAAAAAAGATGTGAAATAAGATGTTAGTAATCAATGGTATAAACGAGCAAGGATCGTTGAACTCGTTAGATTTAAAGTTGAGCTTAACAAAATTACATTAACTTACCCAAGCAGACGGATTAATATTATTGTTATTTAAATTATTATTGTTATTATAATCTGGTGAGTTGATTGCGTTTGGTTTACGATTAACCATAAAAACAAAAGGTAAAGATAAACGCTTCAATTGCAGTGAGTCGGACCCAATTGATTCAATCAAATCTTCATCACTTGATGCTGTAAGCTTTTTCCTGAAATCATCAAAACCAAAGAAAAAACCATAATTAGCAAGAGTGTTGATCAATGGTTGGGAAGCGTATAAAGCAAGACCAGTACTTACGAAGGATCTTCAAATTTAATGCTATTTTGATGAGTCCTCTTTGCAACTATACCTCGACACCCTGGAGCAAAAACATGTCTCCTAAAGGTTAAAAAAGAAGACAACAAATAAGAAATGTTAAGAGAAAGATTAACCTAGTAAAAACTTATTCAAATGCTAATTGAATAGTAGATACAAGTTAAAAAGGTTGAAAGGGTTCACGTTAGCAATATCCATGAAAAGGGTGCTGCGGTTAGTAAGGTTCAAGCAACCACTAACCTAGAATGTCGAAAAAAGACGAAGACGAAGATAAAGATGACAATTTCCATAATAAAATATTGTGTCTTTCATTATATTTGTCTCGGTATCTTCAATAATCTTTACAATATCGTCTTTATTTCTGTGTCGATCTTTAGTTTATTGCTTGAACTTTACTAACCCCAACACCCTTTAGTTACTCAAGTCAGACGACTTTTTGTTTTTCACAACAAAGGCTCTAACCCAACCACCATTTATCCATTTTGTATTGATTTTTCCTTTCACTGTTTACTTTTCATTAGTTGATTATTTACTGATCACATACTGATTAGATGGTTATATTCAAAACTAAATTATAATAAACTCAAGAAAGCATAAACTTGAATAAAATACGCACTTATGACAAGGAAAATACATCTCATGTAATAACAATGTTGATAAAAAAGAGAGCCAAAAAAGTGAGCCAAAAAAGGTTAATCTGTTTTGTGGTGGGAAAATTGAATTAGAAGAAAAAGAAAACAAATTTTCTCTTTTTTCAACCTTTTCACTATTTTTCAGTGCTTTTCATCATTAATTCTGATTATATTAAACTTACCTGCAATCAAGAGAGTTAACTTGTCCATGTAAAATAAACCAGAACATCATGATGTAAGAAATAACTTGAATCTCTATTCCACTTTTAACCATTTTAAAAGCTGATTGCCTTTTGCTCTAATCAATCAGGTAAAATGTGTTGTAGATTTTTTATTAGGAAAATGTTGTATTCTGTAATGAGAGTAAAAAGTTGAAAGTTATTGTTCAATAAAAGAGATAATTAAACTGAGAGCAATGAAATTTCAAACTAGAGGTAAAACGGAAAAAGTAAATCAAATTGAAATCATTCATTTATTTTCACTTTCACAAGTTAATCCAGGCTCATGAATGAAAATGTGATAATATATTCATATTAGACTGTAATGTTAATCTTCAACAATTATTCAGCTAATTCACAATGAAATACAATAAATAATTGTTCCCAATTTTCAGCTGCAAATGAACTTTGTTTGATTTTTGCTCTTAACATTTGATAAGTGATCTTAATTATACTTGGTTTCCCATTTTAGCCATTATTGCAGCTCAACTTTACCATGAAAGTGAAGCGAGCGAAACAAAAAGAGTTTCCATGAAAAAAGTAAACCCAAGCAACAATAAAATCATTTATGTTCAGTTTTAAACCTAAAAAAGTAAATTATCATTCAGTGGTTTCAATTGTTAACGTAACTGTTAGAACAAAATGAAGAAATGAGTGAAAAAAAAGAAGAAGAAAAAAAGTTGAAAACATTACAAATATTCTGAATGCTTTGAACATTTGGACTTTTCACGTTTCGCCAAGTATCAGAGCTACACTCATTAAACTCATCATCTCATAGTTGACAATCTTTTTTCTTTATCTTGCTCTGAATTTGTTCATAGACCGATGAACTTGATGTGAGAAGTTGAAATTTTTGAAGCTCATTTTTTCCATTCTTCTTCCTTTTCAAGTCTACAACTTTCACTCTGGATTTACAACAATTTACATCTTTCATTGTGACCTTTTCAGCATTTCACCATATTGGTCATGATCATTTGAATACGAATCCAAATTGCCATATCGTTTTTCATTTCAACATGATCAACTTCTAGTGAAACATGAATCATGACAATTGATGCAAGCTGATCACCATGATATTGCGACATTCGAAGCAAGTTATCATCAATCTTGAACAGTTCCTAATTTGCTGGTGACGGATAGGTAAAAGAAACGGAAAACATGATTGGTTATGAACGGATCAAGAGGAAGATCAAATTAGGATGAAAAATTGAGCTTTTTGATGATGAATTTTGTCTCGAGTAAATGACTCAAATCAGCTATCATTATCTCGGCACAAAAGGCAGTTCGGCCATTTGTTATCCCATCTTTGTTTGTTGTATGAATAATAACCTGAACATGAAATTTGAATAACTTAGCCGATTAAGCTCTGAATCAAATGACGGAAAGAAAAGGAAAATTTAATGAAATAAAATCAATTTCACTCTCGAAACGCCATTATCAGTCCAATCATTCAAAGCTGCAAATTTTTAAAATTAAATGACGATCTAACCCATACCAACAGTGATATTCAAAATTGACTTAAAACCACTGAATAACACAGTTAATTACTGATTCAATCATTGGTCGAGTCCAGGAAAATCTTCAATTCAATCAATAATTGAGCTACTCGCGCTTTTCAAAAGCAATCTGTTATTGATTTACTTACTAAAATGTGTCTTAATAATGATAAAGTTAAATCATTATTGTAGCACAATCAAAACATCAATTCGCTCTCTGGTTATGATTAGTACAAACCCAAATTTTTAGACACTCCAAGCTTGTTATTCTTATTATTATTTATTTCAAATCGCGATTAGATAAAATAATTGTTGAAATTTTGAAAACTGAGTCGTAATACTTAAAACAGTGTAACTGTAAAGAACAAGCTTTTGGACCAAATTTTAGTGCTACAAGAGTGAACCTTTTGGATAAAATGAACCAAAGTCAATGGCTTTTCAAATGACTTTTATTTTTAAATATTATTGGATGCTAAGGGATTCAAATTTCAGCAAAATTGACCTTTTTTGGCAATTTTTTTCTCGTAACTTTCTGAATATTTAAAGGTCTGTTAATAGGCTTGCAGGTCATTTCATTTCAACAACCAGACATGCAAACAACGAGAGCTCTTTCAGTAATATATTCATGTAATGAAAATTGTTAAGCAACTGACTCAGTAAAATGATCAAAAGTTAACCTGTCTTTTGTTTCTTTTTGCTTGTGTGTGCATTAATACATCTGAATAACTCTTTTCTTTCAGAAAACCAGAAATATCAAATGAAAAGTAAAACTATAAAGATGATGATGAAAAATACATCACAATAATACATTTGTAATGCACTTTTAACTTTTCCTTCGTCCCAGTCTCACGGGACTTTGTCCATTCTACCTTTTTTCTGAGCTTTTTTCCCTCTTGTTATAGTTTCATTGAACATGAATGTTTGTTGAAATACCAAGAAACTGAAACTAAAATTATCAATTGAAAAAAAATTGGAAAGTTAAAGTTGCAACAATAACAGAGATTTGGATCAAGTAAAGGTCAACTTGGGTGAAACTTTGCAGATTGTATTTAAATTATTGAACCAGGAAAAACAGATTCCATGATAAACTGTAAAGTTTATAATAACGTTTTAAATCAATTGTGAAAAGGCGATGAGCAAAGTTAAGATTTTTTCATTTCAATGTACTTGATATTTTGTATTGTAAACAATTTCAATTTTTATTTTGGCATTTCAATTTCTATGGGTTGGCATTTAAATTGTATTTGCGATTCATAAAGTTTCTTTTGAGAATTGGATAAAATTTTATGATATCTTAAGAGAGATGATGATTTTGATTATAAATTGATTGTTGAAATAAATAACTTTCCAATGAAATAAAATTTAATTTTAGCTCTGCAAATTGAGATTTTAAATGTTCCGCTCAATGGGTTGAAAAGCCCTCGCTAGGGTAAATTGCAATTCATTTCAATGAAAGTGTTGAATGTTTTGCTTCTGCGAAGAGCTCTGAATCAATGGTGGCCAGTAACTTAATTAATCATAAATTCTGATGGTTGACAGACTGAGTGGATAAGCTGTGATAAAGACACTGGACAGTAATATTCTAGTTCTAGCCGCTTGTGTCTGACCACAATAACCCGTTATAAACGAAAAATTTGGCTGCTTAAAATTTAACTGTAAGTATAATATTGCTTCTTGTGACCACTTATGCTACTTTGAGCTTTCTTGCCATTTAATTCAATACGAAAGTTATCTAAAGTTCCATAAATGGAGAGGATTTTATTTATGGTTATTTAATTTGAACAAGCAAAGGTAGACAATTGTACTCTGTCTTAATATAACATCAGGTGTAATATTGTCAATTTGAAAGCCAACATCCTTCCAACAGAGATTGGCAAAGCAATAATCAAACGATACTTTGCCGAAAATTTTCACCCTTGGTCAAGTCAGAGAGATTTCAAGTGATTAAAAGATTTAAAGGTTTTATTGGTGAAATGACAGTAAGTTTTAGTGGCTTTGTAAAAAGATTTGGTCAAATTTAGCGTTTAAGCTCATGGATTTGATTTAATCTGAAGTATTGTAAGCAGCAGAAAATTTTAACTTCGAGTCTTTTTTTAATCTTTCAGATTTGGTTTAGCATCACATTTGCATGAAACATGGATTCTCGAGCATATTGGAACAATAATAGGAACAAGATTGGCAGTAAAATAAGTAAACTTACCTGAAGCTTTGAAGTCAAGTTTATTCCAATGGAGGCCAGAAAACCAAAGAAACAAAAGATGGAACCACAAAATTATCGGAAGAAGTTTCACCTGAGACGTTTCTAAAGTTGATTACTGTTGGTTGCTTTTGTCCGTGAAATCGCCAAACAATGCAAATTCAATTTCTTTCGCTCAGAAATTTCCAAAGTAAAAGTCAATTGGATCAAGAAGTTATCAAATTATCAGATGGACAGTACTCTTGGACATAACAGCAACAAATTGTAAAACAAAGTTATAATCAAATAAGCAGATAGTATTGTAAAGAGATGTTAGACTTGAATGGTAAATTTGGCTGCTAACAACAGTTTGTTCAAGTTACAAAGTCAAGTCGTTGAGTGGTTCTGAATAATGAACAAAATTTAAGAATTTTGAACAACCCTATATACAGAGTATAAGTATTTATATAAATTTATGAGTATATTTTTATAAATATATAGTTAGTTAGCAATAAGATGACAGTCGCTTTTCATTCAACTCTTTTTTCAGTTTAAAGTGAGGGTTAGGAGCATGTCAAGATGCTGAAGAGATTATGATTTCTTTGTAAAAAATAATGAAAATATTTCATCAAAAAATAACTTGCTCCTCAAGCATTTCCCTCCTTGCTTCCCTTTCTGTCATCTCTCACCAAATTTTAAACCTTTTCAAATTTCGACCCACTCGTTGAGAATCACTGGTTTAATAAGATGCATATATTCATAGGGAAACTAATGTCACCCATTCCATTCTCATGAGTTTTGTATCTTCTCAGGATGTTCAGTTGATGGTCATCATTATCATCATAACTTTGTAAATGTTGATCAGCTCGATGATTCCGCCTACAACATTGACACATTATTACAATAAGAAAAGCAGACATCACTATTTGACTCTACAACTGATTGTTATTTAACAGAACTTGTTAACTTAAATAAAATGTTTCATTTGTTATTATTATTACTTTAAGTTTTTTTTCTCATGTTTATCATAATGATAATTTTTGATTCTTATACTTGGTCAACTGTTGACTATAAACTGCGATCAATGAACTTTATTCAACATTCAATACATTATGCTTTGATTGAATTCATTTATTGTAAAGTTGATAAATTTTATCATTCAAATAATGAACAATTAGTTAAATACTCAGTCAATAAACAATTATATCCACAATTAAAGTAATTTCAAGAAGAATGAACACAATTAACACTTATGAGCAAATTACTACGTATGTGAAGAAGCGAGTATAAAATTAACTTCTTCAAAATTAAGATTCTGTAGGTTTTTAGGGACATAAAACTAAATTTATGAGTGCGATCTTTTATAGTTTTCGACAAGAGGTGGACCTAAAACAGAAAATGTTTATTCTAATGAATCGCTCTTATGTGTAAGATTTAATCAAAAGGTTAGATTCAAAAATTACCAAGTTTATACAGTGTCCAATAACGCTATCATTGTTAAGATCAAAAATATGGTTTAAAAGATATCGCTGATCATTTTTCTAATACTTTTGTAATGGTGAAAATCAAATAAAACTGAATGATTTTCAACTCGTTTTTCCTAATGGTCTGTTAAAGATCACTTACCTTTTGTAATAATGTTTAATAAAGAAAGAAAATTTAGATAATTCTATCCTCAATTGAAGTAATTTCAAGAAGAGTTAACACAATTAACACATTTATGCACAAATCGCGACAAATGTAAAAAAGCGGTCATAAATTACTTTCATTTAAACTTGGACTCTGTCGATTTGTAGGGACATAAAAACTGAATCTATGAGTGCGATTTGAAGTTTCTCTGATTTACAGTTTTAGAGGAAATCGAGGTAAAAGTTGTGACTTCGATCGCCTTTTGTACAACTAGTCGACGAGCTTTTTAGCATCAATATAGTTTTGCTTATGTAACTTTCAATGACTAACGAGAAAATGCACTTTGATTTTGCAAATGAAACTTTCTTTTTCTGTAAAACGATCAGTTCGATTTTTAGTAAAACCGACCGCATTGTATGACCGTAAGAGTCAGAGACTTTAAACTTTGCATTTGTCCATAAAAATTGTTGCTTCACACCACGGGTTAAATACTTTGGACAAATTATAAACGGTTTTCTTGATTTTGAACATTGGCTTTAAAATTATGAGCGCTGATATTTCGTGAATGAATGTACCTACAGTCATCATTCTTTCATAAATTCAATTCTCTACTGATTAATAACTTAATTAAATCTAATAACTTTCCATTCGTGCATTTGGGTCATAATTTTGGGGCTCTAAATGCATAAGCAACAGCTTATTCAACACACAAAATGCATATTAACTCATTTCTTGGTAAATAAACCAATTTTCTGGTTAAACTCAAAAATGAAATGCAAAGAGTGATGCAAAAAGCTCGAACATTTGTATTAAGGGTTTACACTTAAGGTGTTTGTAGGGTCATAAGAATGTGAGTCCATTAGTGTAATTAAAAAGTACATACGACCGATAGTTTTCGAGAAAATCGAGTTCGAAGTTGCAACTTTGATCGCATTTTGTCCAGCTATGGAAGCAGATTTTTTCACGAATCTAATTTTATTTGTGTAACTTTAATTAACAAACCAGAAAATGGTCCCATTTTGAGAAATTACATTTTCCATTTCTGTAAAACAGATCAAGTTCGATTCTTAGTTAAACGTGTCGCATTCTGTGACCAGACGAGTAAAAGATCTGAAACTCATTATGAGTCTATGAAAGCTGTTGGTATAACTCTGAGAGGGTCCATTTTTTGCAATCTACCGATAGTTCGCTTGATTTTGGCCATTGGCCTCGAAACTTTGAACATCAATATTTCACGATTGGTCTTACCTACAATCGTGATTCTTTCAATGAACAATAGACTTTATCATGATCTATAATAGTATGTAAATAAATAGCAATTAAAATCTGACAAGTTTCATGAAACAATGAAGAACCTTTTGACACATGAGATTTGTGTTTATATTTAAAATGAATTTTCTTATCTTTCTGCATAAGCAATATAATGCTATAACTTTTTATTTAAGATCTTGAATGCATCGATATTTTTATAGATTATAGATCATGATTAAGTCTATTGTTCATTGAAAGAATCACGATTGTAGGTAAGACCAATCGTGAAATATTGATGTTCAAAGTTTAAAGGCCAATGGCCAAAATCAAGCGAACTATCGGTAGATTGCAAAAAATGGACCCTCTCAGAGTTATACCAACAGCTTTCATAGACTCATAATGAGTTTCAGATCTTTTACTCGTCTGGTCACGGAATGCGACACGTTTAACTAAGAATCGAACTTGATCTGTTTTACAAAAATGGAAAATGTAATTTCTCAAAATGGGACCATTTTCTGGTTTGTTAATTAAAGTTGCACCAATGAAATTAGTTTCGTGAAAAAATCTGCTTCCATAGCTGGACAAAATGCGATCAAAGTTGCAACTTCGAACTCGATTTTCTCGAAAACTATCGGTCGTATGTACTTTTTAATTACACTAATGGACTCACATTCTTATGACCCTACAAACACCTTAAGTTTAAAACCTTAATACAAATGTTCGAGCTTTTTGCATCACTCTTTGCATTTCATTTTTGAGTTTAACCAGAAAATTGGTTTATTTACCAAGAAATGAGTTAATATGCATTTTGTGTGTTGAATAAGCTGTTGCTTATGCATTTAGAGCCCCAAAATTATGACCCAAATGCACGAATGGAAAGTTATTAGATTTAATTAAGTTATTAATCAGTAGAGAATTGAATTTATGAAAGAATGATGACTGTAGGTACATTCATTCACGAAATATCAACGCTCATAATTTTAAAGCCAATGTTCAAAATCAAGAAAACCGTTTATAATTTGTCCAAAGTATTAAACCCGTGATGTGAAGCAACAATTTTTATGGACAAATGCAAAGTTTAAAGTCTCTGACTCTTACGGTCATACAATGCGGTCGGTTTTACTAAAAATCGAACTGATCGTTTTACAGAAAAAGAAAGTTTCATTTGCAAAATCAAAGTGCATTTTCTCGTTAGTCATTAAAAGTTACATAAGCAAAACTATATTGATGCTAAAAAGCTCGTCGACTAGTTGTACAAAAGGCGATCGAAGTCACAACTTTTACCTCGATTTCCTCTAAAACTGTAAATCAGAGAAACTTCAAATCGCACTCATAGATTCAGTTTTTATGTCCCTACAAATCGACAGAGTCCAAGTTTAAATGAAAGTAATTTATGACCGCTTTTTTACATTTGTCGCGATTTGTGCATAAATGTGTTAATTGTGTTAACTCTTCTTGAAATTACTTCAATTGAGGATAGAATTATCTAAATTTTCTTTCTTTATTAAACATTATTACAAAAGGTAAGTGATCTTTAACAGACCATTAGGAAAAACGAGTTGAAAATCATTCAGTTTTATTTGATTTTCACCATTACAAAAGTATTAGAAAAATGATTAAACTCTGACTAACGATGGCTTTCAAACGATAGTTTCGACCTTAACGATGGCAGCGTCATTTGAAACTTTACTCATCTGAAAATTTCTGAATCTAACCTCTAATTAAATCTATTTATCCTAAGAACGATTCATAACAATAAACATTCATTTATTGTTTTCTTTACATGGGTACAAAAAGTGATGCTTTTTAGCACATTTTCGTAGATGATTATGTAGCCCCTTTTTTTAAATCAATAGTTCTGGGCGAGGTGATAATGGAAGGTGGATTGCGGCTTTTTATCGATCTTAAAATATTGGAATAAAGGGTCGGGATTGGGTTGAGGTGGTAAGGAAAACTAGATTTTAAGAGATTGTTCTTATTTTTTTATTCGGTTTAGGTGTTTTGTTCGCATTCCCATTTTTGATTCTATTAATGTTGGGAAGGATATGAATTTCAAAGGCTTCTTTAGACAGATCGTAAAGTCCATGGTGCATCTTATTTACAAAGATGGGTATTATATCAGATTTTTTGATTTTGAGTTTATCCATCTTTTATTTGGTTACTTAAACAGAAAGACATAAGGGGCGCTTTTTTCGCATTCCCGTTTATGAGAGTTGTACAATGTGATATTTAGGGAATTAAATTTGAAAATTTTTAAGTGACTGTTGTAATTGTTGATGTTTTAGTAGTTTTCTTTCTTTTGATTGCTGGAGGATGAGGTAATGATCTCTTTTTACTTTTTGTTGTTTGATATTCTAACATTTTAGGATGGATGTGTATTTGATATATTTCCTCAAAAAGATCATAATAAGGGTAGGAAGGGATTATTTCTGAAATTTCAATATTAAGGGTGTTAGAGTAATAGATCTTTGATAATCAATTGTCGGGCATTGATTAACCCAATGTATGGGATCATTGACTTGAGAATTACAAAGGCAGTTTGATTCTTTGGTTAGGTATTTGTATTTTCCAATGATGGTTGATAGATGCCTATCAAATCTTGTTTTAGTGCCAATTAATCGCCATTTACCAATTATTTTTTAGAAACTTTTAGAAAAGCATAAAACATGCTGCCGTCTTGTGTCGAAAAAGATAACAAGATGAACATTGAAACGAATAATTTCAGCTGCAATTTGTTCACTCCTTTTTCTGTCCTTGTTTGATTTTGAATAATCTGTGATTTATCAGCACTAGACACAATCTTCTCTGTGTTTAAGGAACAAAAATCGCTTCGAGACGTGGATTCAGTTTTATTGAGGGTAGTTGGTAAAATCTTTTGTGTCTCCAGGTTTTCTCATTGGAAACATTTTTACGTTTATTGAGTGCCATTCCAAATAAATCGGTTCATTTGGATGCTCGAAATTTCCATAATTTGCGACCGTTTCAACCGAAATGGTAAACAATGAATTTCTTTTCAAATCAAAACCTTGCATGTTGGCTGTTAAAAGTAAATAAGGGTTTAGCTCTTTACCTAACATTTAATTAGATGGTTAAATTAAATTTTAAAAGGTTGCATTCATTTCAAATTTAAAGTATATTTTACTCATTATCCTGAAATTGGTTGGCTTCAATTGGCAAAATCAACTAGAAGTCATCCAGATAATTTTGAACTTTTATAATTACCTTTCAATAGATGTTGATTTACTGAGAAAAAAATTCAACTTCAGTTTAATAACCTTACAAATGAAAGGATAAAAAAAGTAACAAAAAAGTGACCAAATATCCCTTAATGTAAGTGTTTTGACAAACAAAAATGAAAACATGATTCAAAATTCAATGTTTTGTATCAATCGATAGACGTTTAGCCAATTATGAATAGCTAAATATGATCAAAGTTTGTTATGTTAGCAAAAAGTAAATCTAGATCAACATGGTCATTATCATGATGTGAGAGGCTCATTGGTGAGATGAAAGTTGGACATCATTTCAGACAATTGTAATTAACAGACAACTGACAAGATTCAGACATCAACATGTTTGAAGTGTTTAATTACAGTTAATTATTAACAATTAACAAGTGTTACCATTTACACAAACCAAAAAAGGATCTTATCTTGACCTTTCCTTTAAGTCAATCTTGAAACAAACCTAATTTTCAGTCTTCATCAATCACATGCTAAAAGTTCAAATATTATTAATATTTCAGCTTTTGTTTGACCACTAAATTGAAGTAATCAACCAAATTAAATTGATGCATTAAAATGTAAAACAAAATAATGAATTATACCACAATGAAAATCACCTATTAATAACTATCGGTAACAATGTCTTTTCAATATAAATCTTGTATATTTTTGGCTAATCAAATAGACCATGTTAGCCGTTTTACTCTACATATACAAATGTTGTTTCATTAAATATCATTAATGAATTATTTTTACATGATTTTATCCTTCAATATTGTAAAATAATTTACTTAACAACCGTTTAAAGATATTTGATTCAGTCAATTTGACCAATAGCAAGGTTTCAACAGAACCGTTTCTTTGATTCTTTGGCCACATTGCTAACAGTACCAGATGTTAGATTTTACTTTCGATTTTGAAATGCCAACACTTTAAATCTTGAATAATATCTCATTTGGTTGCTTCTGTGGCCAGTTCTGGTTCTGTAACCTGTTGAATTTCAATCATGAATGTTTCAAAACGTTATAAAATTATCAATTTATTCTTCCTTCAGCTCGATTCGGAATAAACACAACACTAAAACAATAAATTTCCTTGGCATATAATTAGTTGCAATTTACTTTGTTATATTTGATTATTTTAATGAATTACCTTTAGATGATGTAAATCTGATGCATAATTTGATATTATAAAGTGACAGATTAAATATTAAAGTTTGATGAAATGAGGTGGATAAAAATAAGCTACTGGAGATGTTACTTTCACTTTAATTGTGATTAACTTTACATCTTGGCTTCATGTTGCTTCGGAATTACAATCAAGAGGAATGATCAAGCTGGATTAAAATTATTATAAACACACAATTTGCTCATCTTCTCCTTGTTTGCGATCATCTTGTCTTTCATTATTATCATGATTGCTACAGACAGCAAGTTATTATTAATATAATTATTCATATACATGAATATTCATAGCGTCAAAAGTGGTTACGTCTCTTCGTGTGTTCACCTTATTAACAGCATCGGAAGTGAATCACAATTAACTGATTCAGTGATTTATGGAAGCCAAAAATATCAATCAAAAGAGTTAGCCATGTCAATCTTATCTGGATAATTTGGTCAACATAGCCATCATTTGTTTACTAAGCTGGGGCCAACTCCAATCAGATAAAACGTAAATTCAAATTTGAATTGGTTCAGATAAACATTTTTCAAACTTGGGTTAGTTCATAATGCTTTGAGTTGTCAATGAGTAAAACATTTGTTTGAGTTGGCTTGCTTCAATTTTACAATCCATCATTGAAGTTGACAAATTTTGATTCAGGTTTTGTTTGCTCAAGAAAGGATTAGCATAAGTATTAGCAAGTAATTTTTATCGACCAGAAAACTGTTTGAAATCCATTGACCATTTTCAAAATAACAAGACAAGCTATCCGGTGTTTGTTTGCTTGTTTTCAATCTTCCATCCAATTTTGAAGCAAAATGATTCCAAACAAGTCTGTGAAAAATTTCGTAGTGAAATGATCGAAAATATCCTGATTCCAAGAGCATTAAAGTGATCGTCATCTGGTTGAGGGAAAAAGTAAAGACGATTTTCCAATTCAATTACTTGAACAATTGAAAACAGTAGACTTCCTCACAGATTACAGTATAAGATTGGTATCCACAGCACGAAACTAGGAGTGTTTAATACTTTTATCATCCACAAAGATTTGGAAGCTACCAGATAATACACAGCCATGAAATACAGTCATCAGAAGGCGTTTATCATATGGTGGACCATAAGTTTCCAACAATTAGCTCAAACCACAGATTGATTGAAACCGTCATCTTGTAGCTAATGTATCGGCACAACAGATTAAGTCATTTTGGATCTTAAATCAGTATTTCCAGACCAACTGACCCCTTGTGAGTTGTGAGTTTGATTAAACATAATTAGCTGCATATGATAAAAACTAAGAAAATAATTATTAATTACCTTGAAAACAATTTGGATTTAAATTTAAAATTAAACAATTTTATGACATTACTAATTTCACATAAGACTATGAGGTAACAGGTATCAAAAGATACTTCAACTGTGTCAAGCTCTCTAGATGGCTGCACTTTAAACTGTTTTTAGCGGGAAAAGTGTTAATTAAACGTTTTGATTCCTTAAAGGATTTATCAAAGTCATTTCATTAATCACCCACAAATTGACAGCTTTTTGCACCAAAACCAGCAAAATATTAACCAAAATTTAGCAAAACAGCAAGGCATGAAAAAAACAAGTTTCATTTCAAGCAAAGTTTACTGTAAAATTGTAAACACTATTGTTAACTCAATATCAACAATTTTACTACTTTGTTTTGTAATATTTTTGGTTTTACTGGTTAACCAATCATACCAAATTAATAGTCTCACTTTAATCAATTAAATTACACCACGAAGCACAAGAAAAGGTAAGCATAGCTACCTGTAAGACACAGATGAAAAGGTTAATCACGAAAAAAATAGAGACTAAAAAACAATCAGACATTTATTTTTGCCGCTTCTTCTTCCTTCTAAGATGGTCATTGAATTGCCAGTAAATTGATGGGAAAAAGGTTTCAATTTAAATGTTGAAAGTTATAAAAGTGAATCTGAATGGAAACCGTCAAGAATGGTAAAAATGAAACAAAAAAGGTGAAAATTGTCAGACAAAATCTGAGATTGAGAACGATTTCTCCCTGAATTTGAAAATTTTCAATTGTTCCATTAAATTGATTAACCACTTACCCGAACCAAACAAAATACACCAATAAACACTAAACAAAAGCCCACAATTAGTCTGGTAATCACAAAAAATTAAGCTCAATAGTTGATCAAATAAAGACATCAAATACATTTTTAACCATCAAAAGACACTTGAGTGTTAATTTCAATGAGAAATCCAAACAAGTTCAGGTAAAACGATAATTTGATTACATTGAGATTGTAATGGATCAAAATATGACAACTTCAATCAAACAACAATATAAAGATCTCAATTTTTCAAATTGATATTTGTTTCATTTATTTATTTTACAAATCAAACATTTCAGTTTCAATTGAATCAAATTGAAAGCTTATTTTTCGGATAATATTAAAGTCATAGATTAACCCAAAGCTTTCCAGTCAACTGGCAACCCAATTGAACAAAAATTGAACCCAAAATGGCAACCCAATCTGGTTGATGGTTAATTGTGACTCTATTGTGATATCTGTAATTGTTGGATTACAATGTATTAACAATCATATCGTGTAACTATTAAAATGAATTGATGGACTGTTTTTCATGAAAATTGTGAATCTTACTATTTTCAGATGTAAATTAAAGCGCTTGGTTTGAGCTTTTAAATTGGTAAAATCATGCAATGGTTTGTAAATTATTGCTAATTATTTGTAAACAACAGAAATTGTATCAATTTAATAAGGTTGATCACCAACAATTTAATGTTCATTTTTTTTAGAATAATCAGTTTAAATTGTAAACACACTCTTTCAACTTGACCGTCCTTTTCACCATGATAATGATCATCCAATTTCATGAGATGAATGTAAAGTAGACTTTATTTGATTCAAAGTAACTTGTTCTAGTTGAAACTCAATTACATTTTACAATCGTAATTGTTATGGTTAAACGTAAACAGAAGACAATTTTGTGAAACTGATTAACGTTCTCTTTGATTATTATTACAATCATCAGAGGAAAGTTATTTTTTTTTCTTCTACGCTTCATTCAAATGAATTGATAACGCAAGCTTTTCAATTCATAAACATGATAATAATATACTGACATTCAAGCATATCATCATCTTATTATCAGAACAATCTGCATCACTTTGACTTTGAAGCCTACAATAATAATCAACATTGACCATTTAGTTTTGTTTTCAACTTCCGTGTGATCTTAATTGTCAAATCATTTTTTAAAACAATCATGTGAAAGTGATTCAGATTATTAAACTGTGTTTTAGCGTGATTGTATTACAAATGATAATTGTTATGAGAAGAATCATGAAGATGATAATCATGTTTACAATGGATGTGCTATTAAAATGTGATCTATGAGATGTTAAATGGGAAATGGTAAACAAGGTTAATTGTAAAGGTCAGTTTCAATCTTTTTCTGGTAAAATACAGCTCTTTTGGGGTCCGTTCAATAGTTGAATGATTGTAATTTAATCGAGTTTGGTCAAAAAAATAAATGAAAAGCTGAAAATTGAAACAATTGAAGCTTTTAACAATTAGAGCCGTTTAAGTTGAAGCTGTTTACAGCCATTGAAGCCCGATAAGCATAAAAAGCATAAAGTATTGGTTTCTGGTAAAGATGGATTCTAATGTAACACTTTTGGGTTGACACTATTTTTGCTTTCTTTTGAGATTTAGTTTAATCCTTAACTATGTGATTTTATTAATGTTGATTTTAACCTGTGATTGTGATTAGTGATGGTTATTAAATATGAAAAGTTGATGATGGATGAGGATATAAAAAAAATGTTGATGATGGAAAAAAGAAAAGGAAAAATTGTGTTTGAAATGGGAACCCAAATGGAGTACCAGTTAGTAATTGTGATATTATTATAAATTTAGTTAAATTTAAATAGTGGTGGACAATTCATTGGGATTCATTTCTTTGATCATCTTGACGATTACAGGTAAGACTTGTTTACTTCATTTTAAAATAAGGAACCAGGAAATTATGCTTTTGTTGGTCTTGTTTTGCATTGGGTTGTTAATTTTCTTTATACTTCTTTACTTAAAGATAAATCCTTTTTTTCGCAATCAAACTATCATTAGTATCATCATCAACATCATGACCATCTTCATCAACATGATCCTCATCGTCATGATCCTCATCATCATGATGTATCATTTTGTCTTCATCAAGGCTTATTTAGTTTATAATAATAATATAAACATTTTTAAAATTAATTTCCATTTTGGTTTTTCATTATAATAGATATCCCATTATCTGGTTGCCATGTTACCAAACAACAGTAAACCATGTGATTGAACGGTTATCTTGTAAGTTAAGATTTGTAAGACTTTTGGTTCATCTTTTAGAGTAAATTAAATTTGAATTAGTTAGCAGTTATTAACTTAAATTTGGTTACAAGTAATTTGGTTTTGGTGTAATGTGACAAGATTATTGTTAAAGCCCAAAAGGAAGAGATAATATCAAAATATATGTACAAAATATGGTAAGTGTTGAAGTTGATTACATGTTAAGAAAAGGATTAGACAATGCATTAATCTGTTTCATGTTTACTCAAGTGTTTCCTTTCTTTCTTTCAGGCTTCTTCATGACCAGTTAACTTGACCAACTTATTTTACCAGTTTACTGGACTAGCTTACCAGATATACTTGTTATGGTAATCACGTAATTGTGTTTATTGGCTGGTGTTAACCATAAAAATGACAGTCTTGTTTGATGGTGGTCAATAAAGATGTAGAATAGATTGTTGAATGATATCTTTTTCAAAAATGATACGAAATTGGTCAATTTGCTAATTATGTTTTTGTAAGTATATTGTTAGTCGAAAGATGCTCTTTTAAGATTGAGAAAACAATTAACAAATCAATCAACAGGTAATGATTATAATTATGATGAAAAGGTGTTTGCATTTTCAATTTACAGTTTACCGAGTTTTTGGTGTGTGTCTGTAGATACGTATTATACTCATCTACAATCAATCAAAATTAACATTTTTCATTTTGAAAATGATTTTGATTGATTAATGTTCAACAGCAATTAATGTAAAAGATATTTTATCTTTATACATCTTACCTTTCTCTCCCTTTCATTACAATTGATTTAATTGCAACTATCGTTTTTTCTCTCATTTCTTTTTTTTCTAACACTTTAATTTCGATTTTCAATGTACAGATCAATTAAGATTGGATAATTTGATTGATTGGTGGGTATACGGATTGAATCTAAAAGAAATGTAATCCTACTCGTCTATTTCATTATTGCCTATTAATTGTATGTTTATGTCTCTTCAAATGCCTGATACTTGTTTCAATTAAAAAATTTTAAGCATCTGACGGAACAATTCAATATTTTGATCAGTTCAATATATTTACAAACGATGGAGATGATCAACAAGTAACAATATGGCTTACAACCAACAACAAAAATTTTCAAGTGTTCTAAGACAAATGACCCAATTTTTAATTTCTGGTTAACCATGTTTCATCAAACTAAATTGAATTTTATGGGAAATTGAGCTGAAATTTTTCAAAAAAATTTAACTCTCGCTCTAGATGAATCTTTATGGTTAAGCTGTTACGTTAGCCGTCAAAAGAACAACAAAGGCTCAGAAAATTTTGGAAATAATCATCTCGATGACTGAAATGTTGATGAAAAGATCACTATAATGGATTTCAATCTTTTCTGAAAAGCCCAAC
Organism: Tetranychus truncatus; assembly: GCA_028476895.1. Lineage (NCBI taxonomy): Eukaryota > Metazoa > Arthropoda > Arachnida > Trombidiformes > Tetranychidae > Tetranychus > Tetranychus truncatus. The sequence continues at coordinate 14,835,515 of CM052061.1, forward strand.
AATGTTTTGATTTTTATCGACAAAATCTCAAATCTCGCCGTTCATAACCTTTCCTGGTTAAATCAAGTAAAGTGTTTGTTTATTTGGTTAAATGGTTCAAGATCAAGGAGATGGAAATCAAATTGAATAAAGTTTCATCTTGGTAACAAACTGAATAGTCTATGGCAGATCTCATAATCTACGAACTAAAATACTCTTGACATTTCAAGGCAAGTTGTTGGAAAAGACCGTATTTGATCAAGGAACCAAGTAAAGAGCAAGAAAACCATCAACCAGGCGAATTCAATTAATTAAATTGTAAACAATACATGGACTAACAAACGTTTCCCTTTAAAGCTTAGTAATGATCAGTTGGAAAACCTGTTCGATTAGAGACTCTTGACTAATGTTTGATTATATCGTCAATGAATTACTTTATGCCCAATTTAAAGTCTTAATCTGCTACCCAGTTGGAACCTAACAACCAGAATGACTTGAATCACCTTCAATCAACTTATAATGTTAATCAACTTAAAACTTAAACCAAACCATCCATTAATTGAAATTAAATGGGCCAAAAATGAGCCCTAAAAAAAGGCAATATTTAAAGTTCAATATTAATCTAATTATCAAGCTTTATAACCAACTGTGAGTATTTTAAGAGTTTACAATTGTAACAATTGGCAAATAATAACATTTATATATTGTTCAATTTACAATCATCACCATAATGAACAATCTGAAAAGGATTGTGAATAGAGTTGAAAATCAAAAATGGCAACATTCGTTTTTCGCAAATTTTCTTCAATTCATTTTAACCAGAAGAAAAGCAGACTATTGCCACCAACAATAAGCTAATATTAACCTGATAACATTTAAATCAAACATCTTCAACAATCAAAAACAAAGCATAACCAAAATAATAAAAAGCAAACCTTAATTCATAATTACGGCATTGAAATGAATCAACCTTGTCCGAATCACACCAATTCACGTCAAACATTGGAAACATTCAAGTTTAACAATTTTATAAATTGTTTCCCTCAATCAACTTAGAAAGCCAGCAACCAGTGATTAACAATAAGTATTCAAACAAAATATTTAATAACTCAACTGTCCATTTGAAATTAACATGTTTCTCTTGAAAAAGATTCATTCTACTCTTCATTTTGATTGAATTAATCATTTCCTTGACCGGAAACCTTACATTCACCATTATCATGTAATTGAACAATAGTGTTGATCAGCGTCCATTTTTGTTTAATTAGCACTTGTTCAAAGGCTATTAATTAACAATGAAAAATAAAGTGTTTCAACTGTTCAACTCTTTCAATTGTAAACCTCTATTTAGATCGCATAATTAACTGTGATTGTAGTTCAATGTCCGTCTTAATCAGTTTAATTGTCAAACATCATTAATGGCCAAAAAGCAACAATCTAACAATGTTTAACAAAAAAGCTGTTGAGTGTAAATTGAAAATTGCCTGTTAAGTCTTGTAAGCAAAATCAACATATTGAATCTTGAAATTGCAATTAACAACGGTTAACAATGACAATTAATCAATTCGCGTGTCAAACAACAAAAAAGTCAAACTAAAGTAAAGGGAAAAATTGAGCTTCAAATGGTAATAAAACGTCATCCATAATACTTTTCATCGAGCAAATTATGATTAAAATTAACCAGAAGTAATTGAGTGATGATTAAGTTCAATTGGCTCAGCACTTGACTTCAATAACACTTGAAATATCATATTAATTCTTGACTTGAAATCAAATTTGTGGTTCAACCATTAATGGACCCAATCGGTTTGGTCAACTTAGTCCTGAATGAAGTGCCTTTTAGGTTAAACATTGACAGATTAATTCACAGTCTTATGTGACTGATCAATTATCAAAAATAATCAAAATTCAAATTTAAAACCAATCTAACCAAATCTAACAGTTAATATTTGAGTTTAACAAAAATATCTTTTCTCTAAACAATAATTTGATATGAATTTTGTCTGAATCCAGGTTAAAACCAAAGAATTATTTGGACAAGAGGTTCAACAAACATGAATGCAAAGCTGACCAACCACTCGGCCTTTGACTAAACCCAACCTTACCAGATCAGCCTTTAGGTTTAGACTCAAGTGACTGCAACACTTTTCTGGTCTTCACTTAACCTTTACTGTTAAAAATAGCCACAATCATATTAAAGGCTCACAAAGTGATATTAAAAGTTGAATTTTCTCATGCAAAGCTTGTATTTCAATTCAAATTAATCAACTACGGCCAACATTTAGACAAGATTGCAGCTAATCAAGCCAAGAAAATCAAATTAATCAATTTAATTGAGTTATTAAACCCTGAAATGTTATCTTGTATACTTGTAACACCATTTTGAGTTTCATTAATGCTTACAGCCAACTCAATTTAACTACAAAATTTCAACTGAAACCAGTTAGCTGGTACAAAATACTAATCATATTAATTTGATTAAATAAACTGAAAATCTACTGATTCAACTACAAGTAAAAACAAACGTAATGTTAAATAATGAATGTAAAGCGCCGATTTAGCAGATGATTGTCAAAAAAGTAAATTAAATTGTAATAAAAGTGATTTTCAATTTACACGGCTTACTATTGAAATATCATTTCACATGTTTGCATTTGAAAAATTGCTACAACCAACAAATTTACCTGAAAATTGCCTTCTTGCCAAATCTTGACCCAGACGTAAACTCCATATTTAATGACAATAATTTACTAAGCAAACAATTTACTGTGATAAACGTGACAATACACAATCAAATTGATCTGCATAGTCAACGATTCATCAAACTATCAACTAAAAGGCAAATCCAATAACATTTGCAACACTTTGATAAATATTGACCAAAATGATCAACACTTGTTTTTACATTATTTTTATTCAAATAAAACTCTACAATTAACCCAATTCTGGTAATTATTTTGTTTAACACCCAAAGCCAGCGATGAATGTTGACCATTTAAAACTTAGTTAATATCGAATGGTTTAATGAGAAAATTTAAACTAACCAAAAATTGATCAACTTTCTGATTACAAGCTGTTATTAAAACAGACTCATTAATTGTTTCAAATGTTGATGTTAATAGAAACAGAAATTTTTGATCAACACGAAAATGAAATTATTGTTAAACTGATCAATTTGTTTCAATCTGATATTTCCATGTTATTCACTTTCCAACAACTAATTTATCCTTAAATTGATAATCAAAATTAGATTCACACGCAACTTGACATAATGAGCATTAAAATGTGTTTAATTAATATTTATCCGTTTTCTTCTTCTTCTGAATTTTTATAATAATAATGATAATATTCCCATTAAGATGAGCTCGTATCGTAACAAGATGAAAAGTGAAAAGAAACAATAAATTGTAAAAGCGGAAGTGACCTGAACAAGGTTCCAATGAATTCAATTATCTGATTAAACAGAAAAGAGATAATTTGAGAGAAGAAAAATTCTCATAGAAAATGTTTACATGGAATGATTAGAAAAAAAAGTTGTTCTTATGCTTGGTGATCATGTTTAATCAGCGTGATCAAGCTTCATTGAACAATTGAGATTCACTTGATCTTGGAAAGTTTAACATTTCGTTTCACACCAAAGTCAATTGTCCAATTCACATTTTTTTTGATTTTTGGAATTCGTTTAACGATTCTGATGAATCTTAAGCCTTTATCCATTTCCTCTTCCTCTATTCAGTGATTGACTTGCCGATGAATGATCAATTTGAATTTGAATTTTCATAATAAACTCTCTTATGAAAACTCTCATTTTGTTTGTTTAGATGAATGATAAATGTTCATCTTAAGAGTTGGTTTGTTAAAAGCAAAAGCTTCATTTATGAGATGAATATTTCTCATCAAATAAAGTTCCACATTAAAATGAGTTTACTTTAAACCTTTCAGCCTCCATCTAGTTATTATCATGATTTCTTACAAAGAACTTTCATGGTAAACATTTTCCTTAGCAGATGAGTCAAGTCTACGTCATGTTTATTCGTAGATATTTAACTCAATGAAGGGAAAAGATTTCATTCAAAAAGAATATTTTTTCATTAATTTATCGAATGAAATCGATTGATAATTATATCTTTTGATTGTTGTTTTTTCAAGATTGGTCAAGATTGAACATCTTTTCAATGATAGCTTGGAGTTTTATTATTCGTGGCATTGGACGCTTCTCGTTTGTTTCTTACGGTGGAATTGAAAGCGAATCATTACAACAATATTTTCAAAAAATGGAATAGAACTGTCCAAATGTACTGGATTTATTCCTATTTGGCCAATCTGTAAAGCTCCTGTTAAGAGTTGAAACTTAAAAATCTCAAACTTCTTTTACTAATCACTGAATTTCGATTTTCGATAAAGTTCTAGAATGATTAACAAAGTTATATAAAACTGCTTTGCTGCTTTTTGAACTTCGAAATCAAAGCTTACTGATTCTCAGCAGACTTTTCCAAGCAGTTCCCTCAAAGCTGTCAAAGGATAATAGAATGACGAAACGGGCCAGAACTTATATTTCATTGAACTTTCTCGAAAATTTGTTGGTAAAAATCAAAATTTAATTTATTTTTATCCATCATATAACCTATTCTGGTCATAAAATTTGATAAAGTTTCTTCACTACAATCATGAATAAAGAATTGAAAGAATGGACTTTTTTTTGAACAAAAGGAAACTCCATTGAATTTCTCATAAAATTTACCATAAATCTGCATTCCACCCTATTAATACATGAGAAAAGCGGAAACTGAAACTATTACATTCGAACTGGAAAAATTCTTGGATTGATAGGAAAAGCACTTTTACCAGTAGTAATACTTTGATTCAGATTTTGTGACTTTCTTCTTGAATCTTTTCATGGAAATCAATAAATCTTTTCATCATTAATTGGCCGATAAATTGAATAAACACAATTTTAAATTTCAATTGATTAGCATCAATTGAACCAAAAGGTTGAATACAAAAATAATTTCAGCAACTTAATGCAACAAGAAAAGGTATTAAATGTAAAACAAGATAATCTTGCAATAAGATTGTAAATATTTACAGTCGATTACAATCTGTTGATTGAAAAGGTGAAATCAATCAGAATAAACTTTCATCGATGAATACCAATCTTTTCCTAAAACCATTGCTGAATATTAATAATATGATTGATGAAATGGATAACCAGAAATTTTCATCATTACCAGGCTTAATTCATAAATTGTATTTCAAATTGTTATCTAAATATACAAGTGTTGAGACGATTGAAAAAGTGAAAGTTTGTATTAATGTAAAAAAAAAGCGAAACAAAAATGTTGAAAAAAGCGTGTAATGTTCATTGGTGAGGATCAGATGGGAAAATTGTGTCAGCAGAATATCAATTTATGAATCTTATTTTCTTAAACTGAAACCTCAAAGTACAACATTGAATTGCAAAGCCACAACAGGTAATAGCCTAAAGGTAATCGGACCATCTATTGAATATTGAGCAAGCAAAAGTTGAAGTTGCATCCATTTATTGGACATTTAAATATTCAAGTAAAACCTTTCATTGACTTAATCACTTGTACAGAAATGAATAGATTATCATATTTAAATGGAAACAAATGTTTTATGGAAACATTAAAATACTGAAAACAGTCAAAGAACCTTTTTTTTATTTTGTTTTCATGCTTCTCAAGTTGCTCATCTTCATCAACATCATGAATCGACTTCCTCATCACCTTCACCTGATGCAAGAAAATTTTGAGTAAAAAAGAAGCTTTTCAAATTGAATTACCTTCTACAGTCAATCAATTAATTGACTCAACTGATTGTGTTTTACTTGGACAAAACCTTGAAAAGCCTTTTGACCATTTGATTAGTTTGATTGAAGTCAATGACAATTTTGTTCATCATTAATACTCTCATTTGATGGAACACAAATGATTCAATTTACTCATGATAATTGAAGGCAACATTATGATTAAAAATTAAACACTAAAGTAATTTGGTAAATTATATTTGGCCAACAACAGAATCAACTCTTTCCATTAGAAGGATAATCTTGATCAGACACCTAATTGAACAACCAATTTGATTCAATTAAAATCCATTTATTGGCAGAGTCACATTTCAATTGTAAATGGTTTAAGCAAAAAAGGTTGCCTTTTAGGTTTAATTGTTTAACTGTTTAACTCTATTATTAAACTTCCGTAATGATTTAACTTTATTGGGTAAACTGATTGAGAAAAGGATTTTCATTTAAGAGCAAGTTCAAGTTTTTATTAATATTTAGTTTTATTCAATTTTGTTCATTAAACAATTGAAACAACTCAATTGTACATTAAGTATCATTTGAATAACAATTTTAAGTGAAAGTCTCTTATTTTTGGCAATTATTAAGTATTGAAGATGAAAAATGGTTAACCAGTTAATTGTTACACAGTCAAGTGTTACCCAAAAAAAGTGTACAAAATGGTTCAATCAAAAAATGCAAATGACCAGTTTATTTTTATATTTCATTTTGTTGATTGAATTATGATTGGTAAATTTGCCGATTGTTTAAAGATGATGATTGTTGATTATGATGAGGCAGAGTCGATGGTTGCTGGTACAGCGGCCTCAGCACCAGAAGCTGATGAAGCTGAAGCATATGAGTCGTCTTGTGCTAGGTGATGATGGTGATGATGATGGTTACAGTTTTTACCATTCAATTTGTTAACACTATTTTGAACACTGTAAGATGATGATGATTTACTTGGAGTGAAACTTGAATAGCTTTTGCTTTGATGAGCTTGAGGTAATAAAGGTTGAGCTTGTGAATACTTTTTCTTGCCAGAATAATTGTCATTTAAATTGCTTTTATAACCAGTACCAATATTACCATTGCCTTTACCAAAATAGTTGAATTTGACAACATTGGGCGGCAATGGAATAGCAATTAAACCTTGTTCCCCGGCTGCAATTTCAACTGTTGTTGGATAGCCAACTGAATGATTTGGATTCTTTGGTCTTTCCTGGTTGTGATCATTGGATACCGATGAGGAATAAGATGAGGCTGAAGATGAAGATGAAGTCACTGGTTTACCCGTATAAGCCAAGGGTACATGGGACATGTAAGAATGTTTATTGTTGTTGTTGTTGCCATAATTGGTGTTTGGGTGTTGCTGGTGTTGTTGATATTGTTGGTGGCGATGAGGAGCATTGTTGCCCGTTGATTGACCATTGGTGTAACTTGATGATGAATAGGGTTGCACGGCGGGTTGGTAGAGGTTCAATGTTGATGTACGTTTCTTGGCTGGTTGCTGTTGGTATGTTGACTGTTGATGGTGACCCGAGTTGGCTTGACTTGAGATACCTTTAGCAGAGTCTAGATTTTTGTTCAACTCTTGCGAGTCAAGATGCTTCAATACTTGGAATAAGATTCCTCTTATTGTATTTATATCAATGTCAATGTTTTTACTATCCTGACCTGAATTGGCAACATGTTGTGACTGGGAAGGTGATGTTTGAATTGCAGTGTTGTAAGGAACTGATGTCTTGGTTGATCGTACATTGTCTGAGTAACCATTTTGCTTGGGAACAAGATTACTAATCAAATGCACCCCATTATATGGTCGGTTATTATTATTGTTGTTGTTTATCAAGTTGTTTGGTCCCATGTTACTAGTTCCTGGAAATAATTCATTGTAATTGAAGCCCATCAGGGAATGTTGTTTTCCCGTTGATTGGTGAAATCCAAAGGTTGGTTGATATTTATTTTCATTTGTCTTGGTATTTCTACTCATACTGCTTGCATAGTCAAGAAGAGAAGGTGAAAATTCTTCCTGATACATTTCTTCGGGCGAATAAAGTTCACCTATTCGAGCTGTAGATGAGCTACGCTGAGGTCCACTTCTAGCGTACATGTCACGGTTAAAGTCATCTGAATCCATGGCAGCAATGATGGCCGCATTGTCAAATACATGATCGGGAACCGAGTGAAGAGCCTCAATGTAACCAGTAAGGTTGTTTGGTTCAACATGAGGTTCAAAAGTTAATCCTGGGAAAGCCTCGGAGGCAGCCGAGGTTAAACTTGATGTTATTGCTGTAGCCGACAGGGAAGAAGCTAAAGGTAAAGGTGATGAGGTTGACGATGAAAGGGAAGACAAAGATGATGATGATCCTATTGAAGATGAAGGTAAAGCTGTAAAAGTGTGGAACATAAAGAGTAGGATAACCATTTGAAAACCAAACGAATCCATATTTGATTTTACAATAAATTTGTTGATCAACACTTTACCGGAGAAAATGTAAAGATGAGAAAACTAAAAAGAACGTTTGTTTCCAAAAATTTGATTCAGTGAATGGAGATGATGATGAAAATGATGAGGATGAGTGAAAAGTAAATATAAACCAGAGTAAGGTCAGTAGCCTGGAGAAGAGATGAAAATGTAGGAACACAAGTAATGTTGTAAACTATGAAGTATTGATTGTTTTACACCAAATTTCATCAAAGGCAATCAAGCAAAACGTTTCTTTTGGTCAATTTGGTGTAACCCTTTATTTTTGGGCTTTTTTAAACAAACAAAGTAGTCTACTGGATGATGATTATGATGATGTTAGGAAAGATTTTAAATTGTGAAGATTACAAGATGAATATTGTGCCTGTCATGTTGATGCTATATATTTTTGCTGTTTGTTGTTGCTGTTGTTGGATGATGAGAAAGCATCAAAAGTTTATTTAGTTGTGAATGAATCGACCCAGTGAGTCTTATATAATAATCAATGAAATGAGGATTGACACGCTTCAGAATGAAGATGATGAGGTGGAGAGAAAAGAGAAAGGATAGAAAGTAAGACGAAAAATGAAGAAGATGATATTAAAGAGCGGAAAGGCGGAGAAAAGGATGAGACTAAAGACTCTTTTTTGTTGAGGTACTTTTCATAGCATCAACAGGTTTCATGTAAAAAGGTGAAAAATTGGAATCTGTTTCTTTCATCATCATCATCTTGATTACCTTGTTTCTCATCCTTTCGTTAACATAATAACTATCTTTACAAGAACTTTTTTTCCTGTTCACTTTCACCAGTTTCACTTTTATCAAATCATGCAACAATTTCTGCATCCATCAAATGAAATTTAGATCAAAATTCCAGAAAAATTGCAACAAAGTCTAGTTTTAAGCTATTTCAATAGCAATCAAAGTGAGGAAAAATTCTCAAATTTTAATGATCAACGATTTTTCTCTAAAATTGAATCAGCTTCTGGTTCTGTTGAACGGATAGCTTTTGCATACGTACCTTTCAAGCCGACTAAATCATTTACTGTTTAAGTCTAAATTGATATTAGAATCAAATCGACTTTAATGATCAAAACTCTACATTAAGTGAATGTAAAAATTAAACAAAAGTGATGACTCTTTGAATCAGTAATTGTTGCACGATCAAGTTAAACTTGCAAGTGTGAGGAAAATTCATTTAGGTAAAATCAACTGCAATTTTGAGGTTAAACAGTGAAATTGCTGTTCAACCAATTGCTTGCTAATGATAAAAAATAATCCGATGATTGTTTAAGTCAAAATATTAATATCATTCAAAATACTTATGAGAATCAAATTAAATCAGAAATCATTTTTGCTTCAACATCTTATTCCATGTGGAAACACAAGACCACAATTGTGAGAAGCCTTTGGTGAAAATACACCAATATTTCAGAATAGAAATTGAAACTTAATCGTGGATTCCATGATAAATCATCTTTATAAGGCTGTTGAAGAGGCTCAAGAAAATTGTTCACCTTTTTTTGCTAATGAACAAAATTGATAACTTTTAGCCTAAAAATCATTAAATGGAGTGAAAACAATTTTAATACAATAGCAAAAATCTGGTTCATTTTTTTTTCTTCTTGAACCAGAAATCAGTTTGAATAGCTGAATAGCTTTGCCTTAATCTTTTCCACAAATGATAACAATTAATAAATGTTCATGTTTGAAGTTGGTCAAAAGTGAGAGATGAATTTTCATAAACTCTGTTCGGAAGAGCGGAAAACAAAAACTTACTTAACCAGATATTCACCTTTTGATGCTCTCTTATTCAACATGATTAACATTTAAATCAACTCTCAATTGTTGTTTAATGCTTTATTACCTTACTTACAAGAGCCATCATCATCTTCATATTATTTTCATCATTCGTGTCTCCATCTTTAATTCAGCTTGATTTCATGACAAGAAGAAGAAGAAAGTGAAATGAAAATGAATCCAGCAAAAAAAAATACCAAAATAAACTCAATTTCACTTTCCTTTAATCACAATTTAAATAATGAAAAAATTTAAACCCGTTCTTCTTCCTTAAAAATCAGCCTTTCAATCAAAATGTTTTAGATGTCAACTAAATCAAAAATATTTAAACATTAATCAAGAAAGATTGTTAAATCAGTTGACAAATTTCAAATCAATATACAAACCTTTTCCTTGAATTTACCAATTTTTACACTGTCTACTGAACTCTACCAAAATTGTTTCAAATTCAATCAAATTTGTTAATCAACTATTTCATACTCAACGTGATACAAGTTTAATTAACAGTTAAAATAAAAGATTTCAAATGAAAACCTTTTCGCAACTTGAATGGGAAAAATTGATCGATAAAAAGATTCAAACATTTTTGTCCTTTATTTCAATTAATCAATCAGCATTTAATTAGAAGATGCTATTTAACAAATAATATTTCATTACAATTGAATGTTGATCTTTTTTTCATTGCAAATACATTTTAAAGCTTTATCTGCTTCTTGTTTTAAGATGTTTCATTCTCAAGTCATTTTTACCAAATAATCAAGCTTGAACAAGGAAATTGGTAAAATTTTTAATTTTCAATTGTTAAACTTTCAACTATTTTTGTCTTCATTTAGGTTCACTTAATTGTTTTACTTGATTGTCACTAAAAATTGCATTGTTTTGCTATTTGAAAACGTTAATTTGTTTCATTAACTGTAGATGAGACTTTTTATTTTAATACCTTTTTTTCATATTAAAATTATACGATACAAATTGATTTAATACAAAACATTTTGTTTCCTCAATCTTTTTAAATCTTCATAGTGTTTATTAAAAGCTGAAGAGTTTAATCAACAAGTTAATCAATTAGTAAATATGTATTTGCTAAATTGTTCACGATTTTTTCTTACTAATTTTCATTATTTGCATTAAATTGTTTCCATTAATTGTTTACTTTGTTGCAAGTTGAAATTAAAAGTGGCAAAGCATAAAGTTAAACTTAATATCAGGTTACATTTTAAGCTTTGCTCATTGACTGATCTTTATGCAATCATTTTCATCATTTTTACATCACCTTTCATTGCTGTTTTGATTGTTGATTAAAAGTCATTGTTTTGACACAATTAAAGTGTATTAGTGTTGGCGGCTCAATTGTATTTCCGATAAAAATCTTGTTTACACATTTGGAGTTTAGCTGGTACGTTTTTTTTTGTCAATCAAATGATCGTTGGATTGTTGGATTAAAGCCTAATATTTTGTTGCTGTTTATTTAAGTTGTTGTTTTCAATTGTTTGATTGTATTGGCGCTTTGCATTACCGATTAAGATCAGAAAGTGATTAATTAACGGAAATGATTATTTAAACGATGTCCAAATGTTTACAGGTTCATAGTGTAATTTGAGAAGCTGTCTGTTGAGGTTGACAATTTTGCAGCTGCAAACCAATCAAATCAAGCTACACCCAGCCATTTAATATGAAGACGAGATAAGTTAACCTGACAAACTTCTTAGGAATCAGGAAAATCTTTGTTGGTTATGATGATAATTAAAGTTGCTGTGGATAATGAATGTAAATTATCAATCATTATTAATTTCAGGTGAAACCATGGAAGTGATTTTGAAACTGAGTTGACGAGTAAGGATAGTGTAGAGTGTAGTTGAGTTACAATAATGAAAAAAAAAACATTTAAAGATGATGTAAAATCATTGATGAGCCTGAAAGTTAATTGAATCAGGAGGACACTGAAATGAAACCTTGTTAGTCAATGTGATCTCTTGACCAAATATCGATAATTTGGGTTGCCATTTTATTCGTGTATTTGCTGTTGACCAGGTTGGTGAATATGATGATAAGATTAAAATTGAACAGTAAGTGAATCCAAATTTTGAAACTTATAAATACTCTTGGTCTTCAAGGTTGTTGAGGTTGACCAATTCGTAAATTGTCTTGACTGATCAATAACAAATTATATAAATTGGATGAAGAGAGCGATACATCGAAATTTAATTTCTTCGTTTTAACTAGACTATAATATCTCCCAGCCAATGCAATTCAGTGAAACGTGTCCAACATCGTCTCAGAAGTTTGAGATCACCAAAAGGAAAATTCTGCACTCCTACTCATTACGTCATCTCATATTATTTCCACATGCATCAACCTTTGCCAATATAGCCTGAATGAAGCCTCTGTACAACTGGTCAATCCATATCTTAAATTGGTTGTACAATGCCATCGTTGGCTAAACTTTTCATTGAGAAATCCTTTTCCTCGTAGCTTTTACAACACATGATGGTTCAAATGGCGATAAAACGAGCAATTTGTAAACCTTATTTGTAATGAGTGTGTAAATTAACTACATGTAGTTGAGTATAACTATTGCCATTGAAACTGAAACTTGCCATAGGGATAACCCACCAATGTGATAGTCATTCGTTCAGAGTTGAAGCTATAAATAAAACCAACAAAAATTGAGTTGAAGTTACAAAATGGTGCAAAATAAATATGGACATGGTCTTGCTGAATTTACTAACCTCAAATATAAGTGATAAACCATATACAATAATAACCAACACTTCAATTAAATCAATATTTTACATTTAAAAAACACCATAATTATAAAAATAACTCAAGACAAAGTGAGAAAAGCGAGGGAAACAGATGATTTAATGTGGTGAGATAATTTTATAATGTCACTAAGCGCGCATTTTAAAGAAACAATTGCTCTTGCCACTCTTGCCAATTTACCCTTGGAACAATATTTGCAACTAATTGTGATTGATTAAAAATATTAAACAGACTCTTTTTTAACTTCATTTTCGACTTTTGTTAGCCAATACAAAAGCTTGTAAAAAATACCTTTCCAGGAAGGAATGATGCCGATAAAATTTGACTTTCGAGTCTAGCTGTTAAGATTGGTCAGCTAATTTCGTTGATGTGTTAGGATCCAAGGATGAAAAGCTTACTTATTTTATAAGATTATTCCTCGCTATTCTTAGTGATCATGAAGGTGGAAATGTCTGTGCTCATGCTGTTCATCTAGTCGGTCGTGGTCTATACCTTTCATCTGCCACTGTGACTCAGCTGGGCCACTTCATGGTCTTGCCAACCGAGAAGTTTCGGTATTTATAAACAAAATGCAGCAACAAACGGGTGATGATCCAACTGGAGCACAAATTTGCGATTTCTGTCCGTTTTATCAGACTATCCAATCTTCAAATTAGTATCAGAAAATTTATATTTACACAATTATTGATTTGACATAAGTTTTCATGGCTAGTTTGCCAATTTTGTTTAAAATTAGAAGCTAAAAGATGTAGCCGGTACAAAGATTGGTGAACATACCAAAAAAGTCAAAGAATTTCGAGCAGTTTATGGAAGTAAGGTTGTTGGTGAAGTTACTGTAGATATGATCTATGGTGGTATGAGAGGAATAAAAGCATTGGCTACTGAAACCTCTTATTTGGACCCTGAAGAAGGTATTAGGTTCAGAGGTTATTCAATCCCTGAATGTCGAGATCTTTTACCAAAAGCGCCAGGTGGTCAAGAACCTTTACCAGAAGGATTATTCTGGCTTTTATTGACTGGTGAAGTGCCAACAGAAAACCAAGTAAAGAATCTATCAAAAGAATGGGCAGCTCATGCAGATTTACCTACATCAATCTTGATACGCAATTAATAGCCTTGATTAAGAAAATTAAGGTCTAAAATTGGGGTAATAGTTTATTGATTTAACGACTGGCATAAATTACAAAGATATATTTAGATGTCTAAAAGTGTTTGTCTTTTTATTAATACCATAAATAAAAGCAAGTTAACTACTTGTAGCTACCCTTGAGTGTAACATGAAAACAACCTAAATGGTACAACCTTCACCCATCAAACTGAACAGTCCTTTGGGGCTGTTTACTGATTACTATTGTATACAAATTAAATGTTTCCTGAAATACATTTTAGTGCACCTAATCAATGTAATTGATTAAATCAATTGAAACAAATTGTTTCTCATTCATTATTTTAATATTAACATCCAATAATGAACGATGATAATTTTATCCATTATTGTTTCCAATCTCATATTGTTTCGATTGTTTCAACCACTAAAATCAATTTAAATTGTAACAACAGTTGTTGAACAGCAAAAGCGTATATTCAAAGAAAAACTGATCAAAATTACAATTGTGATAAAGTATGTTTTTTTTTATTATTGTTAAATAATTTGGATACATTTCATTGACTATTAGCTATTAATATTGAATTGTGAATGAAACGAAACAATGAAGAGAGGAAATGAAACGTAAACAATTTCCAAAAATAAAGGGTTAAACAGATGATGATAGTATTTTAATGATAAAATGTTGAAAAGGTTAAAATGAGATTACAGATTAACAGGATTGTTACATTTGGTTTTGAAGCAAATATGATTGTGAATAAGATTAACACAGAAAATGAAGAAAACGAGAAAAAATTCTTAATGAAAAAAAAAACCAAAATTAGAAGCTCAGATGAGCGATTTAATCATGTATTAACTGCCTATTATCACTCTTATCAATGTTTAAATTGTCAACATTATCAACATTATTAACATTATTATTATCACTCCAAGTTTCAAATAAACTTGTCATCGGTTGATTGGTAAACACATCAGTCAATAAATATTGAAGTAAAAGTTGATTTCGCTTTGAAGGTAACAGTGAAGATGAAATTGATGATGACGATGAAGAAGAAGAGATTGGTAATGATGGTGATGATCTTTGATGATTAGTTGATAATTGATTAAATTTATCATCATCCGATGATGGATTAGTCCAAGAAGGGGAAGAAACAAAGGAACCTCTCGAGTGAACATCCGACTCCAGGTCACCATTTCGTTTACCAAATCGTAAAGGTTCTCGCCATCGGCAACGTCGACATTTCATTTCAAACTCGGATCGCTGGCATATATTGAAACACCGAGCAACCCCACCAACTGCCACTGTACCAGGTGTAAAGAGAGCGGCCATTAAAAGGATCGCATAAACTGTAACAGCGCAACCTAAACATGGGTTAACCCTTCTCAAAGTGATGACCAGTGATGAACCCATAATTAGGTTGAACACACACACAGACACGGGTGCAACACACAATCAGTTAATTATCTGAATCAAAGAAAAGACAAATGATTCCATTAATGAATATTAATCAACATTGTTAACATTTACAATTAATTAACTTAACAATCTATCAACTTGTTGCGCTTGATATTTGCTGAGACCAAAATGTTTGCTCAAATGTTAATTCAAATGTTCAATAATATTAATCCGTATAATTACAATACATTAAACAACAGTTTATTTAAATTGCTCATTACAGGTTAATTGGTTAAAAGTGAAAAGGTAAAAACATTTACATTTATTAATTAGAGTTGATTTAAGCTTAACTAACTTTATCTTCTGTTGACTTTACTCAGTTCATCTTTGATTGCATTTCATCCTTAAGTCTCTAAATTGACAACAATTAACTGAATTTGATCACGATATTAATATTACTCTCTTCCGGATTGTTTAATTGTTCAATAGTTAACTGTGTTAATCAATTTAAACATTTTCTTCCAAGTTAATCAAACTAATTGATTATCGATTGTTATTATTACCAAATGAAAGCAAATTGGTGCTTCACTAATAATAACAATTACTTGTAATCAATATCGATTGTTTTTACCAATTAAATGGTTATTCGATTAATTAATTGGCTGAAAGTTGATTAACAGTGAATTGACTTACCTCAAGAAAGTTGATTAACAAGAAAATGAAGAGAAAAATACTTTAAATCACAAAATTTTGTTTAATTGTTTAGTCCAAATGTTTACATTCCAGAGACACAATTAATTAAATTTTATCTTCCTTTCGCAATTGCCAGCAATTAACAGTGATTAATCAATGTTGAAGACTCAATTGTTGGACATTAAACAAATTTGCTTTAACAGAGTAAATTTCACTTCAACTTATCCTTTCCTTTGTCCAACTTCAACTTGAGAATTGTTCAGAATTATTCAGAATTATTCTGACGATTTATATGTATATATATCCTACAGATTCTGTCTCACTCTCTCTCTCTTCAAGAGGAAGATGAAGATGAAAAAACATAAAAAAAGGTAAAATTTATTAATCTAAGAGAAGCACAAAATTGTGTTGGAGGAATGATATTTATTTGGACAACATTTACGCAGGTTAGGTTAGGTTATACAGGTTTTACGTCCATGTATTTCAACGGAATTATGATTATTAATATTATTGATATTGATATTGGCTCAGCTAATGGGAGTACATGAAATCACACATTTAATCATTTCCAATCTAATCATTTATTCATATTCACTTATTATCTTGTTATTAATAGGTTTGCTCTTGACAAAAATGCTTTATTTTTCAACCTTTTAACCCAAAATTTTGGCAATTCCTATGATTACCATCCAGCATTTATCCTCTCATTTCGTCTTCATCTCAATCGTTTAGGCTAACCTCTTCATAATCGGTTTAAGTAAATTTCTTGTCGATAAATTTTAGGCCTTTTCTCATTAGTTTTAGCCTGAAATAGTCTACATTTTACATCTCTTTAGCAATTTTTCTTGAACTTTTAAAAATGAGTGAACCCAAGAATGTTCGTGGTAAATCCAAGGTAGATTACGATATGTGTTAAGGTTGAGATGATTAAGATGTTCCTTTTAGTTTTGTTTTTATATTCATATTTAACTTGAGGATGAATTTATTCAATTGTAAAATTTCGACTTTATTTTTTCTTCTTCTTTCCTGGAATCGATTGGAACATAAAATTGCAATGATTCAATGGAAACAACTTTTGTAACATTTTGTTGTTTAAGTGCTAATAGGAAGTCAATGAATTCAGTTGGCGTTCAATTGTTTACTAAATCAGGTTGAATTAGTCAAAAAATCTTTTTTAATAAAAACTTGCCCTTAAATGTGCAATATTTTACATCAATTTGAACCATTTTTTCGAGTCTGTTTGATACATCATTATTTGGATATAAATAAGTCTGCTGTATTTTTACGCCCAGAACATAATTTCTCATTACACTGCTGCCATCTAGCAGAATAAACATGAAAAGTATAACTAAAGTGGAGTTTTGGTGACAATAGATGCTCCCTCTGATGGATAAAAAAGTAACTTAATTTGAAATTATTACTTTTGTCTTTTCATTCAGTTTATGAATCTTAGGGAAAGAGCTGACACGATGAAACAGAAGTTTCAAATTTAGCCGATAAAGTTTTTGTTTACTGAGTGGATAAAGAATATGTATAGCAACTTTGACTTTCGAGTTGAGAGTAGGGACTTTGAGGGTTTGTAGGGACATAAAAACTGAGTCGATTTGTGCTGTTTAAAAATTTCTCTGATCAACATCGATAACATCGAAGTCAATGTGGAAACTTTGGTCGCATTTTGTTCAATCATGGAAAAAGAAATGAAATGAAACTCATTTTTTTCTCATGTAACTTTGATGCTCAATCAAAATACACTTATTTTGAGAAATAAAGTTTTCTGCTTCTGTACAACAGATCAGTTCATTTTCAGTAACCCACCGCTTTCTGTAACCGTAATAATGAAAGAAACTCGTGAACCATCGAACACTTTTTTCAATTTATCAACAGTTCTCTTGATTTCGAGTCTAAAAATTTTGAGCTTCAATACTTCGAGAATGCTAGCGTATACGACCATCATTCTCCGGCTAATCAACAGATTACATCATGGACTATTACTTAATATGATTGAATACTTAGAATAATCTGAAATGATTCATTTAATAATGCCTATCCTTCTAACACATAATGAGATCTGTGTTTAATTCACCATTCAACTTTATCAATCAAGTATCAAATCTATTATGAGCTATGATATATAGTATCAGATCATTCAAGATCCCAAGAAAAAAGTTATAGCATTTCATGTTTTCATTGTTGTCATAATGTTGGTTTACTAATGGTGTCATTTTCGGAAATCCTTCAATCAGTCTCAATCATTTTGTAAATATTTTTATCCAGTAAAGTAGAAATTTAGTTCCAAAAGAATGTTTCATCAACTCGCCAAGTAACAAATGAAAATTACTTCGTTAAAAGTTCGCCCTATTCAAATTGGATATAAAAAGATACCACACATGGATAAAATCAATAACTCTTTCAGGTGAATTTTCAACGAAATTGAAAATCTTATCTGTAATTAGATTACACTCCTGGTGAATCGCTTTACTTCATTACAATTGTTTAGTTTCATGATTAACAAGAAAATTCCATGTCCATCCTTCAAACCATTTTTCAATTGATAGCATAATTCAACAATTGAACAACCTATGATTATTGATGGTATCACAAGTTTATTGATTAACCATGATAAATGAAGAGTAGATTAATAATGAAATCCAAATAATTATGGAATAATTAAATTACAATTTGCAGAGCGCAACAGTGTAATTTAACAACTGGCAAACTAAATGCCAAAAAATGGTTAGTTTGATTTGGTTGAGAGGTTAAAAGATTCATTGAAATGACAATCACAAATTAAAGTTAAATAATCAACCAAAAGGATCAAACAAAAGTTTACAATTGGACAGATTGACCAACTGATAGGTTATATTAATTAAAAGCAGCGAAAAAAAAGAAAGTTGATTTAATTTTAATTAATAGACAACACAAGTTAAATATATTAATAAATAGTTAGATAAAAAAAGCAGTTCAACTCCAAACATCCATGCAATGGTGAATTCATTAAATAGCCCAAATGACCAACTAAAAGTACAATAAAATTTAACAAACCATAAACTTGAGGCTTTCTTGATTAAATTATAGAAGAAGAAGAAAATGTTAAATTAAAAAGACAGAATTAAATATTGGACAAAAATTAAGTTGAAAAGTTGAACCAAAAATGGCGAGAAAATGTTGACTTGGATTTTGAAGTATAGATTGTGATTAAAGAAAAGGGCGAAAATGATTAATAATTTAATTGCAGTAAAAAAGATGACGATCTGAGGACAACAAACAAGGTTCACTGAAGTGTGTAAAGCCAAGAGCGGGTCAGGTCAAGGTTTAAAGGCACAGGGTAAAACAGGTCGAGGCCTAAAACAAGGCAAAATCAACGGGAGTCGCGTGCCCTTTCCAAGTTAATCTTTGCTTTCTTACCTTTTCTGTTTCATTATTATTATTACATTTATTATTATTATTAATGGCAAAATGATATCCATAACTGTTAACCTCTGGGCTAACCGTATGTCAATCGACTTTTGGTGTCCCACTAAAGCCTTTTTACCTTCGGTCATAGATGACTTGCTCTACCGTTTAATTATTATCTGTTTTTGGCTCCCAACTTAATATTATCATTATTATATTTCTTATTGTTTCCCTGTTTCTCTGCTTTAGTCTCTCTCTCTCTCTCTCTCTTCTTTATCATCATCATCATCAACAGCAACAACATCTTTTCCCTCTGATTCCTTGCTAATAACAACAGCAACAATCCCAACCTCAAGTCACAACTTGTAAAGCATCCAATCGTAACCTGAAGACCACATGTTGACTGTATATTCAACGTAGACACAAATAAACCTTTCACACTTTACCTGCTTTCACTTTAACTTTTCAGCTTTTCTTCTTCTTCTTCTTACTGTAATTGTAACTGTTTTATAATTTAACTTTAACTGTTCTGTGATTGTCGATAATTTAATGCATCACTTTACAGTATTCAAGATTCATGATGAAACTTTGCTCATTAGAGATAAAACGCTTTTTAAGATCAATCGTTGCTGGTGCTGATTAGAGTTTATTAAAATTTGAATAATAATCCTGATTTTTGGTTTTTGGCAAAGTTCATCATTTGTGCATCAATCGAAGCAAAATTAGCTTAATATGCATTTATCAAAGTAAAGTTGATTCACACTCAAAATGGGCAAATTTAAACATTCTTCTCGTCAGATTGCAACTAAATCTCTTGAAAATAAAGTTGAAATGTAAGCACAAATAAAGATAGTTGTTGATTCATTTCCATTTTGTAATCAGCCGATTGATTAACTATAGTTACCTGAATTAACAGTTGCATTTCATTGGAAAACTTTAATCATGATTTGACTCTTTAAGAGAAGAGTCTTGATTTATAGATTCTGATGATTGCCTTAATTTCGATTGATCAAAAATCAAATTATTTACTCGATTAAAATCGACTTTTATAATTACCAATCGGTTTCTATTTGATTCAATTACCTTGTTTCCCAATTTAATCTCAACCCTTTTCTCACTCTGATTTACCTTTGAAGTTGCATTTCAAGGATCGATCTTAAAGGTAAATTTTGCGATAAAATATCAAGAGCATAGCAAAATAGGCAATAAAAATGTAATCCTTTCTTAAAGTTGAATATTAAGTTACAATGGCCAATAAAAGAGTTTGAAACTGGCCCAAAAGTTGATCACAAATTGTTGGCAATTGTTCGACTGGAAATAATTTGCAAAACAATTGGCACAAAATTGCCAAAAAGTTACCTCTAGTCAACAAGCCAATACATTGGACGTTAAACATGACTTACATTGACTTACATTGAATCACCAAATCAGATGAAAATTAAGCTTAAAACAGAAGCTAAAAGTGAAACAAAAGCTTAAATTGTATTTAAATTGTAGCTGCAATCATATACAAAAGGATAAAACAAAAGTATACTTTTAAATGAACATTTTTAATAATAATTGTCAATGAAACTTGATTTACAGATTGGAGTTAAAGTTGATTAATATTTACAACTTGATCAAACTGAGAGAAGTTAAACCGAGCATTTCATCATTTGGTTTAATTGTTCAACTCACAATCAGTTGCAATCAAATGAAAAGCTGAACTTGCAATGGATAAAAGGAAAGACTTTTATTTGCATAAAAAAAGGCCTCAAAATTTTAATTCTCATCCTCACCATCAACTAGACTAAATTACCAATCGCACAAACCAACTGAAAATGAATTGGAGAAAAATTTTTCTCCTAAAAAATGGAAACGAAACAGAGTGACAAAAGGTAAACGCAAAAATAAAACGCGACCTTTTCACGTTCCCTTCACTTCGGTTTAGTCAACTTTGATATTGTGTTTGTTCAGATTGTTAGCTAATTTGATTGAATCACCAAGAGTTAATTAGTAAATCGAAATGTAACATTTTGATTGGATGTAAATGATGAGTTGATTCAAGCTAAACATTTCAGGTTAATAATGAATCCTTTAGGAACCGCCTTTTGTCAACAGTAAATAGGAAACTCGAAAAAAAAACAGTTTTCTTTCTTCACCCAATAGTACATCATTTTACGCATGTATCTTGGTAATGAGAAGCAGCATTGGAGGTTTACCTTTATCATCCTCACCATCATCACCATCATTATTATTATCATCCTCCTCCTTCTTCATTCTTCCTCATCCCTTTGCCATCTTCCACCTTTGAAAGGTTAAAAGATTAAGTTTACAGTTTGATTTGGTTCAACTTGAAACAAGTTGACAAAAAGTTTGTAATTTTAATTATTCATTTTTTTTCTCTCATTCCTATTCAATCTTTAATTGTTACACTTTTGTTGAACAAATTTTGTTAGTTTTTTTTGTGCGCTTTCCAGTTTCAATATCATGAACATCAACAGGCGACTGTTCAAGTGTAATTCAAGTGAATATTACAAGATTAAAGGTAAGTTTAGTTTTACCTTTTCTTTGTCGTTTCAAAGAATTTCATTTTTGTTTTTTTTTTCGATTCGATATTTGTTTTACCATTTGAGATGCTATTGCCAATAATCTAATGCATTTTGATGAGTTTTTCATTTTTTTTTTGTTTAAATTTCAATTTTGTTGAGTGAAAGTTGAAATTTGATTCAATTGAAACAAAATGTCCATCTAATGTCCATTTTAATCTGATAAATTGGTTTAATGAAATTGAGAGAAGAGCAAAATTGTTCAACAATTGAAAAGTTTCAAGTTTATTCAGACTTTATTTTCTGGTGTCAATAACATTTACTCAGGGTAAACAAATAAACCGAGACAAATCACAAAATAATCAATTAAAATTTATTTTTCATGCAAGTTTCACCAGTGAATGAAAAGTGAGAAAATGATTTTCCAATGATTTTTGCGTTAATTTTGATTGATCAAATTGTTCAATTTAAAACTGATCAACCAATGATTAGCATGGAAAATGTCAACATTAACAGTTAATCCAAATAATTGAGCAACATTTTTGAAAATGAATCTGATAGGATTGTCTCTGCAGGTTGAATGAAACTTGAATCAAACCTTTGGTAAACTTAATTTGTTTTCATTGATTGCAGATTATAACGCTGTTGAGAACGGATTAAATGGATTAAAATCTTCAGACGATGAGCTTTACATTGAAACAGAAGATGGTAATTACTTGAAATTAATCAAATCATCAACATTGAATAATTTCTTTTTCGTTTCTTTTTTTTCTCCTTTTCTTTTGGTCTTCTTCCCATCTTCAACAGCCTTACTTGAAGCTTCAAGTTTACTGTACAACTCACTGTACTACCATTGCTCGTGTCCTCCCTCCGCCTCATCATCCTCTTTAACATATGGCTTACCTGTACTCTCGCTGCATCATCATCGTCGAGGTTCACCTGTAATCAATGCTCGACACGCGCGTTCATCTTCACTTCATCCATCAACCGATGGCCATCATCCAGCTTACATTGGTGCAAATGCCTCATCAAGACTAACCTCAGCCTTAACCTCAACTTTAACCTCATCCACTTCAATGCCATCGACAACAGTATCCAGACCAAGTAGTACTATCACAAGTAACCCTCGATCACCAGTAATTGCAACCAATTGCACAAATTCACCGACTCAACCCAATCTAAGTCTAATTTCACCAGAATTGCTTTCCATTTATGGTTCAACTTACAAGATATTTCAAGGTAAGATTTCAATATTATCTCAAGATTTAATTGCAAGACAATAACTGAGTATAAAGAAGCCGATATATTCCAACACTGTTCAGCAACTTCATCTTTCCAGATACTAGCATCTAAACTACTCTTTAAGTTGTAAGCTAAGAATCTAATTGAAAATTGTCAATCTCAATATTTTCAACTAATCTGAATTAATCTCTGAAAATATTACCATAATTTTTGTCGAATTTTTCATTTGCTTTTGTCTGCTTTGGTTGAACTTATGTTGATTTTATTAACAATGGCGATTTGTTACTTTAATTGTTAAATCAATGTTTTTTTGTTGAAACCAATTCAAAAGATTCACAGAATTTTACTTTTTTGTCCAACTATTCTAAAAGTCATTCTATAATTTCAATGAACATGAATTGAAATTGTCTATTGGATTGCAATCCACAACATTTGAAATTTCATGAAATAATCCATTCATTGCTATAAGATGCCTTTGATGGATAAACGGAGAAAGCGGGAAAAGTTTTCCTCTTTTATAAAAGTTATAAGTTTTGGATATTTCTCCTTCTTTCATCCGAAGACTGGGAGTGAAACCATATTTAATAATGATAATAATAACATCATAATTACCTTTTAGCTTTAATAAAACCCGATGATTTGTACTCTTGTTGGCCACAAGGTCTAAAGCCACAAGCTAAGGTAAAGAAAAAAGGTAAAAGTTGAAATCAATGGCCCGTAAAACATTATTATTATTATCATTGTTATTGGTTAGCTTTGAGAAACTTTGTATTGCAGTTTATATTCAGACTAAAGTTAATCACTTTTAATGGACAAACTTAGATTTGTACATTTTAACCTTTCCTTTGACCAATAACTTAATTACACTTAATGGACATTAAAGTATCAACAAGTTACTAGATCAACAAATGGCCAGGAATTAAAGGTTAACTTGATTCAAATTTAACTAATCGATTCAATTAAAATGCCATTTTACCAGAAACAAAACACTTTATTTTCGCCTCTTTTTCACAATAGATTTTTTCGACCTTTTGATTTTACCTTTTAATTAATTTATTTGTTGTTATTTTCAATTAATTTTCTTGCTTTGCTAAAAGTCCATTGCTAACCATTAGACAGATTGATGATTAAAGCTTGAAACTGAAATTTGATTGAATGACAATGAACTCAAACTTGAGTAGGAAATTGATCAAAGATTGAAAATGTACTTTGTATTTTGCTTGTTCATTATTCTGGTGCCATTATTAATTGACTGTCAGTTAATTGCTAAGATGGCTGATCAAAAGGCAAATGTTAACAAAGTTGACAACTTATTAGTCGCTCTATTAATTGAAACAAAAACACCAATAAGAACCTCAAAACAACACCATTCAGTGGTTTGTTGTTGATGTTTTTTTTCTTCCTTTGCTTGTAATCATTTCAATGTGTCTTCATCATGAATGATTGGAAGCCCTGGTGAAGCCAAACCACCTGTCATATGATGATCTGAATATGAGACTGAATAAAGGTTAACTTAGGTTGGGAGGTAAAAAATGGTGAGGAAAATGATGAACGCTTTAAACAAGGCTTAAGAAGCCAACAACATATGTATAATAGGGAGAGATAATGATGATGATGATGAAGATTAGTTGCAAATCAATCGGTTTTTTGTGTCATTTTAACCATTCATCCGATTGACAGACAAAATGTTGGCCCACCTTTCACAATTGAACAATGATAAGGAGAACCAAAAATATGTTGATTGTGATATGAAACATATTATTGTAACTGTAATTCACTAAACCTATCATAATGATGATATTTTTTTCTCTTCTTTTTGTGTCTCTCATTTGTTTCATCTAAATCAATTGAATCATTTGTTACATTATTATTTTGATTGATGATTAAAATGCACAAAATTGCTACAATCACCAGCTGATCAAGAAGTAAAATTGACCAAAAACAGAGAAGACCAATGAAGAAGCAATTGAAATAAGGAAAATGGTTTCTTCCAGTTTTGATTTTGATACTTTAATGCTAATTATTTAACCATTATTGACATCATCATCATTGTCATCAATGATGATCAATGTTTAATGGTTGACTTGCCGGCTCGTGGCAACTCGCGGTACAACAGTTGTTCAAGCCTAACATATGAAGGTGAAAGTTGATCCTAGATCAGTCATAGTTAAGGTTTCAGATTTGGTCAAAGTCAGACATCTACATAGGTTTTAATTGCCATTAGCTATTTAGTTAAATCTGACATTTTCTGGTTAAAACTCAAATTGAATAAACAGTCCGATTGTATTGAAAAAAAGGTAAAATTGGTTGTTTGATTTGTTGCATTGTTGTTTATTGTTGATATTCAACTCTCACAATCAACCTGATCATAAACCTTACCAGAAATCAAATAGAGGTTGTTAATTTAAACAAGCTGCCATTGATGGATTGACATTAAAAGCAGAATAAAGATTGAAAGATGAAAATATTGTAAAACCGGAAGATTCTGTGATCAGTTAGATCAATGATTGTGATATTAATAGTACAATAAATAATGAAAATGATAATACTAATATAATATGGAAAGGTGATTAAACAGAAGAAGAAAAGTGAGGAAGGAAAATTATAAATATCATAATGAAAATGAAAAGTATGAACAAGAAAAGGTAAAAATATATTTTTTTCAATATTGATGTCTATGGTTCGATGACTTTTCACTGAAATCAAATAGACAACCAATAGACAAATTGTGCTCTATTGTAATCAATCAAATAGATCAATTGTAATTGTCTTTCACAAGGTGCAACTATTTCAATTGATTTATATATGAACAGATGAGGTTAAGATGATTAAGACGCCATCCATGAATATCTAATGGTTAAACATTAGCGTTGGCTTTTAATTTGAATATATTTTTCGTCTGCTTTGCTTTGTTTTTTTATGCTCTTCACATTGTCCTTAAATCTAATAAATGTTTTTTTACCATTTAACAGAACCTTTACCGTTTGATGAAGGTAAATCAGTTATTTCATATCATTCCCGGTTACCATTTATTGACTCGTATGGCACAGTTAAATCTAAATTTGTTAATTTTGATCCAATTCAAAGTCCAGTTCGTAATGAGAATATAGTCCCGAATGGATTTGCTTTCACTAGCACAGCAAGTGTCTCGGATTACTCTATAGCGTCACTGCTTGACTTAAAGGTTAATAATTCAACTTGCAGTTTGGATGAACCTCTTAATTTAACCAACAAACCAGTTAATGTAACTTCAATTACAACAACCTCATCAACATTATCATCATCTCCGTCGTCCTCCTCATCAGTTTTAACTCCACCATCAGTCAGACCAACTACAACATTGAAGGCAACAGTTGAAGTGTCTAGTAAAGACAGTAAAGAGTGCAGGTCATCACCCATAAACTCTCATCTTCACTCATCAACTCAGTCAAATTTTAAACCATCTTCTAATAATGTTAACTACAGTAATATCAGTACTTTATCATCATCTTCGTCATCTTCGTCCTCGTCAACAACGACAACAACCCAGTCAAATAAAATATCCTCTCCAGATGGAAGACATTTTAAATGTAATCAATGTAATAAACTGTTTAAGCGATCGTCAACCCTATCAACTCATCTCTTGATTCATTCAAATACACGACCCTTTCCATGTCCTTTCTGTGGTAAACGATTCCATCAAAAGTCGGATATGAAGAAACACACTTATACCCATACAGGTGAAAAGCCTCATAAATGTGCTGTCTGTGGTAAATCGTTTAGCCAATCATCCAATTTGATAACTCACACAAGGAAACACACAGGTTATAAACCCTTTGCCTGTGATTATTGTCCCAAAGCATTTCAAAGGAAAGTGGATTTACGACGTCATCGAGAGACTCAACATCATTATAAAGATTAAGCAAAGGTAGATTTGGATTTGATCTCAACATCTTTTAATTAATCAAATTGTAGTCCAGAACAGTCCATATTTATTATAACGAAATCGGGACTAAAAAAATCAATGAAAATTATCATAATCATATCAAAATCACTTCATCCATCTAATAAGTTTATAATTTTGATTCCTTTTTTCATGTATTGTAAATAAAATCATCCTAAATGAACTGTTTTAAATTGTATCAAAAACGCTGTCTTTAATTATTAGCTATCATCATTATGCTTAGATGGTTCAAGAATTTATTGAAACGAGGTTAGTATGCTCTTTAATATATGGTAAACAAAGAATTACAGTTAAATCATTAAGACAAAGAGATGAATAATTTTTGATTTGGTTAACTCTACACCAACTTGTATCACAGCTTTATTGTTCATATTTTAAACATCATTTTAATGATAAGTGAAATCAAATGATTTATTCAGTCATTAAATAGATCAGTCTTAACATCCATGTTACCGACTTTAGACTAAACTCTTCTATCGTAAGTGCAAATACAATGGATTATCTTTCGCTTTATTTCATTGATTTTAGCTGCAAAAAGTCTCAATTTTGTTTTTAAAACAAAACTTTACCGAGCAATTTTAAGACATAAATTGAATAATGTAAATTTAATGAATTCAAGGTCTTTCAACAATAACTACAATCAACAAACAAATAAGTTAAATTTAGCACCTGTTGAAGGTGTAAACATATAAGCATTAGCCAACTACAAATCATTATACTTATCATTGTATTTTACTTTATTTTGGTAATTAGAGTGACTATTAATTCAAACGCAGCAATAAGTTACCAGCATTAAAACACACACTAATTATACAATGTGTGAGCACACAGAGTCTGAGAAACGGAAGACTGCAATTGATAGGCCTATACTGGGCTCTTTTATATCAATAACAATTGAATTGTATTGTTTGTTCAGCCAAATATTATATAAATTCATTGATATTTCTCATGTTAATCAGATTTTGTAGGATTAAATTAAGAAACAGCTTTACAAATGATTGGCGAATAATACAAATTTTATGAAAAATTTACAAAATTAAATGATGATCTAGAGGTAACTTGAAAGCAAAAGCCTAAAATAGTAGAATCTGGACTTTTCTTAAGTATCCCATAAACGCGAATAGTCACAACTGTTTTCAACAAAATGTGATAGAACTGACCAGATGTAGATAACGAAAGCAAATAGATATTGGAAATGCAAGGTCCATTTAGTGCAATAAAAGAATAATCAAAAATCGAATTTTCAACTCGTTTGAAGCAAATCTATGTTAATCCTTACATATCATATCATATCATATCATACATACCATATCGATACAATATCATTTCATGATTGCTCGATTTACAAAAAGTAGTGGAAGAAAAATGAATAACAATATCAGTATCAGTGGAAAATTCTTCTTCTCCAGCTATTCATTCAAAAGAAAGTTTTAAGGGAGAATGGGCAATTTATCAGTGATACTTTTACGTAATATCAAAAATTTTAAGTTGAGAAACTCGATTGAATACAATCAAGCAAGCTTTTCGATCAATGTTTGACGCATATTCTGTTGTATCACGCTAGGTCCAGCTGATTCGTTAAGTTTGAATATATTTTCAATCAATGAAAGTTCAGTTGCAGTTGTATCGAAACCACAAAAAGCACTCCAATCATTTACAACCATTCCTCCGCCAATAACATCAGAACCTCGATTAACTGTTCCAGCAACAAGAGGTAATTGTAGGAGAGTTGATAATTCATTCATATGTTCAATGTTTGCCTTTGGATGGACAAGTCCGCCTATTAAAAAAACAATATAAAGAAATATAAGAGCACTGTTGCAATGTTAAAATGTTAAGGATGAAAAGATCCAACAACAAACCTTGATTAGAAAGAGCACAGTAACTTCCAACTAGAACTTGATCTGCGATAGTCTGTTTGAAAACTTCGACATTCAGTGTGTCAATCAATATCTCTTGAGTATCTTTGTCGAGATCGGGGTGCACCAAAGCGACGTAATCATTGCAAGCAATAACATTCCCTAAAGCAGATAATCTTTCCTCAACTCGTTCGATTTTAACAGAATCAGGTAGTGAGTTTCTTAAATGTTGTAATTCTTGGTCAGTAGTTGTATTTGGTACCAATAAACCATGTCGATTTCCAACAGTCAATCTACCAACAATACGACATCCTCCAATAGATGCATGGATGACTGGAATAATGTCACTCAATTCAGCTTCAAATACTGAATAAAAATTTTGTGAGCCTCCGATAGCAACCAAACAATAGCTATTAGTTAATTTAGCAAATACACCAACTTCATCGTTTGATTCAAATTGTACTCTGAAAGCCATGATTCGAAAGAGAAAAATGTTGATCGAAACTTTAAGATTAAAAGACAATCAAATAAATCACAATAGAAAATAAACAAAAATTAAACAACAACAAGAGTAAATTGATTACATGCTTCTTTTCCTATGAGCAAAAAGCAAAGGTTTTTTCAATCATTTACTGAACTCACGTGACTAGAAAGTGAAAATAGTATTTTGCTATTTTCACAGTAGCGAACCGCGAAAGCTTATTTACAAATCAACAATCCATAAAGTTTATATTCTTTGAAAACAATGCGAAAACACGAATGATCACAATTGTTTTAAAAGAAATGACACACGCTGTCCAGATGAACTACGATAGTTACCACTTCAGTCAATCAAGTTTTTGTTTGCAAAGTGGAAATCTAGTGAAAGTGTTAGGTTTATTAGGTGTAAGAAAGAGAAATATCAAAGCCAGAATTTCCAGCTCGTTTTGAAGTAAATTTTCTGGTTATCCTTTACTACTTTTTTGAAAAGCTTCAGAGAGTAATTAAAGATAAGAAACTCGCTGCGTTTTCAAAGTATAGATCAGCTTCGGAAAATATTGGAAAGTTCGATCACCAATGTTTCATTTCGATAAGCAACTCGAGCACCAGGTAAATTGATAAAATTAATATCATGCTCCACAGATTGGAGTATAATAAGCACAATAGTTTCTGTCGAGCCTCCAATAATGTCACACTCACAAAATGTCACGAAATAAACAGTGTAATTCTGTTTTTTAATTAAATAAACTTTCTAGGACTCTAATAATGGTTTTAATTCGGTGAATTATAAGAATTATCTAACTACACATAGATGCATCTCAAAGTTAAGAATAAGGACTAAAACGGCTTAAATTTAGATTTTTTAAAAACAGTCAAACCTCTCAAAAGTTGCAGTAACGGGCCAATCGTTCGCAGATGGCGCTACCAAAAATCTCTTAAAAAGGAGGAGACTCGTCTTTTTCTTTGATGTTTCTCTTTCTAATGTCTCTTTCTATGCAACTTTTGAGAGGTTTGACTGTATATTTTTTGTAGATGTAAAGTAGCATGAGAAGCAAGTTGATATAAACCATTTTTTATTGGGAGCCGTTTCCGTAAAAATGGCCTTGAAATTATATTAAATATAAAAATATTACGAATTCTTAAAATTTTTTATTTTGATTGTTTTTCGGAAACTTCGATTGAAAGAACTGCCCAGCACAATATGCGAACAATATATCTTGCAGCTGCTTCATGATTCGGTATGAATGTTTCAGCAGAAGCTTCTTTCTGTGAACCCTTAGTTGCTATCTAGCAAACAATTTACCAACCACTACCATCGAACCTTGTGAAGAGGACATCAATAATGATGCTCCGCCAGAAGTTTCAATGGATGATGAGGAATCTCCCGTAAATCCACCTGTAAGACGGTTGATCGGTGACAGTGCGAGACGTGGAATACGATTACAATCTGTTGTTGGTTCCGGTTACCTCGGTGCTCCTGTACCCGAAAATTATAGACTACGGCTAATATTTGCAGACTGTTTAATGACACCACAACGTGTGTACAATTGTACCAAGGAGATTCCGCAAGGGCTTGGCAGCAACTGGAAAACGCTTACCGATTTAGAAAATCCTGAGCATTTAGAGCCTGTCGAGGATTGCCCTTATAAGTGCCGATGATGTGGTATGCCAGTGGCCAACGAATCAAACAGATATCGACATGAACGAAGATGCACTAAAGCTGGTGTCTAGGCCATGTGTGCTATACAAAGAAAATGAAATGCGGGCCCAACTGTCCAGGAACAGGAATATTTACGCTTGATGAAGATTATAGAGTTGCCAATAAACTCGGAACATTAGGACGGCCAAAAACCAAATAAGTTGAAACATCTTGATGAATTCTTATTGATTTTTTTTGATGATTAAATAAAACTTTGCTGAGAAGAGAAAAAAAGTAAATATATGGTAACCAAGTATGTAATTAGAGTAAATTTGTTGAGAAAATCAATCAATTATATTTAGTGAACCAAAGATTTTAATCAATCAAAGTATTCGCCATTACAATCAATGATCTTACCCCATCTTTCTTTCCAATCATTCATGCCCTCAAACCAAAAGTCACTTATCCGTGATACGAAAAAGTCAGAAATCGCTCTTTTGAATTCACTCGAATTGCTACATTTTTTACCTTTTAGTTTGTTTGACATAGATGCAGAAGAGATGGTAATCAGAAGGTGCAAGGTCAGGGGAATATGGAGGGTGGGGTAAAACTTCTCATTTCAATTCGGCCAGTTTTCGCTCGACCATTTTATAGATATGAAGTCTCGCGTTATCGTGAAGTACAACTTTTGACCTGTTGACTAACCCTGGCCATTTATTGCGTAATTCTGCCTGAACTGTGTCAAATTGTTGTACATAAAGGGTAGAGTTGTCTGTTTGACCTTCTTGATACCGCATAATGAACTTCCTTTGCACACCATCAAACACAAAGCATAACCTTCTTTTGATGAACGGAAGGCTTTGGGACTGAACAAGATGGCTGACCTGGGTCTAACCAAGCATTAGAACGTGAAACATTGTCAAACATTACCCATTTCTCATCGCTGGTAATGAGTCGATTAAGGATGAAGTCATTTCCTTCTCTGAAAAGAAGCGAGCTACTTATTGAAACTCGCGTCTGTTTTTGACATTCCGCTTAATCATGTGGCCCATTTGTCCAGCCTTGGAACCTTACCAATTTTACGTAAGCGAAGCCTTATAGCCTCAGCTGTAAGGCCGAACTCTGAGGCTAGCTGAGCACACGAAACATGAGGATTGGACTAAATTGTAGCTTTCATTCGCGGAACTTGGTCGGTCAGACTTTGGCTTATCTTCCAGGCTAAAATCACCGAAATCCAACATTTTTCCAATTCATAACCGTTTGAATGGTCAAAACATCCTTGCCGAACGCTTCGGTCACTCTTAGCAAGGTCTAACCGGGTTTAGTTCCTAACTTGTATTCATAAATTTACATGATTAATTTACATCATTAATTCATTTTCTCCGCTAGGGGGCGTTTCCACATAAAATGACCTACATATTCGAACTCAGCTCGTCGATTTCTATATTTAACCAAATTTTCATCAAAGAACTCGACAGACCGGATACATAAGTTTTACGGCTTCAGACAATTGCAAGAATCTAGTGGTGTTTAGGATAGAACATGGAGGTAAGGTAACCTTAAAAAAACTGTTTTTGGTTGACTAGACTCTCTACTCTCACGTGGTTGAGCTACAGTGCTCGTCAAAAGTATAAGGCCACTTGATTTTTCTTGATAATTTTTTAATTAAAAGTTAAAAAAATCTGTACCTTATCAAAACGAAGATAATATTATATAAGATAATATTGCAATGATTAACTAAAGAAAAAAAAGTGGAAAAAAATTCAAGGGGACGAAGAAACGGGAAGAAATAAAAAATTTTGGTACATCAAAAGTACAATGCCACTTATTAATTTCAATTTAATATTTAGTTTGGCTGCCATTTAATTTGATGACATCGAAAATTCTGTTACTCATGGACAAGACAAGATTCTGAAGATATTCAGGTTCGAATCCATACCATTTATTTTGAATTGCATGCCATAGTTCATCAACATTATTGAATTGCCTGTGATTTGCATAAACTTTTCAAGCAATCAATCCCCATAAATTTTCTAAAGGGTTAGGTTTTATAAAGGGTTTAAGTCTGGGCTGCATGCTAGCCAACTCAATACTATTACTGAATTATCCTGGAAAAAAGTTTTAGTAGCATTTTCGACATGAATCCTGGCATTAACTTGTTGGAAAATCCAATCAGAACCAGCATTTGTTGCAGCATTCGGAATCAGATTTTCTTCCAACACTTTGATGTAATCCAACGAATTCATGCATGATGAGATTTTTACAATCGGTAGAACACCATTAAAGCTGAATGCATTCCACACCATGACTGATCCTCCTCCGAAGTTTCGTTTCGAAAAAAACTTTTTTGCCAGTAATAATGCCAATATGCTAGCTTTTATGCCAATAACATTTTAATCCATCAGGTCCATCCAAATTGAACCTTTTTTCATCGGAAAATATCACTGAGAGCCATTTATCTTTCCATTGCATGTGATTTCGAGCGAAATCCATCCTTTTCTCACGATGAGCTTCAGTCAGTTAAGGTTTGACATCCAAGGAAGTGTATTCCATAAATCCAGATTGATTAACTGTGCGATAGCCAGTGCTAAGTGATAGAGGAAATTGCAATTCCGAAAGTATCTCAGAGCAGGAAAGTTTTTCAGTCGAAGCTAAAATCAAAACTCTGATCTTATCACGATCATTGAGCAGGGGAGGGCGTCCAGAACGAAGAGAGGTTCTATAATTTGCACCTAACTTTGCATAATTTTGCACCACACATCTGGATCTATTTATTTCTTTTGCAATTGAGTTGAGAGCAGCACCTTGTTTAATCACGATTTGCCCTTTTTCATAATCGTTTAAAGCTGAAGCGCGCGGCATTATGTAATTTTAGAGAAAACTATGTTAAAATAAAAACTATATAAGATACAGCAAAACAATGTAGTTCAAATGAAAGATCGCAAAAAATTAGTCTAGAAAGTATAATGCATCTTGTTTTATACTAATTCTTTGCCAAAATTTTTTAATTGGATTCAAGCGGCCTTATACTTTTGACCATATGGTTAACTTATGTGCGTCCTTATTTTAATCTCCAGAATGTGGTTTTTCCAAAGAGTATAACTACTAAGAGTTATTACTCTTTGGGTTTTTCTTTCTAAATTACCTTTAATTGAACAAATGCGCTATTCTAACAAATACTAGACTAATCCAATCAGAGAGTTGAAAGAAATACTTAAAAATTTGAAATTGCGAAGAAAATTATGTGGCCTTATACTTTTGACGAGCACTGTATTTCTACTGAAAGAGAGTATTTTCCATATCAACTTTTGGTTGGGTTAGGTTATGTGTTGGCACTCTCAGTTCAGCTTTTTCAGTATTAAAAAGTAAAAAATCAAAAGAAAACTTTTAACATGGTCTTCCATGAGAGTTAGGTCTTTTCATTTCGATTTTCTCGAAAACGGTAGAGAACCCGCAAGAAATTTTTTTCGTATGAATAGTTTTTATTATGAACTGTAATAATATGGAGTTTCATGGCAATCGGTTGGGTGGTTCATACGGAAGTTTATCCCTCGAAAATGTTTATCATTTTATGCTTTTTCAGTCTTTAGAGTGTGGCATACAAAAATTGGCAATATGCAATCATGAAAGGTCAATTCAAATGTTGAATTCAGCAATCATGAATCAAAATTGTGAAATGGTTGCTTATGGATGCGATTCTTTTTTAAACTTCAAGCGAGGATCTTGTTTTTTGTGTGGTCCTAATGGACAAAACTGTGAAATAATTGGTAATCCAAGACCAGGGCATCAACAAAATTCTAAATATTTCATAATTACAAATTCGCAACCGCCATTCTGTGTTCATCATTATCGAGTTTCAATCAATGTAGGGGATATGCCAGCTTCTTCGAGGCGAATGATTATTCACTCTAATTTAATTAGCCGGAGCTAAAGCTCAAGGCCATTCTGATGGAATTATGCTGATATCACATGAATCACTTGCATTTTTAAAAACAGGAGATCGTTTGATCGAAGATCAAAATTTAATATCAGGATCAGTGATAGAATTGGAATTGTTTCATGGAACTATAAATAATAGCCATATGGATATCACTCCCTATGCATTTTTTGGATGACAAAATGAAGATGAAAAAACAAAAACGTCTTGAATATTGTTATAAACCAAAAAGTCAAATTCAAGTTTTAGTTTCAATTTGATATGTTTGATGTATTTTTCACTAACTTCATCGTTACATTCAGATTGTACTCTTAAATCACTGACTTCAAAAAAGAAAGCCTACGACGAAAAATTGTTCATCCAAATTGTGTATTTGGAAATTTTCACCGCAACAAACCGAGAAAACCTGCTTACGCAACAACAATCGATAAAACATTTGAATAGAGAAAGAAAACGCAATGAAATATAATATAAATATAAATACAATACACAATATCACTTCATGATTGCTCGATTTACAAAAAGTAGTGGAAGAAAAATGAATAACAATATCAGTATCAGTGGAAAATTCTTCTTCTCCAGCTATTCATTCAAAAGAAAGTTTTAAGGGAGAATGGGCAATTTATCAGTGATACTTTTACGTAATATCAAAAATTTTAAGTTGAGAAACTCGATTGAATACAATCAAGCAAGCTTTTCGATCAATGTTTGACGCATATTCTGTTGTATCACGCTAGGTCCAGCTGATTCGTTAAGTTTGAATATATTTTCAATCAATGAAAGTTCAGTTGCAGTTGTATCGAAACCACAAAAAGCACTCCAATCATTTACAACCATTCCTCCGCCAATAACATCAGAACCTCGATTAACTGTTCCAGCAACAAGAGGTAATTGTAGGAGAGTTGATAATTCATTCATATGTTCAATGTTTGCCTTTGGATGGACAAGTCCGCCTATTAAAAAAACAATATAAAGAAATATAAGAGCACTGTTGCAATGTTAAAATGTTAAGGATGAAAAGATCCAACAACAAACCTTGATTAGAAAGAGCACAGTAACTTCCAACTAGAACTTGATCTGCGATAGTCTGTTTGAAAACTTCGACATTCAGTGTGTCAATCAATATCTCTTGAGTATCTTTGTCGAGATCGGGGTGCACCAAAGCGACGTAATCATTGCAAGCAATAACATTCCCTAAAGCAGATAATCTTTCCTCAACTCGTTCGATTTTAACAGAATCAGGTAGTGAGTTTCTTAAATGTTGTAATTCTTGGTCAGTAGTTGTATTTGGTACCAATAAACCATGTCGATTTCCAACAGTCAATCTACCAACAATACGACATCCTCCAATAGATGCATGGATGACTGGAATAATGTCACTCAATTCAGCTTCAAATACTGAATAAAAATTTTGTGAGCCTCCGATAGCAACCAAACAATAGCTATTAGTTAATTTAGCAAATACACCAACTTCATCGTTTGATTCAAATTGTACTCTGAAAGCCATGATTCGAAAGAGAAAAATGTTGATCGAAACTTTAAGATTAAAAGACAATCAAATAAATCACAATAGAAAATAAACAAAAATTAAACAACAACAAGAGTAAATTGATTACATGCTTCTTTTCCTATGAGCAAAAAGCAAAGGTTTTTTCAATCATTTACTGAACTCACGTGACTAGAAAGTGAAAATAGTATTTTGCTATTTTCACAGCAGCGAACCGCGAAAGCTTATTTACAAATCAAATTTCGGTTTACCTTAACGTTGTTTAGAGCTGATTAAGCAACAGATGAAGCGATTTAAGCTGAATAATCTGTGCTTTGTGGAGATCGGCTACGGAAAATATTGGAAATTTCAGCGACCAACGTTTTTTATCAATAAGCAATCCGAATATCAGGCTAATTAGTGCAAGTATTATGCTCCTTGGGTTTGAGTACTATAAGAAAATAATTATCAGCAATTATAAGTTATTTTTAATAATTATAAGTTAGCAGCGTTCAAACAATTATAATTTTCAAATTTGCTTGTCAAGTCAGAAAATATAAATTGGAACATCACAACACAAATTGATGAGTATTGGAAATACTGCTATATTCATTGATATTTAAGAAATTATTTGTTATTACTTATTATAAGTTATTTGACAATGGGCTGATGGCATTGTCGAATAGATAGTTACGATATTGTAGAACCGGAGCTTTTCGAAGGAAAAGACCGTGAGATATGTTTTCATCAAGATAACCACGACCAAATGCTGGATAATCAAGAGATTTCCATTCTTTGGAAGTGGTATTCCTTCATGGACAATTGCGTTTTCAGGTTTACTCTCATCGTCAACCGAGTCAAATCCAGTAACATAAGTAAGAAATTTGTGCAGTTCTGGATGTTCTTCTGGGTTATTTGTAGCCTCGAACAATGGAAGAAATATGTTTGCTAGAATTCGCTCAAAATTTGTAACCAAATTATCAGATTTATAGATATCACTATAAAATAGGCGAGGATGAGAAAATTAAATTAGTTAATTTTGAAAAACATTTTAAACATTCAATACTCACTATAATCTGTATTTTAGCAACATTTTTCACAACAAAAATTGGTTGGCTTACCGCATGAACATCCAACATGTCAACTGATAGATCATAAGAGGTAACGTTGAGAGATTCAAAGACTTTTTCAAGTGTCATTGGTTTCCCTTTTTCATCCAAGCAGACAAGATTCTGTGGAGATGTTTTCATGGTTTTCTTTATAAACCTAAGATGTTTTTGATTCATACAAGATGGACGATGGAAATAGTATAATTTGAGGGACCATCAGTAATAGTATTACAAATAACCCTCATGTCATCAATAAACTGATGAAGAGATGGAAATGGATAACGGATTGGTTGACCCTTTTCCTTTGTTCTTGTCTTCCTGGCACATTCCCTTGTCCATTGTTGGTAATAGTTGGCTGGTTGAGGAATAGGTAAATGGAAATGAATAAAAACATTAGAAAAGGTTGAGAATAAAATAAGGCATTTCCATAAATCATACGAAGTCAACACAATTGAGTATCAATTCTTACCTTAGTTGAATACACATGTTTTCAAGAAAATAGGATATAACTGGCCAGATGAACCAGGAGTTGTTTCAACTTTAGTCAACCAAGTTTTTTGTTTGCAAAGTGGATAATCTGGTGAAAGTGCATTTGGTGGAAAAGAAGAACCAAAAATCGAATTTTCAACTCATTTTGAGTAAATCCTGCGTTAATCTTTTACTCTTTTAGAAACTCTAGAAACAGTGAGGTTTCACACAAACCAACTCTAATTCATTACAGTTGTTTTTTATTTCAGAAAAGATCTGTTTGAAAATGGATAAACTTATTTTAATTTCGTTTTTAATTATATTTAATTGTGGTTTCGCGGTTTCGCACATAAATAATGGAACTGTAAAAACAATTTTTGAAATAATCTCGCCCTACTTGCGAATAGATCGGTTGCAAGGTAAGTGAACAATTGAAATATTTATTGTTCAATGTTTCTGTTTTCTTCTTAACTTTGATATTTTCGTCTATTTCTTTGAAACAGTTTTCAAAGGTCCCAAGTGCTTCTCAGATTTGGGATGCTTCGAAAATAGGAAAACATTTCACCACCCAATTTTCAGACCAATATCATTGTCCCCAGAAGAACCGGAGAAAATCGAAACAAAGTTTTTTTTATATTCTAAACCTGATCAGATCTCCCCACAACCAATTAGCCAAAATAATTTAACAAGGAGTGATTTTAACCCAAAATTGCGAACCGTTTTTGCGGTTCATGGTTTTTATTATGCCAATTATCTTGGACAATATCAAATAGTAAGTAACATATTTGTTTTGTATTTTGCATCTATTGTTTTCTAGTAATTTACAAACCAATCTATTCTTTTAAATTTTTAGGAATCATTTCGCAAATTGAAAAAAGCATTGTTCATAAAGGAAAATATTAATTATATTTTCGTGGATTGGGGCAAAGGAGCGTCAACATGGTATGCCCAAGCCACAGCAAACACTCGAGTTGTTGGTGCTCAGATTGGGCAATTAATTCACAAAATAATTTCAACCTTCGGTGTTCCAAAAAATAAATTTTGGTTGATTGGCCATTCGCTTGGAGCACATGTTGTTGGCTATGCTGGTTCAATTGTGAAAAACATTGGTCGTATCACTGGACTAGATCCAGCTAAACCCTATTTTGTTGGCATGCCAAATGAAGTTCGTTTGGATGCTGGAGATGCACTTTTTGTGGATGTTATCCACACCAATTCCCCGCAGGTTAACCAACCATTTGGATTTGGATTACGTGAGGCCATTGGTCATCTCGATTTTTACCCCAATGGAGGTAATATGCAACCAGGGTGCTTCGGAGAAGAACTTCGTGCTTTTTCAAAGTCTTTAGAGTATGGCATACAAAAATTGGCAATATGCAATCATGAAAGGTCAATTCAAATGTTGAATTCAGCAATCATGAATCAAAATTGTGAAATGGTTGCTTATGGATGCGATTCTTTTTTAAACTTCAAGCGAGGATCTTGTTTTTTGTGTGGTCCTAATGGACAAAACTGTGAAATAATTGGTAATCCAAGACCAGGGCATCAACAAAATTCTAAATATTTCTTAATTACCAATTCGCAACCGCCATTCTGTGTTCATCATTATCGAGTTTCAATCAATGTAGGGGATATGCCAGCTT
This sequence comes from Tetranychus truncatus, assembly GCA_028476895.1. Classification (NCBI taxonomy): domain Eukaryota; kingdom Metazoa; phylum Arthropoda; class Arachnida; order Trombidiformes; family Tetranychidae; genus Tetranychus; species Tetranychus truncatus. Next base: position 14,875,245 of record CM052061.1, read on the forward strand.
CTATCAAACAAATAGTTATCTTTCATTTGAATCTAACCAGTTCTGGAGCTAAAGCTCAAGGCCACTCTGAAAAAATCTCACTAAAATCACATGCATCATCTGCATTCTTAATAACAGGTGACCGTATGACCGAAGATGAAAGTTTAATATTGGAATTATTCATTGAATCGGAACTTCACCCCGGACCCATAATTATTAGCAATATGGATATCACTCCAATGTATTATTTGGATGACAAAATGAAGATGAAAAAACAAAAACGTCTGAATGATTTGAATATTGTTATAAATCAAAAAGTTAAATTCAAGTTTTAGTTTTAATTTGATATGTTTGATGAATTTTACTCCAACTTTATCGTTTGATTCAAATTGTTTAGAAAATAAACATAAAGTATGAATTGATTACGTGCTTCTTTTCGTGTAAGCCAAAAGCAAATGTTTTCATTTACTCACTGATCTCAAGTGACTAGAAAGTGAAAATAGTATTTTGCTATTTCCATAGCAGCGAGCCGAGAAAGCTTATGTACAAATCAGTAATTTATAAATTTCGTATGAGGTGAAAACAATAAGAAAACGCTAATAATCAGTTGTTTTCAAAAAATGGGATAGAACTGACCAGATGAACTAGGAGTTGTTTTACTACAGTCTGACTCTTGTTTTTCAAGTTTTTGTTTGCTTAGAGGATAATCTGGTGCAATTGTTAAGTCCATTTGGTGGAAGAGAAGAACCGTAGATAGAATTTTCACCTTGTTTTCAAGCAAATCCTACGTTAATCCTTCACTTTTTTTTAAAGATTTACAGCTTTTTCTAGAGAGTAATTTAAGAAAAAGATTTCGTTTTCAAAAGAATATGGTTTTTATTAACTTGTCAAATGATAAACCTTAAAGTTGGTGCAGCGCCAATTTAGCTACAAATTAAGCGGTTGAAGCTGATCTATCTCTTTTAGGTGGAGATCGGCTTCGGAAGATATTGGAAAGTTCATCCACCAATGTTTCATATCGATAAGCAACCCGAACATCGGGTAAATTGGTTCGAGTAATGTCATTGCAAGCAACTCCTTCTTTAGCATAATCAGGTCCAATCCAATGTTGCTTAACCTGCGTTGAGGGATGCTCCTGAGATTAATCATTTGAATATAATAAGCATAATAATTATGTACAGGTTACTTAGCGTTTAAAAAATTATCATTTGTAAATTTGTTAGTGAAGTCAGAAAATATTAAATCAAAACGTCTCAGTACAGACAATAAGAAGCATTTTATTCAAGAAGCAGACAAAAATGTTTAACAATAAGAAACCCAATTGATCCAAGTAAAGACTCTGAAAGCACGAGCGTAAAACTTAATTACCAGATTTGATGCCAGTGATAAAATTTATGCGCGCTTCACGCACGTTTGAATTTCTAGTAAAAAAAAGATACATTAACGCAACCTCGATCCTATCACACTCTTATTTGTCAATCAAACACGACCAACTCTAACCAGTGAGCCAGTATTTGATTTAAGAAATCAACATAATTTATGAACTCTACTGTATAAGCAGACGTTGATACTTTTGCTCGAGTGAAAATTATTGGTTAAACGCAAAAAACGCAGAGGCAAACAATTCTGCGTTTTAACTTTATGCGCTGGCCTGACGCCCTCTCTACTTTGCTTGCGCCACAAGACTTGGATCAATTGGGAATCTTATTGCTATTTTTGATTGAAAATCGAGGTTGAAAGCTTTGACATGCAATGAGAAAAAGCATTTGAATAGACTAACCAGTTTTTAATGAACAAAATGTCTTACCTTGATTGGGAATCCACTCATAAGTACACTATTACGTGCTAATTCACACATATCACAACTGCTCAATTGCCAAATGTGAGTTGCATTACTGTATTCCTCCATCAGAGGTTCCTAAAACAATTAATAAAAGATTAGTTATCATTCAAAAGTATTCAGATTCTACATGATGCTAACCTTAGTAAAATGAAATTGAAGAGGATCGTCTGTTGATAAAGAAACCATTAATCCTCGAAACAGATAATCTGGAAAAGGATTTCGGTGATATTTCAAAAACAGTGAGTTATTTGACAGTGGGCTCATTGCAATGCCAATTTGAGCCAGATAGTAAAGATATTGTAGAACCGGAGCTTTACGAAGGAGAAGACCGTGAGATATGTTTTCACTAAGAAGATAACCTCCGACCAAATGCTGGATATGACCTGCTTCACCACAATGAGGTCGAAGTACAAACGTATTCATACCACGTTCTCTGTTGCACCAAAGAAAGCAAACAAAAATAAAAGAAAAAAAATTAGCAAAAATGTAATTGATAGGCCAAATAGAGAGTCGAAGAAACTTACTTTCGAAAATTATTAAGGACACAAATGTTGGCATACATATAATATAAATAATAATTGTAAGGAGGATTATCAATAGAGTTCCATTCGTTTGGAAGTGGCATTCCTTTATGGACAATTGCGTTTTCAGGTTTACTCTCATCGTCAACCGAGTCAAATCCAGTAACATAAGTAAGAAATTTGTGCAGTTCTGGATGTTCTTCTGGGTTATTTGTAGCCTCGAACAATGGAAGAAATATGTTTGCGAGAATTTGCTCAAAATTTGCAACCAAATTATTAGATTTGTAGATATCACTATAAAATAGAAGAGGATGAGAAAACTAAATTAGTTAATTTTCAAAAACATTGTAAACATTCAATACTCACTATAACCTTGGTATTTGAATTAACCATCTAATGTTGTCCGAGTAAACATTATGATTTATTGCCCATTTTGCTAAAGTATCCCATTCTTCAAGTTTACGGCCATAAATTGATAACCTCAATTCAGCATTTTGATATTTGCTGTCCTCTAAATCGCTACCAACCTCCTGTAAATTCAAGATGAAAAAGGATTATGGGTTAAACATTTAAATTTAGATTTAGATTTCTGAAAAATCTTTAGTTACCTTTAAAATCTGTGCAAAATATTTTCCTCCAATATAGTTATCAGTTTTCAGAAAAATCTCTCTCAATCGACTTTCACCGATTGGGTTATATTTTGCATTGAATTTGTCAAATCGGTGAAAAGTATTTCGATCCTGGATAAATGAAATGGAAGATTAAAATATGCTGATGATATTAGCAGTAAAAAGCGTGTTTACAGAAGTCAATTCAAAAGAATGATCACAAACTTTGATTTAAAATCCAAGACTCTGATTTTTGTAAATATCATGCTACAATTGCAATAAATTTGTGATTTTGAAGAATACAATCTGAGAAGCAAATGTTAAAAATAGGAAAAGATAATTCATATATATGTATATGTTTTACTAAAATAATTTATTTGAGTTTAAATGGCCTGATCAACAACTGATTTGAGTTCTGTCAGCTGCCTTAAGGTGCATTTTTTGACATTATCACAGCAAAAATTGGTTGGCTTACCGCATGAACATCCAACATGTCAACTGATAGATCATAAGAGGTAACGTTGAGAGATTCAAAGACTTTTTCAAGTGTCATTGGTTTCCCTTTTTCATCCAAGCAGACAAGATCCTGTGGAGATGTTTTCATGGTCTTCTTGATAAACCTAAGAAGATGTTTTTGATTCATACAAGATGCAGCATGAACATGGGTATCAACCTTACGAATGTTGTAAAAATCTCGATGAGGGACAGCCTTTTGCGCGGATAGCTCTCTTTTGTCATTTAAAATAACATGGAGCTGGAATTTACTTGATAGGTAGGAGAGACGATGGAAACAGTATGATTTGAGTGGACCATCAGTAATCATATCACAAATAACTCTCATATCATCAATAAACTGATGAAGAGATGGAAATGGATAACGGATTGGTTGACCCTTTTCCAGATCCTCTTTGTTCTTGTAAACCTGGCAAATTCCCTTGTCCATTTTCAGGTAATAGTTGGCTGGCTGAGGAATAGGTATATTCCAGGGTTCTTTGATTGTAAGAGCTTCCACGTCATAATGTACTGTTGTCGAGGGGATATTAAAGAACGATTACATTCAGTAAATCCAAAATGATAAATCCAGTGAGATCCAGGTTGAGCAAATCAAGGTATTAATAAGATAAGATGGAAATAAATAAAAACATTAGAAAAGGTTGAGAATCGAAGAAGGCATTTCCATAAATCATACAAAGTCAATACAATTGATTATTAATTCTTATCATAGTTGAATATATAAGCTTCTAACCTATTCTTAGAAACTAAAATATTACCTTTATTTTATGGCCTTAACTAAGAAAGAAAACTAAGAATCAACGAAAGAAAAAAAACAATATAATCAGACAATCAAACATAGAATTACGATGTAAGACGGTGGATTATTTTGCTTGGTTGATTATTGTGGTGAAAGGTAAGATGTGGGTTGTTGGTGATAAGATTTTTGTATACATACCGTACTCTTCTGAATCTTTTGGGTCGTATTTATCAGTGTTTGGGTTAATGAAGCGACTGGTTAAACTGGGAAATGATTGATCGGCCAATTTCATGTATTTTTGTCTTAAGCGCAAAGCTCTTTCAAATATTCTCTCCAATCCTTCGATATTACCCTGTAAAGGATAAGACAAAAGCTCATGATCACGAATATACGAATATACCATTTTAGTCGTGATGATCTTTAACCAGAAAATAAAAGTTACTGAAATTGCAACGGATTAAACAGAAGAAGACAATGAAACTGTCTCGAGATTCAATAATATATTTGCATTACCATGATGACAGTCCAAAATTTATACCTTTTTCAATTATCATTATGATCAGTCATCCAATTTAATTCACTAACCTTCGGTTTTGTACTTAAATACAAAACAAGTAATTTCAAAATAAACTTACTCCTATAAGCTATTGAAATGGTTCAAGACAAGACCACAGAAAAAAAGACAGAATAGCATTATGAGAAAATTGCACAGGATAGATATGATTATGCATATAAAAGGACTGCTCTAACCACTGGATTAAGAAGGGAAATAGTTAGAATTCAATTGTTGCACAGTAAAAAGACTAATCATTTGTTTATTTACCGTTGTTGGATGATATGTGTCATCTTCGCCAGTTATTGTTACCCTTTGAAAATCAATACCAGGATTGATTACCGTAGCTTGATCCGCTGTATCATCCAAGAGTCCATCGATTTGACAATTAACATCTAACTCTCTATTCTCTTTTAAATCAACTACACTAGTATCCATGCTTGGTTGATTGAGTTGAACAACAGTTAACAGTCAAATAAACAAAAAACTGATTTACACTCGAGCCTTATCTAATGGGCTTACTTTGTGGGTATGTATGTAATTCACTTTGTTCTGGTTCTTCCTAGTCTTGGTAAATCAACAAACACAATCTAGGGAAGCAAAATTGATGTGTTGTTACTCAGGAGATCAACAATTTAAACCACTGTAAGATAGGGAGGGGGAGAAAAAAGAAAAGATTATGAGAGGTTTGATAATCAAATTCAACTATAGCAAGAAATAAAGCTGGATTGTCAATTTACCTTAGGAAAACATTATGTGATGTGAACACGAAAAAAACAATAACAAATAACGGTTTCGACCAAAATAATGACATTAACAGATGATGTAATTTTGGTGATTTCAGAGTGTTATGACGTTAAAACTCACTGGAATGGCTATAAAATATTGTTTGGTTGTCAGGATCGAGCAATCATAAAGGATCAAATATTTAGTTTTAATAGACAATCTTGTTAAACATCAACAACATGAGAGTCTCAACCAAAGAGTAACTGTGAGTTTGCTCCATACAAGAAATACGTTAGGATAATGGGTTAAAATAAACTCTCGGCTCATCTTCCTGGTCCTGATCTTTTCCTTTTTGCTTTAACCCATGAAATACTGTCAATTTAATAACCCAGTTTATTTAAAGAAAAATGTCGCTTTAATTTAAATTGCTGTTAAAAATGCGGAACAAGTGTCAATTATCAGCAAGACAAATTTTACAAATCAGTGTTTGTTATGTAAATGATTCAAACAGAAACAGCATTTCAAATCTTATTATGTTCCCTTCAATCCTTTTTGATTTATTTAATTTCCTGTTTAAATTGTCTAAATTAATTGGATATCATGCTGATACTGATACTAATTGAATTAAAAAAGATTGAAGCTTGTCAGGTGATTTGTCTTTTTGATTATAGTTCAGATAAAACCTTTTAGGTTTACCAGGTTTTTTGTTTCAAACCAAATTCTATATTCTCTGATCTTTTGCATCTCTTTACTTTTTGCAGGTTTTTAGGTTACCTCGATTTTCAAATCCTCTACATCTTATCACCAAGTCATTCAGTTTCTCTATCTGATTCATTGGCGATTTCTTAATTACTTGATGTTGATTACACTTGATTATGTTATCTAATGGCAATTTTAATAGCAATATATTGATTTGGAGAGGTGAGAGTGCAACTCTTCTTGAAACATGAAAAGCGAAAATATTTATTCCTTTTGACAGATTACTGTAAACAAACATTTCTAATCAAAGCTGATATCTAATAATAACAATCTAACCTCATGATAGAAATTATAAAGCTCAACAATGTATTATGCAGCCTATTAAAAGCAAGGTCTAGATAGATTCAATGATATCAATTAGTTATTCAATGATTAATTAAACAAGTATTATAACATAGGAATCACAATAACAGAAAATGTTATTTTTGTTTCATTTTAATCTCTTTAATCAAGCTTGATCAAGGATGATAGAAATTCACAATCTGAGATTGAGATAAAATCATAAGCTGCTTCTTAATGTAAGCTAATAATAACTACGACACAATTTTTAGGACAATCTCATAATCTATGTATTCCTAGAATGGTAAAACTGATGATCCAAGCAAATTAACATAAAGGGTGCTGCGTTTAATAAGGTTCAACAATCAGTTACCCAAATGTAGAAGACGAAAAGATGTCTTCATCTTTACCTTCATCCATCTTTTTATCTACATTTGGGTGACTCAATATTGAACCCTATTAAACGCAAGAACCTTTAGTAGAGCACAAAGTTATGGCTTAGCTATTATGATAGTTACCTTTGCTTATTTCAATCGAAATAAGCTATGAAGTTGTGTGAATAAACATAAATCAGATAAATTCAGATTTATAATATTTCATGAGTTTGCAAGTTTGTGCAAAACAAAATGTAACTCAGATATTTTTCACGTTACTCGACTTTTCCTCAGAAAAAGCTACCATGAGCTGAGTTTACATGGAAAGCTCCTCGGGATCAGGATTCCTGCTTTGGCTAAATGAGCTGTTTTCACCAAAGCAACTGGTAAAAAAAGCCATGAAATTCCATCAAATTTGATTCACAAGAATTAAAGTTTTATTTTATCCGATTTTTGTCATGCCTCATGATTACCATTCAAATTTAAAAAATATGATTCCTCTGGCAAGTTGAATAAGGTACAAAATTTAGTCTATTCATCATGTTAGTTGATAACATAAAGAAGATAAGGTCTGATTAATAAAGAGATGTGAATATTAGATCTGGTTGGTTTCCAAAACAATTAATATTTTATAAATTACCAAAGTGAATATTTTGAATGATGATTTCAAGATGAAATGCTGCAAGAATAGCAATAATGAGTTTTTACATGATCATATCACATGCTTCAGATAATCAGTCAGTTGCTTACAAAAATTGTCAGTGTGATTGACTTCATCTCTATGAAGCGACTAAATTTGCTGAATCAACAAGTCTGGATCAAAGAAAGACCAATTTTATTAGAAAAATTTAATAATATCCTTTCACCTTAATCAAGTATACATGTGTCATGTTTTTGATTCCTGTTAACCCCGATAAAATTTCTTTCCTCGAGTCAGATCATGTCCATAGGGACATAATTTGACTATAAATAGTTACACTAAAGACAGGTTGAGATTTGGCATAACAAAACTACAGAGAAAAATTTTTACAAATTTCAAGCGATACTTTTTTAAACTGGTTCAAATTGTGAGTTTTAAATTTTGTCGATACATTCAATCCATTTAAACTAACAATGCATTTATATGCATGAAACCATGCAAAAAATGACGATAAATTCACAAAAATTTGTGATTAAAATCAATTTAAGTGGAAAATAGATTTAATGATTTTACCAGATTGGTGTTAGATAATAATTTAAAGGATATAAAGATTTTCGATTAATATTGTATATAAAAGGTTAAATTATTTACATAACATTATCAATTCCAACAGGGTGAAAAGGCAATCCAACAAAATTTAGAAATTTTCTTTGTGAAAGTTGAAACCATATTGATTGCATAGAAAATGCAATTCTTTGCCGAGAACAGGTGAACCACAGAAAAAGAGGGAGACTTTACCTTTCTTCTGTCTTTTGATATCACCGAAAACCTAAGACAATAAAAAAAGGAATTAGATATCTTGGATTATCTCAAAGTGAATATTTGAAGTACTACCTCAGTCCAAATTGGCCTACCAGGTTTAGCCCTTGTCCGTAATCCTGAAACGAGATCACGATCTTTTTTCTCGTGCATCAATCCTAAAGCTAGATGCAATCCAATTGCACGAATATCTGCAGAATCAAGAGCTGCAGTGATAAAAATGTGAATGTCTAGGAATCGATTGTTGGGATCAATCTGTGCCTGAGTCATTTCTAACTGGGAAAGTAGGTGAACAAACCACTCTAAAGATTTTTGGTCCCTATTTAGCCAAATGAAATCGACTTTTTTGAGTTTCATTATGTCTATGGGGACAGCATCTGACCACGAATAGTTACATTGAGGACAAAGATGTTGGGATTTTGCATAACGAAACATTATACTTTGAAGGATTGAAGCAAAAGGAGTTACACCAATTCCAGTGGCAACAAGGACTGCATGTTCAGTTTGGAAAAAGTGAGAAGCTGGAGCTCCATATGGCCCATCAAGACGTACAATTAGTTCTAGTGGAGACTTAATGATTGAACCTTTAAATGGTCCAGCAGCATAACTTTTACCAATTTTATTTAAACTTGTTGTTCTTGACGTTTTGGGAGTTGAGTTGGTGATTCTTTCGGTTGAACCTTTTTCATCATTTACACTGGTATTTAATATGTCAACTTGATTTTTGTCCTTAAATGAATAGAAGCAAGCTTCATCATCATCACAACATCGACCGATTGGTCGAGTAAATTGAACAACACGATCTTTCGCATTGTCAGCACAAATAGATCCTAATCGATTAGCAAGGTCTTGAAGAACTTGGCCGTATTTTATTGTTTCATTTGTTTGAAATGGAGCTTTTTTTCGGTGAATTATGAAGGGAGTTTCGGAAATTTCATTAGAGCTCAATGAAATGGGCGAATTGACTGAATTAGGCGTGCTAGGCATAGTCAATGCAAGTTCGGGACTTTTAACAGGAGTGCTTTTTCTGGGGCACTCATATGATGCTTCTTGATCCAACAATATTTGATGTAAACGATTTGTCCATTGACCAGCTGAGCGAATATGAAGAAAGATTACGTCTGGCATTTCAGGAGCACTACTAATGGTAAATGGATGCCATTCCCATCGAGCAATATATGGTATTTGTACATAGACCCAATCACCAGGCTGGTAATTGAAGTTAGGCGGCCTACGAATAGCTATGTGACTTACTTTTGAAGGTAATACTCGTCCTCGTACAACATATGAATGACCTGAAGCACCCATTATATTTACAAAGTTATATAATTTTTCAAACAGAAATATTGATCCTGGGAAAACCAGCCAGCACCAGAATTTAGGACCATGGCAAAGAAGAACAAACCAGAAGACGATATAAAATAGATGAAAAATAGCAAAAATCTAAATTTAAGATAAATAAAATGAAATTTCACTATGAGATTGAAAACAAAGAAATGTAAGTTCATATATTATACCTCAAAATGTCCAGATTTTCTTACAAAAGGTAATGAAGAAATAACAATTATTAAAAGGGCCGTCAGGCAAATCCATCCAGTTATGTTTGCAGCGCCAAAGAAGAAAGTGAAATCTTCAGGATGAGGTGAAATGATGATATATTTAAAAGGCTGACCTTTGATAGCAGCAAGTTTAGCTAAATTGGAAACCAGAAAAAGTAGGTTCAGTTAGCCTAAGTTTCGATTTTAACTAACACTGTTGCTTACCATAGTTACCAAGATGAGCTAAGGTATGGACAACAGAGAAAAATGCTATAACATAACCAACATATTTATGATATTTGATATTTTTATCTAATGGAAAATAATTTGCCAGTCCCCATATTCGAAGTCTTGTTATAGTCCGACGCAAAACAAATACCATCATGAGCGAGCAATTGAAATTCAGAAGCATTCCTATGTAAAAAACATAAATTACATTGATATTCAGTGTGGAACTAGATAAGGGTGCAAATATAGAATGTACTGATAATATTCAATAGTTTACCTGCCCCTCGAGCTATCGTAACAAATGGATGGGCATGTTGAGCTGCAAAATAGCCAACCCTTCCAAAAAATAAACCAACACTGAAAATGACATATACTATTACAGCGATTACATTTGGTTTATTGTTTTTGATGTACTCCGCTTGCCAAAATGATAGTTTCTTTGTATTATTTTTAGTTGATTGGGCAGGACAAAGAAGCATCCAACGTTCAAACGATCTACACATACATTCAATAAGAGAGTCATATCGGTCCATTAATAATTTAAACTCATCAAAATCAACTGTATTTGAATTGTCTTTGTCAGCCTCCTCAATGAAAGTAGTGGTCAATTGCCTGATTTCGTCTTCTGTAAACTGCAAACCGTTTTCAGCCATACAAGCTCGTAACAATAATCCGACCTCGTCAAAAGATAGTGATCCATCACCTAACAAATAAAGGAAAGCTATGAAAACCTTGAATCACAGAATCCAGAAAATTACCATTGAAGTCATAAATATCAAAGAGTACTTTGAGTTTAGCATGATCCTTGTTATTGGCTAATTTGACGATCCGTTTGATTAGTTTAACTTGATCAACTGAAGGTTTTCCTTTTGACAAGATTTGAAAAAATCTCCTTGGGAATTCAGGCTGAAAAACATGAAAAATTAACAAAAACGAAGATTGTAAATATTTTGACAACTATCACAGCTGTTAAGTTGATCCAACAATCAACATGGCACCCCTAAACAGCGAGTTATTACATCTTTATTCGATATTTATAAGAAAAGGGTTGAATGGTTGAAGTACTTACATTTTTAGAAGGTAACACTTTAATAAAGCTTTCTTCAGTAACGGCGTTGGTACCACAGATGAGCTTCAACTTTTCTTTCAATGCTGGAATCCCTTGTTCTACTTTAGCCTTTAAAGACCTATTTACATAAGAATACGTAATGAGAAATTAAGATGATTTTAAAGGACTTAGTTAAAGGGCTTAGTTAAGGTTAATTAAAAATAAATTCAACGGTTAGTTCATAAAGGTAAATTTTTGAAATTAATAGATGAAAAGAAACACGAAATAGATGTAAAATTAGCAATTCTTTTTGTTTCAAGCTAACTTACGCTTCTCTGGGAACTTTAGAGAGCACATAAAGCCCGCTTGCTTCTCTCACAGCCATCTGGTCAATCTTAACAGAGACTATTATAATTGAATGCTAGAAAGTATTTTAGTAAAATTTAACTAATTGTTTAATGAAAGTCAGTTTCAGAGCAAAATCGTCTTAAACAATAACATTGAGATTGTCAGACAATAAGGCATATTTTTGTTCAAAAAAGACTAACTCAGCACACATTTACACATTTTGTTAGCCATTAGACTATCTTGCTAGTTTGATAATATTTGAATGACTAACTTTATTGATTAGTCTGTAGATAAGGAATATGGGAAGGTTACAAAATGCATTTAAAAATTGCAAACATAATTTTACACCAAATTCCTTCCTATAAAAACAGGACAATATTTCCAGGGTTTATCGACTAATTAAACTGATTAGATTGAATTTAAACTTGAAGATTACGTGAATCACTTTACAGCTGATTGTTCACATTTTTGTGGAAAATATCAAAAAGTTGTCGATTGATGGAGAGACTAATCAAAGAATCGATTAAAGTAACTTTGAGATTTTTGAGAGCACAAAAAATCAAATCAAAAATTTTGAGTAAAGCAGAAAACAAAGTTAAGAAGCAAATGGGTGAATACTTGTCCAAGCAAAATGATGAAGATAAAAATATTATTGAGATAACTCACGATGTTGTCGGCTTTCTTTGTAAAACTGAAATTATCACTTCCATGGTTAGGTCACTAAGTGATCAACAGTTGAATATGGTGTAAGTTACACGAGTGGATAACTTAACTTGACTGAAGATCTAGTTATACTGCAACTTCAGTTGAATTTATCAATCAATTCACTTTCCTTTTCAATTCACAAATATTAATACAATTTTGCTGTTCCTTGTATTTATAAATTTTACTGGAACTTCAACTTTTAACATTTTAATTAGATATCTAATTGACGTAAATACATCAATACGTTACCTTAATCAGATGATTGGGACAGATAATGCCGAAGTGAGCCATCCATTGAAAATTGTAAACCATATTTAGATGCAAACTTACAAATTTTAAACTGATTGCTGAGGAATTAAAAATAGCTCAAAATAAAACTGTTTCATTTATTGTGAGCAAAGTATGACGATATTAACATTTATTCATTTGACTAAAAAGTTTTTCGTTTCTTATTAATTTCGAAGATAAGATTGAAAATGTGTAGATTAGCAAATCATGCAACATTGATTCAATGGTATTTCGGGTAGTCCTATTATGCTTTATTATACAGTCGAGTTGATATAAGATGACAAATTTTGAAGTAGAAACTCGATAAAATGTTTTCACACTTATTTTGACGTAAGTTGTAAATTATTAAGAGCGTTTAGCAGAGATTGTAATCTGAAGTTGATCTAATATTGAGAATTTTATGTCGATAAGCTTTCCAGTTCCAAGAATTATTCAAATGTTATTTTTCTGGGAAAATATAGTTTTATTGATTATCAGTTTATTCCATTACATAATGGTTATCAACGAATTTCACGTAATTTGGTGAGTCAAATGAAATCAGTTGCAGAATTGTCATACTTACATTATCAAATTGTGAAATATGCAATATTGATGACATTAGTTACTCGATTATGGTTAGGACCCAGATTAGTTCTGCGTTAATTTTTTAATCAAGCTTTGTAATAACTGAAGGACTAGAGTCGATCTTATAGAAATTGTCCTTATTTATCATTCATTTTTGGCTGATTAGTTTACTTATGAACTTCAGATAATAAAATAGATTTTTATTCATAGCAAGAGGTTTATTCATAAAATCATTTAACTGCAATTACATGGCACTTGGTAAATAGAATAAATGTGATATTTAAAAAACAATGATGTGCAAAAATTAAGATAAACAAGGTGTGATAAAGAAACAGTTTTGAAATAAAAATATTAAAGATCTTGTTGAACATTTAAATGGTTGTGACATTAAGCACTGCACATTAGGCAAGCTTCTTTGTTCTGAATAGAACAGGCGAATATTTCTTCTTCGGTTGGCTTTTCTTTGATTGGGGTCGTTTGTTTCTTTGTGTTGGTAGAGATCATCTTCTTCTTATCAACAGTAAATTGGATAGCATTTGCAGCAGGTTTGCTTCGTAAGTAGTACATGCCTGTCTTAAGCCCAAGCTCCCAGCCATAGAAGTGCATCGAGGTCATTTTAGCAACAGAAGGCCTTTCAAAATGAATATTTAAAGATTGACTTTGATCAATAAAGGCTCCACGTTCAGCAGCCATTTCCAGAATATTTTTTTGAGGAATTTCCCAAACAGTTCGATACAATTGTTTAATATCATCTGGGATACCTTCAATAGCTTGAATGGAGCCTCTATGATAAATAATCTGTTCTCTCATGTCTTCATTCCAAAGTTCTCGATCAGTCAAATCTTTGACAAGATGGTGGTTAACTACTTGAAACTCACCAGAAAGAACTCGTCGAGTATAGATGTTACTTGTATATGGTTCAATAGATTCGTTGTTACCCAAAATCTGAGCAGTTGATGCTGTAGGCATGGGTGCTAACAATAGACTGTTTCGAAGACCATGCTTAGCAATTTTACTCTTCAGCTCAGCCCAGTCCCATAGATCAGAAGGTGTTACACCCCACATATCATATTGCAAAATCCCTTTAGAAGCGGGAGATCCTGCATAAGTTTCGTAAGGTCCGAGTTCTTCAGCGAGCTCGCAACTTGCCTCGAGAGCTCCATAATAGATTGTTTCAAAGATTTGGACATTCAATTTACGAGCTTCTGGGCTGTCAAATGGATATCTCATTAAAAGAAATGCGTCTGCTAAGCCTTGAACTCCTAAGCCAATAGGTCGATTCTTTTTGTTTGAATATGAGGCTTCCTTTAAAGGATAAAAATTGATCTCGATAATTTTGTTCAAATTTCGAGTAACCACTTTGGTAACTTCTTTGAGTTTTACAAAATCAAATTTTTGTTCCTCGGTAACAAATTTTTTCAAGGCTATAGAGGCAAGATTACAAACAGCAACTTCATCAGGGGCGCTATATTCAACAATTTCAGTGCACAGATTTGAACACTTGATGGTTCCAAGATTTTTCTGATTGGACTTTTCATTACAATGATCTTTATAAAGCATGTAAGGAACACCAGTTTCCATCTGGGCATCAATAATTGCTTGCCAAAGAGCTCGAGCTTTTACTTGTTGATTGAATCTTTTTTCTTCTTCATATTTAACATATAGCTTATTGAATTGCTCTCCATAAACTTCAAATAGGCCAGGACATTTGTGTGGACACATAAGACTCCACATTTCATCTTTTTTAACTCGCTCCATAAAAAGATTAGGAACCCAAAGAGCTAAAAACAAATCTCGAGCTCTCATCTCTTCTTTACCAGTGTTTTTTCTTAAGCAGAGAAAATCAAAGACATCAGCATGCCAAGGCTCAATATAAATAGCATAAGCTCCTGGTCGTTTACCTCCTTGGTTGACATAACGAGCAGATTCATTAAACATTTTCAGCATAGGCACGAGACCATCAGAAAAACCATTTGTCCCTCTGATTCGGGTTCCTTTCGCTCGAATACAATGTACATTGAGACCAATTCCACCAGCATATTTAGAAATCAAATTGCAATCTTTCAAAGTATCGGATATTCCTTCTATACTATCTTCCCTCATTGATAAAAGAAAACAACTAGATAGCTGAGGTCGAGGTGTACCAGCATTAAAAAGGGTAGGGGAGGCATGGGTAAACCATTTTTGAGACATTAATTCGTAGGTTTGTAAGGCTGATTCAATATCAGATCCATGAATTCCAACAGCAACTCTCATCAACATATGTTGCGGTCTTTCAACTACTTTACCATTGATTTTAAGAAGGTATGATCTTTCCAAGGTTTTGAAACCAAAATAATCATAGCTGAAATGGAAGATACGAAAAAACGAAAAATAAATCAATTAAAAACACGAAAAACAGGATGAATACCTATAAGGTAATCCAAATAAACATTTAAATTAGATTATTAGATTTTTGACGGTTAAACTAGTTATTACCTGAAATCCCTATCATAAATCATTGCCGAATTAAGAGTTTCAGAATTAGCAATGATAATCTTATACGTTTCTTCCGCAATCATGGGTGAAGGAGACTGGGAATGCTCGTCGTACATATTGTAAAGTTCTTCGATAACCTCAGTGAAATTTTTCTTCGTCTCTTTATGTAAATTACTAACGGCAATACGAGCTGCTAGAATAGCATAATCGTGATGTTGCGACGTCAAACTGGCACTGATTTCAGCCGCCAAGTTGTCCAATTCAACAGTAGAGACACCAGGATATAAACCATCAATGACCTTACGAGTGATTGCTGGCGGGTCAATAAAATCCATATTCAGTCCATAACAAAGTTTAGCCACACGAGAGGTGATCTTGTCATACATCACAGACTCTCGACGACCATTACGTTTGACGACATACATCTTGGATAAAGACATGTTTGAACAGATTTAAAGAGGATGTAATATCAAGATGAAAAATAGATTTGCACAAAGTCGGTAACAAAAATCAGAACAAAGAATGAACAATTAATGCAGAATAAAAATTAAGCGGCAAGATTCAGAAGGATAAGCGTGGTCCTGAAAAATTACGTAAAAGCACAACAAAAGAATCGAATAGCTCAGCTCCTTTTAATGAAATCATAAAAAAAGATCCCGCCAAAATAGCAATTCACTACCGAATGTAACTCCATCTATTTAAACTAATGTTTACATTATTTTTGAGCGGACATTTTTTATTCATTTTTTCATCAAATTCTGGTTTAATTTAATCAAATTATCTGACTAATACTTGTTATCTAATATTTCACCTCTTAGGGATAAACATATAAATCGCAACTTTATAAGACCCATTGATCCTCGTGATAAACAAGTTTGGTATAGAGATGGAAAAGCTTACTCACAATCTTGTCAATGTTTTCAGTGATTTTTTCAAAGTCAACTCAAAGTTTCATCATAAATGTAAATTAATATTACTTACTTTGATAATTTTCAAATACAGATGATCTTTCAATTTTATTGACCGTTTGAACAATCTATTTAAATGTCACTTTGCTAAAAGATTAAAAACAGTGTTAAAAGCGTGTGATGAACCAGTAAAGTGGCTAACAAGGTCAGGAAAATAAATACAAAGGGTTAGTTGTAACCTTTGACTTAAATGTGATCACCTGAGATCTTCAACTTGCCATAAAGGTTGGAAAAAAATCGATTAGTTTTCAATGATTTGTTGTTTTTGCCATAAAATCATTTGATTTGTAAACTAATCATTTTTTGCCCTTGTCTAAAGCTTTGTGAAAAAACACGTAAAAATTGTAAAGTAATTTTTTGTCAAATCTCTTGATTATTTTGAAGCGAGCAATGATATGTGAGCATCAAAATTCGTTTTAATTTGTTCACTTGAGTCAAACACCAATAAATATTGGATTTACTGTACGATCATCAAACTTTAATCAATTTGTTTTATATTCAATTTTCCTTTTTGGCTTCTTTCATCATTGTATAGCTTATTATTAAGTTATTACAGCAGCTTAAACTGTGAATGCACAAAATATACTTTTTAGTTTTTTCATTCCGACCAGTGAACTTTGAGGTATAGTAAATTATCCCCTAATTAAGTCTATTTATTTTATCTTATAACGGGTTACTTTGTTAGTCAATCAAATGAACAATGATAAAATCTTCAGTTCAATAAATCTTGATATCAGACTTGAAAAGTTGCAATTCGTGAAGAAATTACAGTTCCGTACTAACCCCATCTACTGACTGAACTTAGATAATAGTTGATAGGTGCGTTTAAAGCTGATTTACATGAAAGGCTAACCGAAATAAATTCAAATTTCAAATCTAAACTCTAGCAATATCAGTTGTTTACCGAAATGTAAATAGTCTACTTGCAACTATCTTTTTAAATTGTACTCATTGCTGCTTTTGCTTTTAGGTTGAATGTTCATCTAACTCTAAACCTGTAATCAAAGATTCAATGTATCCATTGTTGATAATGGATACGATTAAGTTTGTTACAATTTAACACACTCAATTACCCCTGAGTGTAACAATTTACCGATAATTTAACTTAAACTACGAATAAACATTGTCAGCCTCTGAAAGCTTGGATTTTGATGCTAGATAACAAAAGAGATGAAGTTGTCCATTGATCAATCACACGGTTTCACTTCTCTTCCTCATCTAATCATGTGAATTATCAGAGTTTAATTATGGTTTGCTGTGATGATCGTGTTCATTATCATTCTCATTCAATTACAATGAGTGCCTCCTAGAAAAAAAGAAAGAGAAACAAGAGTAAGAGTAAAACTCAAAATGAAGAAAGGAATAGTAACTTTGTCTCCTAGGTAATCATGAAGACGACTTTGATTTCTTGTCATCAACTTATCCTAATTGCTACAATCAGTTAACTCGCTACTTTCTAATTTCACTTTGTTCATAAACTTTCCAACTTGCTCCAATTATATTTTTTGTGGTTCATCATTATTTCAAGATCTTTCCAGCTTGAATCAACATGAATTACTCTTTTTTCCTCCGACCAACATGTCTAAATAGACTGAACAGGTTTGTTTTTCTTTTCTATTTTTTCATTTCATTCTAATAGCTGCCAAATTCAATCTATTTTGATTGCTTGTATGTCTGAACTGTACACCAGCTATGATTTTATGTTTATACAGTCTACGATCTTTCCATTTTGATATAAATTTCATATTGTTTTTGTTATTTTGTTATGTTGTTCAGACTGTTATGATAGACAACGCAAAGACGTTAGAAAATGTGATTGTGATCTAATCAACTTTCTTTTGAGTTTTTTATCTATTCATTTAAAGTTGGAACACTTGTGACTTTTTTGTGAAAAACTCAAGGATTAAAAGATCAAAGTAAAAAGTCATTTCGAGCATCAAAAATAAAGCTCAACAGCTGTTAATTTTCATATACCCATTTGAATTACTGTTCAATCAGTCATGATTTCATCTTTAGGATCTCAAGTAACATTCCTTTTTATTTTTTTCTACCGTCAGAGTCAGACATTATCCAACGAGTGTAAATCGATCATCTCATCATCCTGAATTATCGAAGATCTTAATTGCCAACCGAGGAGAAATCAGCTGTAGAATAGCCCGAACTGCTAAAAGAATGGGGTTGCTAACCACTGCCGTTTACTCAAATATGGATAGGGATTCAATGCACGTTTATCTCGCTGATGAAGCAATTAATCTTGGTAACTCGCCCTCAGCTGATAGCTATTTAAACAAGGTACAATTAATTTCCAGCAAAGTTAATCTCAAATATTTGTCATTCATCAATAATAAATAATCCACTCTGACTCCGAACTGTTTCAATTTACTTTCAGACTAAGCTAATTGAAGCCGCCAAGCGCTGTGGAGCCCAAGCAATACATCCTGGCTATGGATTTCTTTCTGAAAATCATGAATTTGCTGATATGGTTAATTCATCAGGACTTATATTTATTGGACCTCCTGCATCTGCGATTCGAGATATGGGAGTAAAGTCCATCGCTAAACACATCATGTCTCATGCAGGAGTACCAGTAGTACCAGGTTATCATGGAGAGGATCAAAGTGACGAACTTTTAATGACAGAAGCTGAGAAAATTGGTTTCCCTATTATGATTAAAGCAATTAAGGGAGGTGGTGGAAAAGGAATGAGAATATGTCTCCGTAAAGAGGATTTCTTGACTCAGCTTGAATCTGCTCGACGAGAGTCTCTGAAATCATTTGGTGATCAATCTGTTTTGATTGAAAAGTATGTCGCTAATCCGAGACACGTTGAGGTTCAAGTTTTTGCTGATCAATATGGAAACTGTGTATATTTATTTGAGCGAGATTGTTCTGTTCAGCGGCGTCATCAAAAAATCATTGAAGAAGCTCCAGGGCCAGGAATTAGTAATGAAACACGAATGGAATTAGGTAAAGCTGCTGTTCTTGCAGCCCAAGCAGTTAATTATGTTGGAGCGGGAACTGTTGAATTCATTTATGATCCTAAGGATGGAAAATTTTATTTCATGGAAATGAATACTCGAATCCAAGTGGAACATCCGGTAACTGAAATGATTACTCGTGTTGATTTGGTTGAATGGCAAATTAGAGTTGCTCGTGGAGAGGTTTTGCCTAAAACTCAAGATGAGATTAAACTTTACGGTCATTCATTGGAGGCAAGAATTTACGCAGAGGATCCGGATAATAATTTTATGCCTGGTGCAGGTAAATTAGGCAAAATATTGCTTCCTGAAGACGAGGAGAATGTAAGAATTGAAATGGGTGTTCGAAGTGGAGATGAAGTTTCAGTTCATTATGATCCAATGATTGCCAAACTAGTAGTTTGGGCTCCTGATAGGAGTTCAGCATTAACTAAACTCCGTTCATCATTAAGTAAATTTAACTTATCTGGCTTGAAAACCAATATAAACTTTCTCCATCGTTTGGCCTCTCATCCTGAGTTTGCCAAAGGTAATGTTCATACTGACTTCATTAAAGATTACGAAAATACGCTATTTACCAAAACTGAAATACCTGATGATGTAGTTGGGATAACTGCTGTTGCTTTATTTGCGTCAAAATCTCAAGATGAATCAAAGGCAAACCCAATTGCTGCTGATGCTTTCAGATTGCATAAAACAATGCCATCACAAAAGTCTTTCACTCTTCTTTACAACGACAAAAAATATAATTCCATAATCAAGAAACTTGGACCCGAAGAATACTCAGTTTCCATAAATGGATCATCATTCTGGTCAGTCAAAGCAAAATTTGATCCAAATACTCATCAATTAATAGTTGAAGATGACGGCCTGAGCAAAAAATATCAATTTTTACAATCCAATGATAGTCAAATTGCTCTCTTCACTTCAGATCAAGGAGGATATAATTTTGAAATCGAAACAAAAGCTCATTATCGATCGATTGGATCAGCAGATGCTACTGATGGGGCTTCTGGTTTAACTGCTCCCATGCCTGGAGTAATTGAAAAAATACTGGTTTCAGAAGGTGATATAGTTGAACCAGGAACACCTTTGGTTGTAATGATGGCTATGAAAATGGAATACGTTATCAAAGCGAGTGTAAAGTCTAAAATCGAAAAGATTTTATTCAAATCTGGTGATAATGTTCAAAAAGGTTCTCGACTGGTTCAATTAAAGAGCTTAGATCAACAAGAAAATTAATCAACATTCCAAGACAAAATTATTTTGCAACTTGGTGGTTAGAATTTTTTATATCCAATTAAAAGGTAGAAACTAAGGATTATTAGTTTTTTGCCTTTCATCTTCACATGATTCTTTGAAATCTGATAATCGTTTCATCAGAGTTTTGAATTGGATTGGTTTTTGTAGAATTAATGATTAAGTTTAAAATGACACAACAAATTCATTTCTCATTCTCAATGAAATTAGTAAATTTGCTTGGACCAGATAATTATTAAAATTTCAAATTTTGAGAAGCCATGTGGAATATTTAGAAAAATAAAATACAAATCTTTGTTTTTGTAAAATCTTTTATAAAAAATTTGAAATCATTATTCTGTAAGCATTAAAATAAGTTTTTATATTAATGATTAAGACTAAGTCAGTAAAACGAAATTTAAATATTTTGCAAAGTAAAAATGAAAAATAATCAATCACAATATTATCTGTAAGAATCAAATTTTTCTTGGTTAAGTTTGATTTCCTTTGTAAATCACAATTAAATATAACACATTTAACAGTGATATAATAGTCTAAGAAAACTAAGTTTACACAAAAATCGTAATATTTTTACGCAGCTTAAGGCAAAGAAAGTTCAATCACGTATTAATTTTTTCACCAACAATGGACACAGTTTTGATTAGCTCCAAAAAAAGCATTTAATTAATCTAGTTTTGACTAGAGATTTGATGAGTTGAACTATTGAAGATGCGTGTAAAATATAGAAACTTGTCCAAACTTAGTTTGCTTGGCTTATAATCCTTGTAATCTTTGTTTCCCGATATTATTCAATAATACTGTTTATGTTTCGAATCGAATAATCGTAGTTATTATTCATATTTCAATTATCACGACTCGTGATAACCATGTGGAATCAACATCAGATCTGGTCGTTTCAGCTTTGTTGCAGCTGCGTTAATCTTACTCGGTTTGATCTGTGGTTTAGGAATAAGATCATTTTTTATATAATTAGAGAACTTTTCCCATTCTTTGAGTCTAACTGGCCAATCAGTAAGTAGATCATTGTCATCTTGCACATCGTCAATAACAAACTCATCGTAAATTGTTTTAATTGGTTCAGTAGATGATTGCTGGTTGTTATTTGATTGAATTTCCGATTCATCTTCACCATCCTCAGATTTTATCTCAATAATAGACGAACTTAACGTTTGATTGCATTTGGGACAACCAAGGGAGCGAACTTCATCTGGTAAACAATTAATATGAAAAGAATGACAGTGAAAGACAATTAAATCATCATTCATAGAATCAAATCTTCTATTACAAAGTCCACAAGTGATTGTTATAGTAAAAGCTTGCTTTGAAAGGGAAACATAAGTCGATAATGCTTTATATAGTTGACTTCTAATCAAATCATTATAATTTGATAGCAAAGTCGCTTCATAATTGTAGGCATCTAACATTGAAGTCAACAAGTAACGAATCTTGGAAAATTGACCTATCGAACCGCTGTCAGTAATTGATGATTGTAAAATCCAAGTTAACAAAGTTAACATAGAAATATGAGCCATCATAACATTGAATAGATTGTTGCACAAATCGATTGAAGATGATCGATAGTTTTTAAAAGTCTTTTCAGTCATTTCGTGAAAACGTGTAACTCTCTCGAGAACTGGGGACCACAAAAATTCTCGATCTTCCGAAGTTGATAATCTTTCTGAGCATCTTTTAGAAAATTGAATGAGATGATCAAATTGCCCAATTATTGTTTCAATGATAGTTTGTGTTTTTTCATTTCCAGCACTATCATTTTCTAAATCAGACATGGAAGCTAAATTGTTGTCCAATCTGTTTAACAGTAGTTCTAATGCTTCAGCAAATTTACCCTCTTTTTCGTAGAGGATAGCTTTAGCTGAATGATTATCCGCTTTAGTGCAAATTTGAAGAGCCACTTTGGGTCGATAAGTTGAAGTTGTTTGTAGGAAACGGGCAGCTTCATCTGGTTCGTATTTACACAACAATTCAATGTATCTTTCATGGATCCAAGGTTCAAATAGAATTGAACATTTGTCAATTAAAGGTAGACCCTTATTATCTACATTATTCAATTGATCACAAGTCAATAAACATTTTAAAACTCGCATCAAATAGATTGGTTTAGATTCAAGAGAATTGAGGAGATTCTCTAAGTCACTTGTTCGAACAAAATACTCTAAAAGTAACGTTGTTGCTTGCTTTTCATCAATCTCAATCAAATGTCCAATATTTTCCCAGATACATTTTAGAAATGGAACCTTCTCTTCGTTTAAAGACATAACGCGGGCGATCAATTTGAACACCTCATTCTGTCAAATAAAAGAAAAAGTATTGAATAATCGCTAGTAAAAGTGGTGATTTGACGACATACTTGTAAATAATCATCAGATAGATAACAGAGGAGTATTTCAGGAAATTGTTTACGATGCCAATAAATGTGTTCACAGACTTGAAAGCTAATCATTAAATAAAAAAATAGGAGTTTGCCGTTTAAACTATGATTGAATGCACATAAATATTTGATGGTCAGATCCTTACAATTTAGCTTTCTCAGCAGCAGCCAATATTCTGTCAATCATGATCGCGTTCACTTTATCAGAAGTGACTAGTTGCATTAGTGCTTGTTGACGTTCTTCCAAGCTTCCTTGGTCTGCAGTTTCTGTCAAAGATTCAACAATCTTTAAAATAGAAAATAGTATCGGAGAAGGTTAAACAAACTGTATACAAATGTCTATAAAATTTTGATTACTGACCTGATTGACTAATTCATCGCTCATTTTGATGTAACTTCTTGGTTTAGCAACCATTCTTGCTAAGAATATAAACAAAGAGCTGATTTGGGTCGACGTAAAACCACAGCTTTCAGTCATCACATGAATCAAGACTTCAGTTAAACTAATTCCATCGACTCTGTAAATTTAATTGAGATCAATGTTAGTCGACTTTTGCATCAAAAGTTTGCACAATAACGTATTTACCCATCGAATTCATCCTTATCCATCGCTAAAGCTAGAACATTAAGGAAATCCTTACCATCAAATAAAAGCAACGCTTTTAAATTTGGGTAAAAAATACAATCCAATACTTCATCAGCTTTTTCAGAGGTCGATGGATTTTTAAATCTAATGAGAAACTTAATTGTTTCCTGTCTTACTTTAGCACGCATTGATTCAGGAATATCTCCTCCGTGAAATTTACGACCTGTGAGACAACAGCTGATGTAAAGTAAAATACTGTTTCCCAAATCGATGTCTTGTTTAGTTAGATCTTCATTATTTAACAGCTTAGGCGATATTATTTTCAGCAAAGTTTCCAAAGGAGTCGTATAGTCTTTGAAAGCTTCGTTGTAAATGTATATTAATCCCCGATGTAACTGATGTGATCGACAAATAGTTGTGACTTGATGAATATCCAGACAACCAATTGACAGACAAATAATGATGGATTCGAGTGAGCTGTAATTACGCCTTTTATCGTATAAATCGACCAAATCTTTAGCAATTGCTGGTGGTATTGAGGGCAGTGATCCTTTGATTATATGACTTTTCAAGGAATCAAGGTAAATTTGACTAGCAATTGTATTTGATTTACATCTCTCATAAATTGTTCCCCAAAGAACTTGTAGATTATTGATTGTCAGAGAAGCTTGAATAGTGGAAGCAATGGCTGAAGATAGCTCCTTATATCTTATTGGAATGGTATAGTTTAAAGACAAGGGACTAATAAGATAATTTAAATACTCGCCAATGAGTAAGACGATTTTTTCTGCAACAATCGATTTGCGTTGATCTCGATTTCCAAATAAACCAATAATAGACTTAGAGTCTCCTTTGTAAATGGATAAAGCAAGATTTAATGCTTCGGCATATTTTTCCAGTGAAACGAACCAATCAATTCTTCCTTCCCAAGAACGTAATGAATAAAGCACCATTAATTCTCGGCCTAATAGCAATAGTTGACTAGGTGAAAAATGCGATGACGTCGAACTTGTAGTTACTATTGAATTATAACACGCTCTGTGACCAACAGCTGCCATTGCACCGCTAACTTTACCATCTATGTGAACTCCTTCGAAAAATTCAGTTGAGAAAGTTAACTGAACAGGATTGATATCAATTATACTGATTTCATTGCCTGATTTAACGTCGATAACATGAATATTCAAATTTTTATCGACAGTAGCAATAATCTTTGAGGTTAACCAAAACATATTTGTCAAAGTGTAGTCCAAATTGAACCGTTTCAGAAAAACAAAAGTCAATTCACGTCCGTTTTTTACTGAAATCTAAAACGATTGAAAAATACTTCTAATTTTTAACATTCCTCAAACTATTTTATACATAAACATATACATCTGTTCGTTTTATATTTACCTGATAAATACTAAAAACTTTTCCACGACCGAATGTAAGAACAGGATCAAGAACCTTATCATTTGAAGTTTGGATTGAGACAAATTTCCAGTTAATTACAGGAGGTGCTTTAGGATCAGCCTGGTAGAAATAATAGAGTTATTTTCAGAAGTTTTCGCAAAGAAATATCTATAGTTTTAACAGGCCGCTTACCTCTAGTGAATGATAAAAATGCACAGTTGGTGATGGCAGAAGTGAAATGACGATAACTTTGGTTACTGTAGCTAAAGTGATAAGGCAGAGGTTGTTAAGAGATGCGAATCGATGCTGGAGATTTAGTGGAATAATTAAAGTTTCAAGATGTAGAACTTCTCCACGACTAGAAAGTAAAAATAAAAATAAGTAAGCTTCGTTCAATAATTTTCTCATAAAAACTCACCTTCCAGAAAAAATGCAAATAGGTTCAAGTGATTTGGATCGTTTTCTTACCCACAATTGAAAAACTGATCCTCCAGTATTACTGAAGACCATTAAATCAGGTTCAGAAGTAAACTAAGAACGTTATATTAGATGAATGTCCGAGTAGTTAAAATACACAACCAAAAACAAACCTTAAGAAGCAAAGGAGTAGCATAATGACAATCTTCATCTGACAGTGATGTTATAAGTTGACCATTTTCGAGACTCCATAATCCTAGAGATCCTCTCGCATAACCGGCAACTAAGCGCGTTGAATCTGACCGAATGGCAATACTAGTAACAGAGTCAGTCAAATCTTCTTTTCTCAAGCACCATCTCATTACTTGCTGTTTATCTGAATTGGATAAATTAAACAAATATTAAAGATTTGAGAAACAAATTTGAAAGCTACATGATGATTCGTAATTACCGAAACAGAAAATAATTCCATGAGCTGTTCCTACAGCAATATAAATTTGACTAACTGTTAAGCAAGTTGCCACTCCTGCATCCGTCTTTTGGACATATGCAGCTCGTAACTGAGATGATATACTTTTCAAGACAACCACTTTAACAGTGTCATCTTGATCAAGAGGTTCTCCTTTGGTTTTGTCATCATCAAGATCTTTGATGGTGTCACAATCAGTATCTCCATTTTCTGAGTTTTCATTTTTAACATCTGAATCCTCCGGTATTGCGTTACTTTCCTATGAGTCAAAAGAAAAATATGGAACGAAATTAATCGAAAATGTTCTTATTTTTAAGAAGTTGCTTCCAACAAGATCATTTTGACAGCTTACCTGACTTATTATACTGCGACTCGGTGATTGAGCTGCCAAGGAGGATGAATAGTGATCAAGATTATCGAGGAGCTGTCAAATTTAAAAGTATGAGTACATTTGAAATCAAGCCAGACTTAAAAAACAAAACCAAAAGATAGACTCACATCATTATCGAGAGAAACGTCAACAGTTGATGAAGAATACGAAGGATCAGTCATCAGTCAATGATTTTTTCACTAATAGTAGAGATAATACACCAAGGTGAATTATAAACGAGAGCCACAATCAAAGTAATAGAAATGTCGCAGGAAATAATTGACTAGGGAATAATTAATTAGTAAAATAAATTACAAATAAATTGAAAAATGATTGCTGGTATCATATGTTCATTTGTTTTGATTTTATGAGTAACAAAATATCAGCTGCTGAAGCGCCAATTTTAAACTCAAAAAGATTTGTCGAATTTTCAATTTCTATTTTTAATGCGATGAAAACTTAGATATTTATATTCCAATTTGATAATAATTTTCGGACTAAAATTAATTATTAATCAAGTCAATGAAACAATGCAAAAACCATAGATTGCTTTATTTTAAGTCGATCAACACTTTGACATTATTAAGTGAACAATGTTTATTGCTAGGTAGTAGAGTTGCTTGGTATTGAAAATTTATCTGTAACAGGTTATCGATTATTTTTAGAGCCTCAATTTCAGAGTGGAAATTTTATAGTATATTTATAATCAATGATTTTGAAGTTCATATATGAAAATTTAAACATAAAATTGTCTAATGAAAAAACATAAGAT
Organism: Tetranychus truncatus; assembly: GCA_028476895.1. Taxonomy (NCBI): domain Eukaryota; kingdom Metazoa; phylum Arthropoda; class Arachnida; order Trombidiformes; family Tetranychidae; genus Tetranychus; species Tetranychus truncatus. The sequence goes on from CM052061.1 coordinate 14,902,398, forward strand.
CGTTAAAACTATGCCGAAAACCAGCTCTTGACAGCAGCCGAATTAGACTCAATAAAAAGCTTCTTTCGCGCAAGATGACTGACAATCATTCCGCAACATTGGGAGTGATCAGAAAGATTCCGCCCAAAGATCCTCAGATTCGCTATTCAAATCTCAGAAATAGTTGAATAAAAATACAAAATTCGTGTAAACTCAGACTACAGTCACTTGATGAATGTAACATTTCATCTATAAATTCGATTTGACCAAATTTTAGCAACTTGATTTCAAACAAACATAAATCGATAGGACGAAATTTTTACCTAAATTTTGATTTAATTTACTTTTTATAACATATTTTGATTACATTATATGAATGTGTATTGATCATGATTAACGGATCAATAACAGTTGAAATGAGCAAATCAAAATAAAAGAGCGAAAATGAATTATATTGAACAAATTGCGGGAGAAAACATTAGAAATATTGAATGTAGATATTGAAGGAAGAGAAATGAGGAGAAGGTAAAAGACAGGAGAATGGGCAGTAATTTAATTAAAACTAAATCATTTTCGGCTTGGATTTGTTTGCAGTTCATTTTCAATGTCATAAGATTGAACTGGCCAATGAAGGCTGATGAAAAGTACATAGATCCATGAGCCGATGATTCCTCCTATGTGAGTTGCTACGATTGGAACCCAGAAGTAATTGTAATTGCGGACTCTGTAGAGAAGGAGAAAATCATTTTATGAGTTAATTTTTGGTTGGAAAAAGGATTAAATTAGAAAATGAAATGAAAAAATATTCATATTGTCCACTGATTTTCATGGATTGACGATATATCCCATTATATTGACAATAAATTGCTATTATTTTATTAATGAAACCTTTTTCTCTTAAGAATGTTTTGACTTCAAGTTTCCTTAACCTCAACTATTAACCTTCAATTTCAATTATACTATTAGCAATAATTTATTAAGATTAACAACATTTGTTTGTATTTACTAATCAGCAGTAGATAATTAACAATTAATGATGTTAATTAGAATCGACTGAAGATGTGAGAAACTGTATCCGAAAGATCAATGATTGACACATCAGTGAAATAGTTGATAATGGGTTAATTAAACTCTGTCAATGAAAGAAAAACGGGGAAAAATTATTAGATTGCTTAGGAAGTAGTTTTCTTTGCTAATTATCTGTAACAATAGTCCAAAGACCAGTTCATATTTGAATGGAAGGCTATCACAACGTATCACAGTTTGCTATTAATTCATACAATTTGCAATTTGAAACGATGTTACTCGAAATTATCTTGAGGTTGGAGAGCAAACAAAAGATATGAGAAGGTTGTAATTATTAAAGTGTTGCATCAAATCTGATCAAACCATATCCAATCACATCGAACAAAAGATATGAAACAAATCAAGAATATCGGGCCAAGTTTTCAGCGTAAGGAAATGTGAAAAGAAATGAGAAGATGTAATCGACTAGAGATTTGACACAAGATTGGAATCACAATGGTTAGATGATTAGCCGACAATCAATTAATGGTAAAGCTAACATCTTAAGAGCTAGAAGTGCATTACATCACTGCATCTTGTAGTTATTCAAGTAATTAGCAGAAATTAGAGCATGAGAAGTTGCATATTCTGGATTAAATGTACATCAGTAAGCAATCAAAATCTAACACCATTTTTATTTTAATAATCATCATTTGAAACAATGATTTGCTAAATAAGATGGTAAAATGGCTCAAAACTTACGAGAAAACTTCACCACCATATCCAACAATAGATGATAATAGTCTTGGAGCCAGATCACGAGCAGGATTGACTGGAGCACCGCAATTGTAGCCAAAAGCGAAAGCCATTAATGTCAAGTCAGCGACCCCGATAGCAATAGGAATCAATCCTTTTGGACAATCCATATTCCGATCATCCGTGATAGCTTGAATTAATAGAAGGAAAAATCCAACACAAACAACCTAAAAAACGAAAATGAAAATGAAATGATTGACAGCAGCAGAAGAGAAAGTAAAACAATAACAATCAACTAATCATCATTTTTACCTTTCTTTCTAATCATCTTCAACTCTAGTAACATTAAAAAAATAAATTATATTAACCTGATCAAGGAAACAAGTTCCAATGGAAACATTTGGATTAGGAAGAGTACCGAAAATTGCTGCTGTACCATTGTCTCCAAGAGTTTGCAGCTGGTCACCGAAATGCGCTTTAATGGATTCATGATAAACAAGGTAAGTAACTAAAGCACCAAAAAAAGCGCCAATATATTGTGCAGCAAAATAATAAGGAACTTTAATCCATGATAATTTTCCAATTGTTGCCATTCCTAAAGTAACTGCTGGGTTAACATGTCCACCTGCAAAAGTATCAATTTGTATCAGATCGATATCAGATTCAATAATTTAATCAATAACCGATACACGTTTGCATGCTCTAAATTTTACTTTGCCTTGGTTTATAATTTGGAGTGTTTTTCTCATTCTATTGATTAAGTGTCTATTGTTTATTTTTAATTTAACCAGTTTTAAATTGGTTCTTATAAATTATGTGAAAAGTTTAATATGACATAAGTTGCTAATCGTTAAATAAATGGAATCGATTCTTATGTCAGTTAGTTTTTGTTTTTGTTAAAAGAAAATTCTTGTTATTTTTGCCAAGAAATGTTTCTCACATCAACTCATATCTTTTTTTTGGATTGACGTTTCAGCAAATTTGCTACAATAATTAATTACCTGAGACACCACCACATACGTAAATTGCGGCTGTTAAAGCTAGGCCCCAGCCCCATGGACCTATTGCTCCAGCAACAGCTCCGCTTTTGGAAACGGTTGTTGCTGCATTGACGGAACATCCAATTGTCTGTGGAGGAAGAAACCATTAAAGAATAACAGTTTAATCAATTTAATATAATCATTCATATCACTTGATGACTGACTGATGGAGTGAATCGAGTTGAGCTGAAGTCTCTTATTCCAAAGCTAACCCGCTAATTATGACACTTTGCCAAAATTGAGATGTGAATCATAGACTTGCTGTTGTAAAAACATACATTGCACAAAAATGCTAAAACAAGAAAGATTCTATTGAGATACCAATTTAAGATTATTGAGCTGAATTGATTAATTATGAACGTTGGTTTACCATTTTAGGCATCACCGAGTGTGAATCGAATCAATTCTTCAAAGGATCCAATTGATTATCCAAGTCAACGGACTAAACTTCATCAGGCTTACAGTGATAGACATTATCCATTAATCAAACAATTTCGATGATCAAAGTTGCTTTTGAATACATGTTCCAAGTCAATCATCAATTGCTCATCAGATCAGTCAATAATTAAACTGAACAATTCAGATTAACGCTTATATCTTAGTTTAAATAAAAATCATTGCCAATCATATTATTTTATTTTTAATATTATAGCATGAATTGACAGACAAGTAATAAATAATAGAACTATTAGAGAAAAAGAAGCTAAAAAAGAGCAGTTTGGCATTTCATGATTAATCACGATGATTAAATTGCCACAGCTATTGGAGCTAAGTTAATTAATCAAAATTTCGTGTTTCCTAGTTTATCCTGTTAACCTGTTAAACCACCGAGAATACAGTTACAGAATTTTTGCTTGTCCTAATTGAATCGGCAATCCAATGTAATTTTTACTAAGCCCAAAATACAATACAAAATGATTAACCATCAAATTATATTAATATTTACACAACCCAAAGAGATAATCAACTAACAAACAAACAATATCGATACAAAATTTACCTTGGACTCGTTAAATTGTAAATAACAACAGTTTTATTCAGACAAGTGATCATTCGTCGGTAAATGGATTGAGACTTTAAATAGCTATCAATATAAACCTAAATTGTAATCTGAATTTGGTGCCAAGTAAAAGTCATAAGTTATAACTAAAAAAGCTTAAATATAATACAGCAAGACAATATAAAAATGAGGCACTTCTCTATTCATAAGCTACTTGAGATTAAATTGTATTAAATTACAGTTATTTTCACGCATTATTAACTAATTGGTTACAATTTGATGGATTAAATGTTCAATCGGTTTTCCATTATAACTAAGCTTGCAATTACAATTGTTGATTGACTGAATTAGATTGATTTTTGAGATTTCAATGGTATTAATGGTAATTAATATCTAATCATGAGAAGTTGATTTTATTTGAAAATAAATGAAAGTTGGAAGCAACAAGTTGTCTCATTAATCCGATCAAATTATTAATTGTCAACATTTCTCAATCATTTGACTAGTATTTAGATGGATTAATCTTAATATAGATATATTTAGTATATTAGTTATGACAATATCAATATTTAAACAAAAAAGGTAAACTCACTGTTAGGACAAAAGTTCCGAGAAGTTCGGCCAGAAATTCCCTCAGAACTGGGCTCTTAATTTTCAAGTTGACCATGTTTGAGATTTTATTTTTAAAGATGAATAAACTGACGTGAATGAATAATCAATAACCGAGGAATAAAAAAACGAATAATTGACTGAATAATGTACAGAAAAAAAATCAAAATAAGCAAATGTTGAAAAGCTTGAAAGGTTTGCAATGAAAATGAGATGAAAAAATGATGATCGGATAAAATGAAATAACAAACTCCATTGTAACTTATGGATGAGAGGGAGACGCCATTTAACTCACATCATCATCATCATCATCATCTTTCAGCTTTATTCTTTCCTTTCTCTGTCTTTTTTCCTCCATTTTACTGATGAAGATCACAATTACAGTTGAGCTCTTTCGATGTATTTACTTTAAGGTGATGTGAACCTTTGGATGAGTTAACTTTTTTTCCAGTGAATAAAGATGAGTTAATTGTTACTGAAGATGGTGAGATGATGTAGAGTGGAGATGTAGATGCAAGATGATGAGTAAAAATTACCAAGAAAAAAGCGCGTTCCACTGATGCTAATAATTTGTTACTTGGCTTCACTTTCACTTTCCTCCTTCTTACTGTATTTCTGTAAATTTACTGTTTTTCCTTCCAACCTTAACGGTATTTTTAATTTGCTTTTTGTTTTCATTATCTTATTTATTCTGGGTAACCCTATTTGGGACTAACCGTAACTTGAGCTCTCACCAGAATCTGCAGTTATCAACATTGTTGATCAACAATAAGTGCAACAAGGCTTTTTCTTGGTAATTTTAATGCACATAAACCCCTCAAAAGTTGTATCGATAGAGACGAGGAAAATGTTTCCTTAAGGGAATTTTGTGGCCCCTCTTCGGCCCATTGCTGCAAATCTTAAGGGTTTGGATGTATTTTACACTATAATACACTATTATAATAAAGAGCACATATTGCTGTGGATGTTTTTTATGAAACCAGAAGGTAAAGGTGTTCACAATATTATTGCTTCCACTTGTGCTACTTGTGGATGGAAAATGCTTGTTTGTCTTATTTTTTAATGCTTTTAGAGTTAATTCATCATGAGTAAACAATGAATTTGGATAATTTGAAGCTCAACTCATTAAAGATTTTGAATTTTCTTAATTGAAGTGGATTAACAATATTTATGCACGGTTTTTGTTTCAAGAGTTGTTTTAAGAGGACATTTTATTAATATGAATTTATTTCAGAAAATCAACAAATAGAGGAAGAGATTGAGTTAAAACTAATTCAAGAATTTGAAAATACAAACATCTGAATTAAACGGAGAAACAATTTTGAACAACAGTAATTTATTAGATAACAGGAGAAAGAGAAGAGGTTGAATAACGTGTTTTAAATTCATTTCTAGCAATGGTTTGTTTAACTGGAAGCGGATAAATTACAATAAACATCAACTTGAATTGTTTGTTAAATTTTTTCAACCAATCAACAATGATTTTTAGCATGAGATCCCATCCGAAAGTTCATTAAGTTAATTGACTTATCCAAGGCAATGTAAAGATAACACGGATCAAAGTCAAGTGAGTAAACTGGACTATTTTCACGGCCTCCATAATACATTTGGACACAATGTTTGGCCCTTCTTTTGTCCCAAAGACGAACAACTCCGTGACGACAAGTGCCCGACAAAATGGTAACCCAATGATCGGTTGCTAGACAATAGATTGCCGAGTCGTGAGGGTCTTCCCATTTAAGAACGCATTTTCCACCGGGACTGCGAAGATCCCAGAGACGGATAAGAGTATCATAGCCACAAGAGAGAAGCGTATTGGAGTCTTCCCATTGGATTCCGAGAACTCCGGCTCCATGACGGTGTTCATCGTTAAGAGTACCAATCATTCGGTTACCAATAACATCGAAGATGAAAATGGTTTTATCAATGGCACATCCAGCTGAACCAATTGCTACCCAATCTCGTTCTTGGCTACAAGAAACAGAGAGAACTCGATCACCAATTCCAATGGACTGAGAACATGTTAATGAGCAATTGTAGGGCGATTCATTTTTAACTTCGGAATCGCTATTGAAATGTCCTCCTTCGAAATCTAATTTCCAAATTTTTGCATTCCTATCTTTTGAACCAGTTACCATGAATCTTTGATGAAGACAGTCAATGGAGTTGATAACAGATGAATGTGCTTTGTATTTGATTGATAAAAGCTTTCCAGAATGTTGATTGCAAACAGTTAAAGTACCATCCAAGCTTCCCGTAGCAATGAAATTATTGGTGACTTTAAATTTCAAAATATCTTCTTGGTGATATGAAAATTTCATTGATGGACACGACTTGATCCGTCCATCTTTTAACCGTTGAAATTTACAAAGAGTGTTTCCTCGAGTAACCCAAAGATTTTTCGAGTCAATGGACAACCATGGAATCAATCTGAAAAAAAATAAAGACAAAAAAGTTCATTAAAAGAAAGGTTCAACAAAATTTAAAAGACCAAATGAAGAAGAAAATGAAAAATATGATTGAATTGGCTAATGCTGCTAGATTATCAAGATTCAGATGAAGTTGATACAATGAAAAGGAAACGGCCAAATCTTGAGCCCTTTGTACAGGATAGAGAAACATCAAAATTGATAATTATCAAAATGATAACAATTAACAATTACAATTACAAGCACAAAAGCAAAAACATTTGCATCTTCATTGTTTAAAATGACGGAAGTCACAATGAGTTTAGTGTCTTCTTTTTTGAATGTTACATGTGTTTGTGACTATGAGTAATTCAGGTCCAACAAAAATGATTAATATACAAGTAATTTAATGAAATATGATAAATTAATTAAAATTAAAGAACACATTGTTAATCGTATTTAACATAATGTGGTAACAAAAATCTTAATATTCTCATGATGGACTCTCGCGCGCGTTTCCTTCACAATACTGAACATTTCAACTGTCATGCTCAAAAAATCGTGCTGACATTAGGTCCTAAAATGTGACTCACGAAAGGCTGTAAAGGTGAGATTGTAAGTGAGAGGCAAGGTAAGGCAATTGAATTGAGGGAGTTCGCTGATCAACCAAGCGAGGCCAGTTTTTAAGAGCAACAAAAGTCATTTTGAAAAACAAAACAACAAGTGAACATCATCTTCATTGAATATCATCACCATCAGTTGAAAATTCAATCTTTTCCTGTTTTCATTGATTCAATTTGTAACAACATTTTTCCTTCATGTTTCCCCAGAATCGTCTAATATTTTGATCTGAAGATATCAATTATTTCGAGCCACAGTTCTTTTTTTTCGCATTTTGGCATTGAAATCTTTTTATATTCAATAAAAAATAAGCAATTGTGAATCGACATTCAAGATGCCAAGGAAAAGTGTCATCTCTAATTTATCTTTCATCTATTTAGCTACTTGTTGCCTTGTTGTCATCCTCAGTGTTAAATTATCTTCAGCCTTTCCAAGCGGTGCTCCAGCCGATGCTTGTGAAAATTTGACCCCTCGACACACAGGATCAAAACCAATAACTGACCATTCTCCATACACTTTGAAAGCTATTTCGGGAAATTATGGTTATCCATCATCAACTGATCAAGGAATCAAAGGTGAGAACAATAAATTTATCCTGTTTCAATTTTCAAATCCCATAAATGGACTAATAATCAAAAAAGTAAAATAAATAAAATGAAGTTAAGATATTCAACATGAAAATGAGACTTGAACAATTTCTGATGAAAATTGCAAGTATTTTTGATAAGCATAAATTAGTGATTAGTCAACTTAACCAGGAATTATATTCTGATGATAATTTAAAAATTGTTTCCTCAACAGTTCGGATCGATGGTCCACCTTTCAAAGGATTTTTCGTGGTTGCCGTTGATGCTAAAACAGGAGAGCGAGTTGGTAAATGGGCTAAATTGAAAGGTAAGTGATTGAATCGCAATTTTGATGTAAACTAAAATGGTTGAATTAATCAATTGAAAATTTGCGCCAAAGTTGAAGGTAACATTTAGTTGGGTCTGACAAGCAACTCTAACAAGGTGACCTAACAATAAGTCTAACAAATTGTTGTGGTAGTTGCTGTCATCCTTTGTTTATTAGTAATTAAATTAAATGTGTACAAAAAGGAAAAATTTGCTCAACAACAATAATTTTCTTTTCCGCTTTAATTGTTCTAAAATGTGTTCTCATTAAAATCTGAGGTCAGCATCTTCCGGTCATTTTCCTTGAATCTTCTGAATTGTTGTCACTTTCCTTTACTGTTACTTGAAATTAAATGCAAATGGTTTAACAATAAAAGTAATGTAAAAGTTAACTAATTCATGACAATTTGCAAAGAAAGATTGACTAAAGTGAATTGGAATATAAAAAAATGGTTATCGGATGATTATCCATTGAAAAATAGAGTGGTAAAGTTAATTAAGAAAAATTAAAGACTCAAGTTGAACTTTTTGTACCACCACAAAAGGAACCATTTACAGATTGCTGAATAAAGCAAACCTAAAGGCAAAACTAATCATTAGTGATCATCATAATAATTAACAGTTTTAATTCATTGATACATGAAAATGAGAATCGATATTTCCCATTTTTTCAACTTTTGTTTCAAATATACCGACAAGAGTATGCAAGACCTTTAAGCAATTGATTATCGCCGTCAATTTAGCAATAATCATTATCAATTTAGTGGTGAAATATAATGAATAACCATTTAAGATAGACAATGATTAACAATTGGTTGAAAGAAGCCTAATTTGAATCAACAAAATTCAAATTTAGAATGCGAGATTGGCCAATTTTTAGTGTAAAACAATAAACATTATAGAAATCAATTAATTTGTCAGCTGGTAAATGCTTAAAGACACAATTTAGATGATTTGATATCATTTGATGGAGAGAAAGTAATAAAAATGTTGAATTTAGTGTTCATTTGTATGAAAAGGAATCATTAGGAATGAAAAGTGTCACTCAAAAAGACAATTGATTGAAATTAAAGTGAAAGAATATTGATTCTAATTGATATATTTGATTGCTTCTAAATATTTAGGAACCAATACCATTGATGCTTGCTCTGGGATAACTCATACTGATAATAAGCGTAAAAAGTCAGCCACACTCTTATGGATTCCCCCTGAAAGTGGCTCTGGTGGAATCAGTTTCATGTAAGTTTACTTATTGATTTAATACTTTGATAATTTGTAAATATCAAGTGAATTGGGTCAATTTGTTTAATCTTGAATTGATTCAATGTTTTCAACTTGAAACATTTGAAGAGTAAATTTTTGTTGGCAAAAACAAATGTCTCAAATTGAAATTTTGTGAAACATTTGCTTCAACAATGATTAGAGGTACAGGTGTTTTGGTGGTTCATCAATTTTCAGCCAAGATCAAGATTGCCCCTAATTTTTGATCCGTAAACATTAACATGATCATATCTGTTGAGTGAGAACAGAAATGAATCAATTCGAAACCTTGAAAATTGGCTGATTAACTATGCTTTGTAAAGTTGCATGTTAAACACCAAGACATATTGTTAATCGCAATTAAGATGGACAGTTTAATAATTTTTTTATTTTTCTCTCTTCTTTTCCCATTCAGAGCAACTGTTGTTAAATCATTTTCTGAATATTATACACCAATAACGTCCGAAGCTGATGAAAAATGAATTTTGATAAAATCAAATATTTTTTATTCCTTTCTTCCCTGTTTCCAGTAAACCTAAATCGCTCATTCAATCATTGTAATTTTGTATCATAATGCACACAATTAAATAAAAAAATTTGATTTGATTTAATTTAATGTATGGCCAAATTCATGAGTGGTTATTAATTGCAGGTTGTTTGACAATTGTAAACATGAATGATTAGGTTTGATGAGTACAGGTGAAAGGTAATTGTCACTGTTTTTCAGATCTGACAAAAGACAAATTATCAATAATCAAGAAAATTTTTTACTTTCATATTAACCTTATGAGTGACAATATGACGTTATTACAACAAATTAATCAGTCAATAAAAATATATGCTAACCAGTTTTAATGGTGAGATAATTTGCGCCTGATTATCGGTAAAATTTAGCTCAAATGTAAGGTCAGCATTTGTTTAGCCATCGATATACCCAACAATTAACCTTTAATGATAATTGATAGTCAACTCAATTGATTGGGAAAAGTCCGAAATGAAAGGTTGTGCAAACAATTTAAACTTGTTACCAAACACTAAGTTGTCGAATCTGAATCTGTCGAGTTGATGATAATGAGAGTTTGTTCAAGTTTAAACGTGAATAAAGGATGAAGAAATTTCTTTATAAAAATAAGGCCATTTCCTTGTGAAAAATATTCACAGAATATTAGTTGAAATGTTGATCAACCAATTCAATAAAAGAGCAGAATTCAGGCGATTAAATATGACTTACGGTTTCTTGTTCTGAATGAGAACTGTTTCTTGGAAGATACCACGTTTCCATCGAGACTCAATAACACATTTATCCCGATTTGTTAAATCAACAATGGATTTGGATGAAAATACGTCAGAAATACAATTAGTTGTCAATGCATTGGTAGCCTTTGAACGCCAAACGTAGTCATCATTGACTATAATCATGTAAAGTCTACTGCATGTTCCAGATAAAGCTGCAAAGATGAGATAAGGTACAATAAAAAAATGTTATGGATTAAATTGATGACGAAATATTTCTAAAAATTACAGGTAAAGTTGTGCATTATTTACAAGCAGGTGGATTTACCTGAAAGAGTTTGGATGTTACAGTATGAGAGAATCCGATAAATTATTTCAGTTGGTAGCCATTCAAGAGATATTGATGGTGGTGGTGCTGATGATGATGAGCTTTCATGATCAAAAGAGCCCATTTTTGTTGCCTGTGAATCATCAGGTTTATCCTTTTCCTCGCATTCTAAGTTAAACCAGTCATTGTAAATAGTTGAAGTTGAATGATATCTAACAGGTTCAATGCTACTCGCATGATTATTGAATAAATCCATTGGAGCCACCTTAGATGGTAATCAATGAACGTTTTATTCAATGTTGAATCCGAAAATTGAGATAATAACGAGGATGAAGATGAGGATAATAAAAATTTCGGCAAAGAAAACAAGAGTAGAGAATTATTAACCAAGGTTGACTGATGAGATTCACTATGCTTGTGAATCAACCCTGGAATACAAGAGATATCAAATAATGATGATTTGTTGTTCTGTTGAATACTGGTTAATCTCATAGTTAGTTAAAAAATTACACTTTGAAAGAAAGAAATTAGAAATTGAAAGCCATCGCTGGAAACATTTTGTAAAAACAATTCAATATGCCTCAATACAAGTGTAAACATCAAATTTCAATTGTATTCATCATGGTTACAGAGATATGCTAATAGACATGCCTATCGCTATGGGCTTCAGTAACCCGCCAATATCAAAAAATAATAAAAGCTTAACGATTGTAAATGATACAGAAAAATTGTTTTGAACATTTTTTATTCCCATCTATTATATTATAATTTAATATTGTATTTTTGAAGACTACATCTAAATGAGTTTTACAATAAAAAAACGCAAACTGTAATTAATAAAAACGTAAAATCTGCATAATTTATTAATAAAATTTAATGTTTATAGTCATTGCCGCTATTTAATTGTTTAAGGTTATAGTTTTTGAAAATGTAATCAGTCAACAATTTTCTATGAAACTTTACCATTGAAAACTCTTGAAATGTAAAAGAAGATTTAGTTGAATTATCTATCTTTGTTACTTAAAAAAACAAAGCGTAAGCTTGACTTTTTGGTTTAATACCCTTTTCAAATTATTTAATGTTTTTGATGTTTCATATTCATTTCGTCCTACAAATATTACATTGATTTAATTGATACGTGCCTTAAATTTATGTCGGATTGAATTAGACAATTGCTCCTTAAATGCATCCTCTTTTGTTTACAATGCTTAATTCAACGTTTACTTGAATTTCATCCACCGAGGTTCGAATCTGAGACATCTGGGTGAAAGCGTGGCAGATTGCCTCAGAACTGAATTCCCCTGTAAATCACATTAATTTGCTAATAAAGTCAAGGGAATGCTTTAAAATGTGAAAACGATCTTCGATACATTGATATCGAAATGGCAACGCAGCTTCAATCGATACATCAGACATCACCGAGGAAGCACAGCAAAGTCAGGGAACCTAAAATTTGTGTTTACTGAGGCTTTGAGTATGTCTTTCTCTTTTTTTTTGCCATCAAAATGTTTCTTTTAAACTATTTTTCATTAATTAACCTTGATTAATATGAATTATTTATTTGTCAAATTCGTTTTTCCCCCTCAATTTTGTTCGTATGTTGTTCAATTTGGTTTATGAACCTTGTTTAATGAAGTAATGGTAGGATGCAATTCAAGCGATTAGTTCCTGCCATTTCAGCTTGGCTTCTGCTGATTACCTGTACTACCCTGTTTTTCATATTTCCATGTCAATATCTTCAAAACACATATTCAATCTCAATAACTATTGTCCAAGCAATTATATCTTTATTTGTGATCACAAACTTTTCTTATGCCACCTTCATGGATCCTGGTGTAATACCTAAAGCTAGTCCAGATGAGGATGTTGACGATGATTTTAGAGCTCCATTGTTTAAATCGGTTGACATCAATGGTTTAACCATCAGAATGAAATGGTGTTGTACCTGTCAATTTTACAGGCCACCAAGATGTTCTCATTGTAGTGTTTGTAACAATTGTGTTGAAACTTTTGATCATCATTGTCCATGGGTGAATAATTGCATTGGCCGACGCAATTATCGGCATTTCTTTTTCTTTTTAATTTTTCTCAGCATCCACATGATAACAATTCTCCTCTGGTGCATTATTTATCTGGTTGATCATAATGGTGCATTTCGAGAGCGTGATTCGATCATAGCGATTGTTATTAGTGTAATAATTATATTTCTGATATTTCCAATTATCGGATTAACCGGGTTTCACATAATTTTGGTTGCTCGTGGTCGCACAACCAATGAACAAGTCACCGGAAAATTTCAAAGTGGCTTCAACCCTTTTTCCGATGGATGCCTTAGCAATTATTGTAATATATTGTGTGGACCTGTACATACGCGTTATCGATCACATGCGAGGAAAAAAAGGTCTCCTTCCATCTCTCATAATGGTAACAACTCTTCTAATGGAACTAACAGATACGATAAGTCAATGCAAGTTTACGTTGATGAGGGTAACAAGCTTCTTTACGCCAAGTCTCCTGCCAAAAGCTCTTCTGTAACAGAAATTTCAGCCCAATCATTTTCACCGTGTTTGAAACACCAATCTTTAAATAATTCACAGACTGGAGGATTAGTAATTTATTATTCACCTGAAAGCTACACTAAGAAGTCCAACTCCGATTCTAAATTTGCATCTGAAACAGAGTTGCAAAAACTTCATACATCTCTTGATTCAAGCTCAATGCCGGAAACCGATGGCAGCTTCGATTTAAACAATACCAGCAACAGTGGCAATAGTAGTGCCAATGCTAACCTACATTTTGCTAAAAGGCCGATAAGTTTTATTAAAGCCTTGGAAAATATAGAAAGGGCTGGAGCCTCTAGACCAGTTACAAGTCCAGCCAAAAATCATGCTGAAGATTCTAGGCAAAGTCAATATGAAATGAATTACGAAATCTCAGTTTGATTGAGAAGATAAAATAAGAATCCTACTCACCAAATCACCTAAACCTTCCTATCATAATCATAAAGACCATTTTTCAACCACCTACACATCCACTCTCACCTCACGCGCACATCTATCTTTCTCATTACTTCATCTCGTCATCATTATTGAAAACATTAAAACAAAGCTCATCTCTTTCAGTTTCTTCTGATTTTCACTTGTTATTTCTAACCCTCGCCGTGTTCAATCTACTAATTCTTTCTGACTGCTAATCTAAAGACTTTAAAATGTTTGGTTATCAATCACTTACAGCATTATAAAACCGTAGAAATGACAAATCTTGAAAAGTGTCAAGTAATCCATCCATAATATTATATACAGTTAGTTTAATATTAACTCATTGGACTATTGAGCATATTCAAAGAAATGAACTGGTTAAAAATGCAAGTTCTACTCTCTTATGATCCATATTGATCTCAACACATTTTTAAAGTTACCAATGAAAAGTCATCATCTTTTTTCATTTGTGAACTATAATAAGACCATAGTGAACGATTTATTCAACTTTATGTGTAACTAATAATGTAGATGGTTTTGATTTAAAAATTGTCGCGATTCCTTTTTTATGTCTATTTCCACTTTTCCACCATTTTTTGGGTCAAAGATGATTAAGTTGGGGGCAATGGCAATGATACTGATGACGGATTTATACCCTGGAAACCCAAAGATCTATGGAGCTTATCCATTTCATTGAATTCACCACCCTGGACATTTCCAGACAGTAAATTGAAACCATTAGAGTAAGAGTCCCAGAGAGTTGTTGAAGGAGAAACCGTTCTAAGATTATTCAAATTTTTTGCTACAAGATAATTTGAATCAGGTCGATGAGATAGTGATCCATTTAAGGAAGCCTCGCAACTAATATGAGAATGGAAATTGCATAAAGAATTAGAAATATATAAATTTATCAACATATATTCAGATAAAATAAACAGGAAGGAAGGCGATGATAAATATCAAAGAAACGATGTCAACAACAGCGTGAACCGCGGGAACCTTCGATAACTAATAACAATACTTGTCCTAATTACCTGCAAGTTTTCTCATTAAATTGTAAGCCAGAGGAACAATTGTGAGGATGAAGACATTTACAGGAACATTCACTTGAATCCCAATATTTGGTTGAATCGGAGGTACAATTAGCAGCAGCTGATAAATCACGGCAAACACATCTACACTCCTCTTTTTTGTACAATTGAGATGAACTGCAATCACTCTCTTTCTGGATACATTCGCATGAACATTGTTTATGACTGGCAAAGGAAAATCTCTGTCTTCCAGCATACTTGAAGCGACGAGAGTGGGGAATATACCGAAGCACCATTACCTGTTGAATATAGTTAAGAAGAAAAGGAGATCAGTAATTATATTTATAACAGTCTGAAAGAAACGATTGAATAAAATGATGGTGAGAATTCGTTGATGACTCAAATGAGCAACATTCTCATTGTGAATTATTATTAATGAGAGACTGGAAATTAACTCATTGGTTGCTTAGAAAAAGCTAGTCATTTCTGAGCTAATTACATTTACAAAGGATTTGCAATGAATATGATACAAGTTGATATTCAGATGGATGCATTTAGAAAAAAATCAAACACTTTCATTCTCTCTGTAAATAATTCATTATCGTCATTTCCATCTCAATGAAAGTTTATATTGTTCGTATTTCAAATACATATCAAATACACTGATTGTATTAAATAATGATAACGTTCCAACTTTCATTAAATAATAAACATTAATTTACAATGAAATACGTTTACAGTTTACAAAATAAATTCATTCTCTCGCTAAGTTTTCGTTTATTCTGAAGATGAAGATGTTTTTTTTGTATTTCAACTCTTGAGTCAAAATTTTATAGATATTAAGTGGTGGTAGAAATCGATAATAAATGTTTACCTCTACAGAAATATTGGACACTTCAGTTGGTTGACAGGTTAAACGATCACTTGGACAGCATCCTGAGCATCTCGGTATTTTAATGCAACCAGGAAAATAGATCTCTGATTTACCTTGAGAAGATTTAATCACTTGAGTTCGATTTTCTGGCGAACAATTTCCTGGAAAATGGTCTAACCCTGCTAAATAATTGAGGTAAATTAAGTATTTAAATAAGCCAAGTGTTTAAACAGAAAGTCATTTAGGGTTGAAATCAACTTGAAAGGTTCACACCAATTTTTGATTAAAATTTTGTAGATTTTTAAACAATTATACTTACAGATGGGTTTCGATTTTTCTACTGAATAAAAAGAGAAAAATACTTGATCATAAGTACTGAAAACTTTTGGAATAATATTCATAAATGAATTGACTTACGAGTGCTGCGAACTTTTCTTCTTGATTTTACAAATGTTGTTAAGCCTGGGAGTAATGGTAATAAGGTCAGTGATTAGCCACAGATAGATTCAACGGGACTATACAAAGATAGATCATAAAATACTTACTTTGATTATGAAGTTGATAATCATTGTCAGTTAAGTAATCTAATAATTGTTTTCCACTTTTAATGTGACTGAGTTCTATCAAGACTTCTTCTGGGACAAAAGTCTATTAAAAAAGGAGCAACAATCAATGAAACATCTAAACAATTCGAATCTATTACGAATTGTACTTACTAGATTTTGATCGATCTTTACTAATTTGTTAACGGATATCTTTGGGCATTTAGAGTTCAATTTATCTGATAATCTAATTGGATTTGGACTGGATAGTGATAATATTGATGTTGTCGATGTCGTTGATGTATTAAAGCCCAAAAAGGTTGAATTTGATTTGCCTAGGAAGATATTATCAGGTCTCGAGGAAGAGGTAAGTTGATGATCGATTAATGGAGCACAGTAAGAAGACATAATTAAAATATAATGAAAGCAAATTTTGATGGAAATAAGGTTAATCATGTTTCATCAAAGATGCCATTCAGGAATTGATTTGTTCCATCAGAAAACAAAGAAAAAGAAGTTAACGAAATCTCCCAACACTTAATAATTGATAGATTAATAGAGAAGCCACGAACAATTGAAACTTGGTAACAATTAGTTAAAGGGTAAAAGTCCAGTCAACATTTAAAACAGTGAGTTAGTAGCGATCATGAAAATCACCAAAAGAGTGAATCTGGTTGCACTTGAGAGTCAATCGGAGAAACTAAATCAAAATAAACTAATTAATCATGGATCTTAGGAATGTATTAAGCCATCGTAATCCAAGCAAAAAAACACAAATCAACATGATGATGATCGAATGGTCCAGCAAGCACAAATGGTAAATGGTCAAAAATAACCGGTAAATAGAGTGAGAAACTAGGAATAAAAACAGAATAGATCGCTTTGAGTAAGTGTTAACATAATGGGGTGAAAAAGAGATTGAGAATAAAGTTGCTAAAGAACAGAGAAAAGGAAAAATGTATAAAAAATTAACTCATAGGTCAAATTGAATTGTCAAATGAAAATAAAAAATGTCTGAACGATGAGAGAAAGTTGAGAGATGTTTAGCTTTAAGGTGACCCAACAAGGTTAAGAGTTTTGTAGAGAGGGTGAAGTGTCGCCTGGGCAGCGAGGTTAAGCTTGAGCGGAGACGGTGATCAAGTTAATTATGTGATCCAGAAGTGGTCCTAGTTGAGTGGTTTTTTCAAGTTTTTCAATATGAAGCAAAAAACATAAAAAATAGAAAGTGAGAGAAAGAGAAACAAAGAGACAGGCAGATTGGTAGACAGAGAAG
The DNA here is from genome assembly GCA_028476895.1 of Tetranychus truncatus. NCBI lineage: Eukaryota > Metazoa > Arthropoda > Arachnida > Trombidiformes > Tetranychidae > Tetranychus > Tetranychus truncatus. Next base: position 14,920,228 of record CM052061.1, read on the forward strand.
TGAGTAGCAGAAAACGAGACTTGACTAATGAACGGGTAAGATGTTTTGTATTTTACCGTGACACTCCTAAGTTTGGTACCTTTTGTTTAATGGCGTTGATCTTTTTATATGTCTTTATGAAACAAAGTTAAAGTGGGCTGAAGAGGGTGGAAGGGAGGTGAGAGTGAAGGAGGATGGATGGGATGAAGAGGGAAACAGAGAGGTAAATGAATAAAAAACGGTCCAATTTAATCCAATAACGGGCAACAATTTCTCTAATAATAATACATTTTCACAGTAAAAGTCGCTCTCTCCTAGACATTTGTTGGCTTTGTTTTGCTTCTTTTCGGATACTTCAAATGAAATTATGATGATACGAAGTTGATGTATTCTTTCTTTATCGTTTTTCATTATTTTTCTCGGACAATATAAAATCTAAACAATAGATTAATCTATTTCTAGTTGATCTGTGTAAGGTAAGGTTGTTTGATGGATAATTTGATTGGTCACCTTATTTTTTCTTCTTCTAATGTAATCGATATTGAATTACTTATAATAGTATTCCGATTGAGAAAATTATTATTAATAACAATAAGAATAATAGCATTTTAGACTGGAAATGGCAATGTTATTTTTACTCTAATGGTTGATATTAATGGTAAAGAAAGGTGAAACAATGAAAGGTGAAGAAAATGAATGGCAAATAGAAAGGTGGATGCTTACTTGTGTACATGTTTACTAATCAATGAGTGAATTAATCAAATTAGATGATTGACATTTACAAATTTATACAATACATTGGTGACAATCTTAGGTTAAAGTTAAATACAACATAACAGCTACATTTGTAAGAGTCTGTACATCAAAATAGTTTCAATTTGAACAATCGTTTGTACATTTTTACTCCAATTTTGATTGTTATTTACATTGGCCATTTTTGTTATCAAAGATCAGGCTGTACGTGAGGGTTATTATTAGATTAATTTAAAGGTTAAATTTGCGTCTTTAGTTTCTATAAAAGTGAAATTGTTCGTTGTCCTCCATTAGGCCATGTTGATACAAAATTGTCAATGAGATCGTTCTGAACCACTTAAATAAAATCCATTGAAACCAGACAGACAAAAGGAAGTTTGAATATCATCTTAGTTGACATCAGAAATGAATTAAATGGAAAATAAAGGTTGGAAGACGAAAATCAATCTAAATCATTTAGATAGTATTTCGATTGAATTGGAAACAATGATGTCCATTTTTTTAACAATATAAAGTACATTTTGCCGAGTCCATACAATAAATGACAACCTGGAAGCAATTATGGAGAAAAAAAATTACAGTTAATAAATTGTTAGCTAAAATTTTACCTCTCAATCGATTCCCATAGTCACAAAAAGCTGTAAAATAAACCAACGACAGGTTTGATTGATTTACTTACTTTGTTTACGTTTTGGAGAAAGGCAATGAGAATGTTTATTGTTTTCGATTAATATGTTGCTTGAATTGTATTTGTCCATGTAATAATTTTTACGCACATTGTATCTAACATATTAAGATTATCAATTAATTTGAATAGCAATTCCAAAAGGAACAATGTTATAACATATTGGATTGACTTGAGGTCACTAAGCATAGTCAATTTAAATTATAATATAAACAAAAGATGGGGTGAATTTGGCGCAATCTTTAATCGCCATTATAGTCATTTGGTTTCTTTGTGGTTGAAATAAAAAATAAGCTGGATGGAGAACTGTTTCCGATTTTAAGAGGTAAAAATCATTGAACCATTAAACTGCTTAAACTATAATGATTAACTTCAACCGTTGGAAAGGTAACTTATAGATATGTACTTTGCTTGGACGGTTAACTTTGGAGATTCTTCCTCTTACCTTTCTATTTCCTAAATAGCGAAAACAGTAAATAAAACAATTAGTATTGTTAGACACGATTCAAAAAGGTTAAAAACTGCTTAATACTGCAATTTAGCAACTTTTTTATTTCACCTGAAATGAGTTAAATACGAATAAATAATATAGAATTGAGACTGAAGGTAAATGTTAACTATTTAAATAACTATTTCATGTTCAAATGCTTTTTTCATTTATCTAATAGTGTGTAGTTCCTAGTGTGTTTTTCAACTTGATGATATACCATAAAATAGCAATGATATGTAACCAATTATGGCATTAATTTTGTCACATTGAAACAGTAGTTTCCAGTATGCTAGTTAGCAAGATTGTTGTTGCAAGTAGTACGCTCGAGGATAACCCTTGTACTTTATTATTTAACTTACGCAACTACACGGTTGAAAAATGTTAGATTGTAGATGTAAAAGCAAAGATTATTGATCGTAAAACATTGGTGATTGTGGTGAAATTGATTGGACTGATTCTTAGATGGATAGCAGAAATAATAAAGTTCAATAAAAGTAGTGAATTGTATAAAAAACTGATAGACAGTTGACCATTGAATTCCACTTTTAATATTGATAGTAATCAGGAAGATGATTACACCACTTAAAGTTCTGTATGAAAGAAATATCTAAACAACCAAGAAATACAAATCGAGAAAATTGAATGAATAGATTTCGATATATTTCATAATGCTCAATAAATGGTGTGCACCTGTTCATGATAATTATCGATAAATATTGTAGTAAAAACAAGATGATAGCATTGAGTTTAAGCTGTTTTTGCTCGTATAGCAGCTCTTTTCCCTGTGACAGCTTGAAAACCACTTTTAATTGAGGTAACTGAACGTCTACTTCCACAGGTTTCGCATTGAAGGAAAAATAATCGGGTATCTTTTTGAAGCACTGTCTCTGGTGATCTGCATGTTTGACATGCTACATACTCCTCTGTAACAATGAAAAACAAAATAATGTACATGAGTAAAATTATTAGAAATGATCGTCGCACAGGCTGGGTTTTAGCACGAAAATAAACTTACTTATATATCTTCTAAGGACGTTTTCAATTTGTTTCTGTTGAAAACGACCTTTAATAATAAGTTGGTTATTAGCATCGACAGATCCACTAGTTCCTAATTCAGCCAGCAGAAAGGCTTGAAGATGCTTAGGTAGACGATGTAATCTGAATAAAATAAACACGACATTGATTAAATGAGATGAAATAGTCTAGAAGTAAAAAGTGACGGAATGTCTAATAGAATATGCATGATTAAACTACAATCAATTGTTTTTGAACAATCTTATGGTTTTTCTTTACTTACGATTTACAAATATCGAGGAAATTGGCAAATGATGTCTTTTTCGTTCCTACTCTTAAAATTTGTGGAGGCCTCATGACAAGTCTTTTCTTTTCTCCTGAAATTATATCAGGATTCTTTTCTTTAATTATACAGAAGGCTCTGGCTAAGAGTTCTTCATATAAATAGTCACGATCAGTATTTGCCCAGGTTGAATCCACTGACGATGAAAAGAAGCTCGCATCTCGATTTGTGCTTTCTTCCAGGTAAACAACACCATCATCTTTATCTGCTGGTTCGCCATCATGTATCAAATCTTCATCCTTAAACTTAATTTTTTTAGGTTTTGTCTTGGGAAGATTTAATTCGAAATCATCATCATCATCCTGTGTTTCTTGAGTACCAGTGACTTCTTCTTTGTCACCGACGTCTTCAGCAGCTCCATCAGCGTCACCCGAAGTAGCTGGTTGGTTGAAAGTCTTTTCATATTCATCTATATTGAAGGCCTTCTTTTTAGGCTTTTTCTTTTTCTTGGATAGTGAAAATTCATCCAAATCGTCGATCAAAGCTTCCGTTAGTTCCTCTACTTTATCAGTTTCAGCCATAACTTATTTATTCCCGTCAAAAGCAGAACCAAAATTACACAATAATTAATTAAATAACAAGAGTAAATACCGGCACAACATTGGATTTATGGTGAGGTTGAAAAGCTAATATTTCGGAAACAGGATTTCATAAGTGCTACCATCTGGTATCACAATATACGTTTTGAGAAGTTAAATTGCTGTTTATGAAAGCCAAGTCTTAATTAATAAACTGATTAGTTATTGATTATTTAATACTTTTGAAAACAAAGAATTATCAAGAAAATTGTGTTTGAAACATACCTTTGTCCGATTATAGGAGAGTCCTTTTATTTCTAAAATCAATTCTTGACTCGGAATTTAGATGTTGCATTTTTAAGTTTATATTGTAAAACCAGATGGAAGCACTAAATTAAGCAGCGTATAGCGAATCTTATTCGGTTCAGGGATCCGGCGGTGCCTTTTAAGCTGCTTTACACTTTGTGCTAGTGTTGCAAAATATTGAAAAAAGTTATTTATCGATGGGAAAAATATTGTTTGAGTACTTATCGATACATATTGATGATATTGTTATTGAAAAAATATCGAAAAAATATTGAAAAATATTGCAATATATTGTTATTTGCATAGGATTTAATATGATAAAATAGGAAAAAAACAGGTATTAGATTTACATTGACCGAATTGCAGATTGAAAACTTAATTAAAGAATCAGGCAGCGAGCTTAGGAACACTATTTTATTAACATTAACCCGTGCATTTTTCATTAATTATTGACTTGCTTCAGAAAATTTTTTCATTGTCGCTGGACGTAAGATCTTTCGATAATATTAGTTATCGATAGTATTGTCAGGCTTATCGATAAATATTGCTAGCTTTGTTATCGATATTATTTGGTAAGGCTGTAGAAGTAACCGTCGGCTGACTCTCGCCTTCTTACTTACGGCTTATGTCCAGCTTAGCTTCGAATCCAAGGAAACCTTTTAAGCGGCATTTTAGAAAAGATGTTTGGGAATAAACACAATTAATAAAGTAATAACAACTTTCAAAGATTAGCACAAGATTAATTTAATCAAATTCAAAAAGATCACAGTTGAAAGGATTATTCTGGAGATGTTCAAGGGTAGTTTGGAAGTTAATTCCTGGTTGATTGGAAGTATGATAAATTGATTTATATACAAATTCAATTACATGGTCAGAACTATTAGCTCCATTCGAGGACTTCGGGATATTTTCTTTCAAAGATCGCCATTTCCTCTCTATGTTCTGAGTGTGAACATTTTTATCAAAAGGATTAAGAAAATTTTCCGAATGGTTAACAGTTCCATGTTTATAACCATGTAGCCGTAGATTTTGATAGCTGCTCCAACCATCTGAATAAATTGTTGTCCCCGGAATGATATGGCGGTGAATTAAATCAAGAAGAGTTTTTTCATCTCTCTTTTCAACTATCTCAGCAAAACATAATTTTGACTCTCGGTCGATTCCACCAAATACCCAGATTTGCTTTTTTTGGTCATTAGTTAATCGGCCACGATTATATTTTCTTTTATAAATCATTGTTTCATCAATTTCCACTGTTCTTCCAGGACCTCCGATTCTTATTGGATTTTTATTAATAATATTGAAGCAAACCTGAAAAATTCAATAAGAAAAAAATTAGAATTATTCAATTGCAAATTTAATTAATTACTTACCATTCGCAGCATTTTATAATGAAGATGGACAGTTCGCTCATTTAGTCCTAAATCTTGAGAAGAAGTTTTGATTGATTTATTTTGGACCCAGCAAAAAATTATTTTTAAAACCATTAATACACTAAGTTTTGTATTATCAAAAATTGTACCTGTTGACCAATTAATTTGCTTACGGCATTTCCTACATACGAAAGCTTTTTTTAATGCCGAAGTTTTGACTTTTTGAAGAGTCATAATTCCTTGACAATTATCATTAAAACATTGTTTTGGTTCACTGTCAGGAATCAGTTTTGAATTAATTGAGAATTTCAATCCAGGAATATCCTCTCCAGGAAAAGTTATGATTTTATCAAAATTTGTAAGATTTATGTTATTAATAGAAGTCATGATGGTGAAATATGAAGAAATACTTTGTATGCCAAAAGTTGAAATGAAATTTAAATGGTAAGTTTTTCTGTTTATATATATTTCAATTTAATCTTAACCATATGCTTTTAATTAGTGAATTAACTTTCCTGGAATTAACTTCCTAACTACCCTTGAACATCTCCAGAATAATCCTATCAACTGTGATCTTTTTGAATTTGATTAAATTAATCTTGTGCTAATCTTTGAAAGTTGTTATTACTTTATTAATTGTGTTTATTCCCAAACATCTTTTCTAAAATGCCGCTTAAAAGGTTTCCTTGGATTCGAAGCTAAGCTGGACATAAGCCGTAAGTAAGAAGGCGAGAGTCAGCCGACGGTTACTTCTACAGCCTTACCTATTATTTATTGTATCGATAATATTGTTGCAACACTACTTTGTGCTTAAATGCAACCAATAAAATTGCTAATTAGCAAAGAGTAAAGAAGAAATTTCTTTGGGGTAATTAGGACTCGCTGAATGAATAAATATAAAAAACGCCAAAGTTAATGATTTATAAACTTTTCCTAAATTGTGCTGCTTTTTGATTTCTTAACTCGCATCAAACATGAAGAAGCTGGCAATTAGAACTCAACCAAACTCTGAGACTGGACATCAATATACTGCGTAAATAATATACAGCAGTTATCCAACGTATAGTTTGCCTGTGAGATGATTACCTAAGCTTGGTCTTTTTATTTCTAATACTTGAAAAGGATTGATGATATAAAGAAACCTTCATGCTTCAAAAAACTCCCCTGAAGATTTTCTGTTCAAATTGTAAGTACTGTAAATATTCAAATATTGGAACTACAGTAGTAACTCGAAAACTGTGAAAAAATCTATTTATGTTACCACCAATTTTTCCATAATGACAATTTTATATTTCTTGTCATTACTTTTCTATCTTCATTACTGGACAAATGTCAACCTACACAATTCCAAGCTCTTTCATTCCAGGAAAATGGCGGATTATTAATGAGCATAGTTTATAGTCAGATTCCATAACAAATTCAGAAAACTTTGGGAAAAATAATGCAAATTTTGGATAAGAAATGAAACCCAATCATTTTTTCCTCTGTTGAGAGACTCTTATCCATTTCAATAAGAAATGACTTTCAAAATATTGTTGGAAAAGGAATTACCAACAATCGTTAAAATGGTCTCTTCTGTAATCTTATCACTTCATGGACTTCTGATGACATTCGGTGGGGATATCTGCGAATCTTATTTCTAATCTCTTTTTTTTAATACTTAGCTCGAAAACTTCAACATTTGAACATTTCGTGACTCAATGAAGATAGCCTGTCTTATAGAATCTAAATTCAATTATTTAATATTCTCAACATATATTATTACGCTCTTAATTGTCTACTGTTTGATGAACTAAATTTATTTTCTTCAAATTCTTGAAAATGTCGTACCAGCTAACAGTTTTTCAAGTAATTTCTCGATTCCATTATTTTCGAAAACAGATCATCAGGAACAAACAAGTAAGTTATTAAGATTATGAAATTCAGTAATAATGAGATTTAAATCCATTTTCGATAAATCTGGTATTCAACCATAATTTCATTCTTTAATTAAAAAAATATTTTTCAATTTAAATTCATGCTATTTGAATATTTGTCTGAAAATTGTACACCAGAATGTTTTTGTTGGTTGCTTAGTAAACTGATACTAGGGGTGTTGTGTTCAACTGTTTCAAATGTTCACCAGTGTTCCTCTTCTTTTATGTTTAATTTGTGGTCAAACTAATTTTTTATTTCATCTAAATATTTTTTATTTTTAATTTAACAGCAATTTAAAATGTCTGTTCTTGCCTTAGTGATAGTTAATTCGGATAATTATCCGGTTTTCATAAAAACTCGCCATGATTATGATAAAAGTAAAATGAGTGCTGAAGAAAACATGAATATACTTTACAATATGAATGCCACATTGGACATTATTGAAGAAAGACAAGGTCAAAACCAGAATCGTGACCCATATCTAGGTGAATTGACCATTCCTAACGGTTGAGAATATTGATTACCATGGAACAATTCTAATTTAAACTTGTGTCTTCTTCCAAAGGTCTCCTCAATCAATGTGAAAGCTATAAGATCTATGGACTTCTATCTGCCACCAGAATCAAGATACTTTTGATGGTATCTACTAATGTCAGTGTAATGTTTAGGTAAGCTATTGGTATTAGTTCACAAAGGGTGAAATCTAACATATCTTTTTATTATCGACAGAGATAGTGAAGCTAGGAGTACGCTCAAGCAACTGTATTCATCCTACATCGATGTGACAACTTACAATCCTTTCTATTGTCCTGGAAGTGAAGTCCAATCAAAGTAAGTATTGACAAGCTTTAGCTATGTCTAGTTTTTACCGATCTATCAAAATCTTGAAATTTGGACATATCTTTAATAATTACTTACATTTTTCCTTGTTTCCCCCATGACAGAAAATTAGAGGAGCTTGTCAAAAGTGTGTTTGGTTTAACAGCTGATTACAATCGTTGAACTTATTTAGCTTATATTTTATTTATATTTTAATATATTAATGTTGTTAATACTCGAATAATAACGTATGACTTTAATAACTATATTGAAGCTAAAATGAATTACTGTTTAAATCATTCCTATGGAGAACGATCATCAATACTTCACTTGTAAAATCAGAAGGATGCATAGTAAGGAGACTGGAACAATGATAAATACAAGAAACATCAATATTACCATCATCCATTTCAATTGTTTAACTGTTGCTCCATGTTTAAATTTACAACCAACCCTGGAAGTAAAAATGTATAAGGGTTTTCTCATAATCAGATTTTTGGGCTAACTATTAACACTCAAGACTACAGTGAAGAAAGGAGAAATGTTTAACTAATTAGAATTAATAATTCCCAATGATAGGAACAGTATTGAAAAAAGGAACCAATAAGGGTTATTTAAATGAACTGTTCCAATTCAACTTTTGATATAAATACACCGACGGATAATCATTTTTTATCATTGTAAACAAAACCATCGTCAACTACCGTTAATAAGCATCCAATCTAATTCAAGTCAAACTCATCATGAAATTAATCACGCTTCTTGCTTTTACTCTTGTTCTAATGGGTCTTACCTTTGCTCAAAGTGTTGATCCAAGCGCAGCCACTAGTGAAAACCCAGTAACAACCGAAGGATACAATTTCAGTGCTCTTGAACCCATTGTTAGAGGTCTTATCGATGGTTTTCGTATGATGATGCTTCAAGTACGCTTTGTACGAATCTTGGCTGAAAATTTTGGCGTTGAAATGGCTCGAATCGCTCGCAACACAACAATCATGCCAACATCAGGATCTGGTTTGCCTTTCCCGTTCCCAAGTCAATATGGTTGGCTTAGCCGAGAGGAATCTTCATCCAGTGAACCCAGTCAACCAGTGTCTGAAAATACCATTACAAGCCAATTCCAGGAAATTTTTGACCGATGGGGAGTAAACACTGCCTTAGCTTTCCGAGGACTTCTCTCTGAGGTTGCCCATGTTTACCAAGATGCTGTTGCTACTTTGGTTAAACAAGGTGAAGTTTCCAGAAATCAAGTTGTCCAGGGTTACAATACCATTCGTTCAGCCATGACTTCAATTTCCCAAATGATACAAGAAAATTTTCCATCAGCTGAATCAGTCGCCACCTCCATTACAAACATTTCCCAAGCCCTTAACCAAAATGTAACCAACATTTTGTCCGGAATGATTCCTGATGGTTTACCAACTGGCTTACCTACCGGAATACCAAATATTCCTGGACTTCCAAGCCTTCCAAGTTTCCCTACATTACCCAATCTACAAGATTTAATTCCAACTACACCTCAAACTGGTCCATCAAAGAAGAATAATTAAATCTCCAAAAAACAGTTATTTAACAAGATTTACAAGATATCTTGAAAAAAATTATTCATAATTCCTTCAAAGTTTACCTTCAATTTTGTATGCAGATGGCTAAACATTGAACACTCTTCACCACAAGTTACTAGAATGAAATTAAAACACTATTTAACACTCAAACAATAAATATTGATTCTAATTCTTATTTACCAGCCAATCAAAGTTTAACTATTATCCCCAATAGCTAAATAAAAATTCATTAAATTGGTAAAAACTATCGTTCATCATTAAAACAAAGCAAAAAGCCATTACTTGAAGCCAAGTTCATATAAAAACTAATTTTCTTTATTTTTTCAATTTTCTGAAGACAAGATGTTTAATTGCACAGAAAAAGACAAAAAAATGAAAAATATAAATGAAAACAAATTAATAAGAGATGATTTGTTAATTAGCCATTATTTGGCACGTCGCAGTTACGGTGAATCCTGCATCTTGGCCATTCTTGCAATCTTGGTTTTAAATATTAAGTATCGAAAAAACATCACAAATAGGTTGTTAGTAAAAAGACGCGATCAACATAATTAGCATATTTATACACAGATTGAAACAAATTAACACAAATAAGCAAAACGGGTATAAATCATTTTCTGTCGGTTTGCAGGAAAGAACTTCGTGCGAGCTAAGAATTTCTCCGTGATGTAACTCATTCTACTGAAATAACTGTTGATGATCAACCAAAGAAAAGAAAATTATTTTCAATAAACAGAACTTTTCTATTTTCTTAAAACAGGTTGATTCAATTTTAGTCAAACCGATCGTTTTCTGTGACCGAAATAGCTAGCTTATCACCTCACCCCAGAATTATTGATGTAAAACAATGAGCTACATAATCATCTACGGAAATGCGCTGAAAAAGCATCCCTCTTTGTACCCATGTGAAGAGACCAATAAATGAATAAAGACAAATTGTTCTAATGAATCGCTTTCAATATAATTAGATTTAATCAAAAGGTTAGATGCGGAAATTACCAAGTGTATACAGTGTCCAATTACGCTATCATTGTTAATATCAAAACTATGGTTTAAAAGATATCGCTGATCATTTTTCTAATACTTTTGTAATGGTGAAAATCAAATAAAACTGAATGATTTTCAACTCGTTTTTCCTAATGGTCTGTTAAAGATCACTTACCTTTTGTAATAATGTTTAATAAAGAAAGAAAATTTAGATAATTCTATCCTCAATTGAAGTAATTTCAAGAAGAGTTAACACAATTAACACATTTATGCACAAATCGCGACAAATGTAAAAAAGCGGTCATAAATTACTTTCATTTAAACTTGGACTCTGTCGATTTGTAGGGACATAAAAACTGAATCTATGAGTGCGATTTGAAGTTTCTCTGATTTACAGTTTTAGAGGAAATCGAGGTAAAAGTTGTGACTTCGATCGCCTTTTGTACAACTAGTCGACGAGCTTTTTAGCATCAATATAGTTTTGCTTATGTAACTTTTAATGACTAACGAGAAAATGCACTTTGATTTCGCAAATGAAACTTCCTTTTTCTGTAAAACGATCAGTTCGATTTTTAGTAAAACCGACCGCATTGTATGACCGTAAGAGTCAGAGACTTTAAACTTTGCATTTGTCCATAAAAATTGTTGCTTCACACCACGGGTTGAATACTTTGGACAAATTATAAACGGTTTTCTTGATTTTGAACATTGGCTTTAAAATTATGAGCGTTGATATTTCGTGAATGAATGTACCTACAGTCATCATTCTTTCATAAATTCAATTCTCTACTGATTAATAACTTAATTAAATCTAATAACTTTCCATTCGTGCATTTGGGTCATAATTTTGGGGCTCTAAATGCATAAGCAACAGCTTATTCAACACACAAAATTCATATTAACTCATTTCTTGGTAAATAAACCAATTTCCTGGTTAAACTCAAAAATGAAATGCAAAGAGTGCTGCAAAAAGCTCGAACATTTGTATTAAGGTTTTAAACTTAAGGTGCTTGTAGGGTCATAAGAATGTGAGTCCATTAGTGTAATTAAAAAGTACATACGACCGATAGTTTTCGAGAAAATCGAGTTCGAAGTTGCAACTTTGATCGCATTTTGTCCAGCTATGGAAGCAGATTTTTTCACGAAACTAATTTTATTGCTGCAACTTTAGATAACAAACCGGAAAATGGTCTCATTTGAGAAATTACATTCTCCATTTCTGTAAAACAGATCAAGTTCGATTCTTAGTTAAACGTGTCGCATTCCGTGACCAGACGAGTAAAAGATCTTAAACTCATTATGAGTCTATGAAAGCTGCTGGTATAACTCTGAGAGGGTCCATTTTTTGCAATCTACCGTTAGTTCGCTTGATTTTGGCCATTGGCCTTTAAACTTTGAACATCAATATTTCACGATTAGTCTTACCTACAATCGTGATTCTTTCAATGAACAATAGACTTCATCATGGTCTATTATCTATGAAAATATCGACGCATTCAAGATTTCAAATAAAAAGTTATAACATTATATTGCTTATGCAGAAAGATAAGAAAATTCATTTTTAAATCTAAACACAAATCTCATGTGTCAAAAGGTTCTTCATTGTTTCATGAAACTTGTCAGATTTTAATTGCTATTTATTTACATACTATTATAGACCATGATGAAGTCTATTGTTCATTGAAAGAATCACGATTGTAGGTAAGACTAATCGTGAAATATTGATGTTCAAAGTTTAAAGGCCAATGGCCAAAATCAAGCGAACTAACGGTAGATTGTGAAAAATGGACACTCTCAGAGTTATACCAGCAGCTTTCATAGACTCATAATGAGTTTAAGATCTTTTACTCGTCTGGTCACGGAATGCGACACGTTTAACTAAGAATCGAACTTGATCTGTTTTACAGAAATGGAGAATGTAATTTCTCAAATGAGACCATTTTCCGGTTTGTTATCTAAAGTTGCAGCAATAAAATTAGTTTCGTGAAAAAATCTGCTTCCATAGCTGGACAAAATGCGATCAAAGTTGCAACTTCGAACTCGATTTTCTCGAAAACTATCGGTCGTATGTACTTTTTAATTACACTAATGGACTCACATTCTTATGACCCTACAAGCACCTTAAGTTTAAAACCTTAATACAAATGTTCGAGCTTTTTGCAGCACTCTTTGCATTTCATTTTTGAGTTTAACCAGGAAATTGGTTTATTTACCAAGAAATGAGTTGAGAAGAGTTTGTTTTGCTAAATAAGTTTTTCCTGATTCATTTGCAATTCAAAAATCATAATCCAAATGCGCTAATGGGCAGCAAATGGTCCTAAAGTATTATTCGCTGGTTTTCCATTGATCCATGGTTCAATTTGTCTCTACAAATAGAGCCAATTTGCACAAGAATCTATCAGTCCATGAACAATAGCAAAGCTTGAGTTGTTTTCAGCCACTTTATGACATCGGCCTAGTTTTTATGTCGTTCACAAACTAAAAGAGCCAGTTACATACAGTCCTATCTACATTAGAATAATGAAGTTCATTTAAAAGTCTGATTCGATAGCTGAATAAAAGGCGATCGAAGTTTCAACTTAGACATCGATGCTCTTCAAAACCGCTCACTAGACAAATTTTCAAGCCCACAAACGGCTTCAGTTTCATGCCGACACAGTCAAAATTTGAAAGAAATTAATTTTTACCCACTTTTGCCCATTTGTTGAGTTATCTCTAAATTACGCTCTTTTCATCAAATCAATATTGATTTTCATGAAATGAATTCAGTTAGTAAAGCAAAACATTTTTTTAGCATTTTGAAATCAACTCATTCAGTATAAACTATCAACCTAACCGAAAACGAGAACTCTTCAGGGAATGTCCTAAAAGGTTTACCAGTTTACCTAAAAAATACTAATTATGCATGATATTACTGAAGATTCTTGAATTATAAAATCACCTTGAATGCAAACTCTCAATATAATTGATTGAAAGAATTGAGGGAATTCACTGCGAAATGCATAAGCTCTTTACATGAATCATGAACCCCCTGCAACTCGATCGGCATCATAGAGATGGCATTGTTAGATAACCATGAGATTCAATTTTTCAATGAAAGTACAAACCTTTATCAGTTAATCTGATGATCTTTAAGAATCAAAGTTGATGCGTCATTGCATTCTCATCAGAATCAATCAATTAATCAAGAAGAGTCAAAATTTGACTCAGCAAGTACAGAAATTCAAGATTCTGCTTGGCAGGAAAAAGTCAAAGTTGCTTCAATATTCAATTAATTTCAATCAAAATCCTTTCCAATCTTAATTATTCATCGAAAACAAAAAGTAAAGAAAAATCTCCAACAAAAGAACGGATAAGAAAAGTTTACCAAAACAAAGCATTCCCTGTTAACATATTAATAAACTATTCAATATTCAATTAATTGAAGGTAAAAATTGAAATTACATTTCAGTTGACAAAATGAAGTAAAAGGTTGAACAAAAGGTCGATTGAAAGAGTCAATTGATAATTTCCAATGGCATTTGATTGAACAAAACTGTTCAATAATTGATGAGACAAGAATACAGATTGTCTAATTAAGATAATTTTTCAATTCATTTAATACAACATTCAATAATTTAAATTTACGGCAAAAATGGAAAAAATAAAAAGAATAAAAAATGAATAAAGTTGAACATTTCAATGATCGAGTTTGATCGATTTCAGTGGATGAAGAGGTGAAAATGCTAGTAAAATGTAACATTTATCAACCGTCTTTTTTCAAGTTTAATTGTTGCAATTGATTGATTTTGTTGAACGATAAAAAAAGTTTTTCTTATTGCTAAAAGATTGTTTGTACGAAAAGAACATTTATGATTGATAATGAAGGTACAATTTATCCTCATTGAATTGATTAAAATTTCATTGTGAGAATTGAAATTTGATGTTGAATTGATGATGATGGTATAAAGGGGAATTTCAATTGAATCATTTGCTAAACAAGCATTTTCTGCCAACAACAACATCATTTGATTTCAGTTCACATTTATTACGAGGCATTTAGACACCATAAGGATAACCTTTAAGCTAAAGGTTGAGCTTCGTGGGTTGAGTTGAAATTATTAAATAGGCTTCACAAGGCTGGATATGGACTCAAGTCTCAACCTTTTTCCCCTTCTGTTCAACTTGATAAAGTATTATTACCAAACTAATTATTTTACATTACATTTTGAAAAGGGAAGAAACAGGTAAGAAAAATCTGGACATTTCATGGAAATTTCATCTGAATGTTTCCTCTCGATTCAAGGTTTTTTTTTTACTTGCAACAAATATTAACTGCTATTATTATACTCTGCTATGGGAGAGTCGATTTTTCTCGTTGATTTTGACTTCTTTTACATTGACCATTGGTTTCAATTGAACAAGTCAAAAAAGGTTGAACTTGGTAAAAATTTAGTTTTCAATTTTTCTGCTCAAAATCTTCTGTAAAATTTTCCGTTTCAACTTGGAAAATATGTTGTGAATAAAAAGGAAACAAAATTTTGAGCAGTTGATGTAATAAGAGAAAAAAAAAGTTGAAGAACAAAAAGTTCTTTTCACCAACTCGAATCGTGATGATGATCAGAATGGTGAAGATGATGAGGAAAGCAAGTAACAAAAAAAAACATGAAGCTTGAATGATGAGAAAATCAAGAAATGAATACTGTAATAGAAACTCCCAGTTGATGATAATAATGAGACGATGATGGAGTAAAGAGTGAAGGCGAAAGGTTCGAGTGAGAAAGGGAAAGCAAGACAGATCCTCAGCAGGTAAGCGTAATGTTCATCAATTGTTATTTGTATGTTGACAGAATCGTTAAGGTTAAAACCTGTAAACATCGTCATTAGACTGAAACCAAGATTGAACGAGAAACAACCAAATAATATAAAAAACCAAAGTAAAACCAAATTATCAAATAAATCATAATAATACCATTGCAAGAGTTGTGTTGCAAGTTCAAAGTTTAAAGCAAATTTTGTCTTCAATTGAAAGGCGCAACTTGTCCGATTGCGAATAAAAGAAAACTTTTCACTTGATCTTTCATTTCTTGGTGTTAACTTGAAATTTGCCAGTGAAGTTCATCAGAAAACTTAAAATCTTCTGAACATTTGATGAAATTTTTTTAAAAATTCATCCTTTCCTTTACTATTCACTGTTTCCTTGTTCATTATTGGAATCAAAATACTGGAATAAGCTGAATTTTTCATTTTACTTTCTTCATTTGCAATCAGTTTGTCCTTTTCACCTATAAAATCAACATTATTCATTTATAATATCCATCAATATCATCTTCTTCATCAACACGAAGGAAAAAAAATTTGCTTCGCTGGTTTGCTGATTTTCCTCATTTTATTTCATCTCAAGATTGAACAAACTGTTGCGTCTGTTTTGACCAAGTCTTGGTTCAAGTCGAGTCCAACTTGAGAAGAAAAAAAAAGTTTCTATTCTGCTCTGTTTATTCCTGCTTCCACACCGTACCGTGAAAAGGTTAACTCGTAAAGACATTTGTAGAACGAAGAGAAAAATGTTTTCCTTAAAATTATTTCCATTGGCTCAGCACAAAGTTATCCTTGTGGCGTGTCTCCTCTTTATATTGGATCATTGTGTTTGCACCGAAAAATCGCATTTACCCAGTTTATCGACCAAATCAATGACAAACAAAATGGTTCCTTTAATGAAGAGGTCAGCCTTTCCCGAGCGACGATTAGATTGCGATCTTTTCTGTCGGCGAACTGGTTTTGCTGGTTCAGTTGGTGGCTGTCAATGTGGTTATACTTTGTTCAATGTAAAAAGATCAGACGAGTAAGTAAAGTTTGTTGATTTTTAAAAGTTTCATAACAGAAACAAAATTCGTAAATCAAACTGTGCAATATTAAGTAAACTTTGCCAACAAGCTTTTAGCAACAAACAGATTGCTAACCATCATTTTTGATAAGTTTAAAAGTGTTCATTGTCTCTGAAAATGATCGATGAATGAGTCCGTTTCGATTAAATTGCCCTCTGGCTTTTGGCTCTTTGAAAGGATGAGAGTTTGTCTCCTCGTCAATTTGCTTTCAATTTTGTGCACAATAATATGCAAAAGTATATCCTTTAGAGACACTTTAAAATCTCTTTGAACAGTTTCATGGTCTCGTTGAATTAAGGGTTCTTTGCTTAAACTTTTGGAAGAAATGCCAAATTTTGTACAATTTTGTTATAAATTATACTCTGAATGTTTGAAGCTTAATAAGTAATGTTAATTACAGTGGATAAATACTGTCAAACAGCGCGAACCAATGATTTCTCCCTTGAGTCAAATTTCATGATCATTTGATTTGGAAGCCAGAAGGCTCATCAGTGATTCATTTTCAATTTTATGTCGCTATTAATGAAGAAACTTTTTTTTTCTGCAAAAGCGAAATTAACAAAAATCCATCAAGAATTCGAAAAATGCTACATTGGTCAGAATGCAACAAATGAAATATTCTGTGCATTCAAATAGAGATGCATGTATAAGTTTAAACTGGCTTTAGATACGCCAAAAGGATTTTTCGAATAAAACGCAAGCTTTACTTGGATCGAGCAAAAAGATGTTTGAAACAGGAATGGCAAATAAACACAAAAATCTTTTTTTTTCAAACACGCTCTAATCTTCACCTACGATTTTAATAACGTAAAGTTCATCAGTCATTATAATAGATCGAATAATATTGATGAAAAGTATCATCGCTACATCTAGAAGTAGTGTCTTTAGTGACATAAAATACTTTATTTGCAATGTTTCAGTTCGATAAAGCATTTGAAAGTTCTCATGTGATTAGTGTAAGACTCAAATAAATGAGAGAAGGACTTTGAAACAAAAATAATTCAGTTGCGCTCAGTCTGACTTTTTACAAGAACTTTGCTAAAGTCATAATGGTTAAGCTATTGATAATTCGAAACTTAGACTTCAATGGTGATCATTTTTGTAGTCGTTTATGCATGTAATCTATCATAAAATCTGTAATACTCAAAAGGGTTTATTTCTTGTTTTTCATTTCTTTTGTTTGAGATCAAATTACTTGGTAATTTAAAGCAATTTGAATAGTAAATCATTTATTAATCTATTTATTCACTCATAATCTATTTCGTCGTATATTCAATAAGAACTGAACACCCTAAACTAGATATTCTAGATTTAAAACAGTCCAAGTTGCCTCAGACCACATAATATTGGCAAGCTCAATTATATGAAAATCAAAGTTGAAAAAATTTAATACAAAACACTTTTAGCTTTTAAATTTTAATGCTTATCAAGAAATTGTTGTAAATTTAACGCTCTAGTTGATCAATTATGCTCATGATAGACTCGGAAATTATCGCTAGATCAGGCGAAAAGTATGCAATTTTCAAATTGCTTTGCATGTTACATTATTGAAAGCATCGCTACTTCAAGTAATACTATTAGTAGTAGTATATTGGATAATCGGACGTTGTCCGATTTCTCAATAAAATGGTCTTGATTTCGCTTATATTATGCCATCTACCTTTAGAAGAGTGATTGAGAAATGGTTTCGTTTCTTTGACTGGTTTATCACGAATAGATGAACGGATCAATTCGAAAATTAAAACGAAAATTGAGAGGCTCACGAGAATAACAAAAAGAATAAGTAAATCTTTAATCGTGATGAATGCAATCGGGTGATATGCAATTGGATAGCTTTCAATTTGTTCGTAACGTTTGCATTGAGCACAAGTTTTATAAAGTCTGCTTCCTTTTTCAATGATCGTTCTGATTGCGCGATCGATTGCGTCAGCACAAAAACCCATCTCAGCGCAAGAATAGATTGCCCGTTGTAGAAACACTTTCTTGCTTTTCTCGATGAACTTGTGATAAACCAGTAACCGTATAGTATTGAAATAACGCTGGTTACTAACATGAATATAAAATTTGTCAGTTTTCTTGACGTTAATCATATAGTTGCAAAATATCCTTATGTAACTCTTGATTGTATTTACCGAATCAAAAAAGACGATTCTATCATCAAATAATTGTTCATAAATGAAGCTTAAAAATTTGTCAACATCAATTGTATTAGTACGACTTGACAAAATTGAATTATTCGCCATCTTAAGAGCACAGTACAAATCATGAACGGCATTCACAGACTGTGTTGACTTGTCGAGATCATCCATATAAACCAATGGCGTATCTCGATATTGACTTGAATAGTTGGTCGTAAATGAAGAGCATAATAATTCGTAGACGTAATAGACGGCCAAATAGCAAATGACCAAAACAATGAACCCGAACTGGCCATCAATCAGCTTTTTTGTTATACCCTTAAAAGGCCAAGGTAAACTTTTCTTACGAACTAAATAAATGTAAACTCCGAGGGCGAACAAGAAACCAATTAAAATGTAAACATTGAGTTGGATTACTTGAAAGCTGGTCAAGATTCCGGGATATTTTGATTTGACTGC
The DNA here is from genome assembly GCA_028476895.1 of Tetranychus truncatus. Taxonomy (NCBI): domain Eukaryota; kingdom Metazoa; phylum Arthropoda; class Arachnida; order Trombidiformes; family Tetranychidae; genus Tetranychus; species Tetranychus truncatus. The sequence continues at coordinate 14,939,438 of CM052061.1, forward strand.
AGTTTCAGTGTAAAGGTTGACAAAACCACAATCATCAGTGTACATCATTGAACTGAAACTCAAGTTTTCCGGAACCAATGAAAAAAGTTCCAATGTTTCACCAGGGAATGAGGCATCATTGAGACCGGATTGAATTGAGCGAAGAAAAGGTGTTGAACAAATCGATGAATGACAATAATCATTCTGCTCGCGATCACCGATAATCCATTCAATTGGTGCTTCTCCCAGCGTAATTGATGCTAAGGCTTTCAAGGTATTGATTGAGGGTTGATCTCGATGCCTTCCGTTATAAATATTATGATAGATTAATCTCAAGGAACCATTGAAAGGAATATTCCATTTCATTTTTAAATAATCTATTGAACACTGAGCTAACACGAAGACGAGCGATGAGTGATTGATATGAGGTAAAACGTAATTGAATGATAGACGTCAATTTCCATTGATTGGATTGTTTCTATTTATGAAATTTTGTTTGTGAAATCAAAAATAATGTATTAATATTCACAAATGAAACGATTTCTCTTCATTTATCAGTAAAAAACAATTTTATTCTTGAATAATTAAAAATTCATCGATAATGATTTCGAGTTTTGATTGAATTTATACTATTGATTGGACTGATAAAGAACTGTTTTGATTCGATTCTAACAGATTCCATTTTTACCGATTGTCTGTGATTCAACAATATTTTAAGGATTTGAAATTTCATTCTCTTTTCAGAAATGGCGATTTTAAAACCCAAATCTTTAAATCCTCAAGTTGGAAAGGTTCCCAAGCTCTCAAAAATTACAGGGTGTCAAGGTATCGATTCAACGCGGATCTCTTTTCACTGTGCACACTGCCATTGTAAATCGGCATTAGCATAAAATTTTAAAGAAATTTTGCTTGGAATCAATTTTATTTCGATATCTACATCGAAAAGAAATGATTTAGTCTATTCAGTGAAAGTCAGCAAAAAATTGAATTTTTATGAGAATCAAGGGGATTATCATTTGATATTGAATGAATTATCAAGAACTGATGATTGTTGATGATTAGCTCATCAGTTGATATATTACATTAGTAGTAAGAAAAATGCGTCTTTGACGCCACTTTTTCAGGAGATGGAAACCTGTCTTTCAAGTCAGATTTTATTAGAGCATTCAAAAACCTTTTAGTCTAATATAGTTCTAACAAAGTCCGACAGATAATAGCACATGCGATCGGTCAAGGCCATGATGCCGGTCAACACCCTAAATTTTAGTTGGATTCTGTGTTTGCCTTAACAAGTTGTAGCCCAAAAACCAAAATGTCGGATGAAGAACAAAAATATTGGATGAAAGGACTTTTCGATCGCGGCTGGTCATTTAAGCCATCGTGGACGAGATGAAAAATAATTATCAAGGTCGGTGCCTCAGTGATTCTACTTTAAAATACTGGTATCATGAATTCAAATGTGGCCGCAAAAGTGTCGGAAACCCATCAAAAGGCGGGCGACCGCTCGAAATTGATTATTCTACCCTTGTGCCCAAGGTCAACAAAGCGCTTGCAGAAACACGAACAGTACCAGTGCCAGAGCTTGCTGCAAGGTTCAATGTTTCCACTGGGACCATGCAGAGTATATTAAAAGACCATTTAGGGGCCAATAAGCTCACGCCAACATCTATTCCTCATGAATTGAATGACGAGCAAAAAGCAAAACGATTTAAAGCAAGTGAGGCGTTTCTTTCTTGTTATAATAAACAACCTAAAGCTTTTTTGGAGTGCATTTTCACTTGTGATGAAACCTGGCTCTCCATCTATGACCCTTTATCAAGAACGGAGTCTCTCGAATGGGTAACAAGCCGAGAGCAGCTGTCAAAAAAGCCGACATCCCAAAGACGAGACGCAAAGGTAATGGCGAATGTTTTCTGGGATTGCCGGGGTATAATAAAGATTTTTTGGATGCCAACTGGTACTGTTACTGGACAAGTGTATCGTGAACAGTTGAGAGAAGTTGCTTCATTAATGGGGCCAAGAAGGCCACCAGATTGCAAGCGAAAGCCGCTCTTCCTGCAAGATAATGCTCGCCCGCATGTTGCCGCAGAAACCAAGAAAGTTATCCAAGAACTAAACTGTGGATCATTGTACACCCACCCTATTCACCAGATTTAGCTCCAAGCGATTACTATTTGTTTAAAAATCTGAAAAAATACCTAAGTGGAAGACGTTTTGAGACCATTCCTGATCTACAAGCCGAAGTTGAGGCTTTTTTTGCAAACCAGCCGCCATCTTGGTACAAGGCCGGAATTGATGAATTACCGACCCGGTACCAACGCTGTATAGCCGCTAGCAGCAATGATTTGAAATTAAAAAGGACCAAAAGTCTTGGTTCATACTTAGGCTAAAAGGTTTTTGAATTCTCTAATAAATGTGTCTTTAACACCATGAAAGCATATAATTTTTTGATAAAAATACACAAGAATCAAGGCTAGCAATGAGTGTAAATAAAGGTTTGCATTTATTATATGAATATGCAATGAATGGCTAGTGAAATGTCGAAAAACAAAGTAGAATAGGGTTGATGAAATCATTTTCAAAGAGTTTCGAAACATTTCGTTCAATTCGGTCATTTTCCTCTTTGATGAGGGTTTGGATGGCTTTGTTGAGGCGTTCATTTTTCATGATTAGCTGATCATTTTCCAACTTCAGCTGTTGGTTTTTTTCATCAAAACTTCTTAAATTCATGATGGCTGAATCTATTGCTGATTTCATATGGAAGATTTCATTGAAGGTGAAAATATTATTCCGCATTCCTCCCATTTTTAAAACTGAACTAATATCTTGTAATTTAACATGAAGATGTCTGGGTTTGAAATTGAAGATTTCTTTTCTGATATTTATTGAAGATAAAGCAAAGGAAAAAATAGGTGATTACAAAATGCAATAAAAATTTCTGAAACAGAAAATGGACTCGCAATGGAGTTGAGATTTTGTTTTTATCAATTTTTGGCATTTTGATACGATAATCAAGACAATGAAAAGTAGAAGATACGCAACATAATTGAAACTGCACAATTACAAAGGGGACTCAGGTTTGATGTTGACTGACTGATTGTAGATTGATACTGATGGTACCTGTAAAATGGCCAAAATTTACCTGTAGCTATTTCCTAGAATTTCATATGCATCTGTTTTTTGTAACAACCAAGATGGAAATGCAAATATGGATAGCTATGAAAAACACTAGAAATGACAAAAAAATGAATTACAAGCTCTCTAAGTGTTTAAACAAAATTTTTGATGAGCAATCTGACCTTCAACTAACAAAAATTTTAATTTCAAACGAGCAGTTTTGTCAAAATTAGAGTTAGTCAAAAGGTTGATATCGAGATTATGATTAGGTCGGTCAATTTCTGCGTTTTTCTCTTTTCTTGTCACAAGAAGACTCACTCTCTTTATCAAAATCTTGTTTCATTTGTTAATTTGTAAATTGTGTGTGGGGGGAGAGATTTTGAAAGATGGAGAAAAGGATGAGGAAATGATGTGAGGATGAGGAAACCTTAACTCATTTCGATACAATAAAGATAGTCAAACGTTAAATGTCAAAAAGTTCAATATTGAAAAATCGATATTGTTTTGCAGCCCTTCAAAGTCATAACATTGCACGAAAATATTCAAAAGTTTAAAGCATTTGGGGATTAAGTTAATTAAAACAAATTAATAATCGATTGAGCCACCTTTGGCTTAATAACTTTGAACAATCTGTCTCTCATTGATGATATAAGACTATCAGCTTAGCAGTAGTTTAATTATCGACCGATCCTCTCGTTCAGTAGTCACTCTCAGTCTTCCTGTCCTAATGCCACTGCCATGCTTTTCAGGGTCCTTCAAATAACGCGAAATTACTCGCCAAATTAAATTACTACTAATTACTAGATCTCTCAATAGTCTCAGCAATCTTTAGTCTTTAAGTGAGTCTATTCGGGATACATATTCCGCAAAAGGTCAATTTGATCTTTCTCCGAACGACTCAATTGTTTGGCTTTTGACATTTTTGTAAGCTTGAAAAATCATCAATTAGACCTTAAATAATATTTTTCAAAACAAATTCGGGCTTACATAACGTTTTGATTTGAAAAATATGGATGGCTTTAAACTTTTGACAAAAAATACCAATACAAACTTTGACTGTAAATTCTTTATTATTAATCATTCGAGAATCATGATGAAGTTGATGAGTTTTTGTTATTGTTTAAGTGACCATGCCTTTGGAAAATAGTTACTACCCTTAATTCCCAATTAACTACCCTTAAATGGCGTAAAATTTGATTTAAAGCAACCTAAAACTTTGGCTTTAAACTTTTGAACATGATTGTACTTTTCTCTTTGTTTCGCACAATTTCCGAGATTCGATGAAAATCAGGAAGCCAAAGCCCTATTCATTAGCATTATTATTAGGTGCGGGAATAAGTTCCCGGCTTTTTTCGAAGAGGGTTCCAGTATCACGGGTTCTTATATTCAGCGAGTTTTTATTGTTTTATCTTCAAAGATACGGTGATGTGGGGATTGTTCTTAAACACTTTTTTCGGACATAATTATCAGTACTGAATCGAATCTGAACTGAAAATTTTTATTTATCCGACCAATAATATAAAATGAGTGAAATCCACGTTAATAAGGCCAAAAAACTGTGTATCGAAATGGCTTTTAAAAACGGTTTTTGGCCTCAAAAAAGTCAGCTTTTCAAACTAAACTATCAGTATCTGACGTGATTGATTCCATAAGTGAGCTAAAACATAGTCTTATTAGAATGAATCAATTATCACACACAGAATGACGAAAATAAAAAAGTGAGCTTCAAAATAGCTTGAAAAACTTTCCAATATCTATCCATATCTATCTTCCCCACCCGCTCTACTCACTAGACATGCCTTCATCAAATTTTTATGTCTCTAAACCTACTGAAGCCTGTCTTTCTGAATAGCGGCTAAATGAAGATGAAAAACCGAAAAATCACCTCGGAAGTTGCATGGCCTGCTCAATCCTCGAATCATGATCTTAAGGTCTAATTGACACCTTGAAACATGCACCAGAGTGTCATCTTTTGATAGTAATTACTTTGAATGTGCTAGCACAGTTTTTCCTCCTTTAAACGAATTTCAAACTTTTCTGAAAAAAGCCAGAAACTTATTCCCGTACCTAATATTTTGAATACATTTTGTATATTTAGTAAGTTTTGGCTAAACACACTGAACATTCAATTGATATTTTAGATCAAAAACAGTCCAAGGTGCTCCAGACAACCTAATATTGACAAGCGCGATTAGATGGAAACCAGAAGTGAAAAATTTTTTAAAAAGCCAAAAGACTTTTAGCTTTTCAATTTTAATGCTATCAAGAACTTGTACATATTAATTCAAACATCAGTTGAGGAATCGATTAGTCAAAAAGTATTTGAGTTTCAGAGTAATTTGAATGTTTAAATATCGCTACTTCAAGTAATATATTTGATAATCGTACGTTGTCCTCTTTCTCAACAAAAATGTTTTGACTTGGCTAATATTATGCCATCTACCTTTAGAAGAGTTAATTGAGAAATGGTTTCGTTTCTTTGACTGGTTTATCACGAATAGATGAACGGATCAATTCGAAAATTAAAACGAAAATTGAGAGGCTCACGAGAATAACAAAAAGAATAAGTAAATCTTTAATCGTGATGAATGCAATCGGATGATATGAGATTGGATAGCTTTCAATTTGTTCGTAGCGTTTGCATTGAGCACAAATTTTATAAAATGTGCTTCTTTTCTCAATAACCGTTCTGAATGCGCGATCGACTGCGTCTTCACAAAAACCCATTTCAATGCAAGAATAGGTTGTTCGTTGTAGAAAAACTTTCGTGCTCTTCTCGATGAATTTATGATAAACCAGTAACCGTATAGTATTGGAATAACGCTGCTTACTAACATGAATATAAAATTTGTCAGTTTTCTTGCCGTTAATCATATAGTTGCAAAATACTTTTAGCAGTATGTTGTTTGTGTTATCAGAACCAAAAAAGACCATTCTATCATCGGATAAATGATCATAAACATAGCTAAAAGAACACAGTACAAATCATGAACGGCATTCACAGACTGTGTTGACTTGTCGAGATCATCCATATAAACCAATGGCGTATCTCGATATTGACTTGAATAGTTGGTCGTAAATGAAGAGCATAATAATTCGTAGACGTAATAGACGGCCAAATAGCAAATGACCAAAACAATGAACCCGAACTGGCCATCAATCAGCTTTTTTGTTATACCCTTAAAAGGCCAAGGTAAACTTTTCTTACGAACTAAATAAATGTAAACTCCGAGGGCGAACAAGAAACCAATTAAAATGTAAACATTTAGTTGGATTATTTGAAAGCTGGTCAAGATTCCGGGATATTTTGATTTGACTGCAGTTTCAGTGTAAAGGTTGACAAAACCACAATCATCAGTGTACATCATTGAACTGAAACTCATGTTTTCCGGAACCAATGAAAAAAGTTCCAATGTTTCACCAGGGAATGAGGCATCATTGAGACCGGATTGAATTGAGCGAAGAAAAGGTGTTGAACAAATCGATGAATGACAAGAATCATTCTGCTCGCGATCACCGATAATCCATTCAATTGGTGCTTCTCCCAGCGTGATTGATGCTAAGTTTTTCATGGTATGGTTTCATGTTATTCAATGTGGTTTGATCAGTTTTACTATAAAGATCATGATAGATCAATCTCAAGGATCTATTGAAGGGGATTGTCCATTTCATTGTTAAATATCTCAGTATTTAATACTGAGTTGCGACGAAGACGAGCGATGATTGATTGATAAGAAGTCAAAACTCAATTGAATGATAGATATCAATTTCCATTGATTGTTATTTTGTCAGTTTTTTATTGTTAAATTTTGTAGAAGTAATCAAAAATAATGTCTTAATGTACATAAATGAAGCGATTAGCTATTTATTTTCCCAATAAAAACAATTATGATTCAATTCATGAATAATTAAAAATTTATCAATAATGATTCAGAGTTTTTATTGAATTTATATTGTTGATTGAACTACTAAATGGAAGGAAAAAGAACTGTTTAGATTGAATTTTCAATAGATTTCATTTTTACCGATTTTCTGTTATTTAGTAACATTTAGTAACATTATTATCATTTGTAACAACGTCATCTGTAGTATTGTTAATACTTTGGTACGGCTCCAGAACTCGTAATGAAGCGTTTTTGTATCATTTAATTATTTCGTTTACTTGCAAATCGTCGCTCATGAAAAAAAGGTTATGTTTGTGAAAAGAAAATTTTTTTAATTAGTCTTTTCTAATTACTTTTGTACGAAAGCAAGTCGAACCATTTCGATCCCGAAACTAGTAGGTTTTCACTGGGTTAGGTTAGCAGATGCTACGTTAACAAGCTAACCACCTAATCGCTCTAATGCAAGATGAAGTTCATCAGCAAAGATGCTTTCTGAATAACTTTGTCAGACCGAAAAAGCAATTGCATTTAATTATTCGATGTTTACTTAGATTCCTGAATTTTCAATAATCATTTCGATTCATGCTTGCAAAGAGAATCTGATGAGTTTTCAAGTAAAATTGGAAATGAAAATATTAATAATAATGTGAAGCTCGACCATTTTAAATGAACCACTTTGTGAAATGCAAAACTGTCGGCAATGAAAAATATGATTTCCGTGAAATCGTTTCACTTCGGGCACAAAATAGCTAAATTTTGTTCAATGCAAATTTTCTGTTGAAACAAATGTTGACTAATTATTGTTCATCTACTGGAACTAAAAGTGATTTTGAAAAGGCTGAAATTGGTTGAAAAAAGACAAAAAGAATTGAAAAGCAAATTTATTCATCTTAATACTATTTATATTTAGTATTTCAAAGTACACCAGAATGACAATAAAGAGTAATATTTCATCGCATTCATTTGTTGGAGGAAATTTCCCGCTAAGAAAAACCATTTCTTTTCACTTTTCAAGTAAAATGTCATTGCTCAGAACAAAAGGAAAGATGAAACTCTGATAGTATCAGGGGCAAGAATAATGAAAGATTTAGAAAGAAATAGAACTGAAAATGAGTTTACTTCAGGAAGGAAGAGCAGTGCAAATGTTTACCTCCAAATTGGGCAACAAAGTTAATCACAATACTTATTTGGACTCAGAAAAAGCATTTTAAAAGCAAACTTTGACTCGAGGTTTAGATGAAAGTTGCTTACTTTGTTAACATTTGTTGAAACTTGTAATGTTACCTGAAAGAATCATTCATGAAAGAAGTTTCAAATTTCAATTAATCAACTAATTAAGATGGGAAAAGGTTCAACCGTAAATTATTTTAAATTATTGAATCTTGTTGGTTCTGATTTGGATTTTCATTTGATATTCACATGATGATTGGAAAACAAAATGTTAATTTAAATTGTAAATGGTCTAATCTCAATCAATTATTGATCTGTTGTTTCATTTTTGACTCTTGTGTTTTCATTAAAAACAAGATTCAACTTGTGCATCAATCTTGACTCTTGATTCAATTTTGTTTCACTTTTGTTGCAAGCAATAACATGAATTGAGCAAAATGTTTTTGAATAATTTATGGATTATCTGTTCATTTATTATCAGTTTTTGTACTTCTCACATAAATAAGTAAACAATTTGAAAACAATGTTTTTGTACCTTTTGACATTTTGTTGTTCAATCAGGTAAAAATGATTCAGTCAAAGTTTTGCACAACTTCATTCAATTTACATGAGACTTATTTGTAAAAATTTCACAGTCGATAGGGAAAAGTGTTTATTTAACTTTATGATTAAAGGTGAGAAAAGTAATTTCATCTGGTTTATTAATACAATCATTTTCACTTTCGATTAATTGATTTCCATGAGATGATGAATTTAGTCTCATTATTAATGTTATAATTACCGTAATTGGAACCAATGTAAACAACTCAATATGATGAAAACTCAATTATTTGCTCAGTTAAACTGTGGCTTTAATTATTTTCCCACAAATAAGTAGCTTATGAATTTCTTGCAGCTTGTTCAGGGAGTTGAGGAGTTCTGTCTATCAAGAGTAAACCTTCATTTCACTTAAAAGTTACTAACCAAGATAAGAGACTAACAAGGGAAGGGAAAGTTACACTGAAGCTGATTTTAATGAGAGAGGCGTCATTCGATAGAGCGGGTTGTGAAGTCATCGTTGGGTTTGATCCGTGATAAGCGATTCCTGAGATAATTCTGTTAGGGATTTGGGCATCGAATTAATTCAGCTTAGAGAACGTGAAACAATATGAAAACTGTGGAAACATTTTGAGAAGAGCGCACACCACCCGTGATGGTGCTTTGAGCATATTGTCAAATAAACCGACAATACCAATAGAAAAACCATTTTTCAATATTCAAAAGTTATTCACTAAAATATGGTTTGAGTGACTCTTGCTCTTCCCTGTACATCCATCCACAACTAATTGAAGAAAGTTTACAGCCCTCGAGGCTTTTAAATGTTAACGCATCAACTAATTCAAAGTAATTCATCATAATTAAATTAAAAAGTGAGTTAAAAAGGCTTCATCCATTGACGTAATAATTTAAAGGAAATTCATTCGCAATCTATCGTTTGCTTAGTGAGTGACATGAAATTTATACATCTTCAAGCTAGCTAGCTTCAGTGTGCTTTGGTCAAAAATTCAAGTTTTAAACGAATTTTCCATGAATAAACAACCATTGTTTCTGTAGTGATGTTTCTAGTTGTTGATATTAGTCGCTTAATAGGCAAGGTAGGAGCAGCTAGCGTTCAGTGAGTTGCAAGCCAATTTTTACAGTTCTCATCTAACCCAGCATTACCTGGCTGGCTTCGGTATCTAAAATAACTTTGACCTTAGATTTCTTATAGCTCTGTGTAGCTTCCATCAAGATCAGCAACTGTGTCACAAAAGGCAGCTTGTGTCCCAATGAACCGGTGCCAGGTTTGACAAGCATCATTGGACCAGAGTGTTGAAAATGAGAGAACAGTTGACTGAAAACAGTGCCATCTCTTGGCAAGGAAATGCTTGAAAACCCAAAGAGTGTTGATGTTTAATCTCAATAGATGTCAGCACAAATGGTTTGAAAACTTTTTTACCATTGGCCAAGTGCCATCTATTGGTGATATCTGTTGAATGGATAACGTTTAGATTAGAGTAACAGAGTAAACAAAAAAGGTTAAGCAAAAATCGATTCGGGCAATCATTTAATAATGAGAGGACGAAAAGAGCTCTGATGGAAAAGTTGATTAAATATTAATCAACAAATTCAATAGTCCATTATTTATCATGTTACTCTCTAGTTTCACCTGTATTTTCACCTCTTCTCTTTCCTTCCATTAATTTCCTTTCTTCACCCAAAAATAAAATGGAACCACTTTTAATTGCTCTCCTTGGCCTTTACCTGGCCCTTAACAGTCCAACAGAAAAACAAACCATTCTCAATTAAAGATAATTGTTAACTTAACTCAAAAGCAAAAACGTTTATCCCCAACAACAGTCATTCTTGAAATTTAATCAAAATGGCAAAGTTGCTTCAATCAATGAATTTAACATGAAATTAAATTAACCAAAGACAAGGTTTCTCCTTAAATTGAACTTTTACCCAGAATTAAATTAATGTGAAACATTTCCTTCTTTTCACCAGATTATCTGATTACACAGATGAACCCTGGTTAAACTGGATAAACTTTATCCGATCAAAATCCATTCTGGACAAATATGGACTGACCAATGAAGCCAATCCAGACAATTACGCTTCACTGAAAACAACGGCCGACTCTCGAGACTAACAGTCAAAAGCCCGAAAAAAAAACACACCAAAACTCTCATTTAATCCCAATTAGTGTGTTTAACTCATATTGAGATGAAGCCAGTAAATTATTTGAAACAAAATGTGAATCCAAAAATGAAAGGTAAAATGAAAACAAAATTAGTTGAGTAAATAAAAAAGGAAAAGTAATAATTCTAAGATTTTTTCAATCAACCATCCATTAAACTAATAAGTGTAAACTTGTCCCATCATCATCATGACCATCATCACAATCATCGACACAATCATTGATCATTTCAACCATTTCATGTGAAGCAAGAAACTTAATGTTAATAAAAAAAAAGGTAAAACAAAATGCAACAAAAAATTGAAAGAAAATTTTTGATCAAAAAAGAGAAGCAGAAAAATCAATCCAAAGTCCAAAGCTAATCGATCATTCATCGAAGAACCATTTACCTGTTATCATTATATTATCATTACTGTTACCAGTATTATCATTATTATCATCATCATTAGGAAGGCAACATATACAATGAACAGAGGAAAGGTAAAGAGAGTGAAAACTCGATAATATTGACTCGAAAAAAAAAGTTTTCCCAATAAATACAAGTTGAACATTTACCATGGAAACCAGGGAGAAGAAAGTGTTCAATCAACTTTACCACAAACAACAACAATTGTTGCTTGTCAGTGTTATCATAATTCTTACAAGTCGATATCAAAATTGAAATAAAGCGCTAAATTGTTGCCCATTTTTAATGTTTCCTTTTTTATCGCTTTTCATTTTCTCTTTGGTACTTACCTTGATTCAATTGATTCAATGAGGTTAATAAGGTTAATTGATTAGTGTTACCTTTATCTGAATTCATCTTTTTTTGGGTCAAGTTCGCTTCTCTCTTTAATCCAATGTAGAGGAAAAGTTTCATATTTCAGTGAACATTGAACAATGAAAATAATGTCGAGTTAATCATGTTAACAGGAGTTAAATGTTGATAAAAGAAGCGAAAAAATGTTCATTGATTATTTGCATTATTGATTGGTTGCTAGTTGACTTGGTTAAAGTTGATAGATTTCAAATTGATTTAACAAAAAAAACGAAGAAAATTATTGGTAAGTTAATCTTTTTAAATTGGGTTACCTTTTCCAATAAAAGGTATAAAGATGAATTCGTTTCTTCTTCCACCAGAATTGATCTTTTTAACCTTTCGACTCAAGTTTTCTCCCGCTTTTCATTCAGAGTTTCAGTTTCTTTCTCTCTTGCTATTCAATTGAATTACAAAAAAAAAATGCAAACAAGAAAAAAGTCAAAGAAAAACAGTCTTTTTTTTCTTGCATGATATTTATCAGGAATTGAAAGAAATGGGTTGAGAAAAAATAAAGTATTGAAATTGTTCGAGAATCTGCTTCATTCTCACTCTTGGCTTTCCTCACTTCACAATTTGCATATTCAAAGGTAAAAGGAGCGAAATATTTGTTAATCTGTGAAACTTTCGATGAAAGTTGCAACTGAAAAGGCATTCAACTATTGGCTAATCAACGGATTACTCGACAATTTAAAAGAGCCTCATGAATCTCCAGTAAAAATCAAGCTTGGAACTCAATTCGAAATAAAAATATGTTCATTAGTTGAATACTCAATATTTGTTTTAAAATAATGTTTGCGTCCAGCAACTTTTGGCGAAACAAGTTGAAGATTAAACTAATATTTGATTGTATAAGAATGAAATTTTCCACAACTTCCATCCCTGACTTGCTCTCTAATATGAAAATCCAGTCTCACATTGGTTAGTGAAATTGGAAGAGTCAGAATGAGTTATCAACAATTTGAAAGAGTAAAGATTATTTCATGAAAAACTTTTCGAGTTAAGTTGGACAAGGAAAACGCGAAAATTTGAAAATAATTATTCATGACAAACTGGTAAGCAATCGCACCTCTAGAGCTGCTTTTATGATTAATGGTACAACAGTAATCATGTTTGATCGAGCGAGACTCAGTCTTTAGTGGAAAAATTTGTAAGCTCACCACTTTCACCTGATTGATGTTATGCCAAACTCATGATTGAACCTTTGCAGAGCAAGAAATTTATCAACAAGTCGAACTATGGTGAGAAAATTTCAATCGGAAAACACAATTCTTTTCGAAATCTTTTCCTGCTCTTTCAAAGTGGAATTTAAAATGTTAAAATCGTCAACTCCAACAGCGTAAAGTTCATTCAAAGATGATTCATGACTCTTTTTTTTTCGCAAAACTTTCCCTTCAACCCAACAAATGTCAATCAATGGTATCAATAAAAGTTGGAAAAACGGTTTAATCGATAAGTTTTTTCTTCTGTTGCTGTGAAAAAAAAGAAACGAAAATTGACTGGAAAATGCAAAATTTCAATCTTCTTTATTGATAATCAATAATCGATATTGCAATTAAAAGTGTTATCCAATAACGCAAAGGTAAAATGAATTTTCATCATGAAATGTGGAAACCAAGTAAACTGAAAAGTAGTGATGAATGGAAGTAAATAAGTAATTGAATTAGATAAACAATTGTCATTTTTCAAATGATGAATAAAACAATATGAACATTATGATGAATGAAATAACAATCAAGTTTGATAAAGTTTCATTATCCAAACAAATTCATCAAGTTACCAAAGTTACTGTCAGTTACCAAGAGAATCAAATTAATGTATCGATTTGGGTCGAAAAGGTTGCATCAATACTGCATCATTTGGACAAGTAAAAAGACAAAACAAAAGCGTCAAAAGAAAAGTTGAAATCTTTCAAAACTCCAACTGTTGTTGACTCCAAAATTAAGCGACTTTCCCAAAATCCCATTAACATGTAACACTCGATTGTGAAGAGAAAGTTATTCTCGGTAGAAAAAAAGAAACTTTATAATTAGCCAATGTTGAATGATGAATCTTTTGTGTGCTTTTGTACCTTTTGTACCTTATGTAAACCAAGTTGCAATTTTTGACGGTAACGCCTTGTGAAGGACGCAAGGCTCAAATGTTTCCTCTTGCCTTCGGAAATGAAAAGTAACTTTATCTCTGCTCTTTTCTCTCACTGTAAAAGGACAGCCTTTTGGATAAATTGAAAAACAAAAACTTCCGGTCAACTTTGAAAAGTTCAAGCTTTTTTCCCTTTTCATCTTTTCCATTGTTTTACTTTGGACCTTTGACTGTCGCCTAACAAAAGCCAATCAACTACCGCATCTTCATTAGTCAATCTTGGACTTAACCTTGCTGTAAACTGATGAAACCCATGAGAAAAAAAAATGAAAATAAAAAAGTAAAAAAAAGGAAGTTTCCTTTTCCTTTTGCACAGTAAAAGTCCTTTTGAAACGTCGCCCTTCCTTGATGGGGAGTTAACTGTTACCTGCATTTTGGCGGCATGAATCACTGGATAAACATTCATCTCTTTACATTTTACAATCGATTTCATGGACTTTTTCCTCAGTTTCCTTTCGAGTGAAAACAGAGTAAAAATGTAATAAAAAGATGAAAATGAAAAATCAATTGCAACGAGTGTAATCCATCAATTATTATAAACCATTTTTACCTGTTATCATTATCATTATTACTGCTATCATGAAAGAAAGGTTAGAAAAAAAAGGAAGACAGTTTGGATAAGATGAGAAGAAGATGAATAAGGTGAAAAATGGTGAAAAAAAACAAGGAATCATGAAAAAGGGCAAACATGGAAACAAACATTTTCCAGTTTGCAAACTACAGTTTTACCATGGAAACGAAAGTTTGATTGAAGAAGGAGAAGAAAAAAAAATGAACAGCCAAAAGTTCAATATTTTCAGCTTGATGTGAGTAAAGAGTGAAAATAACAATAATAGTTGCAATAATAATGATGATAAAGTCAACATTGAATGGCTTTTAATCATTTGGGAAGAATAATGAAAATTTAAATTTAACCTTGCATGGGATGAGAAAATATGAGAAATTATATCATTTCATATCCGGTTGTTGTGCTCAACCTTTTGTTGTCTTTGGTGTTGCTCTGCTTTTTTTGTCCTTAATTTCAATGCTGTTCAACATTCAACTCATTATCGAATCTCTCTCTCTCTCTCTTTTCCCTTTCAGCTCAATCAAATTCAAGGTGAAATGGGTTTAATTTGAGTTTGCATTTTTGTCAGGTAGAAGGTGAACAAAAACGAGTAAAAGTTTAATGAAAAGGTTTACAAAATTTTTGTATCATTTTTACTTTTCTCTTGCTTTCTTCTCTCTTCATGATGCAATGTGATAATATGACAGGTTTTTCAGTTTACTTCAAACTTGATTAATTTTTCTGTTGACCTCTTCAATCATTGTAAACTTCAAGTTTACCCTGTCAAATTGTTCAATTTATTAATACAATACATTGGTACATTGGTTGCATTGGAAAAAGTTTTTTTTGTGGAGAAAAAAAATTGTTGATAACTTTGATGATAACTAGCTGGGAGGGCAATTGTTTCTGTTGACAAAACTAAAACTTTAATTGGCGATTCAATTTTAAACCTTTTGGAATGCTTTCCATTCCTTTGATAACAGGTTTTACAGTTTAAATTGGCTGGTTGGAAAAAATTTCAACAGATTTTTGTCCTCACCATAAATTGCTTTTTAGGCTAATTGAAGTTTTCCTCGTTTCCAACCAATGGTTTGCAATCTTTTTTGTTTTATCATCGATTTGGCCGATGGTCAACTTGTGGTTGTACCTTTGATTAACTACTAATTGAGTTTGATTAAAAGTTGTTTTTCACCTTTGCAAGTTGTCAAATGGTTCAATTGGAAGTTGATTGAAAACAATGAATTTACAGTTTGCAATAATTCGGTTCATTGCTTTTTAACCATTCAGTTTGATCGCTAGTGAGATTTGCTGGAATTTATGGTTTCTTTTTGTTGTCGTGAGATTGGGGTTTGACTGGATCGAGGTTGACAGAAAAGTTGAAAATTGTTGAATTTCTGCAAGTCTGCCACTTTTAATCGATCGATGTTAATTCCGTTCAATAGAAGGCAAGAAATAAAAATCCTTGTAGTCGACTTTAGTCTAAAATAAAGACATTTTGTGTAAAATTAAAAGAAAAACAAAATTTCAATCTTAGTTTAACATCAATGATGAAACTGTTTTGAATCCATAAGCTTGATGTGATCAATAGTCGAGTTACCTTGATCCAATCACATGTAATGCTATTACACTTTCATAATCCACAAGAGATAGTTTATGTTACTCTTTTAAACTCATGTTTTTTGATGTATCGTGATAATTTGAAAACAAAATGTTGCTCCTCTTACAATGACTTGCTGACGATGGCAAGTTTTGCTTTCGTAAAGATTTTCACCAAATAATCAAAAAAAAATCCGTTCAACAGCGAAACAACTTGAAAACATGATTTAACCAACCTAATGAATCTGAAAAGGAACAGTTTTTTTTTTCAATTGAAAATGATGATGAATGTTATGATAAAGTTGCGATGCTTTTTGTTTGATTAAATATTCATTTTTACCAGGGTTGGCTTCGTATGCGTCCAAACCTAATATTTACAATACTTTTCAAGTTTCAATAATTTGCATTTCAAGTTAAAAATTATCTTCTTTATGCAAATTTGGGCCAAAAATGTTTGATAATTTTCCAGTTCATTTTCGATATGAACTTGAAATCAATCACGTTTGAGGTTGCTTTTTTTCACATCATTTACCCAAAGTGAATTCAACTTTTACTTTACCTTCAGTTGAAAGTTTATTGGCCAGATTAATGAATGGTTATTTAAATGAAAATGTTTATAATTACAAAAAACATTTAATTATTGTGGGAAAAAATACAAAATTTACAAATGAATTTCGCCTGCATTTTGTTGCAATACATCATGATGAGGAAAGTAAACACTTTATTTGGTGAAAAACATTTCATGTGGATTAATGATGCTCCGTTTTATTAATGATATTCAAATGTTAAATAAAGTTATTCTTGATTCTTATCCATATTCATAACTAATGATACTTGATGAGTTAAGTGTAACTATAGAGTTGCATTGTGCCACCGACTATCCAATATGCGAAATCGTAAACTTCGTATTGCTTCGAACATTCAATCGTTGATTTTGAGGGGAAACCCAACAAAAGATTCTCGACTTGTTTCTACTTGAAAGATGAGATAAGGTGAAAGACAACCTGTTTGTATTTGTGTAAACAATATGCATTTGTAGTTGCTTGATGAGTTTGACAGCACATTGTAGACGAACGAAACATCATTATTCTGGAAGAAGATACGATCTGAATAAGGTTAGCAGCATAAAAGATTTAAGAATGTTCAATGTTATCATTTTCCAAAAAGTGTCTTTTCTCCTTCCATTAATAAGGTAAACTTTATCCATTCAAGCTCATGTCAATCATGATGACTTCAACATTTTAATGATAAACATTTTTTCTTTGCAAAAACAAACCAAAGAACATTTTTTTCCCCTCTGAATTTTCGTCCAAAGCTCACATAATCAATATTGAGTTTGCTTTTATTAAGTGACCTTAGATTCGATTTTTAGATTAATTATTGAAGCTTATCGATTTCCAAAGTTTCATGAGATCGGATTAGCATGATTGAAATTCAGGTCTTAGAAAAGGATAGCTTGAGGTTGTCGATATCATTACGAGCTGTGAAAGATGCAATCATTTGGAGTAAATTATAGTTAAATTTGATCTGATCACAATTAATCCGTTTATCTTGTGAACTCGAAGTGCAAGGGAAAATCATGTAAAATGGATCTCATTGAAAGTAGAAACAAAAAAGCTGTTATTCCCTGTTGAAACTGATGATACTGTTGTCGATCATTCTTGAAACTTATCTTTTGCCCATTCAAATGATTGATTGAAATACTTTACGGACATTTGCAGTTGATTAGTTATCTCTTTGATCAATCTTTTTCCAGCTTCTTACCTTTTGATAACGATACATTGTTTGGTTTACATTGATTCAGTATCGATCTCACAGTGGTTCAAGTTGCAAGAGTAAAGTCGCAGCTGATGTAAACACGATTCTCTTGGCTTTTCCTTTCGCAACTAATTGCAATTTCATTATTAGTAAGCTGCTCACGCTGTTTCTATTTCATGTGAAATCTAAAAAGTTTTCACCTTAATATTTATATTCTGTAAGAAAATCTTTCCAGGTAAGGAAAAGGAATCTCAGAACTGCTGTTTGAATGAAGTTTTTCGATTTGCCAGATAAACTTACCCAAGCAATTAGCGCAATAATTAATTCCAATCTGCGCTAATCATTTGAAAACAGAACTCCTGAAGTCAGGAACATGAAAGTTTTGGATTGAAGTTAAATTTTGAACTTCAAGGTCATTCAAGGTCATTATTTGCAATTTATTGCTGAAAGCTCAGTTTTTTTTAGTCTTATGATCTTTGCTGAAACTTGCTAGCATTTGCAGTTGCGAAAAGTTGTGAAAATATAATATTTTGTATTGAGTAACTAATAAATTATTTTCATTGTTAATTTCGATTGAAACAGAGTTTGATAAAGCTGGAATTTTGTTCGATAAAAAACTCTATTCAAAGTTTGAAATTCGAACCACTTCAACCATAACTCAATCACCGTTCAAATACATGTAATTAGCTCAAAATAATGAAAACAATTTACTTGATATTCCCAAGTGAGCTCTCGATAATACTAATCCTAACATTTGATTTTCCCCTTTTTCCCTAATCTTTTGATTCCTCGTTCCTCTAAGCTCAATTTTCAAGATATGAGCTGCATTGCCAAGGAACACAAACTCTTGATTTCACGACTAAAAGGCATCATTTCCACTGGGCAAATTACTTTTTTCATTTTCTAAATAAACACTCATTTGACTTTTTTTACTCTTAACATCTCTACTCTTGTCTCTTCATATATCTATGAACTCTCAACAAAACTCAACTAAGACAACACACACTGTGAGATAAACCTTTCTCTAGATGTCACTATTAGTGCAAGAGTGGGTTAAAATGCCCTGAAATTTCATGACTAAAAAGCCATTTTCATTGAAACTAAAGTTGAGAAAAAAAATTTCTGTAAATCATCAATATCACTGAGAGTTTTGTTTCCCTGGAAAAGCAAGTCGAAGAGAAATGCAGGAAAAATGTTTTGCACATGAAACTTGTTTGAGGTCAGCAAAGGCAATTAATAACAAAATTGTTGCCTAAACAGTTTTCCTTACCTAAGCTGAACATGAAACATGCAAAAAAAAGAGGTTGAATGCAAAAAGATATTCATGAAAAGATGATAACAATAGTTGATAATTATGTTGATAACATGACATTTCCTTTTCTGGTCCATTTTTGCCTCTTTTTGCTCAACGAAAAATAATGAAACTAACATTGTTGATGCATTATTAATATTAATAATGATGTTGATCTAAAATTAGGGCTCAAATACCTTGCCATGTCCAATGTAGACAAAAGTCGAGGAAAACAATTTGGACCCCGAAAAAAAAAATGTAGAGCAAATGAAAATCGGTAAAAATTGGCAAATTCATTGTCATGATCAATTTGAAATTTAAAAGTTGAACTAAATATAAAATTGAATAAATGAATAACAAGTTGATTGAAAGGCAACGGAAAATGTTAATAAAAAATGAATTTTACTTGTTTATCATTAGCAAGTACATTAAAAGTAATAATGATTTTCATTTAAATTTTTATTCTTCATTATTTTTTCTTTTTCAGTTTAATTTCTCACATTTTATGAATGAATTGTTTCATCCATGATAACTGAATTAAAGTTTTTTGAAACATCTTTTGGTAATTATTTTTCAATCTGATTTGCAAATTGATTTGATCATTATTGTTATTCTCATAATTATTATTATAATTATTATTATCATTATTAGTAATTAGTTATTATCATTAACATTATCATAATATTATTATTCAAATGACAAAAAAAAAGGAGAAGAAGAAGAAGAAGAGAAATGTAGAAAGAAAAAGTTTTTCCTCTTCTTGTACCCAAAACTTTTTCATCCTGTGAGCCGATTTGTTCAGAAGAAGAAGAAAGAAGATATGCTTAGAATTTCAATTTTTGGTTTTTTTTCTCTCTCTTTTTGTTGCCTTAATTGTTCAATCATGTAACATGATGAATATCGTCAGGTTTGGTTGATTGATGAATCACTATACTTTTGGTATGCAAAGAAGAAAAGAAAAACCATTTTTTTTTTGTTTCCCTTCTTTTGCTATGGTTTGGTCTTGATCAAGGTTTGGTTCAGTTTGATTTGCTTCTTAATAATGATTTAATGAACGATGAACAATGAATAATGATGATGAGGATGATTGGTGATGATGATTGGTCAAGGTATCATTTTGATACAATATTAATACGAAGTAATGATAATAATGATGACAATAATTTCAACAATTGTTGATAGTAAATTTACAAGATTAAGGTCAAGGTCAACAGGCAATTGAATTATCAATTAACTTTCATTGATCAATTTAATTTCTCATCTTCTTCTCTTTTCCTCATTTTCATCATTAATTTCCTTCTCCTCTTCACTTCTGGTTCAATATTTAGTTTCACGGATTACTAACAAATATCATCTTCAAATATCATTATCATTATTATCATCAAGTTGAAAATTATCATTTAGATACTATTACAGGTATCGCCAATGGGAGGGTTGAACAAGAGCAGGAGAGTAAAAAATATTTGTCATTGGATTGGGAAGGATCGGGAATGGTGAAGGTAATGAACAATCTTCCGTTGGACAAAGAACTGCTAATGATGGATGTGAGACTGGAGCTGGTGGTGATGCTTTTTGCTTAGGCTTGCTAACCTTTGTGTTGCTCCGTGCAAATTCAAGGCGAATAGTTTGCGGCAGGTCAGGGTCAAAACGAACACCAGACTGAAGGTTTACAGTGCCAAGGTGTAAAGTTGTCATTCATGTTGCACCAATCGACAGTAGCCAACGAACGAGGGCATCAGCGTGAGTTGTGCAAGTGAACAAGTGTTAGTGTTTAGGTTTGGTTATGTTTCAATAAATGGGTTTACAACGATCATCAAGTGTAATCACAGTCATTGAGTTGGTTTTTTAGTTTGTTTAGTTTCATCAAGTTTCATGGTTTTGTTTTTGTTTCAGTGATTCAAGAGCAGCAAGTGAGAACAGGGTAATGTGTGAACAGTGAAGTTAAGTGATTTTCATGGCGAAGAAGGAAAAATTGTAATAAAGAAAATGAAAGCAAAGAGTTAATTTTTTTTCATCATTTCTTAGTGGCGCAAGTGTTTTTTATCTCTACTGGGAATTTGCTTAAATAAAGTGAAAATGAGTAAAAAAATTATACTTTTTTTGCTCTTTTTGCATGCAGTTTATCCTCTAATCAAAACCTTGAAATGAACTTTTTTTGCTCTTTTCTCTTTTTCTCTCTGTGTTTGCTGTTTAAACTTGAATCTTGCATAGTTGAAGGGAAAAGGTTTTGGAGTAAAAAAAAAGGTAAATCAAATGGCAAAATGAAATGGAAAGGTTGAAATCTATTTTCAAAAATGGTTCACTTGATTCATGATCTACATTTATTTAGTTACTTTTAGGCTGACTTTTGCTTTTCGTTTAATCAAATTTAATCTTGAAATGAAGTGATCTTGCCGTTCAATAGAGTTGACACCGAGAATACTGTATAAAGTGAACAATGGTTAAGATCAACAGAAAAGTAATCTTGAAAAGTACAACGCTTTTCCACCACAAAAATATTAGCACATCAATAATGGTTGGAATGAGATTTGGAAATGTTTCACCTTTTGTTGTCCAAAAAGTGAATCATTTACAGGAGCAACAAAGTGAAAAGAAAATGAAACTCGAATGAAACTAAAAATTAAAACTTCATTTCTTTTCTTTCTAAACAAATGTTGAAACTAACTCAACTTTCCATTGACTTTAAATTGAACAGAAACGTTTACATTGAAAACTATCATTTTCAAATCGATTTCACTTGGAAATCATTGAAAATCAATTTGATTCAGAAACTGATTCAATTTCCTTTTGATTTGGACAAAAATTGAAAAACTATGAGAAAAAAGTCAAACGAAATTCGTCAACAAATCAGATTTTCTAACAATAAACAAGTTATCTCTGCCCAAGTCGTGATTTTTACGCCAATGAATGAAAAGGCTTCATTTCAATTCAAATGCATTCCCTGTCGACCAGTTAAAAGTAAAAATCACTTTTATATCAACTGAATGTGTAAAGTTTAGATAGTCAATTGTGAATGTTAGTGTTTTTGCATCCAAAGTACAGCAAAGTTACTTAACTCGAACAATCATGCTCGACGAGTTAAAACAGAAGCTATTGATAGCCCATTTTCGAGTATTGCATTCTCAGGATTGAAGACTAAAGGCCAATGAGGTTCATGCGTTTATTTAACGCTCAAAACTGAGAAAATTCATTTATCTTTCCAACGGCATGAGTATGAAACTAACCAATCGAGAAGATGTGGCGCTCTCAGAAATTGACCATCAAAGGCACTTAGAGTTCAAATAACTGATGGACCTTGAAACTCTAGATTTATTTTTTTTCGATTCGAAGAGTTCTACTGACTGAATATGAGCAAGATCCGACTTCTGACTCTCGAATTATTATCATAAACTAGCGTCAAAATCTTGCCTCCGAAATCCACAAGTCGAAAGATCGCAAGAAACTCAAATGTACTGACCTTGAATTTTTTCTTGATACTGAATACAGATGGACTTGAATGATCTTGAGACTTCGATTAATGTTCCTCCAATTCTCAGAAGCTTAAAGTTCTAATATGATCTATCTGATTTATTTCCTTGTTAAGCGAAGCTAAAGGTGAAGTAAATGAGCTTAAATTGCTTGGTACTTTTGCCAACAATAAATTGAAGTGTTTTCATTTCGATTAATTTCTATATGCAAAGTAAATACATTTTTGCTCTGAATTATTACATGTGTCAATCTGAAGACTAATCAATTATCATTTTGAAATTAATGATTATCTTTCAAGATTAGATGAGAAACGTGATTAAACTTTTTGAACAGCTTAATATTATTACATTTGATATGCAATAAACTATTATTATCATCATTATCATTTGGAATTGGGTAAAGGTAAAAGTTGATATAATATTTAAATGGTTATAAAAGCTGGTTCATGTAAGGCTATATATTATACAATATATAATAACATGTAAACTGGAGTTGATCAAAAATTCGGAATCTTAAATGTTTAATTATTAATAAGTAACCTCAATCTAAACATGAACATCACATTTCACCATTATTCTGTTTATTCCCTGAAAAGAAGAAGAAGAAGGAAAAAGATCTTGTATTCTTATTCTCTCCCCTGACGATGAGAATCTTTCATGTTTACCTTTTTACCTCTTCTTTTCACTTTTCATTTTCTTGCTCATCTTTATTCTCATCTTTCAACCTTTTCTGTTGCCTTTTCTGTTGCCTTCGTCAAACAACAAAACCCAAACCAAAATCGAGAAAACAAAATGTTGCTCTCTTTGTTTTTTCCCTCAACATTTCGTTCTGACAAAAAGCTCATCAACTTTGGTACCTGAAACTGGATCAATCCTTTTCACATAAATGATGAAAATGTTTTCTTTTTGCATTCAATTGCATTTTTGTTACTTTTCTTTACATGAAAATGGGAAAAAAAGCAAATCATGAAAAAGCAAAAGAGAGAGAGAGAGATAGAAAAAACGTAAAGAAAAAAGTAAAATGCTGAATAAATTCTCTATTCAATTGGAAAATTCTTTTTTTCTCCTTTCACCATTCATTGATTATCAGATGATTATTATCTAATCTAATTTGTATTCAATTGTAATCAAAAAAATGAAGATTATTATGTTTAGGTTGAAAGAAGTATTCAGATTGAAAGGAAATACAAGTAAATGTTATTGGATTATACATTCATAGATTATTGTATGATTGGAATGATTAGATTGGTGGTCGAGTTAATCAAGTGAACAAAGAGAATCAACAATTTTCATGATCAATCAAATGCAAGAATCAAGTTTTACTGTTTGCAATTGAATTCGCCTGTTTACCTCTTGCACTCATTTACACAGGTAACAAATTAATTGTGAAATGAAATTAGCGTCAAACGTCTATTCAATTAACCAATTGACAAGGTATTGAGCAGGTAAAGAGAAGCATTAAGTGGACAGTGTTTATCATGGATTATTCAAGCAGATATTAACCTTTATAAATGTGCTGATGTTATTAGTAGTGAAAAAGAGAGAAAAAAGAAAAGGATCGAAAAAAAAAAGTAAGGAAAGGAAATGATAAGCTGATGAAAAGGTAACTCAATAATGACAAGTATTGACAACTTACTTGAAGATCTTGTTTTGCAGCTTCAGCTCCGGCACGAGTTGAAAATGTTACAAAGCCAACAGGCTGAGGTAAAGAGGGAAGAGAAAGAAATACAAGGGATAAAAAAAGATGATAACAGGGATTGAATATTGAGATAAAAAGTGCAACAAAGTGTATCTCTGTGTGTAAAGGTAAAGTCAGAAGGGAAACCTTAAGAGCTGCCTTTAACTTTTTTTTTCTTCTTCTTCTTGCCTTTTCTTTCATTACTACTTTTTACCTTACAACTTCTGTTATTCATGTTACTGATGATCATCTTGTTAATGATTCTTTCTGGGAAGATAAACATTCTCTTCTTCAATCTTTCCTGTTTCTCTTTTTTTTTATTTCGAGAACTGTTTTATGAGTAATAAAAGCTCGTCAAGAATTTTATGAGAATCGAAATGAAGAATATGAGAAAAGAAGATGATGAAGAGAGAAAAGGTTGAAAGCTATTTTCAGTTTAATACACACATAATACTCAGGTGGAGGTAAATGATGGTTGAGAATGATGAAACAGTATGCTAGTGATGATGATGATAGGGATGATGAGGATGAGTAGAATGACGAGAGAGAGCAAAAAAATAACTTACCGAAGATGTTTTCCCATTTTTGCTTGTTACTTTCAACAATGATCCTTCATAACCCTGGAATGATATTGATAACAACCAGAAGGGAAGAGGAAAAATAAAAAAGCAAAGGTTGAATGATATTTTAAATGAGAAGATGTAGGTAAGTAAGGGAAGAGAGAGAGAGACAGAGAGTTGCGGTAAAGTTAAATTTTTACTCTTTTCTTTTGCTTTTTCTTCTTCTCTTCATATAAGATTTTTATCTTTTCCTTCTTTTGTAAGTTTTTCATTTTTATTCCTAATAGTTTGACTCTCATTGCTTCCCATTAGAAAGTATGGTTTAAAGATGAGACAAAATTGACTCAACAATGGACAGTACAATTGATCAAGTTGGGTAAGAATAAAAAAAACAAATTGATGAGGAAAATGATTGGATTGTTGGACAAAAATGTGAAAAATGGGCACAAATTTTGGTAAAAGAGTTTCAACTTTTCGCCTTTTTTTTAATCATTTCTAGTGTTACTTTTAGGCTCAATGATTATTGATTTTTGCCTTTCACACTCTTTTCATGTTTCCATTATTACCTTATACGCTCTAAAGAGAAGGTAAAGTTCTCGAGGCTTTGCGTCCATTGGAAGGCCACTTACAAACAATGTTCGAACCTGGATAAGGAGAAGAGAAAATTGTGTTTTTTTTTGGTTAATTCTTTAAATTGTTGACTTTTCTTTTCAAAGTAAAAAGTGTGGAAATTATTCGAGCTGATAGAGGGCGCTGGCAACTGGGAGTTGAAGCTTATCATTTCAATCTTGATGTTTATGTTCGTCTGTGTTGTATCAAGTTATTTTTAGCCTTTTGATAAACTTTCTTTACCTTTGCTTTTCTCATCTTCTTTCTCTTCTTCTTTCATCATTTTCATCTTTTTACGACTAAACATTGACCTGGATTGGTGGATGAAATTACAGGTAAAACGGATCAACATGAGAAGGAGAGGGAAAGGGAGGAATAAAAGTGAGACAGATAAAAGTTGAACCGAGAAAAACTGGAAGCAAAGAAAATGAGATTTGGCGGAAAAGAAACCAAGTAAAGATGATAAAAGAAAAGTGAGTAAAATATGCAGAATAAGCTATTTATTTGTTTATTTTTTTCACTTTACCTCTGTTACTACTTTTTTTATTTCTCCCTTTGATTCATCATTTAGATTTTTTATTTACTTTGTCAAATAATAAATGTATAAAATGACATTTATGCTCATTTATATAGATTTACCAATATAATGGCAGTTGACTCAATTAAAATACTGTTGCAAGGATGTAAAAAACTACACACACAAAAAGCAAGCTTCAGGTTTGTAAGAGAGAAAAACAAATTAGAGGTAAAAATTTGCTTTAAATTGAAAAATGCGAAATGGATTGAATTTGTAATTTATTAATACATAAATAATACTCTCTGGTAGTCTAGTGGTTAGCATCTCTGTCTGCTAAAGGATAGGTTGCAGGTTCAAATCTTGTTAAGCAAACATTAATCGCACTCACGAAATAAATGTAATCTTACTGAATTTCAACTAATCTACAATTAAACGCCAATTCGATTAAATATAAACTATCTATACTAATCTATTGAGATCGAAAAATTCACGACATCTCGATGCTTGGAAATGGCAAGTTTTCGTTATACCGAAATCGTATTTGATCACATTTGGCGTTAACTGAAAATTTGCTCAATTATCTGGTTTCGATCATGCAAACTTGAACTTTCTAAATGTTGAATAATTTTTTAAATCTCGTTTACTAAAAAATTGTCGATTAATGGTTAAAAATTCAACGATTTTGATCAAATCTTTTCCAAGTAAAATTCATGTTGAAACTCGAGTAAGCAACAAGAGATATATTATTTAAAGATTACATTTGAATTTATCTTTATTGAAAATCCAATGAAATATACTTTATCAATCTCTACCGTTCATGTTTTAGCACAAGAATAAGAGCCTCGATCATGTTTCATGCAAGATTATTATTTGTCGCTCCATAGTGATGAAAAGAGAACAAGTTGAGAGGAAGAAAAAAGATAATCTGTGATTTTCTGAATTCTTTAGAGATTCAAGGGTAAGATGCTGAAAATACAGTTTACACGATTGCTTTGAATTAATTGAAGATAGTGTCTTGAGTCACTGTAAGAGTCAAAAAAAAAGGTTAATGCGATCGATTCAACATTTAAAGACAAACCCTAGTTGAAGTAAATTTGTTGAAAGGAAAAGTTCAATAATTGCATAACCATTAACTATACCATGAAAAGTAAACACTGTACAGAGGCTTGTATTTAAAGTTGTGATTCATCGATAATTACAGGCTACAAATTAATGTACTAGAACATTTCACGAGTGGAAAAAAAGGGTTAACCTATTAGCGACCCAAGTGTAGAGAAAAAAAGTGTCCAAAAGTCAATTTCCTTACAAGAATCAAACATGCAATTACCATGGTAAATTACAAATTTCAAGAGCCGATGGAATGCAAAAGATTTTCCTAGAGCCTAAAATTTTGCAAAATACAAACAAAATTTCCATTAATCATGAAAGTTGATAAACTGTCAAAACTATTGAAAAGCATTCGTTTTCCGTCAAAATGCAATGAAAAAAAAAGAGCTAATCCTTGAATTGCATTACA